>OY728134.1:814721974-815921974 GCA_963277665.1 Viscum album | reverse complement strand
AGAGGAAGAATAGATCTCAAGATTCAGATTTGCAGAATGATTAACTTGAATTAAAATAGCTAAATTATTAAATGCGTAAGTCATCAACGAAATATTTAAATAATTATAAACTATGATGTAACCGCTCTGATACCACTTGAAGATTCCGAGCACAACAAAAGTGTGGTTGGGACGACACCCAACATTAATTTTTACCATGATAAATGATTATTCTAGGATCTATATGACGATGAACGCCAGTCTCCATGGAATATAATAAAATATTTAGATAAAGAAGAAAGAGGCCCAAAACCTTTAGAGAGGATCTTGCACATCATGTTTATAATTAATTTAATTAATTTCATAAATAAAATAATACTTGGATCTTAGGTATTTTCTTTTTTGATTATGTTGATCATCCGGAATGAACCTTTTGGATTATCTCATTGTGCTTGTAAGGATCCAAACTAGAATCCTTCTAGCGGTGATCCACATGTACTCCGATGGCCTCTGATCGACACTGCTCGTTCTCCAGCTGCTAGCGAGACGAAATGAGTGTCTTGTGTCAGTTGTTCTTGATTTCTTGTTCTTCAATCTTGAAGAACGTCACTCATTCTTGAGAGGGGAGAGAAGAGGATTCGAGAGAGAAATTGTTTGGCTCAACAATTCTCAATTCACTAGGCATGTGGTGTGGTGTATGGCACAATAGGCGTACTTTTCTATTTATATACATGGAATTTCAGTTACAATATTTAATTGCATAGCAAAAATTAAATACATTCATGAACTTAGAGAAAACCCATGCATTTAATAATAATACTGCGTCATTATTTATGACGCGCCAAATTGCGTAAAACGGAATTATAAATAAAATTCCACATCACAAAATAATAGTAGAGTTATTTTAATTTGTGCCAACTAGTTAAATAATTATTTACCGTCTTGCAAATAATTATTTTACTACCGGACTAACCTTGGTCCACTCGAACTCAACTTCCATTTATTAAACAACCGAATAAATAAATAAATAATTTATTCTCTTAAATAAATATTTTATTTACAAACTATGAAATAAATATTTATTAAATGTTCAATAAAATAAATAAATATATTTTATTTAATTTATGCGATCATTTTAACTTGAATAAAATTATTCCACAGTCTTGAGAATAATATTTATTTCATTAATTAAATTCAAATAGAATTTAACTAAGACCACAAAAAACACTTAGTGTGTGGCCCTCTAGGATTCTTTCTCGTTGGAATTAGGTGGGCTTGCCTAAAGTCTCAAAGTACTGTCTAGCAATGGGTCAAGGCACCCAAGAGAAATAACGTAAAGTTGCAACAATGACATACACATACGAATTCTCACTGTGTAATATAATACTTTTGTCATAATATCTCATCAAGCAGGTTTCATGATTGTGTCATCAACTTTTATGCTTGATACGTTATTATTTGACTACTTGAAATAAACTCGTTGTTACACCATGACCATGGAATTTCACGCGACGACTCTATTTCAATCAAAGGGTCGAGATATCAACTTCCATAAATTGAAGAGACAAATCCTTCCTCGACTTATCCATTAATAACATGCCACTTGTGACGCACCCAACGTACCCTACTTCTCGCCAACTATTTGCGTGACAGTTTTCATTAGTAAATCAAAATGCATAAGTCGTGACATGTATTAATGATATTCTTAAAGTCTAAGGATCATTACACACACTCACAGATAGAAATCTCTGATGACACCAAAACATGTGGAATTACTACTAGCGAGTCTGTTCTCATAATCTCTTATCTTGGAGATTACCAAGTGCAAACTTCATGATAGGAAGTCTCATCTGCTAACGAGTACTCGCACCTAACGGTCTTCATGCTATGTTTCCCATCATAGTATGTCATCCAACCACAAGACTATATTTAAGAATATTGTTATAGCATTTCAAGGTTCTCATCATATCGGGGAACTTCCATGATCTTATCAATGTAACAAATACTCTAGGACATTATTACATCATAGTCATGCAGAACAATGAACAATATGTAATAATACATTAAATATCCTTGTAATCAAAGTAAAACTAGTTGGTTCTAGGACACCAACTCTTACACCCCAAACCTACCTTCATAGGTTAGGAGCTGACGACAAGCGCCGAAAGATATGATAATACGAGAGACCTTTGCCTAATGTACCTATACACTCATGTCCAACCATCTCAATGCAGAAGTGCATAAGAATAAAATAAAAGACAGTAACATCTAGAGTAACAATCATGCATGTAACGACCACTAGGGAATATAAGAGTATGACAATGTAATCTTAAAAGTAAAAGAAGTAAAATACACACCCAACTAGAAAGATGTTCCAACCCGACAAAAACTATAAAAGTAAATGTTGAGAGATCCTGACTCCAGATATCCAAGCCCCGACCACCGTATGCGGTCCAATGCACCAGGGTATCCCTATGCTTCTCTATAATCACTGCCAACCTATCTGTCATTTTTACATGACAAGACACAGGAAAATCCCATGCAGGAATGAGTATATACAAACCAATTAGGATGCCTCGAAAGCCGAGGGAGAAGTAATAAGAGTCACGATAGAAGTAGACAACTCAACCCATACTAATAGAGTAACAAAATTCAACCACATGGATATATATATATATACATACACATGCTCATAAAAGAAACTCAAATGAGAGAGAAAGAAGATATCCATCACACAACCCAACCTAGAAAAAGGGCCTGTCATCAGTTCCAAGGGGTACATAAAAGATACCCAACATCTTTCCTATTCATTTGAAGAAACATCCATATCATGCCACACCTCATCACTATGCCACATAGTTGAGGGACCACAATCTCTAGGTAGAGGGATCATGCCCTGATACAACAGGAGGGTTCCACTCTGTAGATAGATAGAGGACTCATGCCCTGTGCCAACAGGAGGGTGCCACTCTGTGATTATAGGATCCATGCCCTAACTCTACAAGAGGGTTCCACTCTAGTAGTAGAGGACTCATGCTCTGACTTCATAGAAGGGTTCCATTCTAGTGGTAGATGACCTATGTCAAAACTCTATAGGAGGGTTCCTGTAACACCCCGAGATTTTATGAGATATATTATTTTAATGTCTTATATTATACACTACACCAAGATTAGCTTGTACTATACGCAACACCGTATTATCTTGCAGTATGCGTAACACTATTCTTGGCTCGTGTTACACACAATTTCAAGTTCGTTTTGTAGAAATTATTCTACGCAACATTAAGTATAGATTTTGTTTAATATATAAATGAAATAAGTTTTGATTATGTTATACGCAACACCAAAGGGATCTTTCACTACACGCAACCCTAACTTGTCTTGTATTACACGCAATCGTGACCTTCCTCGAAGCGTGTATAGTACGCAATACCGGGTTTCACTAAACAATGATATATTGTTATAATATTATTATGAACTAGCCGTAATGAATAGTATTAACTAAAATTTTGAATTTTATAACATTATTATTCATCTTACACATTTTCTAGAACATGGTATGAGAACAAAATAATTTTTTCGGGTAAAATAAGTATTTTTCAAAAAAATGCAGCTTTGCCGCCTTTTGATGGCGCACGCACTTTAAATCTAATGTTTGACATGTTTATAAGTTCAATTTGACAAAATAAAATTCTTCTTTGGAATAATTATATAAAAATTTACTTTGGATAAATTTTTCATATTATGCTGACAACTTTCATATTATAATGAATAGTAAAAACACGCTATATTTTAATTAAAAACAACTTTTTTTCATCATAATAATTTATATGGTTAAATTATAATATTGAATGGTTTTAAAGTATAAATAGAATATATTTTTACCATTTAATATAATCTATGTCATTATCATTGATTTTACATTGAATTCATAGGTAAAATCATTTCAATCTTTTGCAATGTTTTAACTTTTAAAACTCATTTTCTTAACAACAGGATTAATTTTAAATTAATTTATGCAAATTATGTGATTTGAATTTGAAAAAATGGATTCCATATTTTGAATCAGTAGGTCTAAATTATGTTAATAGGCTACTTTTTATTTTTGAGTACTATGAATAGTAACTATGGTAAATTTTATTTACCATAGTTAAAGGTAAATCGGGTAATTAAGGGTAAATATAATATTATAAAATTACCCTAACACTTGTCTTAATATAATTTGATGCTTATATTTCTTCCTAAGGAATATTTGGGTAGAAATGGAATCCATTGGAACCCAATTGGATGTGATTAAGACCTTTAATTTATTTTATTTCAAAGAAAGTGAAATATGTCTCCCTCAAACTTTAATAATTAAAGTATTTTTAATATAAGGTTATACAGAATAAAAATTCAATTATAAATACTAATTTAAAATCTAATTTTTTTTTCTTTATTATGGTAATTTATTTGTAATTTTTAAGAGATATTTAATTACCTTAATATCTTATACATTAATGATGCAGGAATTATTTATTGAGTAAAAAATCAGAAATATAGTTTTTATTAAAATACTAATACCAATTAAAAGGCCCAAAACCTGACCAAAACTTATTGGTAGTATATATATAAACCATAACCATCCAATGGTTGAATTATTGACCATTTGGAGCTTTATAAAAGCGATTATGACACTTATATTATTTTATTTTAAATGATGTCAAAGTTGTCACCTTCATAATTTAATAAATATAACAATTTACATGTTTTTGATTTTAAGATGATAAATTCTAGAAAAAGTATTCTTTTGAAATATATTATATTTATCATCATCATTTTATTTTATTTTTAATTTTTATGAAACTAATAAGTATATTAAATGATTATAAAAAATGATGTAGTAATTGTTTTATTAAGAGAAATATCAAATAAATGGTTTTATAAATATTAAAATAAATATTATATGAACTAATTAATGTTCTCAACAAATTTTATAGATTAATATGACATTTTAGGAATATATTAAATATTTTGGTTTTAATATATCCTCTGTTTGGATTTTATTTAAATTCAAATAAATGAATAGTGTCAAAATTAACAATATTTTTATTTTATAAAAATAACATATTATTAAATTGTTTAAAAATCACAAAAATATTTAAAAATTAAAAATTTAAATTTATATGTTCTAAAATGTCATAAATTATCCAATTATGGACAATTAACAACACATAAGTAATTATTTTTAACAATTTAAAATTTAGAACATTATTCCCACAAATAAAATTAAATAGATTAAATAAGGATAAATCAAGTTTATAAGGTTTAAAATAAATTAAAAACATGTCTAAATTTTATTGGTTGATGATATTACAACCATATTTAATCTCATATTCTAATTGAGTCATTTTTGGAGGTTTTTAAGTGGGGTTTGAATTTATTATAAATTAATATTTCTTATGTTTCCAAAGGTGCCCCTCTCCTCCCTTATAAAAGGGAACCTCCTCCCTCTCCTACTCACACCATTTTGGAGCCTTCAAGCTCAGTAAACCCCTGAAAATTTCTCTTCTTCACTTTACTAGAAACATACTAGAGGTCCTGGTCTTCTTCAAATACCAACTTTAGTTCCCTAAGAGGAGGTTTAGAAGAGGCTTGTCGAAGAAGAGGTAATTTCCTTTACCGATTCTTCCAAATTCATTTCTTCTTCTACTTCCTATTTTTTTTGTTTCAGAATAAATTAATAACATAAGTATCACTAATATACTAAAATGTTATTATAAATATGAAACAACCCTATTTCAACTTCTATCCATCCTACGAAAAATGAAATCACCACGCATGCGTACGTACGGAATACTGTCTCCACGTCGTGGTGTAATCTGTTTTCCACCACCACCTTAATTGAATGGCTATAATGGTGTATGTAATAACTATATATTATTATTATAACATGATAATAATTATGATATATTCTATCATCCTCTACAATACCATTCAATAATTATGGGAACGATATCATCGCTTGTGCGTACATACGGATTACCGTCTCCACGACGCGATGAGATTCATTATCCATGATTAACCATTCAAGTATGATTATAAAGTATATATAATAAATAATAATGAAATACATGACATAATAATGATACTTAATTTATTTACATATATGTTTCATTTACTTAATTCCATCAATTCAATAAGAAAATGAAAACAACATTCATGCGTACGTACGACCTACTGTCTCCATGAATGGTGTATTTCATTCCATCTATCAATATATCATATATATTTATATGATGAATATATATTATATATAAATCATGTTTTAAATTATGGAATTAATTAAATCAGGATATAAGTAATAATATCAAGAACAAAAAGTTGAAACACGTACGATAAATGAAATGATTTTACCCAAAACGCTATTTTAACGTGGAATTGACAAAAGAATGGGTAATATAAAGTCCTAAGTGAATAATATATGATATCATAAATATTATTATGGTTATTTGATCAGTTAATAATATGTTTAAACCCACTATATAGGAGTTTCAGACACGTACGGAAGAAATTGGACCTAAGGTAAGGGATAATTTTGCAATCTCATTTTTATTCGAGATTGCTTATACATGAGTATTTACTGGGGTTATATTTTAATCCATGCCCATAAAATGTTTTTAATAAAGTGTTTTATATTCTTCCATGTATGTTTAATGTCATTTTTACCCCTATTTGACTTTTACTTTGTGTTATGGAAGGAATCTTTCTTTTGTTTACCATACATAGCACTTTTTGACTTTTCCGTTAAAAGTATGAGGAGAATGTTTTTTTAACTTATACGGCATGAATGGATTTTTACGGTTTCATAATGCCTTATTTCCATGAATATTACTCTATAATATTTCATGATTATTTTCAACAAAATTCTTTTCTTTTAAAATTGCACGACATTTTAAGAAAAGAAAATGATTTTGAAGAAGAAATGATATTTTCCTCAAGAATTCATTTCACGTATTTATTTAAAACTATTTCCCATCTAAGATGAAATTATTTAGTATGATTATGTTTCAAGTATAATGTCTATATTATTTTCATGGTTTGATTTTTTTTATTATGATGAAATGTATCCATTTGTTTTATATGGATTATGTTAAGATGGGATGATGTTTATGAAACCCATTTTATTCTTTGGGTTATGATGCATGATTTATTATTGTGTTGTGGCACATATAAGAATGATTTCAATATGAGATGGGTGGGACCTATATCTCTCTCCAATTCATTGGGTAAAGATTTATATCTCATGATATAGATATGGCTAGAATGACAAGTGAATCAAGTTCAGTAATACAGGGCTGGAACGACAAGTAAACCCAGTTCAGTAATGGACTTTGTCCACTATGATGGTCATGGAAGCAATGCCTTGGCTACTATGGAAATCATATCATGTTCTTAATGGTTTTCCACAATTACATGTTTTGTTCCCATGCTATTTTATCATGGTTAGTGTTCCTTTATGATCTATACCTTATGTACTGCCAAGATTTATGTCATTACTCATGATTTTGATGTTTTATGTTCATGGTTTTACATTAAAATGTTTATGGGTTGTTTTATGTTCTCCATGTTTTCCCTTACTGAGAATTTGATCTCACCCTTTGTATGTTTTCTTTCCTTAGGATTTAAAGAAAGGTTTTATGTAGGAAAACAAAAGGGGAAGATCGTTATGGGAGATGTTGAAGATCTTTCAACATGATTAGAATATTATGTTATGAGTTTCCAAATACACTAAACTAATACGGTCTTTGGGCATCTGGTTTTGTTATGTTTTAATTATTTCCACAAAAGTAATGTAATGTCCATGTACATCAAGCTTTTTCTCTCTACATTTGGTATCAGAGCGAAGGTTTAGTCAACCTTTGGAAACTAGGATGCAAAAACTTTAGTGAGATCCCTAGAGATATTTCTAAGGTATGTCTAGGGATGTCCCTAAGGTTAAGTATAAGTATAGGTTATAGTCCTTGAATTATAGTAATGATAATATAATTAAACCTAAGATCTTAGATATTTAAGGTACACCCCATTTATTATGTTGTTTTCCTAGCATGATTTTTGCCTCTCACACTATTCTTTTTGGGTTTTAGAAAATGGCTGGAAACATGAAGATTCATGTTAATGGGGAATATGATGGACAATGGAATGATATTATTCATGAGCTACCAAATGAAATGGTATTTGGAAGGTGAAACATCATTATTATGCCTAATCAGTAATCTCATAATATGATCAATAATCTCAACTTTGGTAAGATTCCTGACTTAGCTAATAAGAGAAAGATTGAGTTTCATGATGATCATAGAGGAAAGAAAGTTCAATTTCCCTCATGTAAGTCATGTGGGAAGAGGCATCAAGGATAATGTTTCAAAGGAACTGGAAGATGCTTTGGGTGTGGAAAAGAAGGACACAAAGCTAGTAATTTCAAAGGAAAAGGTTCAGTTAACACAATGGACACGGATAATGGTATTTCTAAGACACCAACAACGGTTAAATGTTTTAAATGTGGAATGTATGAGCATTATGCAAACCAATTCCCTAAGGGAAAATCTCAAGAAGATAATCAGCACGGTCGCATGGGTAGTATTTATGTTGATGATGATGAAGACACTACAAATGATATATGAGATGAAAGAAGTGTTGAGGAATAAAATGATGAAGCTCGGTCAATGTTTTGAAAAGGTAGTGGAATGATTGCATGTTTATCAAGAATAATGTATGGTACTATATAATAAAGAAAAATCTAAGGATTGTTACACTGTTGTCTTTCCTTGAGTATTTGAAAGTATATGATGAATGGTACCGGTAACCATGAAAAGTGATTGAAATATTTTTGGAAAGCAGATGATATAAGAATAATGAAGGGATAATGAGAAAATAATATGTTTGATAGTATTAATGAGCTCATGACTGATAAAAGGACAAAGTGATATCATGGTTTGAGTATATAGAAATTTTGGGATTTTGGTATGTGTAAAGAGTTACCTTTTGACATCATTCATGTTTTCACTAAAGTTCTTTGGTAACTAATGTTTCAAGATAATACATGATTAAGGTATTAACATGTTTGGAATGCGATCAACAAGATATATCTTATGATATATGGGGGATAAATGATGGTATTCATGTGCTTGTTATGTGACCTTTCCAGTAATCGTTTTCTTTATACTATGAGATTAGACAGATGTATTTTGTATAAGTCTAAAGATTGGAATGGATTACATTGGACATTAGATAATATTATTTAAGGCTAGAACTTTTTTTCGATATTATTTATGTAATGTTATAATAGTGTAGTTTTAGAAAAAGGACAACCTGCAGGACGGGCGATAACCCGTCGCTTCAGACAAGGTTGCAGGAATCAAACCCACAAACAAAGTGCAACAGGTCTTTATCGCCTATATACCACTGGCCTACAGGAAGTACCTCATTAGTATAAAATAGTTTTATTTTATTAAGTGGGATGATAGATGAAGTATAAGTCCATTTTTGGAACCATATACGGTTAATATCACCTTAGATGGACTTATGTATATAACTTTTTCTAACCGTATGTTTGAGACAGATGGAATGACCTATCATTCTATCACATGATCTACTAACACTTCGCAAAAGACAAATTCAAATTCATTTCTTTAAGAGATGAAGTGGAAATTGTTCAAGGCACGAACAACAGTAAGATTGAACCAAAATCAAGTAAGTATTTCTTTTAATTGAAAAATTCTTCAACATTTGGGAAATGATCTTGAAAACCAAAAATTTTGTCACAGGGCCCTCATATCTAATGAATTAGATGGTACCTTAGATCATCACAAATTTATGGCTTTGTGATTATTGGTTTTTTCATAGCCATGTCCTCTAACACTCTTCATCAGAAGTTGATGGTTATATTTCTCTTCAATGTCCATATTTTCACCTTTGTTCTCCTATGTGGAAACCCAGTAATGAGTTAATTTTGGTAACTTTTATGTTTCTTACTTCAATTCTTAAAATTAAGTTTTAGTATTCCTTTTTATGATGTGGGTTTCTATGAAAGAAACTTTCAAGTAGTAAACGATTTATAACCCCGAAGAATTTCGAGGGAAAAATTCATTTTAAGGGGGTAGAATGTAACACCCCGAGATTCTATGAGATATATTATTTTAATGTATTATATTGTACACTACACCAAGATTATCTTGTACTATACGCAACACCATATTAGCTTGCAGTATACGCAACACTATTATTGGATTGTGTTACAGACAATTTCAAGTTCGTTTTGTAGAAATTATTCTACGCAACATTAAGTATAGATTTTGTTTAATATATAAATGAAATAAGTTTTGATTATGTTATACGCAAAACCAAAGGGAGATTTCACTAAACGCAACCCTGACTTGGCTTGCATTACACGCAATCACGACCTTCCTCGATAGTGTGTGTAGTTTGCAATACCAGGTTTCACTAAACAATGATATATTGTTATGATATTATTATGAACTAGACGTAATGAATATTATTAACTAAATTTTGAATTTTATAACATTATTATTCATATTACACATTTTCTAGAATATGGTATGAGAACAAAATAAATTTTTCAGGTAAAATAAGTATTTTTCAAAAAATGCAGTTTTTCCACCTTTTGATGGCACACCCACTTTAAATATAGTTTTTGACATGTTTATAAGTTAAATTTGACAAAATAAAATTATTATTTGGAATCAGTATATAAAAATTTACTTTGTATAAAATTTTCATATTATTCTGATAACTTTCATATTTTAATGAATTGTAAAAACACGCTATATTTTAATTAAAAACAACTTTTTTTCATCGTAATAATTTATATGGTTAAATTATAATATTGAATGGTTTTAAAGTATGAATAGAATATATTTTTACCATTTAATATAGTTTATGTCATTATCATTGATTTTACATTGAATTTATAGGTAAAATCATTTCAATCTTTTATAATGTTTTAACTTTTAAAACTCGTTTTCTTAACAACGAGATTAATTTTAAATTAATTTCTAAAACTTCTATGATTTGAATTTGGAAAAATGGATTCCATATTTGTAATAAGTAGGTCCAAATTATTTTAATATTCTACTTTTTATTTTTGGGCACTATGAATAGTAACTACGGTAAATTTTATTTACCATAGTTAAAGGTAAATCGGGTAATTAAGGGTAAATTTAATATTATAAAATTACCCTAACACTTGTCTTAATATAATTGGATGATTATATTTCGTCCTAAGGCATATTTGGGTCGAAATGGAATCCATTGGAGCCCACTTGGATGTGATTAATACCTTTAATTTATTTTATTTTAAAGAAAGTGAAATATGTCTCACTCAAACTTTAATAATTAAATTATTTTTAATATAAAATTATACAGAATATAAATTCGATTATAAATACTCATTTTAAAGATAATTTTTTTTCTTTTTTATGGTAATTTATTTGTAATTTTTAAGATATATTTAATTACCTTAATATCTTATACATTAATGATGCATACATTATTTATTTAGTGAAAAATCAGTAATAAAGTTTTTATTTAAATAATAATACCCATTAAAAGGCCCAAAACCTGACCAAAACTTATTGGTAGTATATATCTAAACTATAAACATCCAATGGTATAATTATTGATCATTTTGATCTTTATAAAAGCGATTATGACACTTATATTATTTTATTTTAAATGATGTCAAAGTTGCCACCTTCATAATTTAATAAATATAACAATTTACATGTTATGATTTTAAGATGATAAATTCTAGAAAAAGTATTTGTTTGAAATATATTAGATTTATAATCATCATAGTATTTTATTTTTAACTTTTATTCAACTAATAAGTATATTAAATGATTATACAAAAATGATGTAGTAATTGTTTTATTAAGAGAAATATCAAATAAATGGTTTTATAAATATTAAAATAAATATTATATGAACTAATTATTGTTCTACAAAAATTTTCTATATTAATATGACATTTTAGGAATCTATTAAACATTTTTTTCGAATATATCCTCTTTTTGGATTTTATTTAAATTCAAATAAATGAATAGTGTCAAAATTAACACTATTGTTATTTTAAAAAAATAATATATTATTAAATTGTTTAAAAATCACAAAAATATTTAAAAATTATAAATTGAAATTTATATGGTCTAAAATGTCATAAAGTATCCAATTATGGACAATTCACAACACATAAGTAATTATTTTTAACAATTTAAAATTTAGAATATTATTTCCACAAATAAAATTAAATAGATTAAATAAGGATAAATCAAGTTGATAAGGTTTAAAATAAATTACCAACATGTCTAAATTTTATTGGTTGATGATATTACAACCATATAAAATCTCATATTAGAATTGAGTCATTTTTTGGAGGTTTTTAAGTGGGGTTTGAATTTATTATAAATAAATATTTCTTATGTTTCCAAAGGTGCCCCTCTCCTCCCTTATAAAAGGGCACCTCCTCCCTCTCCTCCTCAAACCATTTTGGAGCCTTAAAGCTCGAAAAAACCCTACAAATTTCTCTTCTCCACTTCCCTAGAAACATACTAGAGGTCCTGGTCTTTTTCAAAGACCAACTTTAATGCCCTAAGATGAGGTTTAGAAGAGGCTCGTCGAAGAAGAGGTAATATCATTTACCGATTCTTTCAAACTCATTTCTTCTTCTACTTCCTATTATTTTTTTTGTTTCATAATAAAGTAATAACATAAGTATCAATCATATACTGATATGTTATTATAAATATTAAACAAACCTATTTCACCTTCTATCCATCCTATGGAAAATGAAATCACCACGCGTGCGTACAACGGAATACCGTCTCCACGCCGTGGTGTAATCTGTTTTCCACCACCACCTTACTTGAATGGGTATAATGGTGTAAAGAATAACTATATATGATTATTATAACATGATACTAATTATGAGATATTCTATCATCCTCTCCAATACCATTCAATAATTATGGGAACGATATCATTGCTCGTGCGTACGTATAGATTATCGTCTCCCCGATGCGATGAGATTCATTCTCCATGATTAACCATTCAAATATGATTATAAAGTATATATAATAAATAATCATGAAATATATGACATAATAATTATACTGGATTTATGTACATATATGTTTCATTTACTTAATTCCATTCAATTCAATAAGGAAACAAAAACAGTGTTCATGCGTACGTACGGCCAACCGTCTCCATGAACGGTGTATTTAATTCCATTTATCGATCTATCATATATATTTATATGCTGAATATATATTATATATAAATCATGTTTTACATTATTGAATTAATTAAATCGGTATATAAGTAATAATATCAAAAACAACAAGTTGAAACACGTACGATAAATGAAATGATTTTACCCAAAACGCTTCTTTAACATGGAATTGACAAAAGAACGGGTAATATAAAGTCCTAAGTGAATCATATATGATATCATAAATATTATTATGGTTCTGTTACCAGTTAATAATATGTTTAAACCCACTATACAGGAGTTTCAAACATGTACGAAAGAAATTGGACCTAAGGTAAGGGATAATTTTGCAATATCATTTTTATCCGAGATTGCTTATACGTAAGTATTTACTGGGGTTATATTTTTCATCTATTCCCATAAAATGTTTTTCATAAAGTGTTAAATATTCTTCCATGTATGTTTAATTTCATATTTACCCATTTTGACTTTTACTTTGTGTTATGGAAGGAATCTTTCATTTGTTTACCATAGGTGGTACTTTTTAACTTTTTTATTAAAAGTACGAGGAGAATGTTTTTTTAACTTATACAACATGAACATATTTTTACAGTTTCATAATGCCTTATTTACATGAAGCTTCCTCTACAAGATTTCATGATTATTTTCAACAAAATTCTTTTCTTTTAAAATCGCACTACATTTTGAGAAAAGAAAATGATTTTGAAGAAGAAAGGATATTTTCCTCAATAATTCATTTCAAGTATTTATTCAAATCTATTTCCCATCTAAGATGACATGATTTAATATGATTATGTTTCAAGTATAATGTCTCTATTATTTGCATGGTTTGATTTTTTTATTATGATGAAATGTATCCATTTGTTTTATATGGATTAGGTTAAGATGAGATGATGTTTATGAAACCCATTTTATTCTTTGGGTTATGATGCATGATTTATGATTGTGTTGTGGCACACGTAAGAATGATTTCAATATGAGATGGGTGGGACCTATATCTCCCTCAAATGAATTGGGTAAAGATTTATATCTCATGAGATAGACATGGCTGGAATGACAAGTGAATCCGGTTCAGTAATACAAGGATGGAACGGCAAGTAAACCCGGTTCGGTAATGGACTTTGTTCACTATGATGGTCTTGGCAGCAATTCCTTGGCTACTATGGAAATCATATCATGTGCTTAATGGTTTTCCACAATTACATGTTTTGTTCCCATGCTATTTTATCATGGTTAATGTTCCTTTATGATCTATGCCTTATGTACTGCCAAGATTTATGTCATTACTCATGATTTTGATGTTTTATGTTCATGGTTTTACATTAAAATGTTTATGAGTTGTTTTATGTTCTCCATGTTTTCCCTTACTGAGCATTTGAGCTCACCCTTTATATGTTTTCTTTCCCCAAGATTTAAAGAAAGGTTTTAGGTAGGAAAACAAAAGGGGAAGATCGTTATGGGAGATGTTGAAGATCTTTCAACATGATTAGAAGATTATGTTCTGAGTTTCCAAAGACACTAAACTAATACGGTCTTTGGGTGTCTGGTTTTGTTATGTTTTAAGTATTTCCGCAAAAGTAATGTAATGTCCATGTACGTCAAGCTTTAGGTCTCTACAGTTCCACTCTAATGGTAGAGGACCCATGCCCTAACATCGTAGGAGGGTTACACTATAGTGCTAGAGGACCCATGCTCTGACACCACAGGAGGGTTCCACTCTAGCGGTAGATAGATAGAGGACCCATGACATGATTCTGTAGGAGGGTTTCACTCTAATGGTAGATAGATAGAGGACCCATGACATGATTTTGCAGGAGGGTTCCAATCTATAAATAGATGACCCATGTCATGTCCCAACATGACCGTTCCACTCTAAGATGGATAGATAGAGGATTCATGCCCTGACTTCATAGGAGGGTTCCACTCTATAGGTAGAGGACCCATGCTCAGTCCCGGCAGGAGAGTTCCACTATGATGATCCTGTCTAATCACTGTCATCGTCGAGTGCTTCCTAAAGAAGCGTCACACTTGGAACATCTCGCATCGTATCTCAAAAGTCACTAAAAAGGCAACCATCGCGTTCTACGTAGAAAAACACTCAGGATAGGCTGCTCGTGGACCAAAATCTGAGTCCAAACGAAGGAGATACAAGAGATATAAGTTTCTTCAAAAGGAGGGAACACGACGTATAAGGGGACCCACACGACGTGTGGTCCCACCTTACTGTACGGTTGTGTTCCTATCGGTACATGGATCACTGCCCATGTAGCCCTACATGACATGTAAAGGGACCACATGACGTGCCTCATCCACCCAAGGTCATGCCCGTGCTCCTGGCCGTGTCCGTGTAGTATTTCTCATGCCCGTGTACTTCGATACATGGCGTGTCCTCCCGCATGAGGTCTTTCTCACGTCCTTCGGACCGTGTCTGTGTACCTTGGCCAGTGTCGGTACATGGTATGTGATTGGTCGTGCCCGTGTCCATGTAAGAACCCAGTTTTTGACTCATGCATGGACACTACGGAAAAAATAGCGTTTTGCGACGGGAATTAATCCCGTCGCAAATAGTCCGTCCCAGAGGTTATTTGCGATGGGTAGAATCCCCAGTCGCAAATACTTGGTTATTTACGACGAGATTTGGGGTCCCGTCACAAAAGGTTTGACGCGGTTTGCACGGAAAACCGTGGGAAGGTTATTTACGACGGGTCCTATCGCAAATACCCGGCGACGGTAAATAGGTTTTTGCGACGAAATGTTCTCCCGTCGCAAATAGGGTGTCGGCAAGTACCTTTTGCGACGGGTCCCGTCGCAAATACTCTTTTAACTGCCGACCGTAATTAATGTGGGCGAAAGTTTTTGCGACGGGTCCTATCGTAAAAAATACTATTTGCGATGGGTAGCCCGTTGCAAATAGTCCCGTCGAAACTAATCTAACCTATATATACCCCCATCCGTTTTTTCAAATCCACCTCTCATTTCTTACTCTCTCTCTCCAAACTCAATTTTAACGGAGAAAATTTGGGTGAGTTAGTTTTTTTTCACAAAAAAGCTGTGAAGCCATCTACATCAATAGGAGATCAAGTTTAAAGGTATTTATATTTTATTTAATTTAGTATTTATTTCATTTTTTTGATGTTAATTTTAATTATTTTTGATTAGTTGTAATTAAATTAGATTTAAATTGTTTTGTTATCAGTATTTATTTATAATAATAAATTGAAATTATTAGTACTAATTTTTAATAATTAGTAATAAATAGTAATAATTAGTAATAAATAGTAATAATTAGTAATAAATAGTAATAATTAGTACTAAATAGGAATAATTAGTAATAAATAGGAATAATTAGTAATAAATAGGAATAATTAGCAATAAATAGGAATAATTAGTAATAAATAGGAATAATTAGTAATAAATAGGAATAAATAGTAATAAATAGGAATAATTAGTAATAAATAGGAATAATTAGAAATAAATAGTAATAAATAGTAATAAATAGGAATACTTAGGAATAAATAAGAAAAGTTAGCAATAAATAGTAATAAATAGTAATAAATAGTAATAAAGAGCAATAATTAGGAATAAATAGTAATAAATAACAATAAATAGTAATAAATAGCAATAAATAATAATAATTATAAATAAATAGTAATAAATAGGAATAATTAGTAATAAATAGGAATAATTAGTAATAAATAGGAATAATTAGTAATAAATAGGAATAATTAGTAATAAATAGGAATAATTAGGAATAATTAGGAATAATTAGGAATAAATAAAAATAATTAGCAATAAATAACAATAAATAACAATAATTTAGAAATAAATAGCAATAATTAGTAATAAATAGCAATAATTAGTAATAAATAGCAATAATTAGTAATAATTAGCAATAATTAGTAATAAATAACAATAATTAGTAATAAATAGCAATAATTAGTAATAAATAGCAATAATTAGTAATAACTAAGAATAAATAGTAATAACTAGGATTAAATAGTAATAAATAGTAATAAATAGGAATAAATAGTAATAAATAATAATAAATAGTAATAATTATAAATAAATAGTTTTAAATAGGAATAAATAGGAATAAATAGGATTAAATCGTAATAAATAGGAATAATTAGTAATAAATAGGAATAATTAGTAATAAATAGGAATAATTAGTAATAAATAGGAATAATTGGTAATAAATAGAAATAATTAGTAATAAATAGGAATAATTAGTAATAAATAGGAATAATTAGGAATAATTAGTAATAAATAGGAATAATTAGGAATAATTAGGAATAATTAGGAATAATTAGTAATAAATAGCAATAATTAGTAATAAATAACAATAATTAGGAATAATTGGGAATAATTAGTAATAAATAACAATAATCAGTAATAAATAGTAATAATTAGTAATAAATAGCAACAAATAACAATAATTAGCAACAATTAGTAATAAATAACAATAATTAGTAATAAATAGAAATAATTTCTAATAAATGGGAATAAATAGTAATAATTCGCAATAAATAAGAATAATTAGCAATAAATAGGAATAATTAACAACAAATATGAATAATTAGCAATAAAAAGAATTAATTAGTAATAAATAGGAATAATTAGCAATAATTAGCAATAAATAGGAAAAATTAGAAATAAATAGGAATAATTAGAAATAATTAGCAATAAATAGGAATAATTAGTAATAATTAGCAATAAATAGCAATAATTAGAAATAAATAGCAATAATTAGAAATAAATAGGAATAGTTAGAAATAAATAGTAATAATTAGAAATAAATAGGAATAATTAGAAATAAATAGTAATAAATAGGAATAATTAGTAATAAATAGGAATAATTAGTAATAAATAGGAATAATTAGTAATAAATAGGAATAATTAGTAATAAATAGGAATAATTAGTAATAAATAGGAATAAATTGTAATAATTAGTTATAAATAGTAATAATTAGTAATAAATAGTAATAATTAGCAATAAATAGTAATAATTAGCAATAAATAGTAATAATTAGCAATAAATAGTAATAATTAGCAATAAATAATAATAATTAGCAATAAATAGTAATAATTAGCAATAAATAGTAATCATTAGCAATAAATAGGAATAATTATTAATAAATAGGAATAATTAGTAATAAATAGGAACAATTAAGAATAATTAGGAATAATTAGTAATAAATAGAAATAATTAGGAATAAATAGGAATAATTAGTAATAAATAGCAATAATTAGTAATAAATAGCAATAATTAGGAATAATTAGGAATAATTAGTAATAAATAGAAATAATTAGTAATAATTAGCAATAAATATGAATAAATATGAATAAATAGGAATAAATAGGAATAAATACAAATAATTAGTAATAATTAGCAATAATTAGCAATAATTAGGAATAATTAGGAATAATTAGGAATAATTAGCAATAAATAGGCATAAATAACAATAAATAGGAATAAATAGCAATAATTGGGAATAAATAGGAATAAATATGAATAAATAGAAATAAATAAGAATAAATAGGAATAAATAGGAATAAATAGGAATAAATAGGAATAATTAGTAATAAAAAAAATAATTAGGAATAATTAGTAATAATGAGTAATAATTAGTAATAATTAGGAATAATTAAGAATAATATCAATTGTAATAAATTTTAATAACTTGTAATAACTTGGAAAAATTTCCAATGGATTGACGGCACTCCTTTTGCTCGATGACTCTTCTTCTTTCAACTTTCATCAACTCAAAACATTATGAAAAGTATGCTTCTACGTATGCATATCCAATCTCGTATGCATGAGTTTGAATATGCATTCGTAGGACCACATTTTTCATAATGTTTTCAGGCGGTGATAGTTGCAGGAAGATGATTCATCGATGAAAAGGGGGCGCTTTTATCCGATAACTAATTTACTTACATCTTTCTCACACTGAAATCACATTGAAGAATCTGCTCAGAGGTATGCTTATACATTCTCATATGCAAGAGAATGAATATGCATACCTCCGAGAAGATTCTTCATTGTGATTTTAGTGTGAGAAAGATGCAAGTAAATGAGCTGTCGGATAAAAGAGTAGCTGTCAATCCACTGAAAATTGTGTCACCCAAAATTAATGGTAATTATTAAGAAGTAGTTGTAATTATTTATCTTCTTTTTTCAGATAGTGTTTTTATAATTTCAAATTATTAAAAAAAAGTGATGATTTTATATTCTATAAAAAAATATAGAACAAGGAAATCGACGTCAGTCATTATTAGATGATCTCGCTTGGATAAATCAATGCATAAATCCAAACGGTTCTGGTTTAAATCCTGTATATATTGAGGGTGTTGAATCTTTCTTATCATTTGAATCATTAAAACCAGAATATATTTCAGAAGGCACAATTAAGTGTCCTTGTAAATAATGTGCTATGAGAATGTTTGACACATTTGACAAGGTTGAGGGACATCTCTTGCGGTTTGGTTTTCAACCAGATTATGTTTTTTGGTATCAACATGATGAATGCAGTTCTAGAGAAGATACTAATAACTTGATTTTGGATCCATCACAGTTTCAAAATTTAGTACATGAAGTTGCAGGTCCATCTGTTTAACAAACTAAAACTCAAGATGATATTGATTTAACTCCTAAGTTGGAACCATCTGGATTTTATGAGTTGTTGAGGTCTTCTAAGGATGCGTTATATCCTGGTTGCAAGATAAGCAAATTAAAAGCGGTTGCAAAATTTATGGCTATTAAATCAGATAATACAATGTCAAACAAATATTTTGATCAGATATTTTCTTTGGTTAAAACACTGTTACCTGAAGGAAATGTGTTGCCTGCAAATTAAAATGAGAGCAAGAGGCTGGTTTGTAATCTGGGACTTAGTTATCAGAAGATTCATTCATGTGCAAATGATTGTATCTTATATTCTGGTGAAAACGAGTCATTGGATAGTTGTCCCACATGTGGAAAATAGAGGTATAAAAAGATCAACCAGGGAAGTCTGGATCGATTCCTGTAAAATAGTTGATATATTTTCCCCTTACACCCAGGATGCAACATTTATTTATGTCTTAGAACACAACGTCAATGATGTCATGGAACAAAACCAATATTTCAACCGATAAAATCTTGAATCATCCATTTGATAGTGATTCATGGAAACGTTTTAACCGTCTGAATCCGTCTTTTGCTTTAGAATCCCAAAACGTGCGATTGGGTATTTCTACTGACGGTTTCTGTCTGTTTTGTTCTTATGGTAGTCAGTATTCATGTTGGTCTATCTTTATAACTCCATACAATTTACCTCCATGGATGTTGATAAAGGATCCCTATATCTTTTTGACCTTATTAATCCCAGGACATCCAAAAAAGAATATTGATGTTTATTTGAAACCATTGATTGATGAGTTAAATTCATTGTGGAGTAATGGTGTTAGTACATATGATGTTGCTGTGAAACAAAATTTCATATTAAAAGCTGCATTGATGTGGATGATTAGTGAATTTTCGACATATGGCATGTGTATCTGGCTGGAGTACACATGGTCCGAAATCATGTCCTTACTGTATGAAAGAAAACAAAGCCTTTATGCTCATCAATGAAAAAAAACCTTGCTATTTTGACTGTCATCACAGATTTCTTCCAACCAATCATTCTTTTCGAAGGAACAAATCTCATTTCAAAAAAGGCACAATTGAAAGGGATGAACCTCCAAAAATGATCTCAGGTACAGAGTTAAAATTAGTTGTATTTTCATTACCTACCATCACATTTGGGCCAACAATAAACCAACAGAAAATTCATGGCTTTGGAAAAGAACATAATTGGATAAAACAGAGCATTTTTTGGGATCTTCCATATTGGTCTACCACATGTTGGATGTCATGCATATTGAGAAGAACTGTTTTGATAATTTATTTCATATAGTTTTGGATACACCAGGAAAGACCAAAGATACTGTAAAAGCATGATTAGATCTTGCCCAAATTTACAGGCGACTAGAACTTGAACTATTTGAAAATGTCAGATAACATAGGTTAATGAAGCCAAAAGAAGATTATACTCTGTCCAAAGAGAGTCTCTTATTATTTTGTTGGTGGATTGCAGATTTGAGACTTCCCGATGGATATGCTTCCAATTTGGTCAAATGTGTTAAGAATAGTCATATTAACGGATTAAAAAGTCATGATTGTCATGTTATAATGGAAAGACTTATGCTGATTGGATTCAGAGGTTTGTTGAATTATATGATTTGGGATTCAATAACAGACATATCATATTTTTTTTGAGACATTTGTGTAGCGACAACAAACTATGATGCGCTAAGTAAACTGGAAGAAGATTTTTCTGTAATTATATGTAAATTGGAAAAAATATTTCCACCGACTTTCTTTGAATTAATGGAACATATGATATTACATTTTACACATGAATCTAAATGTGGTGGTATGGTAAAGTTTCGATGGATTTACCCATTCGAGAGATGTATGCAGAAATTGAAGAAAAAAGTATGCAAAAAATCATCAGTTGAAGGCTCAATTGCTGAAGCTTATTTTCAGGAGGAAATTGCTTTTTTTTTCTGCTCTCACTATTTTGAATCTAAATATCCCTTAAAACACAACTGCATGGGATTGAATTAGGGAAATGTTAATGACAAAATGGAAAATCAATTATTAGTTTTTAATCAGCCAAATCTTGGCTTCGGTGGAGTTCAAGAACAATGGATTTCAAATGATGAACATCACAGAGCTCATACATATATTCTGCTCAACTGTGAAGAAATGAAATCATTTGTACTGTGAGTGATTCTATCACTTATTCTATAATTTATGTTATAGTATGTACACATATTTTATTTTTAGGTTATATGATAATCATATCAAGAAAAAACTTCCACAAATTACAACAGCTTCTCTTGAAGAACGCAGACAAAAAAAAAATTCTTAATGGTTTCAAAAACTGGTAACATAAATTATTAATGGTTTAATATCAATTCAGTTTACTATTTATTATATTGATAATTGTTTTAAAAATTTTCAAGTGTCTCAACATGCTGATAAAATTGATAAGTGATTGTGTATATTGAGTAACCCACCATCCAAAATGGTTAAATATTATAATGCATATGTGGTGAATGGTTTTCGATTTCATATACATGCATATGGGAAATCAAAAAAACAATGAACAGTGGAGTTTATTTGATAGGATCACATCATAGAGAAACTGAAGTTGACTTTTACGACATTCTGGATGAAATTATTGAGTTGTGTTATCTAGGAAAGAATTACATAACGATGTTTAAATGTTGGTGGTTGGATAATGAGAGAGGCTTGCATGTTCATCAGACTCATGGAATCATCGATATTAAATATAAAAGTCTTCTTGAAGTAAATAAACCATTTTTACTAGCTCAACAGGCACATCAAATTTATTATGTAAAGTACTGTGCTACTTCAAGAGACCTGAGTGATTGGTGGAGCATAATAAAAATAAAATCTCAGGAAAATCAGTTTACTCAAACTAAATATGGTTCTGCTGAAGTGGAAGGAATTGAAATTTTTCAAGAGACTACTCAAAATCCATCTTTTTTTACAAAGAGACGTGAATATCGATGATGACACCCCACAATTAAGGGTCGATGGTGATGAAGATGTTCATGATGTTACAAATGAATTTGAAATGACAAGAGATGATGAAACTGAAACTCATATAGATATTGATGATGTCAAGGAGGAATACGAAGACATCGACATTGTCAGATATAAAGATGATGATGAAGGTGAACATTGACACAATTAAATACTGGTTATAATCATAACTAATATATATCTATATATAATAGTTATTTTTAACTATCTGCTAACAACAATCATTTTTTGTTTCAGATGGACCCTGATATATTTTGTGAGTTACAGGAGGCTGAGCTACCTTTGGATGAGGGGTATTTGGGATCATCTGACCCTCAGCCTACTGGCAGTTCAGGGGGTACGTGGAGGGGGCGCGGTCTTGCGTGAATTATGATTACCGACCCTATAACCAAGCAACGTCCACGTCTTGGCTTCAATTCACACACATGAAGGTATGGTAACCTGTATATTTTAGTTAGTTTTCATTAATTTATTTATTTATATACTAATTGTTTGATTATTTATTCTTTTTTCATAGTTTTGAACATGTAACTGTTGGACAGGGGAGCGTTATCTTGCGCAATTATTTTTCTCAGCCATGGATTACATGAGAACAGATTCCCGTTGATGTGCAGCTCAACATGTTCAATCATTGGCTGGTACGTAAATAAATAATATTTATTTTGAAATTTATTTTATTAATAACTTGATATTATAAATTATTTATAGGGTTTATAGTATTCCATCGATGATAGAATGCGTGACGCTATCCACGCGGCATGGGAGATGTCTATGCATGTCTGTTTCTATCGTTTTTTACACAATTTGAGAAGGACAACCATTAAGAAATCAGGAGTGACAGATTTTGATGAGTCGTGTAGAGCCCACAAACCAGAGTACATTTCATCTCACATTTGGGATGGATTATGTTTACACTAGTTGAGTGGTGGATTTCATAGGAGGTCTTCGGTGGGTCGGCAAAACCAGGGGAGACAGGAGGTGACACATCGAGCTGGTAGTCGTACATTCAGTACGCATAAAGAGCATCTGGTAAGTATCTTTTTTAAATATTTTATATAACTTTAAATATAATCAGTTTATTTTATATTTTTATAGGAATTCGAGCATCCCGATATTATGGAGTACGACGTTTATCGGAGGATGTTAAATGATCCAGCCACTAGAGAGATTAGAGGTGATCGCCAACGTCATATTGTGGTTAGTATTATTTTTTTACAGTTTGACAATTAACTATATATAATATTTTCACAATTTTAATTTCAAATTAGAATTGAAGGAGTCATATGAGGCTACGACCTCTCAGACACTGGCTGGGAGTCAGGATGAGGTGACTGATCAGACCAGTGCCCACCATTTCGATGAGGCGACATGGATGCAGGCAACTCAGTATGGATTTGAGAAGAGCTAAGTAGTTGGTATCGACTCTCATGTGACTCCTGGTACTTATTATGGTACTACTGCGATGTTGGCATCCATCTCTAGAGGAACTCATGGAGAGGAGTCATCTTCTTCCTCACAGTATCAAGAGTAGTTGCGAACTCAGGCTGAGCTTATAGAGAGTTTACAGAAGCATCATGAAGAGATGCATCAGCAGCAGCAACATCACGATGAGGAGATGCATCGATGGCAGCAGCAACATCACGAGTAGATGGAGTACATACATCATTTGACTCATAGTTTAGGGATAGAGTTTCCTCCACCATCTCCTACAGCTCCTCCACCTCCTCTAGAAGACGACCCCCCTCAGTTATTTTTTTATGTTAAAAACATTTGAATTCAAGATTTTTTGTAATATGAACTATTTTTAGTTTCTTTCTTTTATATTGGTGCGAATATTGCATATATTTTTTAATATTTTATTATTTATTATTACCATTATATTTTTTTAATGTTTGTTTATTTTACTAATAATAATAATAATATTTTATGAGTTTTTTTATATTTTTTTTTGTGAATATTGAGAATTTTAATATTTTTTTATTATTTTAATAATATTAATATTATTTTTTCATTAATCATAATTTTATTAAATATATTTTTTTAGTATTATATTTTTTAATTTTTGTTTATTTTATAAATAATAATAATAATAATAATAATATTTTATGAATATTTTATATTTTTTCAGAATATTGAGAATTTTAATGATTTTAATATTTTTTATTTTAATAATTTTAATATTTTTTATTTTAATAATATTAATATTATTTTTTCATTAATTATAATTTAATTAAATATATTTTTTATTTTGGTTATTATTTGCGACGGGATCTTTTACGACGGGATCCCGTAACAAATAGTTTAAAAATATATTTTTAAATAGTATTTGCGACAGGCCCTTGGTATCATCGCAAAAAGTTTATTTATATATAATGTATATAATCGGAGAGTTATTTGCGACAGGGAACTTCCCCGTCGCAAAAAACATTTTTTGCGATGCCGTTTTCTACAACGAGCTATTTGTAACGGGACCCCGTCGCTAAAGCTTATTTGTGACGGGATCCCGTTGCAAATATCCCATTGCAAATAGCACAAATTCCAGTAGTGGGAGCCTTTTAATTTTGGTCTAATTATCTTTTATGGACCTAATATGGATTCCCAATGAGTTTACGAAGGTCTCAGGGGTGTCTGGGGCTTGTTCAGAGCCCGTAACCCAGCTTTTTAGGATAATAAAGACATATCGCATGGTTAGAATAAACCATACAGGGTAGGCCACACAATTAGTTTTAACCATGCAAGGATGGACAATGGGGTGTCATATGGCGCGTGGTTTTCCCTAACTATGCGCCAGGGGCCGCACGACCATGAAAAAACTATAGAAAAAATTATAGAGGTGTTTTGCACAATTGGCACATGGTTTCCCTAACCGTGTGGCCTAACCATGTGAGTGCCCCCTACCTACAACAAAACATGCATGATTGGCGCATAGTTTCCTTAACCATGCAACCAAACCATGTGAAGGCTAATTTTGGGTGATTTTACGATTTTACCCTGAAAACCTAATTAACTCAAATCCTCTTTCCCATTTATTTTTCTAGTGAACTACCAACCCTATTTTATCCCTTTTGAAGCCAAAAAGTTTTCTAACATAGCTTTTGATCCCAAGAGTCCGTCCGAAATCCGATTCGATCGTCGTTCATCTTGTTGTATCCACACTGATAAGATCTTAATTCCTTTTTAATCTTTCACCATTCTTATTTCTATCAATGACGCTATTTAAATTCAGCCTCATATACCCCATTTTCAAGGCATTGATCTGTTATTTAGATCTCTTCCAATCCAGACCAAACTAGAGGCTGATGCTGGATTAGGGGAGTTATATGAGTACAAGGTAGGTGGTCTATAACTCATCTCTCAAGTTTTTTCATTTTATAAAATGTCATGTAGCATGCAAAATTTGTCAGGTGTGACCTATTTAATTTATATTCCTTGCTTATAGTTGTTAGAACCATGTTCTAAGACCCTTATTAAATGTGTTACCCATCACTGGTGGTTACATCTATAACACCAACCACCCCAAGTAGGGTGATTTCTATAATTGGGGTTTTAAATCTTTGACAAGCATGTCTACGCTACTGTTCGAGTGTGCCTTGGATTGAACCTTCTAATGGTAAGCCTTCCTTAATCAAATGAATATTGAATTGATTAATTTCTAGTACCATGTGTTATTATCACTTGACCTGCCTAAGGTAAGTGCTTAAACTTGATAAATCAATTTTAAATGGCAATTGGAAAGTATATCGTTTACATATGACTCAGACCAATGAATTATAAATGAATGGTTTGGTTTCACATCCATAACACACCTTTACATGCCTAATGGAAGGTATCAGAGTGAACCTTAATAAATGATCATGACTAATATGAATCAATTAAATGGTCGCATGCCCCTTGGCCTTGTCACACTAATGAAATTCAAGGCTTGAACCAAATTAACCTATTAAATGGTATCACTACCACTTGGCCTTAATTATTAAATGAATCAATTGTAAGGTGCTTAATTGTATATGGACCTTTAAATCATTATAGGAGTCATCAGAATCAATTTATATTTTGGATTCTCGAGGGAATGCCTTGAACACTCATGGACGCCATTCTGATTCAAGGATGCCGGTTTCCAAGGGTGAGACCCACCTTGGAACCTAATCCTTTTCTATAAGTGGATACCTGATATGACATTATAGGATCCATCATTTACTATTATAGGGTGCCTTGGATACACTCCTTGGATCCATCATGGATTATATGGACATGATACACCTTGTTTATATCCTTGGATCTGGTCAATGCTTATTCTATTTTACCTTAGATGTTTTCCTTGGACTCGATTAGATTAATTATTGTGGAATGACTTGGATGATGCTACTTATATTACACTCTTACGCCTTTAGTCAGGTTGCAGTTATAACTTGAGTTGGATCGATCCCTGAGGTCAAGGTTTCCCTGGTTATTACCTTGGAACCTCTTCATTACGAATATCATCAGGATGCCTTGTTATATCTTGGTTCCTTCATTATATTCTCATGTCAGTGCTGGTATTACCTCACGTGACTTATTATATAAACTGTAACTTAATTAA
Organism: Viscum album; assembly: GCA_963277665.1. Taxonomy (NCBI): domain Eukaryota; kingdom Viridiplantae; phylum Streptophyta; class Magnoliopsida; order Santalales; family Viscaceae; genus Viscum; species Viscum album. The sequence goes on along the minus strand of OY728134.1, from coordinate 815,894,464 downwards.
TTAATTAATTGGTTACATGTTCAGACACCAACCTAGGCTTGAAGCAGGTACATTGGTATTTATGTTACTATACTGATTTACTTTTACATATGCATGCATGTACACTATATCAATTTATATTACACAGATTGGATGTTGTAGATGCCATTGGTGGTGGCCTATTAGGATTTATCTCACACCCTATCCGATCTTCCATTGACACCCAAACAGATTACATGTATGTAGGTGTTGATAAAGGGAAGCATACTACTTTAGACACTTGATTACTTTCTTGTTTAGGATGGAGCTAGTAGCAGATGACTGAGCTAGATCTAGGGATACTAGGGATAGTATTGGATTTCTTTTTTCCACTTTTTTATAACATGTATTTTCTAATTATTTGTATCCATGTTTTCCATATTATTAGATACATGACATATCATCATCAACTTTTGTATATGATTATTAGTTGTTTAATTGCTTATTACTCCTGTTTGCTTCTGTTGTGCCATCTGTTTGTCATATACTACTTACACTATTTACTTTCTATTTCATTTATTTGTCATGCTACACTTTATTAATGAGAGAATAGTCTCCCAAAAGACACACCCTAGTCCCTCGTTGCTAGTCGGTAGCCTCTGGCATTTGGGGATATGCGCTTGAGGCCATGTGGCCCACCGGGATTGGGGAACCTCTAAGTGGAATCCAGTTTGGGGATGTCACAAAGTGGTATCAAAGGTGGTTCCTTTATTGCCTTACTATTTAGTGACAATAGATCGGAGATTAGGAAACTTGGTTATAATCTATTCTTTGGAATATCTAACCCATGTTTGGGGTAAATGTCGAGTTTCCTAAATTATGATCATTGTTTAGTTTTTGCCTATTACATTTGATATCATTTCACCAATGGGTGACACATATGCTGTGTTGTGGTTATTATTATTATTATTATTATTCTGATGATAATTCCATTTCATCCTTGGCCTGATGATATGAGGGAAAGTATCATTGTTGCATGCATCATCGTAGGCACTAATAATTCACATGCCATGCATATTTCCATTCCATATAGGTGCATTTCACTACTTCCATTTCTTATTATGCCTGTGATTATTGAGTGATCCTTGTTTATACATTATTCTTGTGCTACTCCTTGGTTGTGATTGAGTGATTAACTATTTTAATTCATGAGGTGTATGATCCCTCATGGGTTGGAATGAGTAATTTATCGAGTCAAGCCATTAGATTAAAATTAAATGGATGTTGATTTCAGTGATAAGGTGCATGGGCCCTAATTCACTAGGAATAGTGATCCATTTTAAATGAACCTTGATATATGTGAATAAGAAAATGTAAATTATAAAAGTGAAACTTTATTTATAAAGATAAATGGTTTCTAGTAAATGATGAGGCAAGGTATAGTTGACCCTTCATCTATTAAACTCATTATAATTTAAACTTGAGTACTTACCAATATCTAGCCTTTTAAGAGGGTAGTTGGGGTAGTACATCATGGGTAGTGAGCCTTTTCTTTACATTCAACTTCTACTAGAATTATTATATATATGATTCAAATATTTTTCTAAGGCGTGTTCTTGAAATTTGTAGAGAAATTACACCACCATGTCCTCATGTTGTGAGCTAGGAAGGTGGCGATGACCATTCTCCAGACGTGGTGGGCCTTGAGTCTCACGTCTTACCACCAGGATTTCCACTTGAGGAAGGTGGCCTCGAGTCGAACGTCTTACCACCATGTCCTCATGTTGTGATCTAGGAAGGTGCCGATGACCATGATCTAGACGTGGTGGTCCTTGAGTCACACTTCTTACCAATATCTATCCTTTTAAGAGGGTAGTTGGGGTAGTACATCATGGGTAGTGATCCTTTTCTTTACATTCAAATTCTACTAGAATTACTATCTATATGATTCAAATATTGTTCTAAGGCGTGTGCATGACATTTTTAGAGAAATTACACCACCTGTTGTACCTAATATGGGTACTAATTCTCATCTTCATGGTAGTTTCCTATGTCCAATGCAGTTTATGCAAGGTGCTCTATGACATGCACCTATGATGATTGATCTGACCTATGAGTTCCAGCAGCAGCATCCTCCTACCTTCTCGGGGGATGAAGGTCCATAGGATGCTAAGTCTTGGATGGATGCCACCCTATCTATCTTTGAGCATTTAGAGATGCCTCCATATTGGAGGGTCAAGCTTGCTATATACATGCTATGTGATTTGGATAAGTGCTAGTGGGATGTAATTACCCATGCTAGTTTCTACAAGGTCATGGTATGGACTAATTTATAGATTGATTTCTATGAATACTTATTTTCTAAGATGCTAAGAGCTGACTAAGCCATACAGTTTATGCATATCAAGCATGGTTCTATGTCATTTATGGAGTATTCAGTGCATTTCACTAAGTTGCAACGCTTTGCACTGCTTCTATATGGTGATGAGTTTTCACATGCTAGATTCTTCGAGGATGGGATTCAATATGACATCCATACCCAGGTGAATATATTTTTCCTACCTACCTTCTCTAAAATAGTTAATCTAGCTCTCACCACTGATCATAACTTGAGGGACGTATACAATACCAGGCATAGAGGATCAGTGCTGAGGCAAGCTATTAGTTATTCCTATAGTAGAAAGTGGTCCCTAGAGGTTTTTTGTCAGGTTAGTGGCATCCAGAGTACCCATAATGGTAGCTATATGGTGTGTCACCAGCGTGAAAGGTAGGGGAACCTGAAGCCTCATTGTAATAGAGACCCTCTAAAGTGCTGGGATTGTGGTCGTATGTGGCACCTTTAGATATTTTTTTGGACCTTTCCATCAAATTATAGCAGAAGAGGTTCCACACTAGCTCCACCTTCAGGGGAAGGTTCTTATACACTTCATCGGGTGAGGAGTTGGAATAGCACCGATAGGACTAGCTGATGAGGAGGTCTTGGCCGTGGTAGTTAGACTCTAGATCATTGACAACGCCAGCAGAGCAGTCAAGATCATGGTAGTCCAACCATTTCATAGGTTCATTGATCAGATCAGTTGCATGCACTACAACCAATACCTAAGGATCAGGCTACAAGACCATCTACAATATGAGGTAATATTCTAGTAGCCTCCACTATAGTATATGCTCTATTTGATATAGGTAATTCACACTCCTTCATCTTCTTATCTATCATAGAGAGTCTTAGTCTAGAATTACAATATTACTGTGGTGTAATAACCCTAGATACACTGTTTGGAGTACAATCATAGTGAATACACTAATATAGGGATTTTAACCTTGAGGTAAGAAATTATCCTTTACCGTGGGACCTCTTTGTTCTCAAGATGACAAGATTTGATTTCATTCTTGGTATGGATTAGTTGGTTTTGTATCACACCTTTGTATATTGATATCACCACAGGGTATTGTTTACATCACTGGATGGTAGAATTTATCTACATAAGGGTGAGTGGGATATACATGCTAGTAGAGATAGACCAGAGCATCATGGGCTAGGTGGAGTGACCGCCCGAATTTCTAATCTCTTCATGGAGGATTTGGGTTTACATCAGGCTGAATTCCCTTCGGTAGTAGATCATTTTAGGGATGTCTTTTCCAATGATTTTTATGGATTAACTCCTGAGAGAGAGGTAGATCTTATTATTGATCTCATTCTAAGAGTATCTCCAGTGTCCATTCTTCCATACATGATGATACCTACTGAGATCCATGAGCTCAAGAAATAGTTGGAGTATTTAGAGGCCAAGGGTTTTATATGGCCTAACACTTCCTCTTGGGGTCCACCCATTCTTTTCACCAAGAAGGTAGATAAGAACCTTCATCTATTCATGGATTACAGGCAGTTTAACTAGATTATGGTCAAGAATCAATATCCATTGCCTCGAATAGATGATATCTTTGACCAGCTCTATGAAGCTAGAGTGTTTTCAAAGATTTACCTGAGATTAGGCTATCATCAAGTGTGAGTCAGACCATTAGACATACCTCATAAAATTTTTTATAGTAGGTATGGTCCATATGATTATCTCATTATGCAGTTTGGTCTCATGAACACGCCTTCCATTTTCATGGATTTGATGAATAGGGTGTTCTAACCCTATTTGGATTCTTTTCTTATGGTATTTTTGGATGACATCTTGGTGTATTCTCATACTCGTAGAGACCATGCTAAACACCTTGATATCATTCTAAGTACACTGAAAGAGAATCAACTTTATGACAATATTGATAATTTCCACTTCTTGATCAACAAAGTTCACTTCTTGGGTCATATTATATCATAATTAGGAGTCTCTGTTGACCTAGAGAAGGTCAGTGCTATGGTTTCTTGAGAGTAGCCCAATAATATGTTTGATATACAAAGTTTCTTAGGGATGGATGTATATTACAGTCATTTCATACATGAATTATCATTCCTTGATACACCTCTTACTAGTCTTACAAAGAAGGGTGTCAAGTTCATGTGGTCAGAAGAGTGCGATAAATCCTTTTAGGAGATGAAATAGAGTCTTGTCTCGGCACCTATTCTAAAACTTCTAGATCTTGGTAGAGGATATAATTTGTTCTATGATGCATCAAGATTGTACTGGGAGCAGTTCTGATGCAGGTGGATATAGTTGTTGCGTACAAATCTCGGTAGTTGGGGAATCATGAGAGAAATTACCTAACACATGAATTTGAGCTAGTAGTAGTTGTCCATACCTTATGTTGCTGGAGACACTATCTGATGGGTGAGCACTTTTTGGTGTATACATACCACAAGATCCTCAAATATATCTTTAACTAGCATGACTTGAATATCAGATAATGAATATGAGTCAAATAACTTCATTCCTTCAATTTTGAGATTGCATATATGCCTGGAAAATACAATGAAGTAGCAGATGTACTAAGTCATAAAACTCAGTCACAGGCCGTATAGGAATCTAGTGATGAGTGAAAATTTATGAGCTTATTTTATAAGATGAATTTTAAGTTTCATGATAATCACAAGCATTCCTATCTCTCAGCCTTGACAGTTACCTCTTCCCTCCTTGAGAAGGTGAAGAGTAAACAATTTTTAGATTCTAAAGGCTTGGTTCTTCATGATATTATTTTAAGAGACAACCCCTAGATTGTTCTATGGGCAGATATAACATCCTACATATATATAGACATGTATGGGTGCCTACATATATGAGAGAGGATTTGATGCATGAGTGTTATGCTTCTTAGTGGGCAGTTCATCCAGGATTCTCCAATATGTATTAAGATATGTGACGCCAATATTGGTGGCTTGAGATGAAAATTCAGATAATAGGCTTTATCACTAGGTGTTCCACCTATTAGTAGGTGAAGGCAAAGCACTAGAGACATTCTGACTTGTTACATCCACTTATAGTCCCGGAATAGAAATGGGAAGATGTTGCAATGGACTTTGTAGTCGGCTTACCCAGGTCGCATAGAGGTAGTTAATTTTTTTGTTTTATTTAGAATTTTATGATTACCCAATAGTTGTCATGTGACCTTTTTTAAAAATTTTGAAGTGTTTTTTGTGATGTTTTAAATTATTATTTGAAATTGTGCGGTTCCTACTCCACTATAAAGTGGTTATGGAAAATAAAAAAATAAAGATTTGTGGGGGAGGGAGGATTTCTCAGTTGATGAGATGGGAATACCGTATGTTTATGAGATCATATGACTACATAGGGTCCCTCATACTATCATTTTAGATAGGGATGATCATTTCAAATCATAATTCTAGTAGGGGTTGCAGAAAGATATGGGTACATAGGCGCTTTTGTGAAAAACCTTTCACCCTCAAAACAATGGAAAATTGAAACGAATGATACAGGTTCAAGAGGACATACTCCGAGCATGCATACTTGATTTCAATGGTTCTTGGGAGAAGCATATCCCTCCCATAAAGTTCGTCTATAATAATAGAGTTCATATACAAATTCAGATGGCTATTTTTGAGGACTTGTATGGTAGGTCATTCCATTCACCCCTGTACTGGCTAGAGTCAAGATAGGTAGCCCTACTAGGTCCTCATATCACGTAGGAGACTTCGGAGCAGGTTCAGCTGATTAGGAATCATATGGATACCACTCAGTCTATATATAAATCTTATGTCGATCACCGTTAATAACCTTTGGAGTTTGAGGTCACAGATCGTGTTTTCCTATGGGTATAACCTAGGCTAGGGCATAAATATATACCAAGGAAAGGAAAGTTTTTGACTCATTATGTAGGGCCATTTGAGATTATAAAGAGAGTCGGTTAGTTATCCTATCAATTGTTACTACCTCAGAGGTACTGTTCATGCACGACGTCTTCCTTGTTTCACAGCTTCACTGTTATCATGCCAACCCATCTCATACCTTTGATCTCAAGGAATTTGAGAAAGATACTGATGCTTAATTTGAGGGGTATCCTATATACATTGTTTATTGGAGCATGAAGGCACTCTAAGGTTGGTTTTTCCCTTTGGTATGGGTGCCATGGTAGCACAACCATGTACAAGACGAGTCTTGGTAGTGGGATGCCGACATACGTTCCCAATGGCTAGAGTTGTTCTCAGAAAGTGTTTCACCACCCTTGGAAGGTGAACTCGAGGATGAGTTCCTTTAATGGGGGAATACTATAAGAACTCAATTTTTAACCTAGGTAAGGATCCTTTTAATTTTGGTCTAATTTTATTTTATGGTCCTAATAAGGATTCCTAATGAGTTCACGAAGGTCTCGGGGGGTGTTCGAGGTTTGTTTGGAGCCCAAAACTCGACATTTTGGGAGAAAAAGTCATTTCGCAAGGTTAGAATAAACTGTGCGGGGAAGGCCACTTGGTTAGTTTTAACCATGATAGGATAGATAGTGGGGTGTCATAGGGTGCACTGTTTTCCCTAACCGTGTTCCAGGGGCTGCAAGACCATGAAAAAACTATAGTAAAAATTATAGAGGTGTTTTTCATAGCTGGTACACTGTTTCCCTAACTATGCAACCTAACCATGTGGGTGACACCTCCTTACAACAAAACATTCACAGTTGGTGAATTGTTTCCCTAACCATGAGGCCAAACCATGTGAATGCTAATTTTGGGCGATTTTATGATTTTGACTGTAAAAACCTAATTAACTCAAACCCTCTTTCCCATTTGTTTTTTCAGTAGATATACAACCATATTTTCTCCCTTTTAAATCCAAAAAGCTATCTAACATATATTTTGATCCCAAGCATCCATTTGGAGTTTGATTCAATCACTGTTCGTCTCGTTGGATCTGTGCTGGTAAGATCTTAATTTCTTTTTAATCTTTTGTTGTTCTTATTTCAATCAATGATGCTATTTAGATGCAGGATCATATGCCCCATTTTCGGAGAACTAATCCTTTCTTCAGATCTATTCCAATCCTGACCAAACTAGAGGCTGATACTAGATGAGGAGATTCATACAAGTATGATGTAGGTGGTCTATAACACATCCCTCAAGTTTCATCATTTTATAAAATGTCGTGTGTGCATGATAAATTCTTTGGGTGTGACCTATTTAATTTATATACCTTTCTTATAGTCATTAAAACCATGTTTAAAGACCCCTGTTAAATGTATTACCCATAATTGGTGGTTACGTCCATGACGTCGACCACACCATGTAGGGTGATTTCTATAAATGGACTTTTAGAGCTTTGACATGCGTGTCTGTGCCACCATTCAGGTGCGCCTTGGATTGAACCTTCTAATGGTAATAATTACTTAATTAAATGACTATTTAATTGATTAATGGATAGAATCATGTGTTATTATCACTTGACCCACCTAAGGTAAGTGATTAAAATTGATAAATCAATTTTAAATGGTAATTGGTAAGTATATCATTTATATATGACTCAGACTAATGAATTATAAATGATTGGTCTAGTTTCACATTCATAGAAACCATTTACATGTCTAATGGAAGGTATTAGAGTGAACCTTAATAAATGATTATGACTATTATGAATCAATTAAATGGTTGCATTCCCCTTTCCCTTGTCACACTAATGAAAGGAAAGGCCAGAACCAAATAAACCTATTAAATGGTATCACTATAACTTGGACTTAATTATTAAATGAATAAATTGTAAGGTTCCTAATTGTATATATACATTGAAATCATTATAGGAGTGGTCAAACTTGAGTTAGCTTTTGGAATCCCAAGGGAATTCCTTGAGCACTTGTGGATGCCATTCTGATTCAAGGATTTCGGTTGCCAAAGGTGACACCCATCATGGAACCAAATCCTCATCTATCAGTGGATACCTGGTATGAAACTGTAGGATCCCTCAGATACACTCCTTAGATCCAATATGGATTCTATGGACATGAGACACCTTCATTATATCCTTGGGTATGGCCATTGCTTATCCTGTTTTACCTTGGATGTTTTCCTTAGACCCAATTAGATTTATTATTATGGAATGCCTTGGACGATGCTCCTTGGATTACACTCTTACCCCTTTATCCAAGTTATAGTTATCACCTGAGTTGGATTGACCCTTGAGGTCAAGGGTGCCTTGGTTATTATGTTGGAACCTCTTCGCTATGAATATCATCAGGATGACTTGTTATATCTTGGATCCTTCATTATATTATCATGTCAGTGCTAGTATTATCTCACGTGACTTAGTATATAAACTAGAAATTAATTAATTAATGAACTAGTTACATGTTCATACACCAAACAAGGGATAAAGAAAGTACTTGGGTATTCACGTTACTGTACTAATTTACTTTTAGATATTCATTATTGCACACTGTATCAGTTTATATCACACAGACTGGATGTTGTAGACGCCGTTGGTGGTGGCCTACTAAGATTTATCTCACACCCTATTCGGGCCGCCATTGGAACTTGGGAAGATTACATGTATGTAGGTGTTTATAAAGGGAATTTCACTTCTTAAGACAGTTGATTACTTGCTTGTTTAGGATGGAGCTGGTAGTAGATGATCGAGTTGGAGCTTAGGATGATGGAGATAGTTTTGGATTCCTTTTTTCTACTTTTGTATAGAATTTATTGTCTACTACTTTGTATCCATGTTTTCTAGCTTATTAGATACATGAAATATCATCATCATCTTTTCTATATGATTATCAATTGTTTAGTTGCTTATTACTCGAGTCTGCTTCTGTTGTGGCATCTATTTGTCTTATACTGCTTCTGCTACTTACCTGCTATTTCATTTATCCGCTACACTACACTCTGGTAATGAGAGAATAGTCTCCCCATAGACACACCCTAGGCCCTCCCTGCTAGTTGATAGTCTCTAGCATTCGAGGAGATGTGCTTGAGGCCATGCGGCCCACCAGGCTTGAGGTATCTCTAAGTGGTATCCGGGTCAGAGATGTCACAATCTATATACTCCCAAAGTACATGATGGGTTTCCAGCATCAAGTTACACACTGTATGGGGTTTCACACAACATGTGACATGTAACACCCCGCCCCTACCTCATGGGATTGAGGATGCGGTGAGGGTTACTTGGCCTTAAGCGATGTTCCCAAGGCGCCAAAGGCTGGAAATATATGCCGAGGGATTCAAGGAATAGTGGGGAACGATTTTCCTTTAAGAAGATAACCCAACTCAACCAACCAACAACTAAAGATGCATGTACTTTCAAACCCAACCATGTGATACTGACAATTCCATCACAAACCCCAAAACCATTCAACTAGACATGTCCAAAAAACATCAGAGTACAAAGCGGAAACTAAACAACAAAACACCATGAGTCATGACACCACCACAGCTACACACCAAGCTCCAAGCTCCAAGCTCCACTAAAACATCACAATGCACCACTAAAGGAGGGTGATTCCTTACCTTTTCCCACATCATAGTACACGAAATCTACAAAGACACCAAAGTGACAAAGCAGGGGGTGAATATAACTACTCAGTAGGATTTCCCCAACTTACTTCCCTACACACTCCATTAGGATAAAACCGTTAGAACATTTATATAAAACAATTTATATAAAAATAAACACAAGTGAAACCAATACCATGAGCCAAACATACTCTTACCAAGACACTTCACCCAAACCAAGCACCCAAGGGAAATCCAAACAATTATTCCATAAGCCATCTCACCATTTAACATTAGCACAACAGTTTCCATCTTGCAAAGCAATGCACAACAAAGAAACCATAACAGTGGGACTTCCGCCCATCCCGTTCACCCAATTTTCAGCTAGCGGTACTTCCCGACCACTACCCAAAACGATGGTACTTCCAACCATTCCATTAAACCTTTATAGTGGGACTTCCCACCCACTTCCACACAACTAACAAAATCCATAACCAAACATATAAGCCACCAAGGTCACCAAAATATGCAATTAACCATTTCAATTACATGCCGAACCACTTCAATAAATCAAACATTTATTGAAAACACACTTCCACACTTTTTACATGCCAATTACAATTTAAATAAAACAAACCCTTCAATGAAAAACTATTTCAAAAGACACATTAATTAATTCAACAAAACAACCCATTTTAAAATCTCCATTTTAAAATCACAACAAGATCATTTTACCCAAAAACACCTTTCTTCCCAAAAATCCCCAAAACACAACCAAAGGGATTTCCAATCAATTTCGCACATCAAAACCACAATTAATTTTAAGAAACACAAATTAATTGTAACCAATATTCAAGTTCTAGAAAAGTGAAGTTGATAGAGAAGCCACCTACCTTTAGGGTTCCGGCGAAATCGACCCACAAGCAACCGTACCCCAATCCGGGAAAACGCTTCACGAAAACCGCTCTAGATATCCTTACCTATCATCCAAAAGACTTAAAATAAACACCCAAGGCAACCCCAAAAATAGATCTACATGAAAAGGATGTAGATCTAGAAAACTGAGAGAGAGGGAGATGAAGATCTAGAGGAAACCACAAAGAAACCAAGAGGAGAGACTTACCCAGGAGAAACCACTTTCAAAACACCAAGAAACCCCTTTGAATCGCTTCCAAAATGAGTGGAAGATCACCTTAAAACTCTGAGAACCCCAAATACCAAGTGAGGCTCGAGTGGGAGAAGATTTGGAGTGTTTTAGGTCAAGCTCGAGGGAGCCCAGGTTTAAAAACTCCAACTTTAAGTGGTTGCACGGTTAGTCTGCACGGTTTGGAAAACCGTGCGCTAACTGTGCGCAAGCCACTGTCTCGAGAGAAGGGTCCACACGGTTGCCTCGCATGGTTTGAAAAACCATGTGTAGGCCGTGTGAAGCCTACTACCTCCCCCTACATGATTTTCTGGAGAACCCGCACGGTTTCCCCTAACCGTGCTCAAACCGTGCTCCCTAAGAAAAGCATCCAAACTTATTCAAAACCATTCCAAAATCTCCCAACCTCTTCTAAACTCATCCCATGCACTTTAAACACATAAAAGAGCATAAAAAAAAGGCTACATACCTCAAATAGTGGGTAATACATTCTCCTCACCATTGGAATTTCCATCCTCAAAAAGTAGTGAACTCACCCTTTGCCGAAAGAGCTCGGGCCATTGCTCGATCATCTCTTTATCCCGCTCCCAAGTCTCCTCTTAGATCTAGCCATGATGCCACAAAACCCGAACCAGAACAATGATTTTACCCCGAAATACTTTCTCTTTCCTATCCACTACCTGAAATGGCACGTGCACCAATGAAGAATCCTGTTCTAGCTCAACATGATCCCATCGAATAACATGAACCAGATCTGGATGATACTTTTTCAACTGCGACACATGAAACACATTGTGCACCGCACTGAATATAGGTGGAAAAGACAAACAATAAGCCACCTCACCAACCCACTCAAGAATCTCAAAAGGTCCAATATACCCCGGAGATAACTTTCCCTGCTTTCCAAACCGACGATATCTCAACCTAGGAGAGATCCTAAAGAAAACATGATCACTTACCTCAAACAACAACGACTGTCGATGATGATCCACATATGATTTTTGACGACTCTGAGCTGTCTCCATTATCTTCCTAATTAACCTGATATTCTCCATAGTTTCCTGGAAAAGCCTCTGTCCAACCATTGAGGACTCGCCCGTTTCCACCCATCATAGTTTATAACGACACGACCACCCATACAACGCTTCAAACGGAGCCATATGTATGGATGACTGATAACTATTATTATAGGAGAAATCAACCAATGACAAGTTCTACTCCCACGAGCGACCAAAATCCATGACACAAGCCCGCAACATATACTCCAAAGTTTGTATCGTCCTCTCAGATTGACCATCCGTCTGAGGGTGATACACTTTGCTCATAGTCAACTGTGTCCCAAGGGCTTGTTGCAAGGATTTCCAGAAACAAGATGTGAACCTCAGATCTCTATCTAATACGATCAAAACTGAAACACCATTCCTCTTTACCACCTCCTAGATAGAGATTTTGGACAGATCCTCCACCGTATGAGATTCACGAATCAGGATGAAATGGGACGACTTCGTTAGCCGATACACTATCACCCAAATGACATCGTGATTTCTGACCGTTCTTGGGAGACCTATGACAAAATACATCTCTATTTGCTCCCACTTCCAAATAGGTATTGGTAAAGACTGCAACATTCTCTCTAGCCTCTAATTTTATTCCTTGACCTACTGGAAAGTCAATCATCTTGAAACAAACTCAGCCACTCTTCTTTTCATACCAGACCACCAGAACTGCACTTTCAATGCTTTATACATTTTCTGAATTCTAGGATGAACAACCCATCTGGAATGATGATACGCCCTAAGAAGATCCTCCTGAAAAGCAACTGGTACAACCATTCGATTCCGAAAACACAAAACTGAATCTCTATTCAGTTGCCAACCCTCAATGGTCTCCCCACCATTGAGTTTCGACCTCATGGTAACACACTTAAAATCAGATATCTGTTCCTCTTTAACCAGGAAAACCAATCCAGGAATCAACAAAACTGGAAAAAGACCACTTTATCACCCTAGTCCTCACATTCCAACCACATGTCAGCTATAACCGACATCAACTGCCACTAGTCTGATGCCTGTTTCACCACTTGTGCATATGATTTTCTACTTAATGCATCTGCCACAGAATTTCCCTTACCCGGTGTGTACATCAAGTAAAAATCACACATATGTAGATATTATATCCATCTCCATTACCTCAAGTTCAAATCCCTTTGTGAGAAAATGTGATTTAAGCTCTTGTGATCTGTATATATCGTGAATTTCTCACCGAAGAGATAATGAAACCACACTTTCAAAGCATGGACCACTGCTGCCAATTCCAAATAATGTGTTGGGTAGTTCTTCTCATTCACCCTCAAATTACATGATCCATACACAACCACATGATTTCCTTGCATGAGAACACACCCCAACCCTAATCCCGATGCATCACAATACACCACATACCCTTTTCCTAGTTCTGGAAATACCAAGATTACTGCTGATGTAAGGCTACCCTTTAGCTCTTCGAAACACAATTAATTCCACTGGAAAGGAACATTATTTCTTTTCAAATCTATCATCAGTGAAGACAAACGTGAAAAATCATGAACAAAACACCAATAATACCCAACTAGACCGAGGAAACTCCGTACCTCAAACACATTCTTTTGCGGTTTCCATGAGATAACAACCTCTATCTTTTCCGAATCCACTGAAACACCCCTTTCAGAGATCATATGGCCAAGAAAATGGAGTTCCTATATCCAAAAGTCACACTTTGACAATTTGGAATACAACCGGGGATACCTTAAGATCCCCAACACTATCTCTAATTGATGATCATGCTCCACCCTTGTCTTTGAATACACCAGAATATCATCCAAAAACACCACCACAAATGAATCTAGATATCTCTGAAATATCCGATTCATCAATTCCATGAACATAGCTGGATCATTCGTTAGACCAAAGGGAATAACCACATATTCATAATGGTTATATCTACTTTTGAAAGATATTTTAAGAATATCGTCCTTCCTCACCCACAATTGGTGATATCCCGACCTCAGGTCGATCTTGGAGAACCACTGGGATCCCCTCAACTGGTCGAAGAAATCATCAATTCGTGGAAGTAGATATCTAATCTTTATCATAACTTGGTTAAGTCTATGATAATCAACACAGAGCCTCAAGGTTCTATCTTCCTTTTTGAAAAACAACACCGACGATGCCCACTGAGACGTTCTAGGGTGGAGAAACCCTTTGTTTTCTAACTCTTCCAACTGGTCTTTCAATTCCCACATTTCAGCTAGTGCCATCCGATAAGACGGAAGTGAGATAGGACTGGTCCCTAGAAGGAGATCAATTGTAAACTCCACTTCTCTTAAGGGAGGTAACCCATATAATTCTTCAGAAAAAACATCCATGAACTGATCCACCACTTCCGGAAGAACACTCTGCTCAACACCCTCTACCGATTCCAATGAAAACACCGCCAACTGATACGATAACGTGCCGACTTCTGGTGCCAACAAACCCGTTGCACCCCACCTTTCATGCCTATCTCCTTTAAAGATATTTATAATGACATCATGTGTCGTAAAAGCCACTGTTCTTGTATTACAGTCGATGTGGTCCTTAAACGCCACCAGCCAATCCATTCCCAGGATTACATCATATCCATCCATCTCAAGCACTGAGAAATTATAAATTATCTCAACCTCACCCACAATGATACAACATTATTTACACAAGAAGGGTCGACACTCTCTTCGACCCAGAGGAGTTTGAAGTTTCAAAACCGAAGGCATCATTTCTACCCTTAAACTCAGCAACTCAACCAAACGTGCAACAATAAAAGAGTGTGAAGAACCCGTATCAAACAGAATTTGCATCAAGGTAGAATTTAAAAGAATAGTACCTCACACCATGGATGGTCCCAACTGATCATCCACCACAACTTTCTCGGCTTCTAATAACACCTTGGTTTCCACACTCAGCTCTTTATTTCCCTACTGAGGAGTTGTGGTGTTCCGAGAATCACCATAACTGACTTTTCTCTACTGACAAGGGGTATGCTGTTGTCCCCGTCCCATCGAAGCATACGATGCCTGTGATCCTTGAGGAGTTTCATGCGCACCCGACCTCGGAGCATTCTGAAAATAGCGCTGAAGATTCCTCATCTACTTGCAATTGTGACATGCTCGAGGTTGTGCCGTACAATCCCGCTTGATGTGTGCCATAGAGCCACACTAAAAACATCCTGGTTTGCTCTGGGGATTCAGAGGAAGATTTATCGATCCTGCCGTCGGATTATGTGCCATACTCCCACCCTGGGAATAAGTTTCTCTCCTCCACTTGAACCTGGAATTAGAGTTCCCACTATTCCCCATGGGTACCACCATGCTTCCTCTGCCTAGAGCTCCCAACAGATCCCGCTCAACTACCGATGCTCGATTCACCATCTCTGTGTAATCACCGATACACAACACTGCTATTTTTGAATAGATATCTTGCCTTAACCCCGTTTCTAAGATCCTTTCCTTAAATGACGTTCTACCCACCACCTCGAGGGAAAACCACACTAAGCTCATAAAATTAGCTGCATACTCCATCACAGACATATGCTCTTGCTTCAGACTGAAGAAATCAGTTGTGCACTGAATTCTGAACGTATGTGGGTAGAATTGTTTATTAAACAATTCCTCAAAGCCTTACCAAATCATACCCTGGTCCGTTCCCACTTGGAATACCAACTCCCACCATTGAAGAGCAAGATCCTCTAGCTTATATGTTGCTAGATTTAATTTCATCTCTACCGGTGTCCCCAAGAATTTGAAAATTCTGTTCATTCTGGACAGCCATGCCTCTGCCCTTTCTGGGTTCGAATCACTCCTAAAGATAGGTGGATCCTACCTTTGAAACTGAGCCACATAATCAATATTCTTTGGATCTTCCACTCTATTCACAATTCCCATAGCTTGGAAATCTTGCACTATGCTCTGGACTAACTGCTGGTTCACCTGGGGCTCAGGTGCAACCACATTCTCATCGGACACTTCCGGTTGGTGTCTACGATGCCTACCCGGTTCCATTTCTTTAAATATAAAACAAAAAACCATGAGTCTCACTTCTATAGACATCAAGAATTACCATTTCAAATCACATTACACAATACTATCACAACAAGGCTTTCCACCTTTCCACCTTTTCCATGTTTCACCATTTTTGAAAATCAAACCATTTTCAAAATACCAAATTTATTCACAGTACAATTTTACACATTTAAAAAACCATTTCTCAATTTATACCATAAATCATTATGCCCAATGAAATATGCATCCTAGAGGGAATTTATCTCTACCATATATGCCATGCACATCTCATTGGCTACACCCATGACAATGATATTTCCAATGCCTATAAGCGTCTCCAAAACACTTATGTACCCAAATCCCTGGTAACTTGAAGTTCAGTATAAAAGGGTTAGCTATGTCCTTTTATGATATACATTCCAAGTTATGACATTCCTATGCCTTGATACCATCCTGACTCAAGGAATATACCATAAAAAATGTCAACTCTAAATATGAAAATCAACTCCAAAGGACCGAACAAGCTGATAACACCCCGCCCCTACCTCATGGGATTGAGGAGGTGGTGAGGGTTACTTGGCCTTAAGTGACGTTCCCAAGGTGCCAAAGGCAGGTAATAAATGCTGAGGGATTCAAGGAATAGTGGGGAATGATTTTCCCTTAAGAAGATAACCCAACTCAACCAACCCACAACTAAAGATGCATGCACTTCAAACCCAATCATGTGATACTAATAATTCTATCACAAACCCCAAACCATTCAACTACACATGTCCAAAAAACATTAGAGTAAAAAGCGGAAACTAAACAAAAAAATGCCATGAGTCATGAAACCACCACAGCTCCACACCAAGCTCCAAGCTCCAAGCTCCACAAAAACATCACAATGCACTACTAAAGGAGGGTGATGCCTTACCTTTGCCCACGTCACGATACATGAAATCTGCAAAGACACCAAAGTGAAAAAGCAGGGGTGAATAAAAATACTCAGTAAGATTTTCCCAACTGAATTCCCTACACACGCCACTAGGATAAAACTGTTATCACATTTATATAAAACAATTTATATAAAAATAATCACAAGTGAAACCAATACCATGACCCAAACATGCTCTTACCAAGACACTTCACCCAAACCAAGCACCCAAGGGAAATCCAAACAATAATTCCATAATCTATATCACCATTTAACATTATCACAACACTTTCCATCTTTCAAAGCAATGCACAACAAAGCAACCATAACGGTGGGACTTCTGCCCATCCCGTTCACCCCATTTTCAGCTAGCGGTACTTCCTAACCACTACCCAAAATGGTGGGACTTCCACCCATTCCATTCACCCTTTATATTGGGACTTCCCGTCCACTTCCACACAACCAACACAAGCCATAACCAAACATATAACCCACCAAGGTTACCAAAATATGCAATTAACCATTTCAATTACATGCCGAACCACTTCAATAAATCAAACATTTATTGAAAACACCCTTCCACCCTTTTTACACGCCAATTCCAATTTTAATAAAACAACACCTTTATTGAAAAACTATTTCACAAGATATCTTAATTAATTCAACAAAACAACCCATTTTGAAATCTCTATTTTAAAATCACAACAAGAGCATTTTACCCAAAAACCCATTTCTTCCCAAAAATCCCCAAAACACCACCAAAGGGATTTACAATCAATTTCACACATCAAAACCACAATTAATTTTAAGCAACACAAATTATTTATAACCAAGCTTCAAGTTCTATCAAAGCATATTTGAGAGAGAAGCCACCTACCTTTAGGGTTTTGGCGAAATCGACCCACAAGAAACCACACCCCAATCCGGGAAAACGCTTCACGGAAACCGCTCTAGATCTCCTTCCCTATCATCCACAATCATTAAAATCAACACCCAAGGCAACAACAAAACTATATCTACATGAAATAGATGTAGATCTAGAAAACCTAGAGAGAGGGAGATGAAGATCTAGAGGCAACCACAAAGAAACCAAGAGGAGAGACTTACCCGAGAGAAACCACCTTCAAAACACCAAGAAACCCCTTTGAATCGCTTCCAAAATGAGTGGGAGAGAACCTTCAACATCTGAGAATCCAAAATCCCGAGTGAGGCTCAATTGGGAGAAGATTTAGAGTGTTTTAGGTCAAGACCGAGGGAGCCTGGGTTTAAAAACTCCAACTTTAAGTGGTCGCATGGTTAGTCAGCACGGTTTGGAAAACCATGCGCTAACCGTGCACAAGCCACTATATCGAGAGCAAGGGTCCACACGATTTCCTCGCATGGTTTGGAAAACCGTGAGTAGACCGTGCAAAGCCTATTGCTTCCCCCTACAAGGTTTTCTGGAGAACCCGCACGGTTTCTCCTAACAGTGCTCCCTAAGAAAAGCCTCAAAACTTATTCAAAACCATTCCAAAATCTCCCAACCTCTTATCAACTCATCCCATGAACTTTAAACACATAAAATAGCATAAAAAAGGCTACATACCTCAAACCAGGGGTTCTACATGACATTTAACTCACCTAGAAACCCTACCTACTGTAGCCAGGGACCTACACATGGTGCATTCTTCAAACTACATGACGTGTAGTCGGGTTTTTCATAGAATCCTAGATTCACTCCCCATGATCCAAATCTGCCACTGGAACCTTGAATCATGCCTCTATGCTTCCAAAAATGGAAGGGTTAAGGATATGTTTTCTTTTCTACCCATATATTGGACAGAAATCAGATTCTGTTGATCTATAGTGGTTCGCCGAACACCCCGCACACCTCCCATCATCATTGGTCAGTCCTGAATCCCAGATCTTTGGAAATCATCACCCAAATCTTGCAACACATACCAATACATCCCCAAATCATTGATTCGTTTTCTTCTCGTGAATCTAACATGTATCTGAGGGTCTGATCACTCTCGTTCCTACCCAACAATAGTCGAATCGTGACCCCATAGTCCAACGACGAAGAACACAAAGAACAGTGGGGGAAAACACATAAACAAGGGTAAAACATTTCTTGGTCAAGTTTACTTGGACAAAGAATATAAATTGGGGATATACTAGGTGAGAAACATGGAATAATGATAATTAATCGAAAAGAATAAATAAATTTGATATGCGGGCACATGCAAAGACTCAAAATGAATACAGATCAAAGGAAAGAAATTGATCATGCTCAATAATTTAATAATAAGGGAGTAAATCTACATATGAAAAGTATTATCTCAATTTGAATCATTCATTTATGAAGAATGTGATCTCCAACAAATGAGGAAGATTTCTTGCGTTCGTTGTGCCTTGATTCACCTTGATTCAGAGGTTTGTCATTATCTGATCTTGATTCACCAATGATGGATAGCGGTGGAACCTCCTCTCAATGATCCTAGGGTTATGTAGGTTACCCTAGTGATCTTCCATAATAGAATATTTATAGAGGTTTTAGTATTAGGCTATTTAAATTAAATAATTAAATTAATTAATTAATTTAATTTAAATGCACCCACCAACAGACACTCTATCCAAATGCTCTGCGCCAACCAACTTTAGGTCACGTTTGGGGTAAAACTCATATTAAAGATTCAACTGTGCCCTTAGATTTTTTATCTGATACTTCATTTAAGAGTTATCCCATTTTATCTAAAAATCTGTGTATGTAATATAAAATATATTTAATATTTTTATAAAATTAATTTTGGGAACACCAGGCCTTATAATCACGTGTCGTATTAGCACCTATCTCTAAAAATATTCCTTGATATATTTCGAAGTATTACAAGGAAAAAATAGATTCTCTACATTATTTCATCCTTTAATATTTTCATCATAAAAAAAACTAATTAAAAAGGTAGGGATACTGAATCCGCCTCTGGCTCTCCCGCTCCTAGGAGCTCTCCTGTAAGCTCCTATGCTGCTACAACAAATGAACCAAGGGTAGGGTCCATTTATATAGTATCTTATCATACTGATCATCAATCTCCATTAGGTTCTCTACAAAATTGGCTCCATCCTCGATTTCCATCTCACCCCAGTCAATAATGTGCTTAGGGTCATGTACATACCTCCTTAGTTACGACACATGGAAGACGTCATGCACCCAATCCAAATGTGGAGGTAATTCGAGGTGGTAAGAAACCTCGCCAACCCTTTATAAGATCTTTAATGGACTAATGAACCTCAAGGATAGCTTGCCTCCCCGGCTGATTATTCACAATCCTCATTGTGGGGA
This sequence comes from Viscum album, assembly GCA_963277665.1. Lineage (NCBI taxonomy): Eukaryota > Viridiplantae > Streptophyta > Magnoliopsida > Santalales > Viscaceae > Viscum > Viscum album. The sequence continues at coordinate 815,874,185 of OY728134.1, read as the reverse complement.
GACTCTCAAGAAAATGTGGTCTCCCCACTATAACTCGAAGGACCTATGATGTCGATCTGCATAATATATCTGCCTGCTCTTCATTGTTCTCATCTGCTCGTGGATCAATTGGACCTTCTTTGTCAATGTCTTCACCATCTCTGTCCCAAAAAGATATACCTCACCAATCTTAGTCCAGTATAAGTGTGACCTACAAGGTCTTCCGCACAAGGCCTTGAAAGGTGCCATACCGATAGTAGAGTGGTAAATATTATTATATGAAAACTATACCAATAGAAAGTGATCCCCCCAACTCTGACTGAATTTTAACACTCAATCTCTCAACATATCCTCCAGATCCTGGATTGTGTGCTTGGTCTTCCCATCTGTCTGGGGATGGAAGTATTTACTCATCCTTATATGGGTCTTGAATGCCTCTTACAGACCTCTTCACAACCATGATTTAAACCACACGTTAGGTTTAGAGACAATAGTAAAGGGAACCCCATTATGGATAATGATATCCTATATGTACAATTACACCAAACTCTCCACCGAACTCTACCCCCTAATAGTAAGGAAGTGCACCAACTCTGTAAGTCAGTAAACTATCACCCAGATGGTGTCATAGCCTCTCGCTATCTGTGAGATCCCTATCATAAAATCCATGGATATGCCATCCCATTTTCACTCTAGGATCTCAATAGGATGAAACAAACCTTCCAAAACCCAGTGCTTAACCTTCACCTGTTGATAGGTGAGGCACTGTGAGATGAACTCATCCACGCTCCACCTCATTCCATCCCACCAAAACTATTGATAAAGGTCTCTATACACCTTCCCCACACTGAGATGTACAACCAAATGAGATGTGTGAAACTCTCTCATCACCTCCCCCCACATCTTGACTAGGACCACTGCCCATCCTTGGAAAAGGATGATGTGATTTCATCCTTTATAAAATCTATCTGGTGAATCTTTCGAGGATATCTAGTAATGTAAGACTTCACAGTCAATGTCTACCAACCGAGACTCTCTCACACACTGCAAGAGAGGAGTATTAAACACCATAAAATAAAGAAAAGATACACCCTCTTGCTCAACCATGGTCTGCTGCAACGAAGCTAATTGCTCAGACGCCTCCTCCACCAAGCGAGCCCGAGACTTATTACTAAGGGAATATTCCACCACATTTCCCTTCCCAAGAATATAGACTATCTAAAAGTCATAGCCCTATATGAAATCTAACCAGTGCCTCTATGTTAGGTTCAAGTCTCTCTGTGTGAATACATACCTAAGACTTTGATGGTCTAAGTAAAAAATAAAGCGCTCTCCCAGAAGATAGTGCCTCCACATCCAGAGTGATTACTACCACTACCAACTCTAGATCATGAGTAGCATAGTTATTCTCATGGGGTATCAACTGCCTCAACTCATATGTGATAATCACCTATCTCTAGATCAACACATAGATGATCCCATCTCCAGAGGCATCACAATACACTACGTACTCTATGCCCTCCTCATATAGTCATAAAATAGGAGCACTCATCATCCTCAACTCCTTGAAGGATCTCTGACACTAATCACTCCAAGTAAACAACATCCCTTCTCATGTTAGGGTAGTCAAAGGTGATATAATCTTAGATAAGTCATCCATGAATCTATTGAATCCATAATTGACTCCATAAGAGTTCCCCATGATACTGGTACTCTTATAGTATGTCTAGAATCCATCCTCAAGTGTCTCACATTTTCTTACTCAGACTCCAAGTGCACAAGGGTACCAATGAAGAAGAATGCTACAAACTATTCCATAAAGGGTTAAAGGACTTGGTTAATGGTTCTCTCAAAACTGCTGGGCATCCAACACACTTAAGGGTATCACCATCATCTCAATACAACTATAGCGGCTCTATGAAGTCACACTTAGTACAATATCTTCTCAAACAAGGAGTTGGTGATAACCTGTATTGAGGTCCGACTTCGAGAACCACTTCACCTAAAACCACTAGTCAAAGGATTCATCTATTATAAAGGGTGGATACTCCTTCCCAACAGTCACCTAGTTTGGGAAACTTCAATCAACACCTCACCTAAATCTCTTATTTTCCACTTAGGAAAACAATATAGGGATGCCTAAGTGAACAAACTAGGTTGTATGAAGCCCTACCTTTGTAGACATTCCAACCACAACACTAGCCCTCGCAGCCCCATGGGGTTATCTGACATGCTAGTGAAAACATAGGGTCATTCATATTGTAAATCTATACAGAGGTACATCTCACAGTGGGGAGGTAAACCCAACACAACATCATACCCCTCCATCATTGGAGGGATCTAAGAGCTCATAACATACACTACTCCAAGGGTAATACTAGATAACCAATAAATAGGTTGTAACCTCTTGTGAATGAGATCATCATGCTCTGTCAGGTTATCCCTCCTTGTTAAGGAGGAAAAATACATCCCACAACCCGGAAGCACTACCATACTCATTGGTATAAATCATCTGAGTATGGATGGTTGATGAATAGTCCATACTAAGGAAAAAATTATAAGGTCTCACTAACTCTATGGAAAGACTTCATGTGAGGATCTCTCTCCTTATAGATTAAGGTCACCCCATTAGTAGAAATGTGCAATCACCGATCCTCTCTGTAGGAGCCTCCAACACAAGGGTCGATCAAAAATACCTCCACTGGTATTGTTAGGTCTTGAATAGGGGGTATATCTAGGGAAATGTGGTTTTTGAATATATACTAAAAACTGTAGCTGGTGAAGTGGATACACGAGTCATACCCCAAACCACACTCAAGCTTCCCAGCTAGAAGCCCCATCTTTCGGGAGCTCATCCTTTCCCTTGCATACCTACTCTAAAATAAAGTTTGAGTTTTTAGGTAAGTTTAATAACATCATAGCTATGTCATAATTATGTGATGATTAATTTAAAATTATGGTCAACTATTATGTGTTAAATTAAGTCAATAGGTTTCCTAAGTGAAAAATACCATGTTAACGCCCATGGTTTTTCAAATACCACTAATGAGGTGTCCTCAGAAATTATTAAAAAACTCCCTCTCTTTTACTATAAATACCCAATAATTACTTCATTTACTTTCATTAAAAAATAATACCCATCAAATATCTGATAGTATTACCTCCCAAGGTGTCACTCTAAGGTTCCCTCAAGCCCCCCAAGGTCCCTATCTTATATTTTTAGAAGTTACTCTTCAAGGTAAGGGAATTCCCAATTTCTATTTTCCTTTCAAATTCTCTTTTATGTGGTATGTATTTAAAATTTACACACCATGTTCTTATTTACATTTTATTCTGTTCCTATACTTCATTATTAGTCTTTTATGAATGGGAAAAACTTGTCCCCACTCTTTTTTAATGTTTTATAAAACCATGTTTCATACCCGTTATGCTGTAGGATTTTTGTCTCAAAATATCTCTCTTTTTCTCAAGAAATTATTTTCTTTTCTTTATGTGAATACCCAAACCTCTTTAATTTATAGATATATTCATAAATACATAAAAATTATTTATTTTATTTTGTAATTAACATATATAAAACACTCATTCCATTTCTATGGGTTATAAATGACATAATGATCATGTTTTTAAGCACTTTTTAAAACGCCGTGATTTTGATATGAAACCCATTTCTTTTATTCTCTATGGGTTATTCATGAAATTTTTGATTAGGATCTATGTGGATAACATGAGAATAAATACATATTAAGTTTTCCCCCTAATATCACTCTAATTCATTGGTTGAAGAAAATAATCTCTAGAGATGACAAGTTTTATGATACCTTGGTGAATAACCTTGGTAATTTTTATGACACCTTGGGGATGGACCTCGGTGATATGCATATGAATGTATAAATTAAATGTTGTAGCCACATTTTCAAGTTATTATTAAAGTTATTATTATTATTATATGCCTATTTCTCATGCCTTTATGAAATTCTTCATGATCTTATTGAAATCTTTCAATTTTATATGTAAATTGTTTCCCTTGTTTTCCCTTACCAGGCCTTATGCTCACCCTTTACTTTGATGTATGTCCCCAAGTTATGAGTTGGAGTAATTTCACATAGTATGAAAAAATTAATAATCCTTTTAAGTGGATTATAATAATGTTTTCATGTTTTCATGTATTATGTACACCTTATTTCCAAGACACTAAACTTTAAAGATCATTTGTTTGTAAAATCTAATGAAAAATTATGTAATAAAAAGGAAGGATGCCACACACACATATTAATATTTAAAAACAAGTAATATAAATAGATGTATATATATTTATTATTTATTAGATATAATTATAGGTAAAATTAAAATATTTAAAACATAACAAGTATTCCAAAAAACATGTTAAGAGTATTGTGTGATGACTGGTATTGAGATGACTGACCAATATATGATTGAAATTGCATGTTCTATTTTTTGTGTATATGGTTATATAATTTTTAATAATTTCATTTTATTTTACACATTGATAACCTATGTGTCATACCTCTCTCTAAGTATCTAAGGACCTATATTTCCTCATAAAAATAAACCCTTAGCCCCCCTCACTTTCATGTGAGTAAAATTATAATAAAAGGGCGTTTAATAAGAGATATTATTGTTCGATGATGGATTTTTACACCATGAATAAAAGGAGACTAATAGTTTCTGAAATATGAGATAGTAGAGGATCTAGAGGCCCCCTAATTTTTTGTTGCTTTGTAAAATAATGATAAACCAATCCATAGAAAAAGTATCAAGATCAAGTAACAATTATTTAATAATAACTAATTAAAACATGTTAAACATTTTATGATTTAGTATAAATATACATAAAATTTTATAAAATTTTCTTTCTAGGTAATCATTGTTGAAGTTGGTGTTTTAGAAACAAATTTTTGTACTTTGATTATATGTATATTCGAAAATTTGAATATTAATAAAAAATATTATTACATATTGTTTATTTTTATGCATGACATTGATGTAATAATGTCTTAGGGTATTTTTCACATTGATAAGGGCATAGAAATTATCTTCTATGATGAGAAAATTGAAGTGTTATGATTATATTTTTAAATATAGTTCTATGGTTGGAAAACATACTATGATAGGAAACATAGTATGTAAACTGTTAGGTGCGAGTACTCATAAGTAGATGAAACCTCTTCTCTTGAGGTTCACACATAGTAATATCCAAAAAGGGACATTATGACAATAGACTCGCTAGTATAAATTATTCATGTTTTGATGTCATCAGATATTCTCGTCTTTGAGCTAGTGTAATGGTCCTTAAAATTTAATATTATCATTAATTCATGTCATGACTTGCACACTTAGATTTACTAACCAAAACCATGACACCATATGTTCATGAGAAGTAGGGTACATTGGGTGCATCATGAATGACATGTTATTGATGGATAAATCGAAGAAGGATTTATCCCTTCCATATTTATGGAAGTTGATATCTCGACCATTTGATTGGAATAGAACTTTCACATTAAATTCTATGTCCATAGTGTAATGATGTTTTTATTTCAAATAGTCAAAGAAAGTTGTATCAAGCATATAGGTTGATGATACATATGTGAAAACTTCTTGATGAGATATTGTGACAAAGGGATTATATTACACAATGAGAATTCATATATGGTTTTCAACGTTGCGACATTAAATTATTTCTCTTGGGTGTCTTGACTCATTGCTAGATATTAATCTTATAATTTAGGCAAGCCCAACTAATACCAATGAGAAATAATCCTAGTGGGCCACACACTAAATGTTTCCATTGATCTCAATTAAATTATATTTGAATTTAATTAATTAAAGAAATATTATTCTCTAAACTAAGCAATAATTTTATTCAAGTTTTAATTGATTGTATAATTTTAATAAATATTTATTCACTGCATTGTGAATAAAAAATATATATTTATTTTATTGAATATTTAATAAATATTTATTCATAAGTTTGTGAATAAAATATTTTATTATGAATACAATTTTTATTCAAGTATTCAATAAATTCCAAGGAGTTGGAGCAGACCAAGATTGTGTCTGGTGATGAATGTTTATTTTTAATCTGGTAAATAATATTTATCATTAAATGAGATGGAAAACACCATAAAATAATAATAATATTATTATTATATTACATGGGGTTTGATAATGATTATTATATTATTTAAGGGATGATACATAATTAAATAATATTTTAACCTAAACCCTAGATAACAATATATGGTTATGTCTACTATACAGGGTTAATCAATATTTGAGAATAATTGTGCACAATGTAATTCTCTTCCCAATACTCATCCTATCTTCCTCTCAATAATGATAATTTCTAGAGAAATTCCTTCAACATTGAAGGAACTACAAGTGATCAACGTGAACAACGCAAGACAATTGATCCACCACGCCAGCACCCTGAAATAAATTGGCATCATTCGGAGATCAAGGAGAATGTGTGGATCACCGCTAGAGGGATTCTACACTTGGATAATTATAGCACAACGAAGCTAATACAAAAAGGGGGTTCAGATGATTAAAAACATCTTCATCAGAGAAAGTTCCTATGATGAGGTAACCGTTTCTCCCAATCTTAAATAAATTAATTATAAATTTAACATCCAGGTTTTGGTATTATCTATGTCAGTATTCAGTGAAAAAATTTCATTATTCATGATGTTCATGTCATGTATAGTATTGTGAATGATTCACCAAATTGACCAAACCTTCTTGTTTTATCACCCACCTCGGTGCTTCCGCTATGCCCGAAACCTTCAAGTGGTATCAGAGTGGGAATTTTTCAAATTTATAATTATTTATTTGGTTGTTGATCTATATGCACAATAGTGGTTAGATATTTTATTTTGAGAATATTATTTCTTTAATTTGATCTTTAATCATTATGATTTTTACATTTTAATTATCACCATTCAGTGTTTCATTTTCACGAAGGACTAAGAAAAGATGAAGAATGATTGGAGATTCCATCAAGAAGTGTTGATGATTCTTTATGGATAATATAAGATTATATGGAGTGTTGCCATAGTATAAGATATGTACCCAAGTGAACTACACCTGGCCATCTCACAGGATAGATGACACACTGAGAAGTAACTACACACAGTACATTTATTTCACACCGCGTGTTGACCAGACCAACCTGGCACACGATATGTCAGATTACATGATGTGTATATAGCATACACGTCATGTAGTATAAACAATTTAGAATTGAAATTGACACAAGACATGTGGTCATATACATGGTCAAAACCTCATGAGACTAATATCCTGGATAAATAATTACATACACGATGTGTAGTTAGCATACACGTCATGTCGTTCATTAATTACTATGTTCAAAATACACACCAAGCCCTTTGGAGAGTTATGCGGACACATAACATGTGAGATACACTTCATGTAGTCTTGCATATGAATAACACACTGAGTCTTTTGGCGGGTTTCATGAACACACAACAAGCATGATACACAGTTGTAACTGGATTGTACAAGCCATATAGTCAAACCATGGTACACATCGATACCCCATACATATATCCCTAGTATACAAAAATTTAGGTACACAAAATTTAGCTCATAAGTATAAGACGTGTATTATCCCAATAATGGACATAATTAAATTATATTAAATTGATAATTTTAGTATTAAAACCTTATTATGCTAATTGACAACAGTTGTGTTTAAAAATTTAATAATGGTTTTAAAGAGTTATTAATTTCTCAATTAATTTGTTGTAATTATATCTCATTATTGGTTATGAAATTTATTTTCCATGAATTCATTTATGATGGAAATTTCCATGAGAATTCAGATGGTCATTAAGATAAAATAAAATTAATTAATTAATTAATTAGTACAAACACATTTATCTTAATAATAAAGAATGAATAGAAATGAATGTTATCTGGCATAATTTTGTGTAACCGTTGCATGTGTATGAATGATCATGAGATTGATCAAGACATGTGTATACATTACCTAAATTTAATTTAATTTATTGCATGAGTTTATAGTTATTAATTATTAAATTAAATTTGATGGCATGCAACTCATCCCTCTCTTATTTATTATATAGGAACTGTGTATCCAAGGTAATTTATGTAATTTACATTAACCAATCCTTTGGTTCCCCTCACCTACACGTGAGTTATAAATAATTGTAATAAATGAAGTATCCCAAGGTGTGTAGAGGTAGTTCAAGATAGAACTAAGATGATTCCAACTCAGGTGATACACTGGTGGATAGGTGGGATGATGTAGCTCATGCCAAGACTGGCATATGGAGTTTTTCCTTGGTTATAGTTTGATTTATTATTTGCTAAATAAATCAACTATTAGATAAGCTCATGATCCAATCATTCATTCATTTATTTTTTCTTATGCATTATTTATTTTATGGATGCAAGACTGTGACCACATAAATAAATGAACTAATGTGTAAAGATGAAATATAAATAAATGGATTATTCATAAAATGTTTTATTAAAACATGGTCAATAACTTAAGTAAAATCCACTTAATATTAATAATACATGTAAAATATAAAAAAGATAATTTTACGCATGATAATAAAAATCCCTTAACTAATTAGTATATCAGACCTGACCTTACATTACTTGATTAGGAATGAAATCCACATAACCAAGTCTTTGAACAACCATCATTAGGGAACTTAATTTTATCATGGGAAACTTATTATGAAGGTTATGAGTTTAATTAACCATCTTACATCAATAGATTTGACACTTTCTGGACATGGCATAATTTGGAGGCAAGTGTTGAGGAAATCCAATTCAGGATTTCATGATTGGGGAGTCCACTCAATGGATCAAGGAGCTGTAAGACCACAGTTGGCAAATAACTATCTTCCTAAACACCTTCAATTAGTATGACCAACCCTCTTTAGGGTTATACAAAGGGTAATATAGATCCTTTACACTATAATATATAAGAAACTATGAATTCTAAGTTTAATGGAGAGGGTTGTTGGGATTTGATAAAATAGTAGGAGATTTAATAAAAATTTAATTATTATTATTTATAAAATTATTTTTAATCAATAAAAGTACTAATAATATACTATTTTAAATTTATAATAATGGAAAGTTCTCCATCCACATTATCCCTATGATATATATTGGAGAAATACCATCTATTCATTGGAAGTAACTTTTAGGAGTGGTTCAGATTCCTTCGGGTTGTGTTGCACCATGAACATAAATCTTACATGCTATAATCCTCATTACCTGATTCACCTACGAAGGGGGTGAGTGATAAAGATTTCCTTGTCTATGAAAAACATTTTAACGACTCATTCAATATTTAACGTTTGATGTTATCATTAATTTATAGTGAACTCATGAAGTCTCACAAAAACATGGATGATTATAGAATTCTTGAGAATATATACGGTATTTAACAAGAGATATAAAGATGAGAATAGTTTGAGATCTCTAAGGCACTCTTTCAGAGTAATCTTAAAGAGGGTTTTCTATCTAGGGATCACGTGGTCAAAATTATTGGATACATTGAGCGCCTAGAGGTTCTAGGGTTTAAACTACCCAATGAAATGTAAAATGATCACATTATTGTATCACTCCCTCAAAGATTATCCATCTTTATTGTAAATTTTAATATAAAAAACAATGATAAGTATCTTCCAGATCTACTCACTCTTCTTCACCAAGTAGACAAGGATAAAAAGCATAAAAAATATTCCATCCTTATGGTGAATAAATTGGAAGGACAAGTGAAGAGATCTAAGCCCAAAGATTCTTCACAACATCCTTCTAAAAATAGAAATATCAAGGGTAAAGCAAGGGAGAAGGATGATATATATTTCACATATGGAAATAAGGGACACCGGAAGAAAAAATACACCCAAACAAAGAAGAAAGGGGAAGCTTTAGGTGAATTTATTATCGAGTTCAATTTATACATTTATAAAAATTGGGTTTTAGATACAGTTTGTGGTGATCACATATGTATTCAAATATAGGAAACAAGTAGATTCAGAAAGATTGACCAATGGGAGGAAGATCTATGACAAACCAACAAAGACAAACTAGTTATTGTAGCTATTAGGGACTACCACCTCACATTTCCAAAGAGAATGATCTTATTTTTTAAGGATGGTTATTTTGTTCCATCTATTACAAGAAAAAATTATTTCTATATACATACTTGATATAAAATGGATTTATTTTCATGTTTGGGAATAAATTTCATTTTTTCTATGAAGATACCATTTTTTATTTTAAGTCATATTTAAATAACGACATTTATATCTTGTAATGTCAATCAATAATGAAAATACTTCACATGACTCACACCAAACCTAACTTTGGAATCACCAGTTAGGTTATGTAAATGAAAAATGTTTCACTAAATTACATCAAGATGGATATTTAGATTCATTTAAAATAAAATTAGTTGGTGTATGTCACACATGTGTACAAGGAAAAATGTCCAAAGCTCCATTTAGTGTAAAATGTGAAAGGGCATAAGAGCTTCTTCACTTAGTTCATACCAATACGTGTGGACCATTTACTATTAAATCAAGGGGTGGGTACTCAAACTTCATAACTTTTACTGATGATTTTAATAGATATGGATATGTCTACTTAATGAGGTATAAGTTAGATTCCTTTGATAGATTCAAGGAATAAAATAATAAAGTTGATAATCAGCTTGGTAGAAAGATTAAGAAACTTTACTCAAACTATGGTAGATAATATATAATCAAGACTTAATTAATTATTTATATGAGGTTGAGGTTTTATCTCAACTCACTTGTAGCACCCCTAGTTTTAGGTAATTAACCATTTATTTATGTATTTTAAGTATATGAAGTATTTGGGTTAAGTTTAGGGGGGTTTGGAGGAGTTTTGAAAAGTTTTTGGGGCTTTTAAAGAGGTGTATGGTTTTATTATAGTTGGGAGAAACCATGCAAAACCTTCCAAGAAATTGTGAAACTGAAATAGTGGGCATTGAGTAGGCACACAGTTAGGTACATGATTTAGAAAAACCATGCATACACCTAAGAGAAACCATGTGATATTGGATATAGGGGTTTAGTAAGGTTAGCACAAAGTTTTTTTAACTATGAAATCCAACAATTAAAGGGGTGTTTAGAGGCATTGGCTAATGCACAATTAGTGCAAGGTTTTCCTAACCGTGCGTCCGAACCATGAAACGTTAAAAATTAGATTTGGATTTTGTGGATCATGCTTGGTTTACACCCTTAATTCCTTTTTCCATTAATATGATCCTAACTTGAATTCCTATCTATCCTAAGGTTGTGGAGATCCTTCCCTTTAATTCAGGATTGATCCGTTGGAGAATCTTGGTGCGTTGGAGGCTAGATTCCTTAGTAAGTGCCCATTATTGGTGGGTTTCCTTATTTTTCTTCTTATTATATCTCTTGTATTCATGAATCTATTTTGTTTAGGATTGATTCATATTTTTTATGCCAATAATGATGACATTTGTTCTTTAATTTAAGGGGAACAAGATCTAAGGAAGTTTTAAGAAGTTTCAATCTATTTTTTTGAAGAATTTGTGCCTTTATTTGTTTTCACCTAAGTTATGAGGTAGGTGGAATCAAAATCAAATCCTATTATTATAACCTTAAGGATTGATTTCAAATTTATTGAATTTATTGAATTTAATTGTGAAATTGATGTGCAAAGTTTGATATAAACCCTCTTTAGTGATGGTTTGTGAAATGATGGAAATTGGTTGTTGTGTAAAGTGATTTGTTTCATGATTTTAAAATGATGATTTTAAAATAATGATTTTTTTGTTTCATGGAAATGATTCAGTATAATTTTTTTAATAAAATAAATATTTTATTAAAATGTATTGGAATGGTTGGTTTGGAATGGGATTTAGAATAAATGGTTGGTGTGTGTTCATTTTTATTGATGTAACCCTATGGAAGGGGTATATTCCATTGGGGAACTTGGTATATGGTTACCTTGTGATGACTTGGTAGATTGAAAAGACACCTCTCATGAGTATGGAACTGTCACTTGAGAATTCATGTGTGGTTTTGTGTAATAGAATGGGTTATTCCCAATGGATTTTTAAAATGGTTTGAAAGACCTGTTTGGTTTGTTTATTTAGAAAATTGGTTAGTTTGAATAATGGTTTATCTTTGATATAAAATAATTTAAATGGTTTAAAACTATTTTATATAAATTTTCTAACATGTTAAATCATAGTGGAATGAGTAGGGAATTCATTTGGAAAATCCTACTATTTTTTATGCTCACCCCTTACTTGGGTACTTTGGTGCGTTTGCAGATATTGCATATCAAGGCATAGGTAAAGACAAGGTATCCCAGTTCTTTAGTTATTCATTATGATACCATGGGAATGGATTGTGGAGTTGGAGATTAGAGTAGGTTGAGAGTTTCTAAGTTTTTTTCTTCTGTGTATTTGAGTTTTTTGGTTTTAGTTTCTGATTTTTTACTCTAATATGGTTCATGGTTATAGTGAGTTTTGTTGTCAGCTGGTTATACTTTTGAGTTGTGTTTCATTGTACTCATGAATCATACAGTAGTTGTTTGGTTATGGTTATCTGGTTTGTTTGTTTTATTTTTAAGGGGAAATCATCCCCCAATTGTTTATGATCCCTTAACATTTATTTCAAGCCATCAATGTCTTGGGAATGTTAACTAAGGCCTAGTATCACCCAATAATCTTCCCAATCCAATGGGTAAGGGGTGATATGTTACAAATTGTATCAGTATTGGCCAATTTTTCTTCCATTTTGGAAAAAATGGTATTAGTTTTTTCAGTCCTGTTATTGAAAATAATTCTGTCGTAGTCCTTGAGTTGGGATGGTAGCAAGGAGATAAGATCATCAAAATTTGAAATGTAGAGCATAAAAAGGTGAAAATAACATATTTATGTTGAACCTCAAGTTACCAAGAAGTTTGTGTACATGAGTGTTTTGAAAAACTTCTAAGAGTTTTTTCATCATTGTCATGGGTTTGGCCAATGAGAAGAGCATGAAATGCATTGTTAGAAATGACTTCCCACTAGAAGTGAATATTTTATTTTGAGTAATGATTTATTATTTCATGAAAAAATGTTTATTTTTGAAAATAGTTTAAAATAGTTTGATTTTCAAAAAACATGGTAGAATTTTCAAAAATGGTTTTGAAGTGGAAAAATATTGAATTTTGGGAAGCCTTGTTGTGATATGTGAGATATGGTAAATTTGAAATTGTTAAGACTTTAGTTTCTAGAGAGTAAAACTAAATGAAATTTTATTTTCATTATAGAAAATAAAACCAGTTAGGCATAGAAGAAACCAACCTAAAGAGGCTATTGAGAATGTGGTTTCACCTGAGCCATAGGTGAAACAATAGTTGGTTTAGAGTATTGTCCAATCTTTTTTAAGATGTGGATAGAGGGAATGAAAGGGATGAACCAAGACAAGTAGACAATTCCATTCAATTTCAAAATCAGAATCCACCCATCTTTTGGGGTGATTCAGAGCTAGAAAAAGTAGAAGTGTGTCTGAATAGGATGAATTGAATATTTTATTTCCTAGGAACACCAACTAAGATTAAAGGCTAGTCAGAAACATACATGATGGATGTAACATCCTGAACCAGGTGCGACACACCAACGCCTCGAATCAGTCAGTTACATGACCTTATGCTAGAGGCTAACAACTAGTAGTGAGGGTATAATATCAGTAATGAAGAGACTATACCATATTTATCAAAGTAATACACATGTGGAAATAAATAAATAATAAATAAATGAAGTATAATCATAACTAGGATAATACTAGTATCCAAGGTGACCAAAACTGGAAGTAAAATATCAAAATTGAATAGTAAAATATGTCATACTAATGTATGTGCCAAGTTTCAAAATGAAACCCAAAAATAAGACACTAATAAATCCCAAGCGGGTCCCGAACCACGTCTGGTTCCCTCATTCATGATTCATCATGACTCAGCCATCTAATACAGGGCTTTTCCCTTTATCCTGTCATGCAACCATGAAATCTATTTAGGTATTGATCAAGAATTACGAGTAGGATGTGAGTAAAACTCAGTAGGACACCACCAATGACATCTGAAATAATATCCAGTCAATAATAGGTGTATGCAGTTGTATAAATAATACATACAATCAATAAGGTAAATAATTTACACTTATTCAATTACTCTTTATTTAACCATATAAATCCCATGTTCCTGAGGAAACCCAAACTCTCAATACTTACTTCAGCTCATATCAGAGTATGAACTATCCCCATGGGATATAATACAATAGTATGTACTTATGATTTATCATGCCTAATTCATGTATGATGTAGTCTATTCTTTCATAATTTAATGGTTTGGTAAATATACCAGCAAGATGATACTCAGTACCAATGAATTCCAAAGCGATATCACCCTTTCGATAATGATCTCTCAAAAAGTGATGTCTTACATCAATATGCTTTGTCCTAGAATGGGAAACAAGATTTTTTAAGATGTTAATAGCACTTGTGCTGCCACAATTTATAGGTACATGCCTGAATTGATATCCATAATCTAGTAATGTGTGTTTCATCCACAAGATTTGTGCACAACAGCTGCCAATAACTATGTATTAAGCTTCTACAGTAGATAATGAAACATAATTTTTTTTTCTTACTACACCATGACACTAGTGACTTGCCTAAAAAGTGACATGTTCCAGAGGTTCTTTTTCTATCTAACTTACAACCACCAAAGTCAACATCATAATAAATAACTAATTAAAATGATTGTCCTCTAGGATAGAACAGTCCTAGACTAGGTGTATGCTTGAGGTATTTGAAAATTCTCTTTAGAGTATTTAAATGAGATTCCTTGGAATTTTCTTGAAAATGAGCACACATACACACACTAAACATAATGTTAGTTCGACTAGCAGTTAGGTAGAGTAAACTTCCAATCATTCCTCTATAAGTGGTCTGATCAATATATTTTCCATCTTCATCAAGATCCAACTTACAAGTGGTACTCATGAGAGTGTTACTACTTTTAGTGCTATCCAATCCAAAAAGTTTTAGAAGATATCTAGTATATTTACTTTGAGTTAAGAGAATACCATTGTTATTTTGAAAGATTTGAAATCCAAGAAAAAATTTTAGTTCACCCATTAAACTCATTTCAAATTCATTTTGCATCATTTTAGAAAAATCAACACATAAAGAATTTCTTTAGGATCCAAAGATAATGTCATCTACATAGATTTGAACAACTAAAACATCATTAGAAATTCGTTTTATAAAACGGGTAGGATCAACTATTCCTTTTGTAAAACCTTTGGAAATAAGAAAAGTACTTAATCGATCATACTAGGCTCTTGGAGCTTGTTTTAAACCATATAAAGCTTTTGATAATTTTAAAATATGATTTGGAAAATATAGGTTTGTAAAACTAGGGGGTTGTTCTAAAAAGACATCCTCAGCTATATACCCATTTAATAATGCAATCTTAACATCCATTTGATATAGTTTGAAATTCAGATGTGCAGCATAAGCAAGAAGGATTCTAATGGCCTCAATTATAGAAACTGGTGCAAAGGTCTCCTCATAGTCAATTCCTTCTTATTGACCATAGCCTTGTGCAACTAATATAGACTTGTTTCTAACTATTTTACCAGACTCATCTACCTTATTTCTAAACACCCATTTAGTGCCTATGGTGAATGTGTCCTTAGGTCTTTCAACAAGTTTCCAAACTTTGTTCCTTTCAAAATGATTAAGTTCTTCTTGAATATCCATAACCCAAAATTCATCATTGATAGCATCATTAATGTTTTTAGGTTAAAGTTATGACAAAAAGACTTGATGTTTAACCTAATTTCTAAGAGAGGCTCTAGTTTGTATTCCTTTTTACAAGTTTCCTACAAAAACATCTAAAGGATGGTTCTTAAGAGTTCTAACAGTTCTAGAAAAGAAGGGACTAGTGATTTCAGGTTAATCAAAAGGTTCAGGTTCATTATGGCTTGAGTCTAAGGAATTTCCAAAACTGGAAGTTTTCACAGATTCTTTCACAGAATGGTTTGAGGATTTTGGATTAATGTTCATATTCGATAGATCATCCTCCAGGTTCTCTAGAATGGTTTTAGGCTCATGTGGATCTGTTTAATCAAATTTGACATGGACAGATTCTTCCACACATTTATTTATTTTATTGAACACTCTATAGGATTTACTGGATATAGAATATCCTAAAAAGATACCTTCATCACTCTTGGATGCAAATTTGTCAAGATTGTCCTTAGTATTAAGAATATAGACTTTGGATCCAAAAACTTTGAAGTAGGTAACCTTGGGTTTTATATTATTCCATAACTCATAAGAAGTCATCTTAAGAATAGGTCTGATCAACACTCTATTAATTACGTAGCATGCTGTATTAACAGCTTCAGCCCAAAAATAAATAGGTAGATCATACTCACTAAGCATTGTTCTAGCAATCTATTACAGGGTTCTATTTCTTCTCTCTACAACTCCATTTTGTTGAGGTTTTCTAGGGGTAGAGAAATTGTGATTACAACCATTTTGTAAGAAAAAGGATTCAAACTCTTGATTATCAAACTCACGGCCATGATCACTTCTTAAGGATTTAATTCTAAGTCCACTAAGATTTTCTACAGACTTGGCATATTTAGTAAAATAAGAGCAGACTTTACTCTTGTGATCCATAAAGAAGGTCCAAGTATATCTAGAAAAATCAATCTACAAGAACATAAACATAGTGCTTCCCATTTAAACTAGAAACACTAGATGGTCCAAACAAATCCATGTGAACCAGTTTGAGAGGTTGAGAAGTTGATACTTCTTTCTTTGGTTTGAAAGAAACTTTGTGTTGTTTTCCCTTTTGACAGGGATTACATACATTTTCATTTGGAAACTCAAGTTTGGGTAAGTCTTTAACTAATCCTTTTCTAGTTAGATTTCTAATTGAGTGAACATTATAGTGTCCTAGTCTCCTATGCCAGAGCCAAGACTCGTTATGAAACACACTTAAGCAAGAATCATTTTGAGAAGCTAAAGAATCTAAGTTAACAGAGTAAACATTTTCATTTCTTAAATCAGAGAACACTAATTCATATTTATAATTAAAGACACTACAAGAATCATTTTCAAATATAACATGAAATCCATCATCACATAATTGTGAGATACTAAGCAGATTGCATTTTAATTCATCAAAAAACAGTACTTTAGAAATTAAAACTGAGTTAGAGTTACCGATTTGGCTAAGTCCAATTATATTTCCTTTGGAATTGTCACCAAATGTGACATGTCCTCCATCTATTTTTATTATATTCTTAAGCATGAGTAGTATTTTGTCATGTGTCTTGAACATCCACTATCTAGTACTATACACTTTTATAGTAACTCTTTAAGAAGCTTTCCTACAAAAAGATTAAGCAAAAACTGATTTTGGTACCCATACTTATTTGGGTCCAGTAATATTAGTAATAAGTGCTTTAGGAACCCATATCTTCCTCATATGTTTCCTATAAGAATTAAGTAAATTATTTTAAAAATAAACTCTATTCGGTTCAGAAAAACTTGAAACAGTAGAATATGTATCATGAATTGAATTAGTTGATTTGTGTCCAGAACTGGGAGTAAAACTATATGTCCTAGATCTTGAAACAAAATTTGTTCTACCAAGATTTATTTTTCCAGGTTGATAACCAATTCTAGTGTTGTATTTAGGGGAAATTTGTTTTCCTAGCATTTGAGTAAGGGTATTCTTCCCATTGGTAAACTTTTCAAGTTCATTCTTTAATTTCTCATTAGATATTTTTAATTCGTTGTTTTCTTTAAGTAGTTGAGCATTTTTATCTTTTTCAGTTGTGAGTTCAGATTTAACAGTCACAGTAAGAGCATACGATTTCCTCAATGATTTATATTTTTCTTTTAGTTTGTTGCATGTTTCTTCAAGCATGTTAAAGTATTCAAACATTTCTTCATTAGTCATTTTTTCAGAGTCACTCTCATTTTCAAAATAGTATGAATTATGTATAGGAGATTCCAGTGTTACCTCAGATGTGTTTTTCATAAAACACATATTGGCTTTTTTTGCCTGTTTATCATGTGATGTTTCTAAGTCACTTGAAATATCCTTAGAAGCACTCTAGGTTGCTTTCTTGGCCTTTTTATACTTCCTGTCCTTGTCCTCATATCTCTTTCTATACTTGATCTTTGGACAGCCTGCCTTGATATGTCCTTTCCGCTTACATTCATAGTAGACAATCTCATCAGCCTTGTCACTTCTTTTCTAGTCCTTATTCTAATTTCCTTTTTAATCATATTTTCCCTTGAAGTTAGGATTTCTGAATAAGTTATTCTTCTGGTAAAATTTCTCGAATCTTCTAGCTAATTGAGCCATATCCTCATCATTATCAGGTGATGATTGTTCACTATTAGAACTTTCTACAGAAGCTTCCAATTTCCCTTTGTCTTTGTGCTTATAGGTGGTGGTCTTGAATGCAACAGATTTACTCTTTGGTTAATCCTCCTCTTCTATATTGACTTTTAGTTCCTCTTCATACATCATCAGTTTCCCAATGAGTTCTTTTACAGATAGCTTTCTAATGTCGCATGATTCTCTAATAGAGACAGAGGTTCCTCTCCATCTATCAGGCAGACATCTGAGAATTCTCATGATTTGTTCTTTGTCAGTGACTTCTCTTATAAGATAAATCATTGTGTTGACAATCTCATTGAACCTAAGATACATGACAGAGATAGACTCATCAGGTTTCATTTTAAAGTTATCATATTTAATGGTATAAGTATTAAGCCTCATTTCTTTTACACTAGATGTTCCTTCATGTGAGACAGACATGGTATCCCAAATTTCATGGGCAGTTTTACAAGCAGAAATTCTATTGAATTCTTCATCTCCTAAAGAGAAGTATAAATCATTCATAGATTTGCAATTGTTATTGTAGGAAGTTTTGATAAGCTCATCCCATGTGATTCAATCAGTAGTAGGAATCTTATATTCATCTATAATGGAAGACCAAATTTCAAAATACATACTTTCTAAATGCATTTTCATTTTGATTTTCCATTGAGCATAGTTGGTTCTATTAAAAAATGGTGGTCTATTGGCTTCATCACCTTCCAATCTATTATCCATAATAAATATTTTGAAATAGCTAGAAATTTAGAATTAACAAAAATTTATAGATCTTCAAAGTACAACTACAATCATAGTTGAATATGGTTAAAAAAAGTCTTAATAAACTTATTAAACGAACTCTAATACCAAATGTTGTTCGGAGTAGATTACTCAAGAAGGGGGGGGGGGGTGAATTGAGTATCTATAAAAATTTCTGATTAAAAATTATTTCTAAAAGGTTTCCTCAAAAGATTAAATATAGTCCAATTAATCAAGGTTATACTATTATAAAGGTTTGACTGTTTAAATAACTTCTTAGAAGATTGATTATTTCTCAGTAATATTAATATCAGTTATTAATATTACTTTTGAATCTATTCTACTAAGGCAAGACAATTATAACTTTTTTCCAAGAGTAACTATCAAAGTGAATTTAGTGATATCTGAATTATATAGTGAAGTAGTAAACCGGAGAAGAATAAAATAAATAGCATAGCAGATATGAAACAAGTGGTTCAGTCTCAAGTTGAGACCTAATCCACTTCACTTGGTGATCACCTACCACCAAACAGTTTATATAAATAAACTTGATCCACAACCTGGATCAGGGTTAACAACAGTACGCAGTACTGTCCAGGCCACACAGGGACCTCTTCCATAGTTATTCGTGGGTACAGACGACCAGGCCACACAGGGACCTCTTCCACACTTATCCATGGGTATACACAAGAGTAAAATAATGTTTGAGTAAGGATATCTTGTATCCTTCAATTTAATGTAGGAGAAATAACATGTTTCTATACAGATACACACTCTGCTTTAAAGTTAATAAAATGATACACAATAGAGTAGTAATATTGAGATAGGTTTAGAAGTGATATGAGTGTTTGTCTTTGCAGATCTGGATTTCTGAAATGAGGCAGATGCAGAACTCAAGTCCTCATATGGAAAACAGAGTGTCGCAAGTCAGACAGATTCGACTTGTTTTCTTCGAGGTGTTTTACAGTGTGAATATGTTCTCGGGATTCGAGTATACTTCATGTGTTCTTCAGTAGAGTGAAGTTTCATGATCCAATTCTCAAAAAATGTA
This sequence comes from Viscum album, assembly GCA_963277665.1. NCBI lineage: Eukaryota > Viridiplantae > Streptophyta > Magnoliopsida > Santalales > Viscaceae > Viscum > Viscum album. The sequence goes on along the minus strand of OY728134.1, from coordinate 815,853,901 downwards.
TTCTGTTATCATTCTCATGACCACCATCTTGTTCTTTGTATCATGCTATATATTTTTATTTTTCTGGGCCGCATTACTCTTTTATCTTGGAGTGAATGTGTTGGGGCCGACAGGTTTCATGTATTCTGCACCTCGTACCTCGTATTGTCCGATGATATGTCTATAAAGAAAAATTATTTATGTCAGTGCATTAAAATCTTCAAATATGACCATTAGAGATTAAATTGAAAGACAGTAAAATATATTAGGAAATAGTGTCACAATATGTCATGGAAATGGTGTCTCCTTCACAAGGTGTTTGGATTGGTCATGGTGTCTCGTAGTCACGGTGTCTCACGGTCATGGTGTCTCATGGTCACGATGTCTCATGGTCACAGTGTCTTATGGTCACGGTGTCTCATGGTCATGGTGTCTTGTTCACGATGTCTTGTTCACGATGTCTTGTTCACGGTGTCTTATTCATGGTGTCTTGTTCATGGTTTCTTGTTCACGGTGTTTGGATATCACGGTGTCTAGATGTCATGGTGTCTGGATGTCATTGGGTATGGATGTCATGGTGTCTGAATGTCAGGGTGTATGGATGTCACAGTGTCTGTATGTCACGGTGTCTGGATGTCACGGTGTCTGGATGTCACGGTGTCTCATGACTTAGGCAAATATCTATATTTAGACTTATGCAGTAGTATTTATGAAATTAATTAAACTTAATCATTTGTTAGAGAAATCATTATAAAGTGAATCAAAAGATAGTGTAAAGTAACCAAACCGAGTGTATAACATTTAATATCTTTGGATAGCTTTTACTTAGCTACTGAACATTTGACATGAGATATATTACATAGAGTTAACATAGTTTACAAACTAAATAGGATTTGTGATCATTAAAACATGATTAATACATGAGGAGTCCAACGATCTCCCCCTTTTTGATGATAAAAAACAATGTAGATTTAGAATGTACATTTTTTCTAACAACATAGTTCAAATGAGAATATAACATATATAGAATGATTTCAATCTCTTATATAAACATGTCTCATAAATTTCTCCCCCTTTTGGGATTATCAAAAAGTAGCTGAAAAAGAAAGACAAAAGAGTCAAGAAAAGGTGCATAATGTATGAGATAAATAGAGAGACATTACAAAATGTGAAACAAAGGAAACAAGATTCCTATCAAAATAGAGTAAACACTGTCCTTAGTTCACTGACTGGTATTATCTTTTCCTTTAGTAGCAGTAGCAGAAGAGGAAGCCATAGGAGCAGAAATTGAGGTAGAATAAGGGAGTGATCTGGTTGATAGGGAAGGTAAAGGAAGACCTTCAAAGACAGAGGAAGCCAATGTAGGTGAAATTAAAGACCGGGGCAGTTGTTGATCAAGGATCACAGGCCTAATCTGACTCAGTGCCTGACTGACAGACATAGAAGTGGAGGCTAGGGTAGAGGTGAATGTTGGCAGATCAGGTCTCAGAGGGGAAGCCGCATGAGCAACAATGGATGTACTCTATACATGAAGATAGGGCCTCAGAAGCTTGATAAAATCCTCAATGATCTCTCCACCATACTACATATCTTTCTCAAAGTCATCCTTGTTTTCCATAAAATTATCCAACAGATGAGTGAACTCTATGATATTTTGAACTTGGGTCTTGAAATCTTGAGTAATAGGAGGAATCCTCAAATTTTAGACAAGATATTCAAAGTGATTGGTTATGTCAGTCTTTGAGAAGATTCGGTTGAAGTAGAAATCCACCTTTTTGGCAATTTCTCACTGAGTATCATTGGCAATTTTTGAATGGATTTGGACCAGATTAGGAACTCTATCACTGTTCTTGATAACTTCATGTAGAGAATCTTTATTGAATCCACTAAGCATAGTCTGAAGTTCTTCTTTGACCACTGTTCTGAGCAGGTCACTATATAGGGAAGGTTGAGATGATTGCCCGGATGCCTTAGAATCATTGACAGCTTTGATCAGAGATTTCAGTTGGTTTATAACTTTTCGAAGACACCCCATATACTCATCTGTGATTTTTTTAGGATTAACAACTAGCTCTCTCATATCCTTCACAATCTGTTTGTTTCTTTCAGCGACCTTTTTAGCTAAGGAAGCTAAATGAGGTTGAATCTGAGAGACAACATTCGATGGGGTTTAAGGAACAATAGGCTCTACAAGATGAGAGGCAAGCTATGATCTCGAATGTATCCCTCTCTTCATTTATTCAATCATACCTCTTAGAGTCTTCACTTCATCACTAAGCAGTTTATTTTCAACTCTAACTTCCTGAATCTCATGAAGCATTTTGGGCTGTATTTTCCAAATAAATTTCTCCAACAGTAATGATGCATATTTCTCAATTAGATGTGTCACAAGTGTAGGTTAGTAATTCGGGACTTTTTCAACACCAGACAAAAGGGTAGCACCAAATTCTTTTAGATCATCTTTACTCACAAAGGATGGTTGTTCCGATGAAGGTTCAGAAATAGGGACTGATACAGGCTCAGGTTCCTTCTCAAGATAAAGATTAGAGACATATTTTAGTTGAAACATAGTAGAAAGGTCAAGGCCTTTTAATGAAACTTGTTGAGAGTTATCAACATCATAGAAATTGGGGAACTTATACTAAGTGTCTACAGGAATTGAAACAATTGGGTTTGGTACTTCAGTAGATTCTAGATTTGGGGTTTTCTCCCCCTCAATAGTTTCATCCTTCTTAGGACTGAGAGGCTTAGGGCCTTGATCTAATTCCACAAACTCATCTCTTAGTTCCTCTCTCATTTCCTGTCTAGCCAGCTGAAAAGCTAACTCCATACTTTACTCATATGAAGGAATGACTTCAAAAATATATTGTTCCACTGGGATTTCTTCAAGATAATCTTCTTGCATAGCAGGTAATTCTTCTTCTGTAGGTTTTTCCACAACATTCTTCTTGGTTTCTTTGACAACAGATTCTGTTTTCGCCTCGGGTTGATCTTCTAGATTAATAACTTCTATTGAAGCAGGGACTTCCTTTTCACTTACAATATGAGATATAGGAGTATTGTCTTCCTCAATATAAATAGTTTCCCTGGAGGGCACAACCACCTCTTCTTTAGAATACTCAACAACCTCATCTAGTTCCAAACTAGGATAAAAAATATATCTTGGTCTTGAGGGATGTTCCACAGGATTGAATTTTTTATAAAGTCTATCATTATCTTCCAACCATGCCTTTTTCCAAGGGTTCCAATTTATTTTCATCCTATTGATATTGATTTTTGAAAGGTAGTACACACAATACTTGATAACTTCCTCATTAGGTCCAACCATACCTTTGACATGAAGCATGGCTAAGATAATCCGAGAGTAAAATATGGAGGTTGACTTGGAGGTGGCTTTGATCAGTTCACACATATGGTGTATGATATACTTACAAAGGTTGATCTTATGACCATTTTTCATAAGATAAATCAGAAACACATCCTGATATTTCAATACAAAAAATCACCTTTTCTTAGGCTAATCAGATTCTATATAAACTTAAACAAAATCCTTGATTCTCCATCTAGTTCAGCAGAAATGGATCTTCTCTTGGTTCTATTTCCAGTCAAGCTTTTTAGAGCATCTTCTAAGACAAAGAATTCACTAGAAGGTGGAGGTCCTCTCTGATAATCCTCATAGATGCCTTCATGAGGTATCCTAAGGCATGCAACCCATAAACTCAAAGATAATGAGCATTTATGCCCATTGATCCGGCTTCTCACAACATATCCATCTTCAAAATCAAAGGAGAACTGAACATATTGATAAAACTGAGCCACTAACTTAGGGTAGATAGGTCTATCTTCCTTCGAAAACCACTATAACTAGCCTTTCTCCTTTAAAACTTTCAGAACCAGAGACTTACTTGACAGAAGACATTTGGGAAAAACCTCTTTCTCAGGTACTACAACTTGGTTTATGATATTTGGGTTTAGAGGACCTTCGAGTGCTAGCTTGGGTGCAATTTTCTTCTTCTTTGAGCTAAATTTCTTAGGAGTCGACGATGAAGGGAGTTTTATCCGGGGCATTCACCAAAGGTTCGAGCGAGAGAAAAGTTGAAGGGTTGAGGAAGGGTTACAAATTGAGGTAATAGAAGAAAGATTGAGTGAATTACAAGTGATACTTCATTTATTTTATCATTTAGAAAGAATAAAAAAAGTCGCAAAAGTAGAAACATGAGAAAATAAAGAGGTGAAATGAATAATTACCGAGATACTATTTTTAATTAAAATATAAAAATCATAAAGAATATTTACGGTGAGATCATATCAGGTCTTTACGGTGAGACAGAGAATGAATGTTACGGTGAGACAGTAACTGAGCATTACAGTGAGAGAGTAATATGGTGAGACAGTAACTGAGCGTTATGGTGAGATAATAAACATGAAATTTAAGGTGAGACAGTAAACATGAAATTTACGGTGAGACAGTAACTGTTAGAAAGTAGTCACGAAGCACCAACTGTGGGACCGTAATCATGAAATAGTAAGATATAAAATAGTAAGACATTTACTTAAGATTTATCATTCCTAATTCATGTATGATGTAGTATATTATTTCAGAATTTAATGGTTTGGTAAATATATCAGTAAGATGATACTCAGTACCAATTAATTCCAAAGTGATATCACCCTTTTGATAATGATCTCTCAAAAAGTGATGTCTTACAACAATATGCTTTGTCCTAGAATGCAAAATAGGATTTTTCAAGATGTTAATAGCACTTATGTTGTCACAATTTATAGGTACATGCCTGAATTGATATCCATAATCTAGTAATGTGTGTTTCATCCACAAGATTTGTGCACACCAGCTGCCAACAGCTATGTATTCAACTTATACAGTAGATAATGCAACAAAATTTTGTTTCTTACTACACCATGATACCAGTGACTTGCCTAAAAAGTGACATGTTCCAGAGGTGCTTTTTCTATCTAACTTACAGCCACCGAAGTCAAAATCAGAATAACTAACTGATTCAAATGATTGTTCTCTAGGATAGAACAGTCCTAGACTGGGTGTATGCTTGAGGTATTTGAAAATTATCTTTACAACATTTAAACGAGATTCCTTAAGATTTGCTTGAAAAAAAGAACACATACAGACACTAAACATATTGTCAGGTCGACTAGCAGTTAAGTAGAGTAAATTTCCAATCATTCCTCTATAAGTGGTCTGATCAATAGGTTTTCCATCTTCATCAAGATCCAACTTACAAGTAGTACTCATGGGAATGTTACTACTTTTAGTGCTATCCAATCCAAAACGTTTTAGAAGATCTCTAGTATATTTACTTTGAGTTAAGACAATACCATCGTAATTTTGAAAGATTTGAAATCCAAGAAAGAATTTTATTTCACCCATTAAACTCATTTCAAATTCATTTTGCATCATTTTAGAAAAATCAACACATAAAGAATTTCTTGAGGATCCAAAGATAATGTCATATTAATAGATTTGAACAACTAAAACATCATTAGAAATTCATTTTATAAAAAGGGCAGGATCAGCTATTCCTTTTATAAAACCTTTGGAAATAAGAAAAGTACTTAATCGATCATACGAGGCTCTTGGAGATTGTTTTAAACCATATAAATCTTTTGATAATTTAAAAATATGATTTCGAAAATGGGGGTTTGTAAAACTAGGGGGTTGTTCTAAAAAGACATCCTCAGCTATATACCCATTTAAGAATGCACTCTTAACATCCATTTGATATAGTTTGAAATTCAGATGTGCAACATAAGCAAGTAGGATTCTGATGGCCTCAAGTCTAGAAACTGGTGAAAAGGTATCCTCATAATCAATTCATTCTTATTGACTATAGCCTTGTGCAAATAATCTAGCCTTGTTTCTAACTATGTTACCATCCTCATCTACCTTATTTCTAAACACCCATTTAGTGCCTATGGTTAATGTGTCCTTAGGTCTTTCAACAAGTTTTCAAACTTTGTTCCTTTCAAACTGATTAAGTTCTTCTTGCATAGCCATCACCCAAAATTCATCATTGATAGCATTATTAATGTTTCTAGGTTCAAGTTATGACAAGAAGACTTGATGTTCAACATTATTTCTAAGAGAATCTCTAGTTTTTGTTCCTTTATCTAGGTCTCCTACAACATCATCTAAAGGATGGTTCTTAAGTGTTCTAATAGTTCTAGAAAATGAGGGACTAGTGATTTTAGATTCATCAACAGGTTCAGGTTCATTATGGATTGAGTCTAAGGAATTTCTAGAACTAGAATTTTTCACAGATTCTTTCACAGAATGATTTGAGAATTTTGGATTAATGTTCATATTCAATAGATCATCCTCCAGGTTCTCTAGAATGGTTTTAGGCTCATGTGGATCTGTTTTATCAAATTTGACATGAACAGATTCTTCCACACATTTATTTCTTTTATTTAACAATCTATAGGATTTACTGGATATAGAATATCCTAAAAAGATACCTTCATCACTCTTGGATACAAATTTTTCAAGATTGTCCTTAGTATTAAGAATATAGACTTTGCAGCCAAAAACTTTGAAGTAGTTAACCTTGGGTTTTCTATTGTTCCATAACTCATAAGGAGTCCTCTTAAGAATAGGTCTAATCAACACTCTATTAATTATGTAGCATGCTGTATTGAGAGCTTCCGCCCAAAAATAAATAGGTAGATAATACTCACTAAGCATTGTTCTAGCAATCTCTTGTAGGGTTCTATTTCTTCTCTCTACAACTCCATTTTTTTCAGGTGTTCTAGGGGCAGAGAAATTGTGATTATAACCATTTTGTGAGAAAAAGGATTCAAACTCTTGATTTTTAAACTCACGACCATGATCACTTCTTAAGGATTTAATTCTAAGTCCACTAAGATTTTCTATAGACTTGGCATATTTAGTAAAATAAGAGAATACTTTACTCTTTTTAGCCATAAAGAAGGTCCAAGTATATCTAAAAAAGTCATCTGCAAGAACATAAACATAGTGCTTCCCATTTAAACTAGAAACTCTAGATGGTCCAAACAAATCCATGTGAACTAGTTCGAGAGTTTGAGAAGTTGACACTTCTTTCTTTGGTTTGTAGGAAACTTTGTGTTGTTTTACCTTTTCACAAGGATTACATACTTTTTCATTTGGAAACTCAAGTTTGGGTAAGTCTTTAACTAAGATTTTTCTAGTTATCTTTCTAAGGGAGTAAACATTACAGTGTCCTAGTATCCTATTCTAGAGCTAATACTCTTTATGAAATACACTTAAGAATGAATCATTTTGAGAAGCCTTATAATCTAAGTTAACAGAGTAAACATTTTCATTTTTAAAGTAGAAAACACTAATTCATATTTAAAATTAAAGACATTGCAAGCATCATTTTCAAATCTAACATGAAATCCATCATCACATAATTGTGAGATACTAATCATATTGTATTTTAATCCAACAAAAAATAGTACTTTAGAAATTAAAACTGAGTTAGAGTTACCGATTTGGCCGAGGCTAATTAACCTTCCTTTGGAATTGTCACCAAATGTGACATGTCCTCCATCTATTTTTATTAGATTCTTGAAGCCTGAGTAGTCTCCAGTCATGTTTCTTGAACATACACTGTCCAAGTACCATACAATTTTACAGGAACTCTTTAAGTAGCTTTCCTACAAAAATATTAAGCAAAAAAAGATTTTGGTACCCATACTGTTTGGGTCCAGTAATATTAGTAATAAGTGCTTTAGGAACACATATCTTCCTCATAGGTTTCCTATAAGCATTAAGTAAAGTATTTGAAAAATAAACTCTATTCGGTCTAGAAAAACTTGAAACAGTAGAATATGTATCATGAATTGAATTAGTTGATTTGTGTCTAGAAATGGGAGTAAAACTATATGTCCTAGATCTTGAAACAAAATTTGTTCTACCAAGATTTCTTTTTCCAGGTTGACAACCAATGCCAGTGTTGTATTTAGGGGCAATTTGTTTTCTTAGCATTTGAGTAAGGGTATTCTTCCCATTGGTAAAATTTTCAAGGTCATTATTTAATTTCTCATTAGACATTTTTAATTTTTTGTTTTCTTTGAGTAGTTGAGCATTTTTCTCTTTTTCAGTTGTGAGTTCAGATTTAACAATCACAGTAAGAGTATACTATTTATTTAATGATTTATATTTGTCTTTTAGTTCATTGCATTTTTCTTCAAGCATGTTATAGTATTCAAACATTTATTCATTAGTCATTTTTTCAGCATCACTCTCATTTTCAGAATATTATGAATTATGTACAGGAGAGTCCAGTGTTACCTCATATGTGTTTCTCATAAAACACATATTGGATTTGTTTTCCTTTTAATCATGTGATGTTTCTGAGTCGCTTGAACTGTCCTCAGAAGCACTCCAAGTTTCTTTCATGGCCTTTTTATACTTCCTATCCTTGTAATCATATCTCTTTTTGTACTTGAGCTTTGGACAGTCTGCCTTGATATGTCCTTTGTGCTTACATTCATAGCAGACAATCTCATCAGCCTTGTCACTTCTTTTCCAGTCCTACTTCTAATTTCCTTTTTGGTCATATTTGCCCTTGAAATTAGGATTTCTGAAAAAGTTATTCTTCTTGTAAAATTTCTTGAATATTATGGATAATTGAGCCATCTCCTCATCACTATCAGGTGATGATTTTTCACTATTATAAATTTCTACAGAAGCTTCTAATTTTCCTTTGTCTTTGTTCTTAGAGGTGGTGGTCTTGAATGCAACAAATTTCCTCTTTGGTTCATCCTCCTCTTCTATGTTGACTTTCAGTTCCTCTTCATACATCATCAATTTCTGAATGAGTTATTTTACAAGTATCTTTCTGATTTCGCATGATTCTCTAATATAGATAGAGGTTCCTCTCCATCTGTCAGGTAGACGTATGAGAATTCTCATGATTTGTTCTTTGGCAGTGACTTGTCTTCCAAGAGAAATCATTGTGTTGACAATCTCATTGAAACTAAGATACATGTCACAGATAGGCTCATCAGGTTTCATTTTAAAGTTATCATATTTAATTCTATAAGTATTAAGTCTCATTTATTTTACACTATATGTTCCTTCATGTGAGACAAACAGGGTATCCCAAATTTCATGGGCAGTTTTACGAGCAGAAATTCTATTGAATTCTTCATCTCCTAAAGAGCAGTATAAAGCATTAATAGCTTTTAAATTGTTATTGTATAAAGTTTTGATAGGCTCATCCCATGTGATTCTATCAATATTAGAAATATTATATTCATCTATAATGGAAGACCAAATTTAAAAACCCATACTTTCTAAATGCATTTTCATTTTGATTTTCCATTGAGCATAGTTGGTTCCTTTAAAAAATGGTGGTATGTTGGTTGCAACACCTTATAATATATTATCCATAAAAAATATTTTGAAAGAGATAGAAATTTAGAATTAACAAAAATTTACAGATCTTCAAAGTACAAATACAATCACAGTTGAACAAGGTTAAACAAATTCTTAATAAACTTACTAAAAAACGTCTGATACCAAATGTTGGTCAGAGTAGATTACTCAAGAAGGGGGGGGGGTGAATTTAGTATCGATAAAAATTTCTGATTAAAAATTATTTCTAAAAGGTTTCCCCAAAAGATTAAATATGGCCTAGTTAATCAAGGTTATACTGTTATAAAGGTTTAACTGTTTAAATAACTTCTTAGAAGATTGATTAGTTCTCAGTAATCTTAATATTAGTTATTAATATTACTTTTGAAGATATTATTTAAGGAAAGACAATTATAAATTCTTTACAAGAGTAACTATTAAAGTGAATTTAGTGATATCAGAATTATATAGTGAAGCAGTAAACCAGAGAAGACTAAAATAAACAGCACATCGGATATGAAACAAGTGGTCCAGTATCAAGCTGAGACCTAATCCACTTCACTTGGTGATCACATACCACCAAGCAGTTTATATAAATAAAATTGATCCACACCCTAGATCGGGGTTAACAACAATACACAGTACTGTCCAGGCCACACAGGGAACTCTTCCACAGTTCTTCGTGGGTACAGACGACCAGGCCACACAGGGACCTCTTCCACACTTATCCGTGGGTATACACAAGAGTAAAAGAATGTTTTAGTAAGGATATCTTATATCCTTCAGTTTAATGCAGAAGACAGAGCCTGTTTCTATAAAGATACACACTTTACACGAAAGTTAATAAAATGATACACAATAGAGCAGTAATATTGAGATAGGTTTAGAAGTGCTCTAAGTGTCGGTCTTTGCAGCTCTGGATTTTAGAAATGAGGAAGATACAAAACTCAAGTCCTCGTATGGAAAACAGAGTGTCGCAAGTCAGACAGATTCGACTTGTGTTCTTCATGGTGTTTTACAGTGCGAAGATGTTCTCAGGATTCCAGTATGCTTCATGTGTTCTTCAGTAGAGTCGAGTTGCATGAGACAATTCTTTAAAAATGTATTCTGTTATCACTCTCATGCCCACCAGATTGTTCTTTGTATCATGCTATATATTTTTCTTTTTCTGGGCCGCATTACTCTTTTATCTTGTAGAGCATGTGTTGGGGCCGACAGGCTGCATGTATTCTGCACCTCGTACCTCATACTGTCTGATGATATGTCTACAAAGAAACATTAATTATGTCAGTGCATTAAAATATTCAAATATGACCGTTAGAGATTAAATTGAAAGACAAAAAAATATATTAGGAAACGGTGTCACAACATGTCATGGAAACGGTGTCTCCTTCACACGGTGTCTGGATTGGTCACGGTGTCTCGTAGTCATGGTGTCTCATGGTCACAGTGTCTCCTGGTCATGGTGTCTCATGTTCACAGTGTCTTATGGTCACGATGTCTCATGGTCACGGTGTCTTGTTCACGGTGTCTTGTTCATGGTGTCTTGTTCACGGTGTCTTGTTCTCAGTGTCTTGTTTACAGTGTCTGGATATCACGGTGTCTGGATGTCATGGTGTCTGGATGTCTTGTTTTTTAGATGTCACGGTGTCTGGATGTCACAGTGTCTGGATATCACGGTGTCTGGATGTCACAGTGTCTCACGACTTAGGCAAATATCTATATTCAGACTTAAGCAATAGTATTTATGAAATGAATTAAACTTAATCATTTTTCAGATAAATCATTATAAAGTGAATCAAAAGATAGTGTAAAGTAACCAAACTGAGTGTATAACACTTAAGAGCTTTGGATAGCTTTTACTTAGCTAATGAACATTTTAGGTGAGATAGATTACATATATTTAACATAGTTTATAAACTAAATAGGATTTTTGATCATTAAAACATGATTAATACATGAGGATTCCAACAATACCATTATTACCATTCATCATATCATATCACACTATGGGATTTTGATGCAGAAGACCGTGCCCCACACACAATTATCACATGTGAATTCCATTGTTACCATTCAACATATCTTATCACACTATGGGATTTTGATGCATCAGACGATGTCCCACACACAATTATCACATGTGAATGACATTTCTACCATTCAACATATCTTCTCACACTATGGCATTTTGATGCAACAAACCATGTCCCACACACAATTATCAAATTAATAAATTCTTCAATTAATTAATCATATTCGATAATTTCACATAACCATCATTCCATTAATTAATTCAACAGTTAATTAATCACATCAAGTATATTAATTAATTAATTAATTAATTAATCATTTCACAATATCAAAATCCAATAATTGATTCAAAAATTAATTATTCTAATTCACAATTCAAACAACAATAATTAATTCAATAATTAATTATTCAACTTCACAATATCGATATCCCATAATTAATTCAACAATTAATTATTCATTCTCACAATCTTAATATCTCATAATTAATTCAAAAATTAATCATTCATATTCACAATCTCAATATCTCATAATAAATTCAACAATTAATTATTCATACTCATAATCACAATATACCATAATTAATTCAACAATTAACAATTCATACTCGCAATCTCAATATCTCATAATTAATTCAACAATCTCAATATCTTATAATTAATTCAATAATTAATCATTCACACTCACAATATCAATATCTCATAATTAATTAGACAATTAATTATTCAATTCAAAAATCCCAATTCCCTCATAATTAATTCATCAATTAATTATTCATAATCTATAATTCCAATATCCCCTAATTTCATATTTTCCTTAATTAATTAATTCCACAAATTAATTAATTCAATCAAGAACCCAATTACTAAACATATAATATAAATTCTACAATTTCATACACATAATTGAAATTAATACTTTGAGATTTGAATTATAGACCACCCACCTCAATTTGGCGATAAACACTTGCCAACAGAAATCCCTAATTTGAGAGGAATAATGACATAGAATGAGATCTAGATCTTAAACTTAAATTCAAGATCATATAAATCAAGATCCATCAATTCTAGATCTAGATCCACAATCCTATATCTAGATCCAACCTAAAATAGGTAATATAAACCCTAAAATTGATGGTAGAATAATGGGAAAGGGAAAGGAAACCACATGGGATGAGATCCTCTTACCAGGAGGGGGGAAGATCTTCAATATAGTCTTTAGATCGCAAATAAAGGAGGTTGGAATGGCTTGAAATCTATCGGGAAGGATCCAAAATCATGAAAAGGATTTAGTGTTCTAGTTAGGGATGAATATGGGTTAAAATGAGGGCTTGGAAAATTTTAAAACTAATTTCTAGGGGATTAAAATCTCGTACTCATGGTTTGATACTTGGGGCACATGGTTTCCATTAATCTTATTCCTTAACTATGTACCTGGGGGGAGGGGGTGCTTGGTTTCTCCTTTTAGGGAGCATGTTTTGAAAAATCGTGCACCAACCATGAAAAACCTCTCTATCCAGGGTAGCACAGTTTTCTAGGCCAAGGAATATGGTTAGGGAAAACTTTGCGCTAACTATACACAACCATCCTTCTTCCACTTTTTTCAAATTTTTTACCCAAACACACCCCAAATAAAAACCCAAATGAAAAATACTCTAAAAAAGAAAAAATAGTACCTATAAATGAGCCCAATATATCTTTATAAATGGATAGGGTTTTACACTATAGGATCTAGCATGCTAGTTGTGGGATTTAGTAGTTTAGGATAAATTGGACCAAGGCATTGCATGGTGATTTTGAAGAGTTTTTCAACAAACAATTATATAATCACACATTCAATATTTCTATAATGAAATATTTTTTCAGCTTGAAGTAGGATAACCTCATATTGATAGGATAAATTCATGAATTTAGTGTGCTTTTCACCTGAAGTTACTGTAAGTGCATCCTTGAAGGCATGAATTTTTGAATTGGGGTTAAGGAAATAAATTCAATCAAATATTAAAGTTATTTTTATAATGTATTTTATAGAGATGATCAATATAGAGATAGTGTTAGAAAGATACATCTCAGGAATTATGGGTGGAGGAAGCATATTGATACCTATGGGAAATGGCGGGAGCACTAATGCTAGGAATAAGTGGAAGAGGGACACCTATTTACATGGTAGTGGTATAACTCATAATCAGAAGGTTGGATCAGAGAATATTACTCCTAAACCAAGGAGTAAGACTGAATTTTTTCAATGTGGTTCTTTTGATCACATGAATCAAGATTTTCCAGCACCACCTACAGCATTCCACATTTGCAACCAAATGGGACATCTTCAACACTATTGTTATGGTGCTCTATGTTCAGGTGATAGGGACACATCTCAAGTTTCAAAGACATTGTATGATTTGAATGGATGATGGAAATAAATTAATTATCATTAGTAGAACTGTGCTAGACATGGTGATTCTAGGAATAACATGAATCCTCAACCAGGGTAATCTCAATAGGGTAATAAACAGAAAAGTTTAGTGGGTAAGCAATTGTATGATATTGAGAAAGTGACTGTGGATGATCAATATGGACCATAAATGGCGAGAGGTACAATTATTTTAAATTATACCCTTATGAAAGCTTTGTTTCATATGGGTGCATCCCATTCCTTTATTTCTTCTCGTGTTGTTGATCTTCTGGGTTTTCATGTTGAGATGATGCCTTCTATTTTTAAACTTCAAACTCCTATTGGAAAAAGAGAATGTAGATCCTTTATGTACAAAGCATGTTCTATAACTATTTATGGGGATAAATTGATATGGAATTTATCTATGCTTGATATGGATGTCTATGAAATCATATTGGGTATGAATTAGTTGACAATGTTCAAAGCTCACATCAACTGTTATACCTAAAAGGTTAGTTTTACAACTGAGTATGGAGTCAAGCATCTCTTTAGAGGATACCTGAATGTAAAGACAAGTGAAATGGGATTGTTAGAACAATAATTTAGAATGATATTGTACAATTTGTAACCTTTGAATTTAGAATCAGTGGAGGAGATCAAGAATAGTGGTTTTCTAACATTTTTGATCAAATTTTAGATGATTTTTAGAGAATTTATTGGGGTTTGCACCCATAAGACAAGTGGAGTTTAAAATTTATCTCTAACTAAGGACCAGTCCTATCTCGCTTTCATCTTATTGGTTGGATACAATACAATTAATTTAATTGAAAGTCTATTTATAAGAGTTTTAAAGCAAAGGGTTCATTTGGCCTAGTACGTCTCCGTGGGAAGCACTAGTTTTTTGTGTGAAAAAGGTGGATGGAACTCTTCGGATGCATGTAGATTATCATAAGCTTAACCAAGTTATGATAAAGAATCAATATCCACTTCCACACATTGATGACATGTTTTACCAATTTATGAGATCTCAGTGGATCTTTAAAATTGACATGAGTTCAGTATATCACTAATTGCAGGTTCAGAAGGAGGATATTGCAAAAACAACTTTCAGGAGTAGATATGACCATTATGTGTATGTGGTTATTCCTTTAGATCTTATGAATGCACTATCTATCTTTATTTAATTTATGAATAAGATATTTTAATGGTATCTAGATTCTTTTATGGTGGTGTTTTTGGATGAAATATTGGTGTATTCAATGAAAAAGAATAAGCATGGGAAATACTTGGCAACAATGTTGGGTATTTTGTGGGATCATCATTTTTATGAAAAACTTTCAAAGTTTGATTTTTGGATATAATAGGTACATTTAATTTTCCATGTAATCTATGAAAAATGTGTTTCTTTGGATCTATAAAAAAATATAATCCGTGATCTCTTGGAAACCACCAAAGAATGTCGTTGAGATATGCGGTTTCCTTAGTCTGGCTGGTTATTATCAACGTTTTTTTCATGAATTTTCATAACCAGATTCACAAATGATAGCTTTGACATAAAAAAATGTTCCATTCTAATGGAATGATGAATTTCATAAGGATTTTAAAGATAAAAAATTTCACCTTACATCGGTACTGATCTTGATATTTTTGAAATCAGGACAGGGTTATGTGATATATTGTGATGCTTCAGGATCTGGGTTAGGGTGTGTTCTAATATAGGGATATCATGTTCTTTCTTATGGCTCATTAAATTTATAGTTGAATGATAATAACTAACCAACACATGATTTTTAATTAGTTTTTTTAGTCCATTCTTTGAATACTTGGTGTCATTACCTCTTTGGTGATAAATTTATGGTGTTTACATCATAAGAGTTTGAAAAACATTTTCTCAAAAAGATATTTGAACCTAAGATAAAGAATATGGATGAGGTATCTCTAAATGTTTGAATTTGACTTGATTTATACAATGGTTAAAGGAAATTTTGTGGTAGATTCATTAAGTAGGAAGTCGTATAGTTAGTTGGAAAAGTGTCTTTAGATTAGTGGTAGTTGTTGTTGGTGTTATCCAATATGAACTTGGATTATAAAGACCAAGGTAGTGTTTCAGTTTTATTCTTAGCTTCATTTGTTCCTGATTTGGTTGAGAAGGTTAAAGAGGCATATACATCTAATTAGGAATTTGTTTCTATGAGGACAAAACTCGATGGTGGGGAGACCATTGAGGGATGGAAGCTTGATAGAGGATTAGTGTTTTTTTGGGATTGGATGATCCTACCTCTGGTTTGTTAGGAAAAAATTCTTCATGTTTACCACCATTCGAGATGGGTTATTCATCCTGGAATACAAAATATATATAAGGCATTGAAATCACAATTTTGGTGTCTTTGAATAAAAAGAAAATCAACTGAGTTTGTTATAATACACCTCACCTATTAATAGGTTAAGACAGAGCACCAACGACCAGCAGGTATGTTGCAGTATTTACCTATTCCTATTTAGAAATGGGAGTAGATATCCACGAATTTTGTGATAGGTCTACTAAGGATGGTTTAAAAACACGATTCCATATGGGTTATAGTGGATCGGCTCACAAATCTGGACCATTTAATCCCTATTTTTGAATCTCATGTGATGGAGATATTGTCTAAAATCTATATTCAAGAAGTGGTAAATAGGAATAGTGTACCCATTTTGATATTATCGAATTGAGATATGAGGTTTATGTATCATTTTTTTAAATATTTACAGAAATCCTATGGGACTCAGTTAACTATGAGCACATTGTATCATACTTAAACAAATGGAAAATCCAAAATGATGATATAAATGTTGGAATATGTGTTGTGGGCTTGTGTAATGGATTTTATTGGCTCATGGGAGGAGCACACACTATTAGTGGATTTATCACATAACAAAAGTTATCAAGCCTCGATACATAGGAATTATTTTGAATCATTTTATGTGATTCATTATTATTATCTACTTTGTTGGGTGGAAATAGGTGAAACTTTAATGGTTGGAACGATATTGTGTAAGAGACAACATATAAGATTCAGTTGATCAAGAAAAAAAGAGATGGACCAGAGTTGTCAGAAATCATATGCAGATCACCGCCGATGTCTATTTTCATTCAAGGTGAGTGATCATGTGTTCTTGATAATCTCTCCAAGGCTTGGGAATAACCATTTTGTGAAGTAGGTAATGTTATATCCTTGATACATAAGCCCTTTTGATATACTTTAAATGGTTGGTGAGGTGGAATATCATTTGTATTTTACACTAAGGTTTAGTTCAGTGCATAAAGTGTTTTATTTATCTCAATTTAAGAAGTATCAACCTAATCTTGACCATGTTATTCGATTATATCACATTGACCTAGATCTAGATGCTACATTGCTTCATGTGATAGTGTGGATTGTGGATAAGTAAGAGAAAGTATTTCATGGGAAAATCATCGGTCTAGTGCGGGTTTTATGGTAGCATGGTCATATTCATGAAGAAACATGGGAACATGAGAATGAAATTGTTTAGATATGGCCCAAACTCTTTTAGGAAAATGGTAGTTTTCAACTTTTCAAGGGTGAAAAGACCAATGGTGGGGAGAATTTATCACCCTCATTTTTAGGTAATTAACCCTTTATTTTTGTATTTTAAGTATAAAAACTAATTGGGTTAATTTTTGCGATGTTTTGAGAAGTTTTGAAAAGTTTTTAGGGATTTTATGGTGGTTCACAATTTGAGCATGGTTAGTAAAAACCGTACAACACCTTCTAAGAAACTATGTAATTGAAACATTGGGCACTATATAGGCGCATAGTTAGGTGCATGGTTTGGAAAACCATGTGACCACCTATGAGAAACCGTGTGATATTTGAAATAGGATTTTAGCATGGTTGGCATATTTTATTAAACTATGTGAGCCAACCATGTAAGGGGTGTTTATAGGTAGTTTCTAACATATGGTTAACACACAAATTTTCTAACCATTTAATGATAAAAAATTGATCCAAATTTTTAGGATCTAACTAGGTTTAAATACTTAATGAATTTTTCCCTTTAATATGATCCTAAATATAATTCCTCTCCTTCCCAAGGCTGTGGAGACCCTTCCCTTTGATCTAGGAGTGATCCGTTGGAGAATCTTGGTGCATTGGAAGCCAGATTCCCTGGTAAGTTCCTATTATTGGTGGGTTTCCTTAGTTTTCTTCTTCTTCCCTCTATTGTATTCAAAAATCTAGTATTTTGAGTATATATTAATGTTTTTTAATTCTAGTAATGATGATATTTTATTGTTTTTCAATGGGAACAAGATCTAAGGAAGTTTTAATAAGTTTAAATCTAGTTTGTTGAAGAATTTGTGTCTTTCTTAATTTTCACCCAAGTTGCATGGTAGGTGGATTCACTCTCGACTCCTCTTATTATAACATGAATGATTGATTTCAAATTGATTGAATTTATTGAATTGAATTGTGAAATTGACACACAAAGATTGATAGATAATCTCTTTAGTGATGGTTCATGAAATGGTGGAAATTGGTTGTTATGCAAAGTACTTTGTTTCATGATTTTAAATTATAGTTTTTTTTTGATTCATGGAAATGATTTAGTAGAAATATTTTCAATAAAAGAAAATTCTTATTGAAATGTCTTAGAATGGTTGGTTTGGAATGGGATTTGGCATAAACGGTTGGCGTGTGTTCATTTTCATTGACATGATCCAGCGGAAGGGGCATGTGCCGTTGAGGCTCTTGGTATATGGTTACCATATAATGACTTGGTAGATCGATGAGAGACCACTCATGAGTATAGAACTGTCACATGGGAATATATGTGTGGTAGTGTGGAATGTAATGAGTTATTTCAAATGGATTTGTAAAATGGTTTGAAAGACTTGTTTGGTTTCTTTTTTTAGAAAATTGGATGGTTTGAATAATGGTTTGACTTTGATATAAATTACTTTAAATTGTTTTAATTTTTTTTATATAAATTTGATGACATTTTATATCCTATTTATGTGAGTAGGGAATTAATTGGGGAAGTCTTAATGAGTTTTATACTCACCCCCTTCTTGGGAACTTTGGTGCATTTGCAGATATTTTATATCAAGACATTGTTAAAGGCAAGGTATCCTAGTTCTTTAGTGACGCATTGTGATACCATGGGCATGGATTATGGTGTTAGATCTTGGAGTAGGTTGGGAGTTGCTAAGTCGTTGTCTTCCAAGTCATTTAGTTTTGTTGGTTTTAGTTTCCACATTTTACTTTGATATGGTTCATGGTTGTAGTGAGTTTTATTGTTAGCTGGTTATACTTTTGAGTTTTATTACATTGTAATCATACATCATATAGTAGTTTTTTTGGTTATGGTTATCTATTTTGTTTTATTTTCAAGGGAAAATCATCCCCCAACTATTTATGAGCCCCTGGAATTTATTTCCAACCTTTGGTGTATTAGGGATGTCACCTAAGACCTAGTAGCACCCACTACCTCTTCATAAGACAATGGGTGAGGGGAGGAATGTTACATACTCCTTATACACCTTAGTGGAACAATGTCAGTGAAAGGAGTAATCACACCATGTTATACATGGTGAGATCAATGGTGAGTAATGTGAGTCTTCCATTATCCTTTTGGGGATACACATTATAAACAATATCACAAATACTAAGCCAAGTTCCAACTAAATCAGAAGACAATATACTATAATAATTGTTAAATGGAAAGAAACCCATGTTTTCATACTTAAATGCGTGGGATTTCCAAGAATTTGTTAAGGTATCTTCTGGTAAAATACTTTCACCCTCAGGCATAAAGTGTACCTTTATAGGATACCCCAAGTAAACAATGGGATATTACCTATATGATTCCTCAAACAAAAATGTAATAGTGAAAAGACATGAAATATTCCTTTAGAGGGAGAAAATCTCTAAAATATATAGTGGAAGTGAGATAGATTTCAATTAAGTGAAGTATTAAGGTACACAAGAGTTTTTATAGGTACAAATTCCAAAAAAACCTATAGAAGAAGAAGTTCCAAAGACACAAACATCATACAGGAGTACAAGAGAGGTTAGAGAACTAGAATGATATGGTTTTCTAGTCACTGAGAATAGTGACTCATTATTAGTTGATAATAATGATCCTATAACCTATAAGGAAGAAGTAAGTGTAATGTTTCTAAGTGTCAAGAAGCTATAAATTCTGAAATAGATTCCATGTACCAAAACAAATTGTAGATTTTGGTAGATCCTTTAGTGGATGTAAATAACACTAGTTATAAATGTGTATTCAAGAAGAAAATGGACATGTATGGGTAATTCAATAACTATAAGGAATAACTGGTTGCAAAAGGGTTCAAATAGTGTGAAGGAGTAGGCTACGATGAAACCTTTTCACCTATTTCAATGATAAAATCCATTAGAATTATACATGCCATTGTGGCTTACCATGACTATGAGATTTGGAAAATGGATATCAAATAAACATTCCTTAATAGAAACCTTCAAGAAGATATCTATATGACACAACCTGAAGGGTTTGTGACTCCAATGGATTCCAATAAGGTATAAAAGTTGTAAAGATCTATTTATGGATTAAAACAAGCGTCCAGATCATGGAACATTTAGTTTAATGATTCCATAGTGGATTTTGGTGTCATAAAGAAATAATGTGAGCCTTGTGTTTATAAGTGGTTCAATGGGAGTATGGTCATATTCTTAATAGTATATGCTGATGACATATTACTTATTAGAAACATAATACATGTCTTATAGTCAGTTAGAACCTAGTTAAATAAATAATTCTCCATGAAGGACTTATGTGAGAAAACATATATTCTTGGGACCAAGATCCGTCATGATAGATCCAAGAGGCTACTCGACCTAAGTCAAGGTGAATATATTGATAAGATACTAAAGAGATTTGTTATAGAATAATCTAAGAGGGGATTATTTCCAATGTCATATGGAATTCATGTTTCTAGGAAAATGTGTCCTAAGACACAATAGGAAAGAAAAATAATGGAAAGGATTCTATACGCATCAATGATTGGGTCAGTCATGTATGTTATTGTATATACTAGGCTAGATGTTTATTATGCCTTAAGTTTGGTAAAAAGATACCAAGAAAACCCAGGTGAACACCACTGGATGACAGTCCAGACTATCCTTAAGTACCTGAGGTGTAATAAGGATATGTTTATGGTATATGGAGGAGATGTAGAACTAATCATCACAGGATATATACCTACTAGTTTCTAAATAGATCGAGATGATTTGAAATCATAAACAGGATAAATCTTCAATCTAAATAGAGGTTATGTGAGACAGAAGGGCTCAAAGAAGGCTATGGTCATAGATTCTAGAGTAGATTCTAAGTATATTGCTGCTTCTAAGGAACTAAAGAAGTAGTATGGATACAAAACTTTTTATAAGATCTTGAAGTGGTGCCTAATAGTAATTATCCTATCACAATATATTGTGATAATACTATAATGGGGAATCTTGCAAAAGAGCCAAGGTCACATCAATAGATGAAGCATATACTTTATAAGTATCACCTCTTAAGGAATTTTTCTCAGATAGTTGAATTTTTAGTGAGAAAATTTTCCATGGAAGACATTATAGTGGACCCCTTGACTAAAGACTTAACTTAGTATAAACATGATTATCATGTGAGGTCCAATGAAATGAAATTCATAGGCAGTTGGCTATAGTCTAAGTGGTAGTTTCTTGGATTTGGTGTTCTAGAAACAACTGTTTGTACTTTGATTACATATATATTCTAATATTTTAATATTAATAAAACAACTTATTACATATTGTTCATTGTTATACATGACTTTGATGTAATAATTTCCTAGGGTATATGTCGCATTGATATGGTCATAGCAGTTCCATGCTATGATGAGAACCTTGAAGTTCCATAAAGATATTCTTAAATATAATTATATATTTATATAACATACTATTATAGGACACATATTATATAGACTATCATGTGTGAATACTCATAAGAAGATGAGGCTTCTTCTTATGAAAATTTCACTTAGTAATCTCAAAGATGGGAGATTATAAGAATAGAAATGACAGTAGGAATTCGGCATGTTTTGGTGTCATCAGATATTATTTTCTATGAGTGTTTTTAATGGTTCATATACTTTAAGATTATCATTAATGCATATCATGACTCTCAAAATTAGATTTACTGACCAAAACCATGATGCATGTATTCATGGGAAGTAGGGTATGTTGGGTGTGTCATGAATGACATGTTATTAATGCATAAGCTTAGGAAAGATTTATCCCTTACATATTTATGGAAGTTGATATCCCAACCCTTTGATTGGAATAGAACTATCATATTAAATTCCATGTCCATGGTGTAATGACATGTTTATTTCAGATAGTAAAAGAAAGATGCATCAAGAATATAGGTTGATGACATAGATGTGCAACCTGTTTGATGAGATATTGGGACAAATGGATTATATTACACAATTATAATTTGTGTGTGGTTTTCTAAATTGTGGCATTAAGTTCTTTCTCATGTGTGCCTTGACCCATTATTAGATTGTAATCTTGGACTTTAGGTAAGCCCGCCTAATGAGAATGGGAAAGAATCTTAGAGGTTCACACACTAAGTATTTACATTGATCTTGATTAAATTTTCTTTGAATTTAATTAATGAAATAAATGTTATTCTCAAGACCGAGGAATAATTTTATTCAAGTTTTAATTGATCGCATAAAATAAATAAATATTTATTCACCAGATTGTGAATAAAATATATATTTTTCATTTTATTGAATATTTAATAAATATTTATTCACTAATTTGTGAATAAAATATTTATTATGAATACAATTTTTATTTGGGTATTCAATAAATTCTGAGGATTTAGAGAATACAAATATTGTTTACGGTGATGAATGTTTATTTGCAAGCCGATAAATAATATTTATCATTGTGTGAGATAGCGTACACCATAAAATAATTATTTTTATATTATTTTAGGGATGATATGCAATTAAATAATATTTTAACCTAAACCCTATCTCTATTAATAGATGGATATGTTTATTATATAGGGTTAATCGATATTTGAGAATTGTTGTACACAACAGAATTCTCTCTCCATTCCTTCTCATATTTTCCTCTCAAGAATGAGAAGCACTAGAGAGATTTCTTCAAGTTCTAAGGAATTAAAAGTGATCAATATGAACAATGCAAGATAATTTTTTTCCCACTAGAACCCATAAATAAATTGGCATAATTTATAGATCAAGGAGCACATGTGTATCACTACTAGATGGATTCTACATTTGGATTCTTACAATGAAATGAAGGTAATCCGAAAAAGGGTTTTCAGATGATCAATAACATCTTCATCAGAGAAAGTTAAAAGATGAGTTAACCATTTCTACCAATATTAAATAAATAAATTATAAATTTAATGTGAAAAGTACCTCTCTGAATTCCAGGTTTCTCTATGTCAATATTTGTGGAAAAATTTCATTGGTCATGGAATTAATGTTATGTAAAATATTGTGAATGATCCACTGAATCAACAATACCTTATTAGTTTATCACACACCCTGAAACTTCTACTATGCTTAAAAATTTTAATCATGTATGCATTAATATACTTCAATGGTGAGGTTATTTATATCGATAAGGGGTTTAACTATAGTTTTCCACATGTAAGAGCTGAAAATCTTCATGAATATCTAAATATAAATATGTGTATATATATATATATATTTATTAATTATTATAAAAAATTATAGGTAAATTTACAATATGTAGAGCATAATAAGTATCCCAAAAAAACATGTTAAGTGTATTGTGTGATGACTAATTTTGAGATGACTAACCAATGTATGATTAAAATTAAATTTCATATTTTTTTGTATATTGTTAAATAATTTATAATAATTTCATTTTCTTTTCCTCATTTATGATATTTGTGTCATAACTATATCTAAGTATGTAAGGACCCACATTTCCATGTAAAAATGTTATGTATCCCAAACCCCTAAGCCCCCTAACTTACATGTGAGTAACATTGTAATAAAAGGGTGTTAGAAAAGAGGAATTATTGTTTGATGCTAGATCTTTAAACCATGACTGAAAGGAGACTTCTGGTTATTAAAATATAAGATAATAGGGTCTCTAAGAACCCCCTAAGTACTGGTTGGCTTATCAAATAATGATAAACCAATCCATAGAAATAGTCTCAAGATCAAGCCACAAATATTTAATCACAACTAATTAAAACATGTTAAACCTATAATAATGTTGTATAAAAATATAGAAATTTTATTAAAAAAATTATAAGTAATCATGTTGATGTCAATTTACTTCAATGGTGAGGTAATTTATACTAATCAGGGTTTTAGCTATAGTTTGAGACCTACAAGTGTGAAAAATCTTCATTAATGTGTGAAATTGGATGAAGTTTCTAGGAAGATTCATAGTCACTTAAAACCTTGGAATGATCATGTAATTAATTTAATTACACATCAAAATCTTCAATATTATGATTATATATGGTACATTGAGTATCCTTTTCTTGATAATGAAGATTGGATAGAGGTATAATTGTTGTTAAGAAAATAGTGTAGTACTAGTTTAATGGAATTATATGTGGATATTTTTGTTATTGATGAGGTGAGACCTACTACTATAGAACCATGTTATGAGAGATTTATTGAATTTGTTCCTTCACAACATTCTCATTAATTTTCATATTATATGAATTGAGTGATAGAAATGAATTATGAAGAAGATGACCAGAATATATAAAGAACTGTAGGGGACATCCCCATCGATACTCTTAATTTAATGAATGAGACTTAATCTAATGGGGAAGTATCTGATGATGTAATAGGATATGATGTAGGTGAGGAAGATATCAGGAATGAACCTTTTAATCTTCCTTTGATATATAGTAAACAATAAGTTAGTAGTAATCATCATATATTATCGAATTCCTTAGTTGAGGGAATGTTTCATGAAAAACATTTTGATTGGGGTGTCATTACACCAACTAATTAATTCCCTAAAATTATAGGTAACACATCTAAATAAAATGATAACACTATATATGTTGGACATGAGTTTGAAACTAAAAGTGTGTTAAAAAATGTGCTAAAAAATACCACATAGGGTGACATTTTTGATTTTTGGTTGATGAGTCCAATAAGAAAAAAATACCTCATCGATGTGAAGAATACAATCCAAAATAAAAATTTTTAATGCAAGAAATATATGATAATTTTTTTGTATGTTGGAAGACAACTAAGTTGGAAGGCCCACATACTTGTGTACATCCAAGATTATCACATGATCAACCTCCACTTGATGAAGAGTTTATATCAATTGTTATTATAAAGATGATATGAACATATTATGACATTCCTGTGTACCTTTTCTAGGAATGAATACAACAATTTTTCAAATAAATGATATCCTATAATAAATCTTATAATTCAAAAAAAAAGAAAATTATGAAAGTCTATAATGATTGGCATGAATCATATGTAGTGTTTCCATAGCCAATGTAATTATTATCTCTAAAAAATAAAGTTATTTATTATCTGAACACCATTGAGTATGTCCCCCTATATCATCAAGATGATCAGACAAAGGTGAAGTTCCATAGGTTGTTTTGGGAATTCAAGCCATGTATCACTATTTTATTTATTGCAAACAATTCATTCAAGTTAATGGAAATTTTCTTTATGATAAGTATATAGGTGTTCTATTTATTACTACCAAATAGGATGGTAATATTGATCCTCTACCAATTGAATTTTCCATTGTTTAAAAGGATAATTTCAGATTATATAGTTGGGTTTTGGCCTATATACGTATTCATGTTACAAAAATCCATGGATTATTTATGATATCTGATCATCATCAAATGATTATAGTGGCTGTTAATAGCGATGGAGTTTTATAGATATAATTGAATTCTTATCATCAATATTTCATTAGATATATTTTTAGTAATGTGCATAATCATTCCAGAGATGAGGAAATAAAGAATGTGATTGTCAAGTTGGGTATTTTTTCTTAAACTTATACTTCTTGGAATTTTTTTTAATATCCTTTTAAATACATCATTGTCTTTTGGGTTTACCATAAAAGCCTTAATAAGAACAGTTTGATTAGAAACTTGAAGAAATTCAAAGGTTTAATAAATGTGTATATGATTATATGAAACAAATTTTGAAAGATAAATAGTCATTAGCATATGATGGTGGTAAGAGATATGGCCATATAACCACTAATATTATAGAGTGCATAAATGGGGTCTTTAAGGGTGTTTGTAAACTACTAATCCCAAGGTTAGTACATGAGACATTTTATATATGTGTGGAGTAATTTGTTGAATGGTCCCAACATGCCTATCAGAGGATGCAACATGGAATGCATTTTGGTAAGATTTTCTAAAGATGCATTGATAAGGTATTACAGTACGAATAAACATTTCATGTTTGAACCTTTGACCAGGTAGTTATGTTCTTTGAGTTAATAGAGTTCCATGACCCAATCATAGAAAACAATGGTCAAGTGCTAGTGGTCTTATAGGAAAATAGGTATTGTGATTGTGGTACTTTCTAGGAATTTAGATATCCCTATGAACATGTTTTTGTAGCTTTTTAACCGATGAAATTATCATGGGAACCCTATGTTTACCTGATGTATTGTGTGAGCACTTTGGTTGACTGTTATAGTACACCTTGGATGCATTTTGGTGATTTTCATACTTTTACCTTGCCTATTAATTAGCCAACTATGGTCTCTAATATTACCTGGTTGTGCCCTTGGGTATGAAGAAAGTCTACTCATATTGGAGATGAGATGGATTGGACTTGATAATGGGGAGTGGGACCATGATGTATCATTTTTCACATAGAAGGGAATACTTATAAAAAATGTCTCAAAGTGGCAGGAAGGTGCTCCACTTTACAATATCTTTGATCGAGTTTATGTATTTTATCATTATTGGGTATTTTTTTTTCATATTCAATGTTTTTCATTTATGGATTCTTTCATTTATATATTGTCTTATTTCTAGATTGTTTCATTTCTAGTTTGAATCAAAAATAATTTTGTAATATTTCAACTATTAAGAAATTAAACACACATTGAAAATGAATAACGATAGGTTAAATCTCTAAATGAATTGTCTATAAATATATCCTTTAAATCATATGAAGTGGTCACATGAAGATTTTATATAAGGTTGTGTTTTGTGTGAGAAATAGAGTGTCATTGATTATTTGAAACAAAGTGTTAACATAGAGAATATCTACTTCCCTTCTGACATGGTCAGTTGAATATATCATGCAGTCGCTTGTACTATGTAATATTTTCATCACAGTCGATATATCAATCATATGGTCACTTCAAGACTTAGAATTTTTTTTATAATTATATAGAAAATAACTTACTTCCATATATACACAAAATTATTTATAAATAAATTAAACATGATTGGAGATCATTAAAAGAATACATTTCTAGACTAATCCAATTACATTATTCATATCTATTTGTTACCACATTTTTCATCACAATTCTTAATTATGAATGATAATTGTCTAACTCATTTATCTTCTTATAGTTTTTAAAAAAATATTCTTAAAATTGTATTAAATTAACTATAAAAAATAAAAATGATATAAAATGTAGATATGGAGGGCCTTCAATTTCTCACATTCCAGGGAAGACATGTTTAACATCTAGTCATTGAGAGATATCATGTTCCCGCTTTGAGTGTATGAAGGTCACATCATTTTCATTATATTTCACCACCTCCTACCATCATCCACAATATTCACTATACTGGGTTATATGGTGTAATGATGATTGAATTTACCTCCATCAGTCATCAATTCATTTCTTCCCTAGAAGATATGACTATTACTTTTGAGAATGTGTCCATTATATTGGGACTCCCTATCAAGGGTACAACCGTGACATGCCAAGTTGGTGTGGATTGGTTTGATTTAGCTCAAAAAATACTAGGCATTGAGGTCTGTGACGATGGAAGGTTCATCGCTATGAGTCAATTATGCATGTCATGGATAAATAAACACTTAAACTATTTATCTGATGATGCTAGAGAGATCACTAAGATGATATCTTCATGTGCATACATTCTTAGACTTATTATGAAGGTTCTGAGTGTAGCGGAAGAGATGGAGAGGGAGATAAACCAAGAAGGTTTTGTTGATTTATTGGATCATTCAAAATATTATACATGGTGTGAATTCCATGAATAAATAAATTTTCCCCCTAGATATTGACATAGAGACAACCAGAACCTAGATAGGATCTTTGAATGTTAAATTTAAAATTAATTTATTTAAGATTGGGAGAAATGGTTGCATAATCTTAGGAAATTTCTATAATGAAGATGTTTTTGATCATCGCAAAACCGTTTTCTGGATTACCTTCATTGCACTATAAGGATCTAAGTGTATAATCCCTCTAGTAGTGATTCACACACGCTCCTTGATCTCCAAACAACTCCAATTGGTTTCCAGGTTCTAGAGCAGCGAATAAATTGTCTTGAATTGTTCATGTTGATCACTTGTAGTTCCTTCAAGCTTCAAGGAATATCTCTTGTGATTATTGTTATTGAGAGGAAAAGATGAGGATGAATAGAGAGAGAATTCCATTGTGCACAATGATTCTCAAATATTGATTAACCATATATAATAAACATAACCATATATTTATAGAGCTAGATTTTAGGTTAAAATATTATTTAATTATATACCATCCCTTAAATAATAAAATAATCATTATCAAACCACATTCCATATAATAATAATAATATTATTTTATGACATGCACTATCTCACATAATGATAAATATTATTTACTGACTTGAAAATAAACATTCATCACCAGACACAATATTGGTCCTCTCTAACTCCTTGAAATTTATTTGATAACTAAATACACATTTTATTTATAATAAAATATTTTATTCACAAACTAGAGAATAAATATTTTTAACAAATTCAATAAAATAAATAAATAAATTATATTCACAATTTTGTGAATAAATATTTATTTAATTTATGAAATCAATTAAAACTTAAATAAAATTATTCCCCATTCTTGAGAATAATATTTATTCCATTAATTAAATTCAAATAGAATTTAATTGAGATCAAAGGAAACATTTAGTATGTGACCTTATAGGATTCTTTCTCATTGGTATTAGGCGGGCTTTCCTAAATTCCAATATTACTATCTAGCAATAGATCAAAGAACCCAAGAGAAAGAACTTAATGTCACAACATTAAAAACCACATACAAACACTCTTTGTATAATATAATACATTTTTCACAATATTTCATCAATATGGCTAGACATCTGTGTCATCAAACTATATTCTTGATATTTATTTCTTTGATTATATGAAATAAACATGTCGTTACACCATGTCTATGAAATTTAAAGCAATGATTCTACTCTAATAAAACGTATGAGATATAAATTTCTATAAGTATGGAAGGGATAAATCCTTCCTTAACTTATCCATCAATAACATGTCATTCGTGATGCACCCAACATACTCTAATTCCCATGAACATATGACTTCATGGTTTTGGTTTGTAAATCTATGTGAACAACCCATGACATGCATTAATGATAACCTTAAAGTCTAAGAACCATTACAAATGCTCACAAGCATGAATATATGATGAAATAAAAACATGCATAATTCCTACTGGTGGGCCTGTTATTATAATCTCATGTCTTAGAGATTACCAGGTACAAACTTTATGAGAAGTAGCCTCATCCTCTTATGAGTACTCACACCTAGAAGTCTACATACTATGTTTCCTATTATAGTATGATATCCAACCATAGATCTATATTTAAGAATATCATCATGACACTTCATGGTTATCATCATAGCGAGGAACTACTATGACCTTATTAATGCGATAGATACCATAAGCCATTGTTACATAAAATTCATGAAGAACAATGAATAATATATAATAATATGTTTTATTAATATTAAAATATTCAAATATACATGTAATAAAAGTACAAATAGTAGGTTCTAGAACACCGACTCCAAAAAACTCCCACTTGGACTAAAAACAACTTCTTACAACTTTCATCCCGCTAGACCTCACATGATAATCATGTTTCTTCTTAGTTAAGGATTTAATCAAGGGGTCTGCCACACTGTCTTTAATGTAAAATTTTCTCACTGTAACTCCACCTATACAAGAAAAATATCTCAAGAGATGATACTTCTGAAGTATATGCTTCATCCTTTGATATATCCTTGTCACTTTTGTGAGATACACTACTACAATATTATCAAAATAGAGTGTTATAGGATCTGGACTGCTAGGTACCATATCAATCTCTTGGAAAAAGTTTCATATCCATACTACTTATTTAGATTCCTAAAAATTCACAATACACTCGGACTCTTATAGTCATGGTAATATATAATGTAAATTAGAATTATAATGGATTTAATCATTTAAACTGGTGAAAATGTTTCATCATAGTCTACGAATTGAAATTATTTGAACCCTTTTTCAACCATTAATGCCTTATAGGTACTGACTTGTCCATCCATATCCAATTTGTTCTTGAATACCCATTTAAAACCAAAGGTATTTACATTCATAGTAGGATCTACCAAAATACATACATGGTTTTGGTACATGGAATCTATTTTAGAATTAATGGCTTCTTTCCACTTGGAAACATACTTACCACTTACTACTTTATTATAGGTTAGAGGATCATTATTATCAAATAATAACAAGACACCATCCTTGATGACCAAAAAACCATATCATTATGGTTATCTAACATCTCTTGTACTCCTACATAGTACTTATCTCTCTATAACTTCTTCTTACATGGGGATTTTTTGGAATTTTTTCCTATTCCAACTCTTGTGTACCTTGAGCATCAACTTAATCAAAGTATATCTATCTTCCACTATCTCTTTTAGAGATGTTCTCTCTCTAAAGGAATATGAAATGTATTTCCACTATTATTTTTTTGTCTAAGGGTTTATATAGGTAATATCCCATTGTTTCCTTGGTCTATCCTATAAAAGGTACACTTTTTTCCATAGGGTGAAAGTTTTTTACCTAAAGAGGCCTTAAAAAATTATTTGAGACCCCAAACATTTAAGTCAGTAAATGTAGGTTTCTTTATATTTGAAAATTGGTATGGTATACTATCTGCCACTTTAGTTGGCACTTGGTTTTATAGTTGTGCTATTTTTTTTGTAATGCATATCCAGAAAAGGATAATGGAAGACTCACATGACTCATAATTGATCTCACCATGTCCAATAATGTGGGGTTCCACTTTTTAATTACACTATTCTATTATGGTGTATAAGGAGGAGCGAATTGAGATAGAATCCCAAACTCCTATATATAATCAATAAAGTCTTGATTAAGATATTCTCCACCATGGTCTAAGTAAAGTTTCTTAATCTTCTTAACAAGATGATTCTCAACTTCATTATTTTATTTCTAGAATCTATAAAAGGAATCCTACTTGTACCTAATCAAGTAGACATATCCATATCTACTAAAATCACCAATACAAGTTATGAAGTATGATTACCCACCCCTTGATTCAATAAGAAATAGTCCACAAACATCGATATGAAATAATTTTAATAAGCTCTTTGGCCCTTTCACCTTTTCCACTAAATGGAGATTTGGTCATTTTTTCTTGTAAACATGCATGATATACACTAATTGGTTTTATTTTAAAAGAATATAAATATACATCTTGATGTAATTTAGTAAAATGATTTTCATTTACATGAAATAGCTGGTGACACAAAATTTGGGTGTGGTATGATTCATGTGAAATAGTTTCATTACCTATTTCCATTACTTGGTTTATGTAATCCAACACATAAAGTATGTTATTTAAATATAACTTACCATAAAAAATGATATATTTATAGATGAAATAACATTTATTCATGAAATTGAAAATAAATCCATCCATATCTAGTTAGAGTACAAAAATAATGTTTTTGGAAATAGATGAAACAAAATAAAAATCCTTTAAAACTAAGATCATTCCCATTGGAAACATGAGGTGGTAGTCCTCAATAGCCACATTAACTACTTTAGCTCCATTAGCTTCTCATAGATCTACCTCCCCTAAATAAATATTTCTAAATATACTTGGTTCCTGTATTTTAATATATACGTGTGCACCAAAAGCTATATCTAATACCAAATTTTTAGAAACAAATAAATTGAACTAGACAAAAAATGCACCTGAAGCTTCCCTTTTCTTCTTTGAATAGGTGTAATTTTTCTTTTAGTAGCCCTTCTTTCCATATGAAAAATAGATAACATCTTAATCCCTTTCTTTCCCATTTATCTTTCTCTTCTTGTAAGGGTGCTATAGAAAATCTTTGGGCTTATATCACTTCACTTGAACTTTCCATTTATTCACCATAAGGATAGAAGGATTTTCATGCTTCGTCTCCTTATCTACTTGGAAAAGAAGAGTGAGTAGATCTGGAAGAGACTTATCGATGTTGTTCATATTAAAATTTTCAACAAATATAGATAAGATATAAGGGAGAGATGCATGAATGAGACCAGTGCACAGTTCATTAGGTAGTTTAAACCCTAGAACCTCTAGGCGCTCAATGTAGATAATAAGTTTGACTACATGAGGCCCAGATGACACACCCTCTTCAATATTACTTTGAAAGAGTTCATTTGAGATCTTAAACCATTCCCATCATTATCTTGCTTGGTAAATACCATGAATATGTTTGATAATGGTATAAGTATCCATGTTTTTATGAGAATTCATGAGTTCACTAGACATAGATGATAACATCAAAAATAAAACATTGACCATGTCATTAAAATGTTTTTCATAGAAAAGGAAATCTTCATCACTTTACACCTTCATAGGTGGATTAGGTAATGAGGATTTTAGCATGTAAGATTTCCATTCATGATGCAACATAACCTGAAGGCTTATGAACCACTCCTAGAAGTTACTTTTAGCAAGGAGATGGTATTTCTCTATTATAGATCACAAAGATAATGTGGATGATGGAATTTCCATTATTATAAAATTTAAAATATAAGATTATGAGTACTTTTATTGATTAAAAATTATGTGATAAATAATAATAATTAAATTTTTATTAAATCTACAACTACTTATCAATTCCAAATAACCCTCGCCATTGAATTCAAAATTCCTAGTTTCTTAGATATTATAGTGTAAAGGATCCATATTCCCCTTAAAAAAACCCAAAAGAGGGTTGGTGAAGCTACTTGAAGGTATTTAGGATTGGATCTCCTTGATCCATTTAGTAGACTCCCCAATCCTGAAATCCTAACTTGTGTTTCCACAACACTCGCCTCCAAGTTACACTATGTCTGGAGAGAGATAATTCTCTTGATTTAATATGGTTAATTCAACCCATAAAATTTATAATAACTCCATGATAAAAGTAATTTCACCAATAAGTCTTTGTTAAACACTTAGTTATGTAGTTTTAATTCCTAATCAAGTAATGGAAGGCCAAGTCTGACATAATATTTAGTTAAGGGATTTTTTTATAATGTGTAAAATTATCTTGTTTTATCTTTTACACGTCTTATTAATATTAAGTATATTTTAATTAAGTGATTATACATGTTTTGATAAAA
Organism: Viscum album; assembly: GCA_963277665.1. Lineage (NCBI taxonomy): Eukaryota > Viridiplantae > Streptophyta > Magnoliopsida > Santalales > Viscaceae > Viscum > Viscum album. Next base: position 815,820,388 of record OY728134.1, on the reverse strand, counting down.
AAAATACATAATCCATTTATTTATATTCCATATTTTCACATTAGTTCATTTATTTATGCGATCAAAATCTTGCATCCATAAAATAAATAATGCATAAGATGGAAAAAAATAAATAAATAAATAAACTGATCATGAGATTATCTAATGGTTTATTTATTAATCAGACAATAAATCTTCCTATGACCCAGGGAAAAAACCTTGTGCCAACCTTGGCATCAGTTACAACATCCCACCTTTCCACCTATGTATCACCTGAGTTGGCATCATCTTAGTTTTTTCTTGAACTGCCTCCACATGCCTTAAGATACCCCATTTATTACAAGTATTTATAACTCATGTGAAGGTGAGGGTAACCACATTATTGGTTAAGAGGAATTATATAAATTACCTTGGATATGTAGGTCCTACATAATAAAGGAGGTAGGGATGACTCACAAACCATAAAATTTAATTTAATAATTAATAATTGAAAACCCATGCAATAAATTAAATTAAATAAAGACAACACATACATAGATATTGGTCAAGATCATTATTAGTCATACACATACAATAATTTAAAAAAATATATTAGATAACATTCATTTAAATTTTTTCTTTATTATTATTATAAAAATTCTTGTATTAATTAATTAATTATATTTTATCTTAATAACTACCTAAATTATCTTATAAATATCCATCATATATGAATTCATGGAAAATAAACAACATCACCAATAATTATAGATAATTACAATAAATTAATTGAGCATTTAATTATTATTTAAAAATATTATTAAATTTTCAGTCACAATAGGTATCAATCAATATAATAAGGTTTTAATTATACAATTAGAAATTTAATGTAATTTAATTATGTCCTTTATTGGGAGACTACATAATGTGTACTTATGAGCTACACACTGTGTACCTCGATTTTCGTTTACTTGAGATACATACCCGGGGCTTTGGCATGTACCTCGGCTGGACTACACAACATGTACAGGCTAGATACCCATCATGTATTACTCTTGTCATGTGTTTATACAACCCATTGAAAGACTCGGTGTGTTCTTTAGACATGAGACTACACAATGTGTACAATCTAGATACACATTGTGTATCTCACATGTCATGTACCCAAATAACTTTCCAAAGGTCTCAGCATGTATTTCGGATGTGGGAATTAATGAACTACTCACTGTGTATGCTAGATACATGTCTTGCATGTCATTATTTCTCCAATTTGTCAGTATCATGCAGTTTTGACTATGTACATGACCACAAGGGCTGTGAGAATTTTATCACTAAATAGTGTAGACTACATGGAATGTATGCTAGCTACATGCCATGTACTAAGACATGTCAGGTTCTAGGTTGGAATATTCTACACACAGTGTGCAATAAATACACCATGTGTAGTTACTTATAGGTGCATCATGTATCCCATAACATGTCTAGGTGCAATGCACATGAGTAAATGGCATGTACTCCAGCTACACACCGTGTAATCCCATGCTATATATCCAGAATCCTCAGTACTTACCAGTGTAATCTCTAATCATTATTTATATGTTCTTAGACCTTTAAGAAAAGGAAACAATAAATAATGATTATTAAAATGTCAAAATCATGTTAATTAAAGATCAAATTAAAGAACAAATATTCTTTACATGAAATATCTTAGCACTATTGCGCATATAGATCAATGATCACATAAATAATTATAAATTTGAAACATGACTACTTTGATACCACTTGAAGGTTCCGAGCATAGCATAAGCACTAGGGTGGGAAATAAACCAAGAAGGGTTTTTCAATTCGGTGGACCATTCACAATATTGTACATGACGTGAATGTCATGAAAAATAAATTTTTTCCACTGAATATTTTCCTAGAGAAATCCAAAACCCAAATGGGATATTTGTACATTAAATTTATATATAATTTATTTAAGACTGGGGGAAATGGTTACATTATATTAGGAGCATTTTCTAATAAAGATGTTACTGATCATCTTAAAACCCTTTTCTAGATTACATTTGTTGTGCTGTAAGGATCCAAGTGTAGATTCCCTCTAGTGGTTATCCACACATGCTTCTTAATCTCTAAATGATGCTAATTTATTTTTGGGTGTTATCATGGTGAATCAATTATATTGGATTTTTCATGTTGATCACTTTTAGTTCCTTTGAGTTTGAAGGAATTTCTCTAGCGCTTCTTGTTCTTGATAGGAAGAGAGGAGGAGGAATGAAGAGAGAATTCCATTACGTGCAATGATTCTCAAATATAGATTAAACCTACAAAATAGACATAACCATATATTTATGGGGATAGGGTTTAGGTTAAAATATTATTTTAATGCATACCATCCCTTTAATAATATAATAATCATTATTGAACCCCATTATATATAATAATAATAATAATAATAATAATAATAATAATAATAATAAAATTTTACGACATGTTCTATCTTGCGTAATGATAAATATTATTTACATGCTTGCAAATAAACATTTATCACCGTACATAATCTTGGTCTACTCTAACTCATCATCATTTAATGAATACCCAAATAAACATTTTATTCATAATAAAATATTTTATTCTCAAACTAGCGAATAAATATTTATTAAACACTAAATAAAATAAATAAATAAATTTTATTCACAATTCGGTGAATAAATATTTATTTAATTTATGAAATAAATTAAAACTTGAATAAAATTATTCCCCATCCTTGAGAAAAATATTAATTCTATTAATTAAATTCAAATAGAATTTATTTGAGATCAACAGAAACACTTAGTGTGTGACCCTCTAGTATTCTTTCTTTTTGGAATTAGGTAGACTTGCCTAAATTCCAAGATTACTATCTTGCAATAGGTCAAGGAACCCAAGAGAAATAATTTAATGTCACAATTTTGAAAACCACATATGAATGCTTATTGTGTAATATATTCCCTTTGTCACAATATCTTATCAAGAGGGTTACACATTTGTGTCATCAACATATATGTTTAATACATCTTTCTTTGACTATATGAAATAAAAACATCGTTACACCATGGACATGTATTTTATTATGAAAATTATATTCTAATCAAAGGGCTAAGATATCAACTTTCATAAATTTGGAAGGGAAAAATCCTGCCCTTACTTATCCATCAATAACATGTTATTCATGACACACCCAACATACCCTACTTTCCACAAACATATATAATCATAGTTTTGGTTAGTAAATCTAAGTGCATGAGTCATGTAATCAATTAATGATAATATTAAAGTCTAAGTACCATTATACATGCTCATAGGTAGGAATATATGATGACACCAAAAAATGAATAATTTTTATTGGTGAGTGTGTTCTCATAATCTTCCATTTGGAGATATCCAAGTGAAAGCTTTATGAGAAGAAGACTCAACCTATTATGATTACTTGAACCTAATAGTATACATAATATGTGTCCTATAGTATGTTATCCAACCATAGAACTATATTTAAGAATATAATCATGAAACTTCAAGTTTGTCATCATAGCGGGGAACTGCTATGATCTTATCAATGCGATATATACCCTAAGAAATTATTGCTTCAAATTTATGAGGAATAATGAAAAATATTCAATAATATGTTTTATTAATATTCAAATATTTTAATATACATGTAATCAAAGTATAAAAAATTGGTTCTAGAACACCAAATCCAACATATTAGTGGCTTGTTCTTCATCGATCATTCCACAACATTTGTCCAATTGATATATTTATCATTACTTGAGGACTTGGGATAGATAGGGAGGTATAGATAGGGGTTTTAATGTATTTATTACATATATAGAGTTCTATTCAATGCATATCAAATCAATAAGATGCATATTACAGGATGTGTTATTCTTATCTAGATGTGGATATGGGAGCACATCCCTCAGTTAGCTACCCATTTCCACACACCATTGCCTTCCAATATTTTATGGGATTCCTTGCGTGGATAATGGTATGTTTTTACTTCCTTATTATGTGAAAATAAAATGTATAAATTTATATTATGAAATACAAGTATAAAAATGTAATCTACTGGTGGAGTCAAGCACATCGATATTCAGATACCACCATACATGATGTCCACGCTTACAGACTTATGATGGATAGTTTTTGACTAAATTATGTAATTAATTATTAATTATATAGTTAAATTGTTATTTTTTAATGTACATAGATTCATTTATTAATTTCTTATTCATTTTTTGATATTTCAGGTTTCATGGATGCTATATATTTAGCTTATCATCCAATGCCCCCACCTTACTTTATGATGATTCTTACTGCTGGATCATGAATTGTACCTATGATTCATTTTAATATTATTGAGTGACATTATGTTGATAGAGTTATGAGGTAGTTAGACTTCTATCATACCATTCCCATGCTACTCAGTTATTTTCCTTCACTTCATTTACTAAAGATATCAGGGAAGCGGGACTTTGATTGAAGGCGATATCATACATGTTATATTGAGATGTGGGATAGATGTCATGGGTTCCAATTATAAGGGGTAGAAATAGTATGCATGAATCTATCAGATTAGTTGGATTATGGGACCTAGTACTGCATGCCCACATTGATATCTCTTATACAACATGGATGAGGCTATCATTAGTTGGTAATAATTCTTCCTTCCACTTTTGAATAGTTTTTATTAACTTTAGTTAAATGAATAATTTGTTCTTTTAAGATTCTCATATCGTGCAACTCATTCACATCTATGATCTCACAGAGGGAGACACATTTTACAAGGAATATTTTCATAGATCCGTGACATAACTATTTATTTCCATGGATGATATTTATTATGGAATTTTATTTTACATTCTAGGTGACGATGAGGGTGATGAGCATGATATTAATGCTCTAGAGGGTAATGAGATTATTATGGACGAAACACATGATGATGTAGTATATAAGGAGGATGTTCATCATGATCATCCATATGATCCTATACTTCTTCTTGCATATGATCCAAAACCACAACTAGAGGCACAACCACAACCACAACCATAGGTTATTCTTCTAGAGGGCCTTGATGCATCTGCTACCAATTCAACTACATAGTATTTTAATGTGTTAGTTTTTTTTGTAATAATAGAGGCTGACTTGGATGTGTTGTGATCTTTATTTTTCTCCAATCCATAGATACCCACTACACAATAGCCATATTATTCACATGTTGTAGAGAGTTTTAGTCAGCAACCACTCTCCTTACAACTAGGATAGGGTACAGGTGGGGAGAATGTATATCCAAATATTATGACACAGGATGATGTGGAGGCAGGTACGAAAGATGATACATAGGAGTTGCATACGCTAGAGAACAGACATTGGTAGACATGACATGGACACATTAGCTATACACCTGACTGTGGAATATAGGATCACTTGAGACAATGATGTAGATTAGACTAATACATGTTATATGTTTTTTAAATTATTAGTTGTGAATTATTTAAAAACCTACTAATATATTACATTTTGTTACAAAAAATTGATATAATTATAAATAAAAAAATGGTTATAAGTGATCAAGAAACATTAATATTAATAATTATATTGGTAATAATAATAATAATAATTCATATTTTTTAATTATATTAATATTTCTTATTATAATTATCTGTATTATGTTTAATTAATAAATATATTAATAATAATAATAATTAATATTTATTTTTTTACAGATAGGGGGAAACACCCCCTTTTTATTAAGCATAGAAATCACTCTTTTTCAACTAGATTGAGAGGAAACCTTTTACATGACCCACAAGCCTAATGGATCAAAGGACCATTACAATTTTTGATGGAACAAAGGCCTATACATGGTATTTTAAGGACTTGAGTGAGCAATACACATCATCCCATGTCTCTAGTAATATAAAACACTACCCCTTTCCAAAAATCATCGCACCTTGATCGTAGTTTGAAAGTTGCATCGCCCCCACTTTTCCTAACCATTGCATCATGCAAGCTAACACATTGTGGAAGGGCACCCATCCTTCCACAGTGTGGTAGGAGGACTGTATGATAGGTGTCAACACACCAATCTATCTTTCAAGTCTCCCACCTAATGATGCCTATGTGACCCTCACTTGCATCACCTACCTGTTTCTCTACATCCTCAGATCAGTCCCCAATGTAGATGGTCACATATTAGATCACCCCTCTATCACACATCAGTTCCATGGGGATGGAAGTCTGTATGATAAGCATCAGTACAACTATACCTATTATTGAGGTCACCCACTTGACAATGCCTTCCAGCACTACCTTTCTGTTGCACATATCCATTTTCCTGGTCCCTATCACTCAGCCTTCTTACAATTAGTGTTGACCCGAAGTCTTCTCTATATCTTGAAGTCTCACTGGCCCAAAATCTATTATTAAATATTAAAAATTATATTAAATCTATTATCAAATATTAAGAATATTATTATTTATGACTTCTATTAATTATATTAATAACATAATAACATATTATTAATTAATAATAAATAATAAAATTGATAATCAATAAATATATTACCAATTAATAAATTAGAAATAATTACATCAACAAAATTTCAAAAAATTTGTAAATATATTAATTACTCTAATAAATTAAGAAGTGGAAATATATTATATTTTATATAAATAATGAAATTTTAATTTAAAAATTACATTATTAATATATTATTAAAAATTATTAATTTTAATTATATTATTTATTACTTATTAAAAGTTATTAAACAATCAACTAATTATTAATAATCTAATAATACATATAAAACAATTTTTTTTAAAAAAATTAAAAAAATTAGGAGGCTTGAACTGAGTTCACACTTTCTATATAAATTTCATACTTTCACACCACTTTATGGGCCCCCAAGAAGTGTGAATTTTGTTCACACTTCCTATTTAAAAAGGAAATCATGAATGTTGTTCATGCTTCTCCAGAACCCCTTTTAAAATTTATATAAAACCCAATTGACATTTTTTATTATTTTTTTAGAAAAACCCAAAAAAAACTTCCAAGTTTATTTTTTTTGATAGAGAACGAGAAGGATAATTATCTTGGGTAGATGAAATATTTAATTAATAAATGATTTATTAGGGGAGAGATTAAATCTTGATCCCCTCTATTCCATAGATGTAAGAAAATCATCAAACCATGTCAATCCCTTATGAATTCTCATGCCCTAATAAAGTGTCATGAGAGCAATGAGGTTAAAACAACAATGAGTATTGAGAATTTTCTATTGGATGGAAAATTCAAGATGGTTAGAATCATTTTTTTAAATCCAAATTATGAAATATCTCATCAATATGATTCCAACAATGTCAAAAATAGAGCTAAAATGAGATCTATAGATACAATCAAACTTCAGTTCAACTTCGGTATGCTACAATACCCATTTTCAGAGGGGAAAAGACTGATCATGCTGGTGGTAACTTTATAATGAATTTTCTATAATCATATCTATAATAACACATCAACACCATTTCATAAGTAAATATTAACTTTTGATAATGTTTTGACCATAACTTGGTCATTCGGAGTCCATTTTCAGAAATTCTGGAGTCAATTCCCACTATTTTGACAATTCAAGACACATTCATATGGTTAGATTTTTGAGATTATCACTAAATCGATGGAGGAAAATACTGGTAACATTGTTAAAATTATTACTTTTAATTTTGATATCTAGAAACCCAAAATGGAAGATATTTTTTATATTAAAGATTTATGGAAGCTCATAACAGAGACCACTATGCACATTGCAGTGAAATTAAAAGAATTTTAGAAAAGTTTCCAATTCAATGAGAATTTTTCTACCAATACCCTGCCAGTTTATGTAGAGTGGACCATGCTCAATAGGAAATACACTGCTTAAATCAGGAAATAGATTAACAAGAATATCTTTCAAAATTTTTCTAATGAATATAATACTGTTATTTTATAATAGAAATTGGGAAATATATATGAAAATAAAACTACATAAAATAAATAAAACTTGATACGCCATCTTTTCAACATGAAGTAGAAGGATGAGAACAACATGTAACAATTGGGCCTCACTGACATCACATGCACCCCACCTTATATTATAGTTTTCAAGTCCTAGATTTCCAGGTGCCACAAGTTGTCTTATAAACATGTGTTGTTACCCCATGGGGAACATCCACATGCCTAGATAGATCTTTAGACTAATGAATGTCCCCAAAAACTGGCATATTTTCTTTCAGTGTGCCTTTTCCTCACTCACACACACCTAGGGAAACATCCAAAGAGGTCACCCATCCTAACACTACTTGAGGCCAAGCTCACTTAATTAGAGAGTTCTAATCATGTATGCTCCTCAAAAGAAAGGTTCACTATGTTAACATGGGTAGTAACATTTATCCTTTAAACCCTTTAAATTTATAGGGTGTAACAAACCCCCCCTTTAGTGCACAATATCCCCATTGTGGGCCCTATATTTTAACCCATAAATTTCCACTGCACATCTAGATGAGTACACCTCTAATACCAATATAACAACTGGGCACTAATAATAGAAAAAACACCCCACATTATATTATATATATCTATTACTCACCTTCTAGGTTCCACCAGTTATCCTGAAAACACGTGTTATTCCCCCATGGGGCCCACCCACATGCCCTAATAGATCCTCAGATTAATGAATATCCCCACATGCCAACACATGTTCTTTCAATGTGGTTTTTCCTCACTCACACACACCCTAGGAAACTTCCTAGGAGGTCACCCATCTTGACACTACTTTAGGAAAATCTCTCTTAACTGGGAGTTTTAATCATGTTGGATTATAAAAATAAAGATTCACCTTGTTTAAATGAATAGTAATATTTATTCTTTTAACCCTTTAAAGTTTTGGGGTGTTACAAAATGTATTGGGGAACATGATAAAGTTATAAAGTATTGTTTATATATTAAATTTTATTAAAATGATGGTTAATAATGAGTTGTAGTCCCTATTGATGTTGAGTTTATTACCAAAACAAAAAATTCAGGTCACACTAGTTATGTCAATCAACAATTCAACACCTAATGGAAATATCATCATAGAAATAATGAAAGATATAATGTTGAATGAAAAATATAGAAGGAAGGATAAGGGATGTTCACCATCATCAGAATCTATTATTACTAAAATACAAGGTAAGCGTAAATAGTGGGGAAGAGGTAGAGGAAAAGAACCCCATGATCAAAATCAAAAAAGGAGGAAGTGATAGAAATACTTATCAAGATATGGCATGAAGAGAAACCATTTTTGAAAACCCAGATGCTTCATCTGGGAGTATTAGAATCTGAAGGCAGAACATAAGAATCAAGAAGAAAAAAACCAAAACAATAATGTTTCACTTGTCGATGGAGAGATCATTATTATTTAGGAAGAACATGGCAAACCTAAAAGCCATGAATCGACATGGGTGATTGATTTAAGAGCCTTGTACCATGTCACAATTAAATTATGTTTCTTCTTATCTTATAATTTAGATATTTTTAGACATGTGAAGATGAGAAATGATAGTGCATCCAAAATTATTGGTATCAATAATATTTTTTTGAGACTAATATTGGATGAAATTTACTGTTGAAGTATGTGAGACATGTTCCTAATATTTTCATCAATATAATATCTACTATAATTCTTGGTGATTATTGATACATAAGTTCCTTAAGTGATAGAAAATTAAATCTTACTAAATATAATAAAATAATTCTATTTATCTCATATATTATAGACCCTATGGATGAGAAATCAATGCAACCAGAAAGGAGTTTCATACTGAAGTATGAAACAATATTCTTGGTCACATGAGTGAGAGAGGAATCTAAATTATCTCCAGGAAAAACCTAATACCAGGAATCAAAGGTACAGATTTGGATATTTATTTTTATCATATCATGGGAAAACAACATCGAGTATCATTTCATGGTTACTTAGAATATAGAAAATTGAATGTTTTTTATTTTATACACACTGATGTATTTATGATGAGAACTAGGACATTAAGAGGTGGTATTTATTTTGTGTCCTTTATAGATGATTACTCTAGAAAAGTGTGGTTTTATTTATTTAAAAACTAAAGATCATGTGCAATATGTTTTCAATTAGTTTCATATGATGGTAAAAAGATAAATAGATATATGATTAAAGTGTATGAATGAATAAGATAGAGGAGAGTATCATGTTCCATTTGAGGAATACTACAAGAGTTTTGGAATTAGGCTGGAAAAATAAATAATGAATAAAACTCAATATAATTTTGTTATTGAGAGGATGAATAGAATCATCTGAAGGGATTCATATGTATGCTCTCAAATACAAAGCTTCCAAACACCTTTTTTGGGGAGTCAATGAGGAATGTAGTTGATCTTAATTAAATGGGTTTTTAATAATGATTTCATTATTATCTTATTTTATGTTGATTATATACTAATTATTGACAGATATATCACCAATATTTTCAGGTTGGAGAAGGAGTTGAACAAGTCTTTTGAAATGTAGAAAATAGGATAATATAAAAAGATCCTTAGAATGATGATTACTCATAATTGGAGGAATCAAAAGATATATATATCTTAAGAATGGTACATTGAGAAGGTTTTTTAAAGGTTCAACATGATTAAAGAGAAACTAGTTAGTACTCCACTTGTGATTCATATCTACCTCATGACAAGACATAGTCCATCAAATTAAGAGGATAAAAAATGATGGAAATAGTTCTTTATCAGTCAACAGTTGATAGTATTATGTATGATATAGTGTAAACTAGACAATATATTTACCAAACCATTGTAATTTTGAGATTATTATTATCAAATCTATATAAATATAACTATACAATAGTTAAATAGATATTGAGATATCTCTAAGGTACATCTAATCATTATTTTTGTTTTGGAAGTGACCAAACTATTTTAGAAATATACATAGATTCATATATGACTAGATATTCATAGATGAGGAAATAAATATTTGGATACCTAATATCATTTTTCAGGGGATCAGTTTCATAGAAATCATAACTTCATAAGTATGTTTCCTTGAATACCATAGAAATAGAGTATATCACGATCACTGAAAGTTGTGAGGAGATACTATGAATGAAAAAATTTCTACAAGAGCTGGGATAGACTCAGTAGAATTATATTATCTAATATGATAGATATATTTCTATTAATCTATATAGAAACTCAAAATTTCATTATAGGTATAAACACATCGATGTTCAATATCAATTAATCCATCATGTATTAGAAGCTAAATTTTTGAAAATTTAAAAAATCCACACCAATGATAATATATAAAAAACCAAACCTAAACTTCTAATGATTACATGAATTAAAGAAAAAATTTCATTAAAATAAATTCCCAAGAGATTTTAAGGTTATAGTTTTATAAAATTAGGAAAAAAATTAGCTATAAAACTCATGAAATTTTAACTAATAGACTTTTTTTCCATTACAAGAATAGTTTATTAATCCATAATGAGACTTCAACATCTCCAAAAAATTATTTACATAATAAAATCTTCTAGATATTACATTATTTTATTATATTCATAACCTAGGGCATATACACATAATAAAGGGGGTGAGATCATATGCCCAATAAGGGTAAACATAAGTGTCATCAATCAAATATCATAAGTGAGAATAATATGACCACATGGTTATAATCAGGATACATAAGAAACTTATACCTTTTAAAACATGGATCATAAACCAAGGCATAATTCTTGGCATATCATAAGATATGAATAAAAAGAGTGTGTAAATATAAGTCAATAAACATGACCCATTAGGGCATAACATAGGTATGAGAATATGCATTAGAGTGTGGCATAAATATAGTCATAAGGAAATATATCATTTTAAAAATAGATTAAACACAATTATTTCCATGCACATACTTGTGAGCATATATTAACCTCAATTATACCCACACACAACCTTGTGATCATAGATAAACTACAATTTTACCCATACAAAACCATGTGAGCATCGTTAAACTGCAATTATACCCATTCACAACCTTGTGATCATAACTAAACCAAAATTATACCCTTGAAAAACCTTGTGAGCATAGATAAATTGCAATTATACCCATGTGCAACATCAATATCTCATGAGATATAATACCTTAACCAATGAATTAAAGGGAGATATATGACCCCAACCATCACCATCCTTAAATATGTGTTCCATAATATATAAATCACACATCATATCAAAATAAATTATGAAAAGGAAATGGTTTTCATAACATTTCCAAACATTATCACATAAAAATACTTCAAGAATTGGTTCGATTGATAACAAATATCAATCACCCAAAGGAATTATTTCTTAAAGGAATTTAGAGGGTGATTAATCAAAACTAACCCCATTAAAGAAATATATTTGTATTTTAAAGAGGAAAACAGAAACAGAACTTAAAAATAGTCTTTTATAAAAAATTTATTAATCATTCACAATGAGATAAAGTTGTGGGTTATTTTCAAAAAACATTTTTAAAAGGGGAAGTGATTTTTTTGGAAAATTTTACTTTAAAAAGATTTTTCAAAAATGTATCCTTAAAAAATACATAAAGTTATCCAAGGAAATTTGGTTGGAAGAACAAAAATTTGACCATGGAAGGTAAAATCCTTTTTAATATTTTGAAATTACCTTTGTTGAAAACCTACATCATAAAAAGAGTAAGATAATTTACTATTGAAAAGGGGTAAATATAATTATTATAATTATAGAAAATAATCTATATTAACATTCCCAAAAATTAATAAGAACATTGGTGAGATAGAAAATATGGACTTTAAATAAGGATATAATTAAAAGATAGAGGTTCACTCTTGATAAAGTTATTCTTTTAGGTGAGAGAAAAATCAAGTAGGAAGATTTGAATCAAAAGATACATTATACCAGTTAAGATAAAATAGAACATCATTTAAAGTGGGAAATCAGTTAATAAATTGAATATTTGAGATCAAAGTTCAAAAGGAACCATATAACTCAAATAAAGAGATTTGAGTTACCAAATTACCTTAAGGACAACATAGTTCATGAAGTAAGAAACTTTTGAAAAGGTGTTTATGTGGTAAAAATGTAAATATAAAAAATTTAAGAGAAAGTACCACATATTATAGTCATATAGTATAATTTATATAACTTATATGAAATATGTTCAATAAGAACAATTATAACTTAATGAACAAGAGTTAAGTTAATAAAAACCCTTACAACTTGAGGAGAATTTAAATCTAAAACTATTAAAATAGAGATCATTAAATTGAGCTTAAATTACCATTAATAAAAGGTATTTAATGATATAACAAATAAATTATTTAGAATATTCACCACATGAAGAAATTATGTGCATAATATAAAACATGTCTCAAAGAGAGGAATTTGATATCAAACCCATTACCTTGGACCTGATTCATTTTGCACTTACACCAAACATTCTAAATAATTAAATTAAGTGTATTAATTACATACCCAATAAAATTATTCATAACTATAAAAATATATACTCCACATTTATAATCATTATATACACATACATATTATCTAGTTTTTACCCATTTTACCACATCAGGTGTTTATAATTTTAATGGTTTATACTAGTTTTGTAGGAGTAGTGTCGATATTTATTCTTCCTCCAAAGTTCATATTAAAAAAATAATTTTATTTTAAGGGTTTATTTATAATTATTTATGAAGTTTAAATTTATTTTTATTATTACTTTAGTCTTTATCTTATAATATGAACATGTTAACGAGCATTTTTCAGTGATTTTTAACCTACAAAGGGTGTTTTCTTAATTAATGATTTTAATATTAATGTATCCTTTACCAAATTTAAAAAATACTCATTTAAATATTTATATCATATAATAATAGTAATTAAGTTTTTATAATCATCCCTGATATAACTTCATATAATTGTTCAAGTAGGTGGTCAAAATGACCCAAACATGAACATACTGTGATTAATGGATGATTATGTGGTGATTATGTAAAAATATAATTATACTAGTAGTATAATGATATAATATAGTGTTTATTAGTGTGATATATTAGAACTATAAATAATTAATAGAATAATTTATAGATATGAAACAATTTTATGGTATAAATAAATTGTTTTCCTCTTAGTTCATTTGTTTAAGACGATAAATTTTATAATGAATTTTTATAGTTCATATAATTAATAGGATATTAAATTTATTTTAACAGAATATTATTCATATCATAAAAATAATATTTATCCTTTAAACTCAACCTTATAACCATCTTCTAAAGGCAGTAATGAAAAATGAACTCATTTATTTATGGAGGTAGTAGTCCGCACACACACACACAATTCACCTTTTAATTTTTATTAATAGAAAATAAAAAAGGCGATTAATTATTTTACCATAATTATAATAAAATATTAGTATAATAATGATAATAATTCTATAATTTTAATATGGTGTAATGAAATTTTAAAGAGAATAAGCACACAAAAATAACTAGAAAGGAGAAAGAGAGGTTAGGAACTTATACCTCACTTCTAGGATTATCTCATTTTTAAAGGGGGTTAAGCCTTTTTTAGATGGTATTTTGAGAATAAAAAACTTCTTTAAGGTATATAGGAATGTTTATGATAGGTTTTTTTAGAGTTTGGGCAAAAAATTATGGGTTTTTGGTATGAAAATCCACATATTTAATACACTTTATTCCATGATTTATTACATAAAGGTACATATAATACAATATCAGAAGATCACGAGGCCTACTATATTTGGGAAATTATGTACATAGCATATTAAATTGATACATGGATATAAAAACATTATTAAAAACTCAAGAACATTTCCTTATATTCCATCGATCCTCTAGTTTTACATGAGATAACTTGGGGATGCACATAAGAAAGGGGTGAGCTATAAATCCCAATAAGGGAATAAAAAAAGTATAGCATAAGGTAAAGTAGTAATTGTGAGAAAAGAGGCATATCATGGTAACATAAGTGGGGTGAGAATCAAAATATTTAATAATGAGGTATGATATAACATGATAATATAAAGGCAACATGGGAATGTGGAAACAACATAAAATATGACATCATAAACATAACTCAAGGATATCTTCCAAGACATCATAACATAGTGTACTTAGGATTACATCTCGTATACAATACATGGAATATATAAGATAAAAACATTACCCAATGCATTGGTGGGCTATATAATTATGGGCCCACCCATCGACTTCATAACATGTATATGTATAAGTGTTCTACATAAATTATACCACATAAGGGTGTATTTCATCACTTTTAATCCCAAAATTAAGGAGTGTGGGTAACATAAATGGAAATACCCAATAAATGAAGTATAAGTACATCTAGGTGAATACCTTTGAGTGTTAATGGGGATATTTATTCACTACATATTGGTTTGGCATGGAAAATTGTAGGATAATTTTGGCAGCATAACAAGGGAACATGAAGATTCATGGAAGGGTTAAATGAGAGTGAAAGTGGTCTATCATAAATTGGAAATCATAAGGAAAGTAAGAGGGATGTGTAAAATCATATCACAATATGAAAAATTGGAAATTTAAAGGCATAATATAAATAAGGTTCTTGAATAAAGAGGAATAAGAGAGGACCCCTTACCTTGAGAGGGATCTTCTTAAAGCTTGGGAGGATCTTCTTAAGAGATTGGTGGCACCTTGGGAGGGTTCTAGAGTGGAAAGGGTAGAGTAAATTAATTCTCCAAGTTTTTTAAGTGACGAGTAATGGGAGGATGTTTGGTTTTATATAGAAAAATAGAGGATAATTCTTTATTAATTTACAAACTTAGGTTTTGGACTCTATATCATAAATTAATCAAAAACGAAAACCATACTATGGGGTTTCCCATGGTTTATTCCAAATAGGAGTATATTTCATTATTTTATAAGGCCAAGAACCAAAATTATTAAAATAATACCCCTGGTTATGTGGAAGTGAGTCATGTTTATAAATAATTGGTTTTAAAACCTTAAAATATAATATAGGTTTTAGAAGATCTATTAAGGATATGTAGTATTTATTACATCACTTTTGGGGTTTTATGATGTTATAATACATATTATATATTTATACTATATATAATTTTGAATAAAAAATTCAACCCTATTTGAAAATTATGAAAAATTCACCTTTGGATAATTTTGACATGTTTATTTAAAAAATAATATTTATTTTATCAAAATAATTCTCTAAATTTTATATTTTAGACTTTTAAATTAAAATCATCATTTATTGAAAAATACTATTTTTTACAATAATAGATTTTCATCCCTTCTAAAAATTACAGTTGACATTGTAAAATTATATTATGATTTACATTTAATAAAAATTACTTAATAATAATGTTTTATTAAAATATCATTTATTTCAAAAATTCTTGAATTCATCAAAAAGAGTGTCTTAATTAAAACTATATATTTCCCAAAAATATAATTTTTGTTTCATCATATCAAAATCTAATTTTTATCAAACTAATTATATAATCATTTAAAAAGTAAAAAAGATAAATATAATAATTATTTTATTAAAAATAAAAATATGAAAATTCATACTATTAGGGTCTAGATACATAACCCCCTATTACACCAATATATTCCCTAATAGTAAGGTGTGCGATGGTGATATTTTCTTAGGGTGGTTTTACAAAAATGGTTTGGGCTGTGATCTCAATGATCTTGAACTTCACCCACATATGGTTCTACTCTTGCTTTAGTTGTTGAGTCTCATCTTGATCTTGGTCAGGGGAAAATCTCAGTGATGTTATCTTCCTTAGAAACTCTGATAAATGAACTTTATATGGTATAATCTATTGGTCGAGGCCATCACTTTTTTCAGCTATGTCAATTGGACTTTTTCATAACCCTTAATATACTAATCTTAATGGTCACTATACAATGACTATATTATCATTGGTTACGATGCTTAATGGTCTTTTAAATTTGATAGAATAAAACTTATAATGGTTCAAAATAATGAAAGTAGTGCATGTGTTTTCTATAACTACATTACTTAGTAAGGAATTTACTCATTTAAAAAGGGAATTTCATTTGTAAATATTTGGGTCATTAAATTATTCCCTCTTCAGAAATTTCACCCTATAAATTTTCATTTATTACATTAAAAAATATGAGGGTACTTTTGTTTCATCACCTCTTCCAGTTCCCATATCACCTCACCAAACTTGTGGTTCTGCCGCAACACTTTGACCATGTGAGTAATCTTGTTTCATATAAAATTGTTTATAAAATCTAATATCTTCATCGAATTCTAATTATATGAAAGATCATTCTACAATGGTACCACCTATGGATTATGTACATGTGAGGGGTCTAGTATGGATTTCCTCAAGATGGATAAATGGAGCATATCATGTACTTCAGATAGGTTAGGTGAGAGTGCTAGTGAATAGGGAACCATTCTGATGCGATCAAGGATCTCAAAGGGGGAAATGTATCTGGGACCAATATTTCCCTTCTTCTCAAACCTCATGAATTTCTTCCACAATGATATAAGAAGGAACACTTTATATATAACCTCAAACTCCAGGTCCCATCAATGATTGTATGTATAAAATTTCTTTCAACTTTGTTCATATTTGATATGATGCTGAATGGTTTGAACCTTCTCTATAATTTATTATATAAGTTCAGGTCCTATAAGATTCCACTCTCCAACATCATCCCACATGTTGTATTCCGACACCTCTCCCAATACAGAGCATCATAAGGTTCCATTTGAATTATATAATTAAAAATTCTATTTTATGATAACTCCACTAGGGGAAGGTGTTGATCCCAACATCCTTATAAATACATTGAACATGATATCAATATATACTCTAGAGTTTGAATAGTTCGCACTGACTAAATATCTATCCGAGGGTGATAAGCAGTGCTAAAACTCAGCTTTGTATCCAACGCTTGCCGAAGACTTCTCTAGAACCTTGAGGGAAACCTTAGATCTCGATCAGATACAATGAATAGTGGAACTATATATAGTATTAAAAATTCTCTTATGTATATCATGGTGATTTGGTCTATAGAAAAATCTTCTTTGATATCAATGAAATGCACCGACATTATATAGTGATCGACTATCACCCAAATAGAGTTATTACCTTTAGTGGTTATGGGGAGTCCTATGATGAAATCCATGGTTATGTTTTACTATTTCCATACTAGTATGGGAAATGGTTGCATTATACCCTTAGAATTATATCCTTCAACCTCGACTTATTATCATACCAAACATTAAGATACAAACTCCACAATCTCCCTCTTCATGTTATCCCACCAAATTTTTTGATTCAAATATCCATACATCTTAGTGCTTATTGGATGAATAGAGAAGGGTGAGCTATGTGCATCATCCAAAAGTTCTCTCTTTATATTTGGTTTTTATGGTACACATATCTGAGTTCGAAACCTTATAACTCCATCTTTAGTAAAGTTGAACTTTGGAATATTTTTTACCTTTTTTCTGTAGCACCTCATCATCTTTCTAGGTCTACTTAATCCTATTAATAATGGATGGTTGAGAAGTTATTTGTTCAAGGTAGTATTAATATCCTTTTTTATTCTCATATAAATCTTTTACACGTCCAATAATATTAGATCCCTTTCAATACTAATCATGGATAGGGTTGCGGGATCCTTTAAACTCATAGAATTTGACACTTTGTTTTCCTTATTAGGATGGTAATGGATTGAACAATCATAATCCTTGATTATATTTAACCACCTCCATCGGTTTATATTGATCTCATTTTGTGTGAATATATACTTGAGGCTTTTATGGTTCGTATATATGTCACACTTCTCCCCATAGAGATAATATCACCACATCTTTAACATGAAGATCACCGTATCCAATTCTAGATCACATGTTGGGTATTTATGCTCATTGATATTTAATTGGGAGGAGGTATAGGCTATCAATTTTTATTTTTCACGAGTACAAAACCCAAGGACGTTTTGGATGAATCACTGTATATCCCAAATCCTTCCCCGCTGGTGGGTAATATGAGCATAGGTGCAGTGATTGACCTCTTTGAAAACTCTTTAAAGTCATCGTCACATCCATTAGTCTAGAAAAACTTGAATTATTTCTAAGTTATCTTAGTTACTAGGCTTAAAAATTATGATAAGTTTCTCAAAAATTAATGATAGTACCCAAACAATCCAAGGAAAATTTGGATTTCTATCATAGTTTTTGGTCTTTTCCATCCTTTAATTGCCTTAGTTTTTGAAGGATCCAAAAATATCCCTTTCCTGGTGATAACATAACCCATTAAAGTTACTTTCTCTATATAAAATGCGCATTTACTGTACTTTGAAAATAAATTTTCCTTTCATAAATTATTTAGTACAACATTTAAATTATCCTCATGCTCCTCATTTCTTTTGGAGTAAATAATAATATATCCTACAAAGGCCACCACAAATTTGTTGATGTAATACCTAAAAAATATATTCATAAACTCCATGAATTTTTTTGAATCATTATGATTCCAAATGGAATCACTATGAACTTGTAGTGCTCGCACCTTATTTGAAAAGTAGTCTTGGGGATATAATCCTTCCCCTTTACTTGATAACATCACAATCGATGATACACCTTAGAGAAGTACTAGTCTCCACATAGATGATAAAACAAGTCATAAATACATGGAATATGATACTTGTTCTTTATAATTATCTTGTTGAGTTCATGATAATTAATGTTGAGGTGCATAGACCCATCCTTCTTCTTAATAAAGAGGACTGATGCACCCATGGTAAATCACTTGGGCATATGAACCCTTTATTTAGATTTTCCTATAGTTTCTTCTTCGATCCTCGAGTTTAATAATGACCATTCAATAAAGAGTCTTATATATTATAAAATATCTAGGTATAAGCTTGATTGATAACTCAACCTCATGTGTTGGAGGAAGACTAGACAATTCTTTGGGAATACATCATCATCTTCTCTTACAATAAGCATGTCATCAAGGATGATATTTTACTTAGTATCAATCTTTTGATCTAGAAAAAATTTCTCATAAGGAAATAATATACATGCTTGAGATGATTATACCAAATGGGATTCATTCTCCTCCTTTCACATGTTTTGAATTAGAGGGTGATTTGTAATATGAAGTGTGATTTCCTTATCACGATAATTTATGTTGGATCTATAAAAATAAATCCAATCCATGCCTATAATTTCATAAAATTATGATAAAGGGAGAATGATAATATTTTCAATAAGTATATCCCAAAAACATTAACTTTTGATACTATAATAATAGATTTAATCCTTAATTATATCAAATCAACTGGGGTGGTGACTCGATGTTCTTATAAAACATACTATATATAAATTGAAATAAAAAAAGACATACACAACTTTGGCCCTCCTCCGGCGTGCTCAGCGACTCAACATCGGCATATCCTGGATCTCGTTCTGGAGGTGGTGTGGCTAGGATCTCCGACGGGCCTCGATGGCGTGGATCCGGTGCATCTTGGAGACTTCAGTGTGGATCGTCAACCTCGATGTGGCATATTGGATCAAGTTGTCTCCAGCGTGCCTCAATGGTGTGGATCTGGCATGGCTCGACAGCTTCGGTAGGGATCGTCGGCCTCGACGTGGTTCCACTGTGGATCGTGTTTCTCCAGATTGACGACACAATTCTGCAATGACTCTGGCATGGTTTTCAGAAGTTGGTCACCGTTGGCTCCTGAGTGGTCTGGAGGGGGGAGGATTTCTTTGATTTTGGTGTCTCTGCAGCTTCTTGAAGGTTTGATATTTGGTGGTTTGTATTGGTGATGAATTTGGTGTTCTTTTTGGGTGTGTTTGTGTCGCATCACTGGTATCTCCTTGATGGCTATGGCTGTGGCGGTAGTGGACACCGTAGGGCTAGTTGCTATCTTCAGTGGAGGCGCTGCTGCTAGTGAAAGCTTCATGGTGAATGTTCTGTGACGGTTTGATGCATGTTGGTTATGATTAAATGGTGGACGTTGTTTTCTTGGATGGTTTTCTTTCGAAGGTGGGAAGTATGTGGAACCAGTCATGACATCATAGTACTTGCTTCAGAGGAGGATCCAGAGCTAGCAATTTATCTTTGTAGAGTTTTTTGGATTTGGCTGTTTGAGAGGGTATGGAGTTAGCCATCAGATTGGGTCTGTGCTTTGACACACGACACTTTCTTTCCAAATAACCTTGCAATGGTGAAGAGCTTCATCACGATCAAATGCTGGGGAGGAGCTGTCCTATGATGTCATTCTAGTTTTAATATTTCTACCCTTTGAGTTTGATTTGTCCTATATTCATGAAGTCTTCTTGGGTTTCACCCCCTTCATCCCTTAAAAGGGGGTGTTATCTTATAATAAAAATTTTAAAGGCCTTCAGGCCGTTGGATGGATGAACATACACAACTTTGGAGTAGAGGTTATGTATACTTTAGTCATCATGATCCATCTAACTATAGGAATTCCCTTGTTCCCTTTGTATTAGAGATTATTGGTACTCATCATGCTTGTTAGCCCTTGGAATAGAGCATTGGATTGGATAATTCCCAACTTCCCAACATTTATGACATAAAAATGTTAATGGTACCTTAGATTGAACTTTATTCCCCTATATCACATTAACTTAACTCTCAATTTTTATGTAAATTAGATACTTTATGCCCTATCTTTCCACACTTAAAACATCTTCAATTCCCTTTGTGATATTTTTCTTGGCAACTCTTTCCATATTTTTTGTACATATAAATTAGATCTTCTTTTCTTTATCACCTTTGTCACAGGAATTTCTATGATACGTTGTACTCCTATTATTTGATGTGTTTGGAGATTCAACTACATTACAATTGTTAATTGTGATTTTTGAT
The DNA here is from genome assembly GCA_963277665.1 of Viscum album. Classification (NCBI taxonomy): domain Eukaryota; kingdom Viridiplantae; phylum Streptophyta; class Magnoliopsida; order Santalales; family Viscaceae; genus Viscum; species Viscum album. Next base: position 815,798,396 of record OY728134.1, on the reverse strand, counting down.
AGCTAGTTTTCAATAATCATAAGATTTATTACTTTATCTATCATCATGTTATGTATCACATTTGGGAATTTATCACATTTCCCCTCACATTTTTTGTTGACTCTATTCCTCCTATTTCCATCCATTGAATAAAAATAAAATGAAAAGTAGGGATGATAATTTAAACTATTAAACACATAAACAAGAAACTATAAACAATGAAGCTATAACTCATAATTGACATATATTCTTCAAACTATGAATTTCTAGGTTTCAATCTAAGTTATCCATGTTCTATTTCTGAACTTAAAATTTTATGGACATTATTGTTCCATTCATAATGTTTTATAAATATATTTTGAATTTACCAAAGAATATCCCCATGGAGTGTCAAACCAGGTGTGAATAAAGACCCATTTTCATGCACCAGGTGATGATTGGGTCTATCTCAATGCACCCTTTTCATGGTTATTATTCCTAGGTACAAATGTGCCAGATAAACATCCACTTATAGTATCTAGATAGGGATATATTTTCTTGGAAGAAAATTAATCTATAATTTAAAAAAATAGGGATTTTTTTATTTTTTAGTATTATACCTAAGGCTTTCACTAGAGTTTTATAATCCTAATCCCCAAAAATAACTACACTTTCCTCTGATACCAACTATGACAACCCATATCTTTAATACACTTTATTTCATGACTTATTACATAAAGGTACACATAATGCAATCCTAGAAGATCACGAGGCCTAGTTTATTTAGGAAATTAGGTAAATAGAACATTAACATGATACATGTATTGAATAATGTTATTTTAAACTCTAAAACATGTCCTTACATTCCATCGATCCTCTAATATTGCATGAGATAACCTAAGCATGTACATAAGAAAGGGGTGAGCTATAAATCATAGTAGGGGAATAAAAAAAGCATAAAATAAATTAAAGTAGTGCATGAAATTCAAGAGGCATATCAAAGGTAACATAAGAGGTTTTAGAATCATATTCTTGGACAATTAGATAAAATATAACATGATAACATTAAAGGCCATATGGGAATGTGGAAACAATATAAAACATGACATCATAATCATAATTTAAGGATAACCACAAAGATATAATAACGTAGTGTGATTAAGATAACCTTCCATGCACTATAAATGGAATATTATGAGATAAAACATTACTCAATGCATTAAAGGGATATATAATTTTGGGCCCACCTATTACATTCATAACATGTATAAGCATAAGTGTGCCACATTGATCATACAACATAAGGGTGTATTTAATCACTTTTAATCCCAATATTAAGGAGTGTGGGTTATATAAATGTAATTAACCAATCAATAAAGTATAGTAACATCTAGGTGAATACCCTTTATTGGAAATGGGGATGGGTAGTCACTATATAAAGGTTTATCATAGAAAATTGCAGGATAATTTTGGCAGCATAATGTGGGTACATGAAGATTCATGGAAGGATTAAATGAGAGTGAAAGGGGTATATAATCACTTGAAAATAATAAGGACATTAATATGTATGTGTGAAAACATATCCCAACATGAAAAATTGGTAATAAAAAGACATGATATAATGAAGGTGCTTGAATAAAGAGGAGAATGAGAGGATCCCTTACCTTGAGAGAGTGCTTATTAAAGCTTGGGAGAAGCTTCTTAAGAGCCTGGTGGAACCTTTTAAGGTCTCTAGATAGTGAAGGGTAGATTAAATTCGTGATCCAAGGGTTTTGAGTGAAGAGGAATGAGAGGTTGGGTGAGTTTATATAGAAAAGAGAGAGAAATTCTTTATTAATTTCCAAAATTAGGTTGTGGACTCTATATCATAAATTAATACAAACCACAAAACATACCATGATTTTGAACATTATTTATACTAAATAATAGTATATTTAATTATTTTATAATTACAATAACTGAACTTATTAAAAATAATACCCTTAGTTATGTGGAAGTGAGTCATGTTTATGAAGAATTGATTTTAAAATCTTAAAATATAATATACATTTTAGAGGATTCATTAAGGGTTTATAAAATTAATAAAATAACATAAAAAAAATTATTTTAAAATGAAAAAATAATTTTGGTTTTGTATAATATTTATAGTATTTATTACATCACTTTTGGGCATTTATGATGTCATAATATATACCGTATATTTATAACATATATAATTTTGACCAAAAAATTATACTATCTCTAAAAATTATGAAAAATTAACCATTGGATAATTTTGACATGATGATTTAAAAAATAATATTTATTTTATCCAAATAATTATCTAAATATTAGATTTTACACTTAAATCAAAACCCTTGTTTATTGAAAAATACTGGTTTTTTTTACAATAACAGTTTTCCGACCCTTATAAAAATTACATTTGACTTTGTAAAATTATATAATCATTTATATTTAATAAAAATTATTTAAAAATAATATTTTATTCAAATAATATTTATTTAAAAAATTATTTAATTCATGAAGAATAGTGTCTTAATTAAGACTATATATTTCCCAAAAATAAAATTTGTGTTTCATCATATCAAAATCTAATTTTTATCAAACTCATTATCTAATAATTTAAAAAGTAATAAAGATAAATATAATCATTATTTTATTAAAAATAAAAATATACAAATTCATATGTTTAGGGTCTAGATACATAACCCCTTATTACACTAGTGTATGACCTAAGAGTAAGATGTGTGATAGTGAGATTTTATTAGGGTGGTTCAACAAACATGGTTGGGGTCATGATATCAATGAGATTGAACTTATCACTTAAATGGTTTCTTTTGTGATTTTGTTATTGACTCTCAGATTGGGCTTGGTCAAGGTAAAATTCTAGTGATTCTATCTCCCTCATAATTTCTGATAAGTGGGCTTTGTAGGTTATTATCCTACTAGTTGAGGCCATCGATTCTTAAATTTATGATAATTGGAATTTATCATAACCCTTAATATACTAATATTAATGGTAACTATATAATGACTATATTATCAATGGTTATGATACTTAACATTATTTTAAATATGACATGATAAAACTTATAATAGTAAAAAAATAATGAAATTAGTGCATTTGTATTATATAACCACATTAATTATTAAGGAATTTACTCATTTTAAAATAGGATTTCATTTATAAATGTTTAGGTTGTTACATGTGGTCTAAGGGGAAGTGATGAGAGGAGATCCCCTTTTATAAGTGAAAAAGGATGAATTTTTTTAAATACCAAAAAAATTTTAATAATGGGAAGTCACTACAAATAATGTGGATAAAAAATTGAGAAATAATATATTAGTTAAGAGATAAAGTTGATCCATAACTCAACCACTCAATTAAAACATGTTATCCCTTTACCTCTTAGGTTACCCATTTTTACCATTTTGGGTTTCACCATAGCAATTGGTTTTTATCTAGTTAATTTATCCTTTATTACCAAAAATAAAATAGACCTTATTATATAATTTGAAACCACTACTTCCAAATTTTAAATCCATTTCATTTGATTTAGTTTCTAAAAGTTATAAAAATTAATTTTAAAATAAAAAATTTATAATGTATTGAAAACAATTTTTTAAAAAAATATCACCCTTGTTCTAAAATATTAATTATGGGTTTGTAAACCAAATTAATTTTTTTAAATTTATAATTTACCTTATAAAATAAGTATTTATTCAATAAAGTGGTTTCATAAATTTACAAGTCATGCTTATATACTAATAATGTCATAAAGTCCGTGATATTTGTAAAAGCAATATTTTTCACTATTCACTTAAAAATAAACCTATTTACAAAAAAACCAAAAATTTATCTTAAGTTAATATTTTCATGATAAATAAAAAAAATTAAGTTATTTTTTTCAAATTCAAATTATAAAATTTATAAATAATATTTTAAATGAAAATACAATATATAAAAATAATGATTTTATTTAAAAAATTACCTTTTCAAACTTCAAGTGTTTTTAAAATTATTTTATATAGATTTATAAATAATTGAATATTGATATCTTAGTTTATAAGTCTAAATATTACATATTATAATAAACTTTTAACTATGATCAATTTAATTTATTAAGATATAATAAAATACCCCTGTTTTTAAATGGTTCTTTGAAAGACATCCTTTTTAAAATATTAATAAAAGAGTATAATAATATATAATTATTTTAATTGATTATTATCCTTTTATTAACTAATGATTATATTATTCATGTAATTGTAATAGGACACAATTTTTTTAGTTGGGTATTTCATTAGTCTAGTGTTGTGTGTGACTAATCTATTAAATATAGTATTAATTTAAAGGATCCAAAATCCTAGATCATTACATAATGGGGTAGATATGATGACATTGATGTTATTGAAAGAGAATATACAAGCCTTAAAGTTGACTATAGGTCTATATTTTACCCCAAATTTGTTATAAGGGAGAGTTTTTTGATGGCCACTACCAATTTGGTAGTCAAATTAATAGAGAAACTTATATATGATGAATTTTGTTGGAAGTGGATATTATTTAGTAAGTAACCTACTCATGGAGTTTCTTTGGTAAAAAAAAATACAGAGTCATAGTCAGTGGTGATTGAAACGTTTATTGGGTAGATGAACCACCTTAACAACCCCTTAACATCATTATAATGTTTCATCTATAAATTTAGATAAAACTATACTAAAAATTTTAGTTTAATCATATCACTACTGGAAAAGGAGGATATACCAATGGTTCTAAACCGTTGGGAATGGACAGAGAACCATTGGTAAGTAAGACGTTGAGATAGCTTTTCCCAACGGTTTATATAGAACCGTTGGGATAGGTTAGAAAAATTATCCTACCCCAACGGTTCCCTAAACCGTTGCAAAAAGTTTTTCCCAATGGTTTCCCCTGAACCGTTGGGAAAACCAACATTTTCCCACGGTTCCCAATGGTTTTAAAAACCATTGGGAATGTATTTTTACCAATGATTCCCTTTGAATTGTTGGTAAAAACTTTCTATGAATCCTATTCCAACGGTTTGAAACCATTGTCATAGGCTATTCTGTGCAAATTGCTCAGCAGCCTGCAAATTGCACAGTAACCTGCAATTTGCACCTCCAATCTCCTTGTACCTGCAATAACCAACTAACACATAGATATATAGAACAAATTCATACAAATTTAATATATAATGCATCTGGAACTATACACATCCAGAATTAAATCAGAATTCATAACTTAATTATAAACATACATAATTCATTTAAACATACACATTTAAATGTGTTTTTTCTAGAAATGATGTCCATTTTAAACAGAATACATATACTTGGAGTAATACCAGCCACATAGTGCCTCAGATTGAAGAGAGGTTGACTCGTACATGTCACAAATTACCCATGGATCGTTGTCCTAAAGTATCAACATATTCTGAAATCATTTGTTCAGTTTTCCATATGTCATTTATTGTCACTTAAAATGTTGTTAATTTCAAAAAAAAATGAGACACTTTGAGTGGTGCCGGCCACACCATGACTCGGATTAAGGAAAGGTTTACTCGTACACATCACAAATGACCCATGGATCATTGTCCCAAAGTATCAACATATTCTAAAATAATTTGGTCGATTTTCCGTATGTATTTTATTGTCACTTAAAATGTTGTTCATTTCAAAAAAAAATGAGACACTTTGAGTGGTTCCTACCACACCATGACTTGTATTAAGGTGGGGTTGACTCATACATGTCATATATGACCCATGGATCATTTTCAAAATGTTTCAATGGAATCCGAATGCGTTAGGTCAGTTTTCTGTATGTCAGTTGTTGTTTTCACTTAAAAAGGTGTCCTTTTGAAACAAAAAAGAGATACTTTGAGTGGTGTCAGCCACACCGCTCCTCATATTGAGGCGGGGTTGACTCGTGCATGTCACATATGACCTATGGATCATTTTCCTAAAGTTTCAATAGAAACCAAATTTGTTTGGTCGGTTTTCCATATGTCAGTTGTTGTTTTCACTTAAAATCCTGTCCATTTTAAACAAAAGAGAGACACTTTGAGTGGTGCCAGCCACACCACACCTCAGTTTGAGGCAGGGTTGACTCGTTCACATCATATATGACCCATGAATCATTGTGATAAAGTATCAACCCAATCAGAATCCATTTGGTCGGTTTTCCGTATGTACTTAAAATGTTGTCCATTTTAAACAAAAGAGAGACACTTAGAGTGATCCCGACCACACTACGACTCAGATTGAGGCGAAGTTGACTCATACACATCACATATGACCCATTTATCATTTTAATAAAGTTTAAACAGAATCCAAATGTGTTTGGTCAGTAAAATGTATGTCAGTTGTTGTTTTCAATTAAAATGAAGTCCATTTTAAACTATAGAGAGACACTTCGAGTGGTGTCGGCCACTCTGCGCCTTGGATTAAGGCTGGGTTGACACGTACACGTCACATATGACCCATGGATCGTTTTCATAAAGTTCCAACAGAATCTGAATGCATTTAGTCAGTTTTACATATGTCAGTTGTTGTTTTCACATAAAATGTTGTCCATTTCAAATAAACATGAGAAACTTTGAGTGGTGCCGGCCACACCGGGCCTCAGATTGAGGCAGAGTTCACTCTTACACATCACATATGACACATGTATTGTTTTGAGAAATTATCAACACAATCCGAATGCGTTTGGTCAATTTTCCGTATGCTAGTTGTTATTTTCACTTAAAATGTTGTCCATTTCAAATAAACTTGAGACATTTTGAGTGGTTCCGGCCACACCGGGCCTTGGATTGAGGCGGGGTTGACTCTTACACATCAAAAATGACCCAAGGATTATTTTCCTAAAGTATCAACACAATTCGAATGTGTTTGGTCAGTTTTCCGTATGTCAGTTGTACTTTTCACTTAAAATGTTATCCATTTCAAACAAAAGTGAGACAATTCGAATGGTGTCTGCCACACCGCGCCTCGGATTGAGGCGGGGTTGACTCATACACGTCACATATGACCCATGGATTGTTTTGATAAAGTATCAACACAATCAAAATCCGTTTGGTCGGTTTTCCATATGTACTTAAAATGTTGTCCATTTCAAACATAAGAGAGACACTTAGAGTGATCCCGACCACACCACGACTCAAATTGAGTCGGGATTGACTCATACATGTCACATATGACCCATGGATCGTTTTGATAAAGTATAAAAAGAATCCGAATGCGTTTGGTGGGTTTTCCGTATGCCAATTGTTCTTTTCACTTAAAATCCCATCCATTTTAAAAAAAAGAGACATAGTTATAGTGCTACCAGCCACATCGTGCCTTGGATTTAGACGGGGTTGACTTATACACGTCAAAAATGACCCATGTATTTTTTTCCCAATGTTTCAACTGAATCTGAATGCATTAGGTCAGTTTCCCATTTGTCAACTGTTGTTTTCACTTAAAATGGTGTCCTTTTGAAACAAAAAAGAGACACTTTGAGTGGTGTCGGCCACACCACACCTTGGATTGAGGCGGTGTTGACTCGTACACGGAAAATATGACCCATGGATCATTTTCCTAAAGTTTCTATAGAAACCAAATTCATTTGGTCGGTTTTCCGTATGTCAGTTGTTGTTTTCACTTAAAATCCTATCCATTTTAAACAAAAGAGAGACACTTTGAGGGGTTCTGGACACACTGCACCTCAGATTGAGGTGGGATTGACTCGTGCATGTCATATATGACCCATGGATCGTTGTTCTAAAGTATCAACACAATCAGAATCCTTCTGGTTGGTTTTCCGTATGTACTTAAAATGTTGTCCATTTTAAACAAAATAGAGACACTTAGAGTGATCAAGGACACACTGTGACTCAAATTGTGGCGTGGTTGACTCGTACACGTCACATATGACCCATGGATCGTTTTCCTAAAGTTTCAACAAAATACGAATTGGTTTGGTCGGTTTACCGTATGTCAGTTGTTGTTTTCAATCAAAAATGAAGTTCATTTTAAACTATAGAGAGACACATCGAGTGGTTCCGGCCACTCCATGCCTCAGATTGAGGTTGGTTTGACATGTACACATCACATATAACCCATGGATTGTTTTCCTAAAGTTTAAATAGAATCCAAATGCGTTTAGTCAGTTTTCCATATGTCAGTTGTTGTTTTCACTTAAAATGTTGTCCATTTCAAATAAACCTGAGATACTTTGAGTGGTGCTAGCCACACCAGGCCTCAGATTGAGTCGGGGTTCACTCGTACACGTCACATATGACCCATGGATTGTTGTACTAAAGTATCAACACAATATGAATGTGTTTGGTAAGTTTTCTGTATGCTAGTTTTTATTTTCACTTAAAATGTTGTCCATTTCAAATAAACCTGAGACACTTTGAGTGGTTCCAACCACACCAGGCCTTAGATTGAGGCGGGTTTGACTCGTACACATCAAAAATGACCCAAGGATCATTGTACTAATGTATTAATACAATCCAAATGCATTTGGTCAGTTTTACCTATGTCAGTTGTACTTTTCACTTAAAATGTTATCCATTTCAAAAAAAAGTGAGACACTTCAAATGGTGTCGGCCACACCGCACCTCGTATTGAGGCGGGGTTGACTCGTACACATCACATATGACCCATGGATCGTTGTGCTACATTATAAACACAATCAAAATTCGTTTGGTTGGATTTCCGTATGTACTTAAAATGCTGTCCATTTTAAACATAGGAGAGACACTTTGAGTGATCCCGACCACACTACGACTTGGATTGAGCCGGGGTTTACTCGTACATGTCACATATGACCCATGTATTGTTTTGATAAAGTATCAACAGAATCCGAATGCGTTTGGCCGGTTTTACATATGCTAGTTGTTCTTTTCACTTAAAATCCCATCCATTTTAAACAAAAGAGACACAATTAGAGTGCTACCGGACACACCGCACCTCAAATTTAGACGGGGTTGACTCTTACACATCAAAAATGACCCATGGATTGTTTTCCTAATGTTTCAATGGAATTCTAATGCGTTAGGTCGGTTTTCTGTATGTCAGCTGTTGTTTTCACTTAAAATGGTGTCCTTTTGAAACAAAAATGAGACACTTTGAGTGGTGTCGGACACACCGTGCCTCAGATTGAGACGAGGTTCACTCTTATATGGAACATATGACCCATGGATTGTTTTCCTAAAGTTTCAACAGAAACCGAATTCGTTTGTCAGTTTTCCGTATGTCAGTTGTTGTTTTCACTTAAAATCCTGTCCATTTTAAACAAAAGAGAGACACTTTGAGTGGTTACGACCACACCGTGCCTCAGATTGAGGTGGGGTTGACTCATTCACGTCATATATGACCCATGTATTGTTTTTCTAAAGTATAAACACAATTAGAATCCGTTTGGTTGGTTTTCTGTATGTAATTAAAATGTTGTCCATTTTAAACAAAAGAGAGACACTTAGAGTGATACCGACCACAATGTGACTCGGATTGAGGTGTGGTTGACTCGTAAATGTCAAATATGACCCATGGATCATTTTAATAAAGTTTCAACAGAATATGAATGCGTTTTGTCAGTTTACCATATGACAGTTGTTGTTTTCAATTAAAATGAAGTCCATTTTAAACTATAGAGGGACACTTCAAGTGGTTCTGGACACTCTGTGCCTTGTATTGAGGCTGGGTTGACACTTAAACGTCACATATGACCCATGGATCGTTTTCCTAAAGTTTCAAAAGAATCCGAATGCGTTTAGTCAGTTTTCCGTATGTCAGTTTTTGTTTTCACTTAAAATGTTGTCCATTTCAAATAAACGTGAGACACTTTGAGTGGTTCCGGCCACACCAGGCCTCATATTGAGGAGGAGTTCACCCGTACACATCACATATGACCCATGAATCATTTTTCTAAAGTATCAACACAATCCAAATGCAGTTTTTTGGTTTTCCATATTCTAGTTGTTATTTTCACTTAAAATGTTGTCCATTTCAAATAAACTTGAGACACTTTGAGTGGTGCCGGCCACACCGGGCCTCAAATTGAGAAAGGGTTGACTCGTAAACCTCAAAAATGACCCAAGGATCATTGTCCTAAAGTATCAACACAATCCGAATGCATTTGGTTGGTTTTCCGTATTTCAGTTGTACTTTTCACTTAAAATGTTATCCATTTCAAAAAAAAATGAGGCACTTCAAATGGTGCTGGACACACCACACCTTGGATTGAGGTAGGGTTGACTCATATATTTCACATATGACCCATGGATTGTTGTTCTAAAGTATCAACACAATCAAAATCCGTTTGGTCAGTTTTCCGTATGTACTTAAAATGTTGTCCATTTTAAAAATAAGAGAGACACTTAGAGTGATCCTGACCACACCGCCACTTGTATTGAGCCGGAGTTGACTCGTAAACGTCACATATGACCCATGGATCGTTTTGATAAAGTATCAATAGAATCCGAATGCGTTTGGTCGGTTTTCCGTATGCCAGTTGTTCTTTTTCACTTAAAATCCCATCCACTTTAAACAAAAGAGACACAGTTAGAGTGCTACCGGGCACATCGTGCTTCATATTTAGACGGGGTTGACTCGTACATGTCAAAAATGACCCATGGATATTTTTCCTAAAGTATCAACACAATCTGAATGCGTTAGGTCGGTTTTCCGTATGTCAGCTGTTGTTTTCACTTAAAATGGTGTCCTTTTGAAACAAAAAAGAGACACTTTGAGTGGTTTCAGCCACAACATGACTTGTATTGAGGTGGGGTTGACTCATACACGCCACATATGACCCATGGATCATTTTCCTAAAGTTTCAATAGAAACCAAATTCGTTTGGTCGGTTTTCCGTAAGTCAGTTGTTGTTTTCCCTTAAAATCCTATTCATTTTAAACAAAAGAGAGACACTTTGAGTGGTTTCGGCCACACCAAGTCTCAGATTGAGGCAGGGTTGACTCGTGAACATCATATATGACCCATGGATCATTGTTCTAAAGTATCAACACAATGATAATCCTTTTGGTTGGTTTTCCGTATGTACTTAAAAGGTTGTCCATTTTAAACAAAAGATAGACACTTAGAGTGATCCCAGCCACACTGCGACTCAGATTGAGGCGCGATTAACTCATACACGTCACATACGACCCATGGATCATTTTACTAAAGTTTCAACAGAATATTAATGCATTTTTTTGGTTTACCGTATGTCAGTTGTTGCTTTCAATTAAAATGAAGTCCATTTTAAACTATAAAGAGACACTTTGAGTGGTGTTGGCCACTCCATGCCTTGTATTGAGGCTGGGTTGACACGTACACGTCACATATGACCCATGGATCATTGTACAAAAGTTTCAATAGAATCCTAATGCGTTTAGTCAGTTTTCTGTATGTTAGTTGTTGTTTTTACTTAAAATGTTGTCCATTTCAAATAAACCTGAGACAATTTGAGTGGTGTCGACCACAACGGGCCTCGGATTGAGGCGAGGTTCACTCTTACATGTCATATATGACCCATGTATCATTTTAATAAAGTATCAACACAATTCTAATGCATTTGGTCAGTTTTCCGTATGCTAGTTGTTATTTTCACTTAAAATGTTGTCCATTTCAAATAAACCCGAGACACTTTGAGTGGTGCCGGCCACACCAGGTCTCGGATTGAGGTGGTTTTGACTCGTACACATCACAAATGACCCAAGGATCATTTTCCTAAAGCATCAACACAATTAGAATGCGTTTGGTCAGTTTTATGTTTTTCTGTTGTACTTTTCACTTAAAATGTTATCCATTTCAAACAAAAGTGAGACACTTTGAATGGTTACGGCCACAACGTGCCTCGTATTGAGGCAGGGTTGACTCGTACACGTCACATATAACCCATGTATAATTTTTCTAAAGTATCAATACAATCAGAATCCGTTTGGTCGGTTTTCGGTATGACTTAAAATGTTGTCCATTTTAAACATAAGAGAGACACTTAGAGTGATCTGGACCACACCGCGACTCGGATTGAGCCGGGGTTGACTCATACATGTCACATATGACCCATGTATTGTTGTGATAAAGTATCAACAGAATCCGAATGCGTTTAGTTGGTTTTCCGTATGCCAGTTGTTCTTTTCACTTAAAATCCCATCCATTTTAAACAAAAGAGACATAGTTAGAGTGCTACCAGCCACACCGTGCCTCATATTTATACGGGGTTGACTCTTACATGTAAAAAATTACCCATGGATATTTTTCCTAATGTATCAACACAATCCGAATGCATTAGCTCGGTTTTCCGTATATCATCTATTGTTTTCACTTAAAATGGTGTCCTTTTGAAACAAAAAAGAGACACTTTGAGTGGTGTCGACCACAACGTGCCTCAGATTGAGGTGAGGTTGACTTTTACACGGCACATATGAACCATGGATCATTGTACAAATGTTTTAATAGACACCAAATTCGTTTGGTCGGCTTTCCATATGTCAGTTGTTGTTTTCACTTAAAATCCTGTCCATTTTAAACAAAAGAGAGACACTTTGAGTGGTGCCAGCCACACCGTGCCTCATATTGAGGTTGGGTTGACTCGTGCACGTCATATATGACCCATGGATCATTTTTCTAAAGTATCAACACAATCAGAATCCGTTTGGTGAGTTTTCCATGTGTACTTAAAATGTTTTCCATTTTAAACAAAAGAGAGACACTTAGAGTGATCCCGACCACACTACGACTTTTATTGAGGTGCGTTTGAATCATACATGTCACATATGACCCATGTATCATTTGCCTAAAGTTTCAATAGAATCCGAATGCGTTTGGTCGGTTTACCGTATGTCAATTGTTGTTTTCAATTAAAATGAAGTCCATTTTAAACTATAGAGAGACACTTCGAGTGGTGATGGCCACTCCGCACCTTGGATTGAGGCTAGGTTGACAAGTAAACGTCACATATGACCCATGGATCGTTTTCCTAAAGTTTCAACAGAATCCAAATGCATTTAGTTATTTTCTGTATGTTAGTTGTTGTTTTCACTTAAAATGTTGTCCATTTCAAATAAACCTGAGACACTTTGAGTGGTTCCAGCCACACTAGGCCTCATATTGAGGCGAGATTCACTCATACACATCACATATGACCCATGGATAGTTTTTATAAAGTATAAACACAATCCGAATGCGTTTGGTCAGTTTTCCGTATGATAGTTGTTATTTTCACTTAAAATATTGTCCATTTGAAATAAACCTGAGACACTTTAAGTGGTGCCGGCCACACCGGGTCTCAGATTGAGGCAGGGTTGACTCATAAACGTCACAAATGATCCAAGGATCATTTTCCTAAATTATTAACCCAATCCGAATGTGTTTTGTCTATTTTCTGTATGTCAGTTGTACTTTTCACTTAAAATGTTATCCATTTCAAACAAAAGTGAGAAACTTTGAATGGTGCCGACCACACCATGCCTCAGATTGAGTCGGGGTTGACTTGTACATGTCACATATGACCCATGGATCATTGTTCTAAAGTATCAACACAATCAGAATCCGTTTGGTCCATTTTCCATATGTACTTAAAATGATGTCCATTTTAAACATAAGAAAGACACTTAGAGTGATCCCGACCGCATCGCGACTCGTATTGAGTCGGGGTTGACTCATACACGTCACATATGACCCATGGATCATTGTGATAAAGTATCAATAGAATCCAAATTTTTTTGGTTGGTTTTCCGTATGCCAGTTGTTCTTTTCACTTAAAATCCCATCCATTTTAAACAAAAGAGACACAGTTATAGCGCTACCGGCCACACCGTGCCTTGGATTTAGATGGGGTTGACTTGTACACGTCAAAAATGACCCATGGATGATTTTACCAATGTTTCAACCGAATCTAAATGCGTTAGGTCAGTTTTCCTTATGTCAGCTATTGTTTTCACTTAAAATGGTGTCCTTTTGAAAGAAAAAAGAGACACTTTGAGTGGTGTTGGCCACACCACACATTGGATTGAGGCGGTGTTGACTCGTACACGGTACATATGACCCATGGATCGTTTTCCTAAAGTTTCTATATAAACCGAATTCATTTGGTCAGTTTTCTGTATGTCAGTTGTTGTTTTCACTTAAAATCCTATCCATTTTAAACAAAAGAGAGACACTTTGAGTGATGATGGACACACCGCACCTCAGATTGAGACGGGGTTGACTCGTGCACGTCATATATGACTCATGGATTGTTGTGCTAAAGTATAAACACAATCGGAATCCTTTTGGTTGGTTTTCCGTATGTACTTAAAATGTTGTCCATTTTAAACAAAAGAGAGACACTTAGAGTGATCCCGACCACACTGTGACTCAAATTGAGGCATGGTTGACTTGTACACGTCAAATATGACCCATGGATCGTTTTACTAAAGTTTTAACAAAATCCAAATTGGTTTGGTCGGTTTACCGTATGTCAGTTGTTGTTTTCAATTAAAATGAAGTCCATTTTAAACTATAGAGAGACACTTCGAGTGGTGCTGGCCACTCCGCGCCTCATATTGAGGCTGGGTTGACACGTACACATCACATATTAACCCATGGATTGTTTTCCTAAAGTTTAAATAGAATCCGAATGCGTTTAGTCAGTTTTCCGTATGTCAGTTGTTGTTTTCACTTAAAATGTTGTCCATTTAAAATAAACCTGAGACACTTTGAATGGTTCTGGCCACACCGGGCCTCAGATTGAGGTGGGGTTCACTCATACACGTCACATATGACCCATGTATCATTGTGATAAAGTATCAACACAATATGAATGCGTTTGGTCAGTTTTACGTATGCTAGTTGTTATTTTCACTTAAAATGTTGTCCATTTCAAATAAACCTGAGACACTTTGAGTGGTTCCGACCACACGGGGCCTTAGATTGAGGCAGGGTTGACTCATACATGTCACAAATGAACCAAGGATCATTTTACTAAAGTATTAACACAATACGAATGCGTTTTTTCAGTTTTCCGTATGTCAGTTGTACTTTTCACTTAAAATGTTATCCATTTCAAACAAAAGTGAGACACTTCAAATGGTGTCAGCCACACCGCACCTCGTATTGAGGCGGGGTTTACTCGTACACATCACATATGACCCATGGATCGTTGTGCTAAATTATCAACACAATTAGAATCCGTTTGGTTGGATTTCTGTATGTACTTAAAATGTTGTCCATTTTAAACATAAGAGAGACACTTAGAGTGATCCCGACCACACTGTGACTTGGATTGAGCCGAGGTTGACTCGCACACATCACATATGACCGATGTATTATTTTGATAAAGTATCAACAGAATCCAAATGCGTTTGGCCAGTTTTCCATATGCTAGTTGTTCTTTTCACTTAAAATCCCATCCATTTTAAACAAAAGAGACACAATTAGAGTGCTACCGGACACACCGCACCTCAAATTTATACGGAGTTGACTCTTACACATCACAAATGACCCATGGATTGTTTTCCTAATGTTTCAATGGAATTCGAATGCGTTAGGTCGGTTTTCCGTATGTCAGCTGTTGTTTTCACTTAAAATGGTGTCATTTTGAAACAAAAATGAGACACTTTGAGTAGTGTCGGCCACACCGTGACTGAGATTGAGGCAGGGTTCACTCTTACATGGCACATATGACCCATGGATCGTTTTCCTAAAGTTTCAATAAAAACCAAATTCGTTTGGTCAGTTTTCCGTATGTCAGTTGTTGTTTTCACTTAAAATCCCGTCCATTTTAAACAAAAGAGAGACACTTTGAGTGGTTACGACCACACCATGCCTCAGATTGAGGAGCGGTTGTCTCATGCACATCATATATGACCCATGGATCTCTTTTCTAAAGTATAAACATAATTATAATCTGTTTGGTTGGTTTTCCATATGTACTTAAAATGTTGTCTATTTTAAACAAAAGAGAGACACTTAGAGTGATACCGGCCACACTTTGACTTTGATTGAGGCTTGGTTGACTCATAAACGTCACATATGACCCATGGATTGTTTTAATAAAGATTCAATAGAATACGAATGCGTTTTGTCAGTTTACCGTATGTCAGTTGTTGTTTTCAATAAAAATGAAGTCCATTTTAAACTATAGAGAGACACTTCAAGTGGTTCTAGCCACTCTGCACCTCAGATTAAGGCAGGGTTGAAACATACACATCAGATATGAACCATGGATTGTTGTCCTAAAGTTTCAATAGAATACAAATGCGTTTAGTTAGTTTTCCGTATGTCAGTTGTTGTTTTCACTTAAAATGTTGTCCATTTCAAATAAACCCGAGACACTTTGAGTGGTTCCGGACACACCAGGCCTCAGATTGAGGCGGAGTTCACTCATACACGTCACATATGACCCATGGATCATTTTTCTAAAGTATCAACACAATCCAAATGCATTTGTTCGGTTTTCCATATTCTAGTTGTTGTTTTCACTTAAAATGTTGTCCATTTCAAATAAACCTGAGACACTTTGAGTGGTTCCGGCCACACTGGGCCTCGTATTGAGGCGAGGTTGACTCATACACCTCAAAAATCAACCAAGGATCATTTTACTAAAGTATCAACACAATCCGAATGCGTTTGGTCAGTTTTCCGTATGTCAGTTTTACTTTTCACTTAAAATGTTTTCCATTTCAAACAAAAGTGAGACACTTCGAATGGTTTCAGCCACACCATGCCTTGGATTGAGGTAGAGTTGACTCATATATTTTACATATGACCCATGGATCTTTGTTCTAAAGTATCAACACAATCAAAATCCGTTTGGTCAGTTTTCCGTATGTACTTAAAATGTTGTCCATTTTAAACATAAGAGAGACACTTAGAGTGATCCCGACCACACCGCGACTTGTATTGAGCCAGAGTTGACTCTTAAACGTCACATATGACCCATGGATCATTTTGAAAAAGTATCAACAGAATCCAAATGCATTTGGTTAGTTTTCCGTATGCCAGTTGTTCTTTTCACATAAAATCTCATCCATTTTAAACAAAAGAGACATAGTTAGAGTGATACCGGGCACACCGCGCCTCATATTTAGATAAGGTTGACTCGTACATGTCAAAAATGACCCATGGATATTTTTAATAAAGTATCAACACAATCCGAATGCGTTAGGTCGGTTTTCTGTATGTCAGCTTTTGTTTTCACTTAAAATGGTGTCCTTTTGAAACAAAAAAGAGACACTTTGAGTGGTTTTGGCCACACCGTGCCTTGGATTGAGGCAGGGTTGACTCATACACGAAACATATGACCCATGGATCATTTTCCTAAAGTTTCAATAGAAACCAAATCCATTTGGTCAGTTTTCCGTATGTCAGTTGTTGTTTTCACTTAAAATCCTGTCCATTTTAAAAAAAAGAGAGACACTTTGAGTGGTTTCGGCCACACCAAGCCTCAAATTTAGGCAGTGATGACTTTTTCACATCATATATTACCCATGGATTTTTGTTCTAAAGTATCAAAACAATCAGAATCCTTTTGGTCGGTTCTCCGTATGTACTAAAAAGGTTGTCCATTTTAAACAAAAGATAGACACTTAGAGTGATCCCAGCCACACTGCGACTTAGATTGAGGAGAGGTTGACTCATACATGTCAAATACGACCCATGGATCGTTTTTCTAAAGTTTCAACAGAATCCTAATGCGTTTGGTTGGTTTACCGTATGTCAGTTGTTTCTTTCAATTAAAATAAAGTCCATTTTAAACTATAAAGAGACACTTCGAGTGGTGCCGACCACTCCATGCCTCGGATTGAGGCTGGGTTGACATGTACACATCACATATGACCCATGGATCATTGTCCAAAAGTTTCAATAGAATCCTAATGCATTTATTTGGTTTTCCATATGTCAGTTGTTGTTTTCACTTAAAATGTTGTCCATTTCAAATAAACCCGAGACACTTTGAGTGGTGCCGGCCACACCGGGCCTCGGATTGAGGCGGGGTTTACTCGTACATGTCATATATGACCCATGTATCGTTTTAATAAAGTATCAAAACAATTAGAATCCGTTTGGTCGGTTTTCCGTATGCTAGTTGTTATTTTCACTTAAAATGTTGTCCATTTCAAATAAACCTGAGACACTTTGAGTGGTACCGGCCACACCGGACATTGTATTGAGGTGGGTTTGACTCTTACACATCAAAAATGACCCAAGGATCATTTTCCTAAAGTATCAACACAATTCTAATGCGTTTGCTTGGTTTTATGTTTGTATGTTGTACTTTTCACTTAAAATGTTATCCATTTTAAACAAAAGTGAGACACTTCGAATGGTTCCAGCCACACCATGCCTCTTATTGAGGCAGGGTTGACTCATACACGTCACATATGACCCATGGATCATTGTTCTAAAGTATGAACACAATCAGAATCCGTTTGGTCGGTTTTCGGTATGACTTAAAATGTTGTCCATTTTAAACATAAGAGATACACTTAGAGTGATCCCAACCACACCGTGACTCAGATTGAGATGAGGTTGACTCAGACATGTCACATATGACCCATGGATTGTTGTGATAAAGTATCAACAGAATCCTAATGCGTTTGGTTGGTTTTCCGTATGCCAGTTGTTCGTTTCACTTAAAATACCATCCATTTTAAACAAAAGAGACATAGTTAGAGTGATACCAGCCACACCGTGCCTCATATTTATACGGGGTTGACTCTTACATGTCACAAATTACCCATGGATCTTTTTCCTAAAGTATCAACACAATCCGAATGCATTAGCTCAGTTTTCCGTACGTCAGCTGTTGTTTTCACTTAAAATGGTGTCCTTTTGAAACAAAATAAGAGACACTTTGAGTGGTGTTGACCACAAAGTGCCTCGGATTGAGGAGGGGTTGACTTTTACACGGCACATATGACTCATGGATCATTTTCCTAAATTTTCAACAGAAACCGAATTCGTTTGGTCGGTTTTCCGTATGTTAGTTGTTGTTTTCACTTAAAATCCTGTCCATTTTAAACAAAAGAGAGACACTTTGAGTGGTGCCAACCACACCGCGCCTCGGATTGAGGTGGGGTTGACTCATGCAGTTCATATATGACCCATGGATCATTTTTCTAAAGTATCAATACAATCATAATTTGTTTGGTGAGTTTTCCATATGTACTTAAAATGTTGTCCATTTTAAACAAAAGAGAGACACTTAGAGTGATCTCGACCACACTGCAACTCGGATTGAGGTGCCGTTGAATCGTACATGTCACATATGTCCCATGTATCGTTTTCCTAAAGTTTCAATATAATATGAATGCGTTTGGTTGGTTTACCGTATGTCAGTTGTTGTTTTCAATTAAAATGAAGTCCATTTTAAACTATAGAGAGACACTTCGAGTGGTGCCAGCCACTCTGCGCCTTGGATTGAAGCTGGGTTGACACGTAAAAGTCACATATAACCCATAGATCATTTTACTAAATTTTAAACAGAATCCGAATGCGTTTAGTTTGTTTTCCGTATGTCAGTTGTTGTTTTCACTTAAAATGTAGTCCATTTCAAATAAACCTCAGACACTTTGAGTGGTGCCAGCCACACCGGGCCTCGGATTGAGACAGGGTTCACTCTTACATGTCACATATGACCCATGGATAGTTTTTCTAAAGTATCAACACAATCCAAATGAGTTTGGTCAGTTTTCCATATGCTAGTTGTTATTTTCACTTAAAATGTTGTCAATTTCAAATAAACCTAAGACACTTTGAGTGGTGCCGGCCACACCGGGCCTCAGATTGAGGCAGGGTTGACTCGTAAATATCAAAAATTACCAAAGGATCATTTTCCTAAAGTATCAACCCAATCCTAATGTGTTTGGTCTGTTTTCCGTATGTTAGTTGTACTTTTCACTTAAAATGTTATCCATTTAAAACAAAAGTGAGAAAATTTGAATGGTGCCGGCCACACCGTGACTCAGATTGTGTCGGAGTTGACTCGTAAATGTCACATATGACCCATGGATCATTGTTCTAAAGTATCAAAATAATCAGAATCCATTTGATCCATTTTCTATATGTACTTAAAATGTTGTCCATTTTAAACATAAGGGAGACACTTAGAGTGATCCCGACCACATCGTGACTCAGATTGAACCAGGGTTGACTCATATACGTCACATATGACCCATGGATCGTTGTGATAAAGTATTAATAGAATACAAATGTTTTTGGTCAGTTTTCCGTATGCTAGTTGTTCTTTTCACTTAAAATCCCATCCATTTTAAACAAAAGAGACACAGTTAGAGTGCTATCAGCCACACCGCGCCTCAGATTTAGACGGGGTTGGCTCGTACATGTCACAAATGTACCATGGATATTTTTCCTAATGTATCGACACAATCCAAATGCGTTTGGATAGTTTTCTGTATTCCATTTGTTATTTTCACTTAAAATGTTGTCTATTTCAAATAAACCTGAGACATGGTATTACCATCTTGCAAAACAGACATGTCCTAGATTTATCTTCAAGGAACCAATATCACTCATGAGTAATAGAAACCACCCTGGTAGACCTAACCTAGAAACCAAAGCATACATCCTGGAATTTCAAGTCTAAATTCCCTGAGCATGATGAGTCCATCCACGAGTCCTTAACATCTAACCCATGTCTTATCCTAACAATTGACAAGTAAACCAAATCAAACAAGGAATAATTCACATAACATGGAGAATGTACAATAAGGTTTTGTATTCAAATTAAAGTATATCATCACATACATTTGATGAGCATGAGCTAATAAGCTTACCAAGACATTCATATTATTCAAGACATATAAAAATGGAATAATCCTAAATAACATTTCATGATTAGAGAAATAAAAAAAAGGCATGTAAAATCAAGGAGGAGGGTGGGGGGGGGGCTGTTTGGGGGTCCAGGGAGGAGGGTGGGGGGGCTGTCCGGGGGGGGGGGGGGGGCTGTGCGGGGGCTTGTGCGGGGGGTGTTCGGGGGGCTATCCGGGGTCCAAGGAGGAGGGTGGGGGTGCTGTACGGGGGGTGTCTGGGGTCTAGGGAGGAGGGTGGGGGGGGATGTCCGGGGGGCTGTCCAGGGGGCTGTCCGGGGGCTGTCTGGGGGGCTGTCCGGGGACCAAGGAGGAGGGTGGGGTGCTATCCGGGGGGGTGTCTTGGGGGATGTCAGGGGTCCAAGGAGGATGGTGGGGGTTGTCCAGGGTCCAGGAAGGAGGGGGGCTGTCCAGAGAGTTCCCAAACACAAAAAACTCTATAAACATTGTCAAGATACACTGCAACCACTAAAAGACATCAACATCCATGAAAACAGACAATATATAAAAATAACTCAACTCCAATACAGTACTACGGGTCTAGATAAAACCAACAACTAGAATAGATTAAACATCAAATATTATTAATATTAGTAAAAAATGTAAAAGATCAATTTGTCCCACATCACCATGACTATCATCACCATCATTATCACCCTCGTCCTCATCTTTGACCTCCTCAACACCCTCCTCCTTGCCCTCCTCCTTGCCCTCTCCATCCGCATCGCCCTCCTCCTCTCCCTCCTCTTCCGCATCAGACTCCTCGCCATCATCATCGTCAGGTTGGACATCGTCTTGACCACCACTAGAACTGTCACCTGGTGTAGCATATATAGAACGTATCGATGAAATATATTCATCAAAAGCTGGGCTGGCCTCTGGTGGAAGAGTTGGACGTAGAACTTCAATAAATTTCATAAATGCACTGTTTTCCCTAGTAGACTGTTCTGCCATCTCTATGGACCTTTTGTCATCCTATTCTACATGTTCCCTAACTTGTTACAGCTCGGTGGCACTATAAATCATACCTGAGGAGGGCCAATACCTTGTCGGGGCTATCCTAGGTCGGCAGCGTACTCTGCCAGTATGCTCCTCTCCCAACACCTGATGTAAGTGACCAGTTGGCCCAAAATTGTCTGGTTCTTGGGCATCGAGGGCCTCTAAAGCAGAATATTAAAAATATAAATATATTATTAAGTTACAAAATAGATATTAAAATATAAAATCAATAGATTAAAACTTATAATCTGCTGCTGAGTTGGTTCGTTGACGACACTTCCATCCTTTTTCCGTCTACTCGAGAAAAAAAGTTTTGCTCGAGGCACACATCCTTAAATATTCTGTATTTGCATCCACAATGACATTGAAAACTAAAGTTATATAAAAACTATAGAAAACGATTAAATAATTGAGGAAACAAAAGAAAGTGTAAGTCATAAAGATAACTTATAAACAATTGTCATACCTGCTTCCTCTCATGATCTGGCATCGTAGTACATCCCAATGTGTGGAGGTATTTTTTTGCATCAATGTTTTTTTTATTTTTTCCAGATGATTCCTAAATAAAATTTGATAATGAAAAATATAGTATTAATTAAAAACATGAAATTTATTATTTAAATACCTCAAATGTAATTAATACCTTAAACTGGGTAGTTTTCAAATGCGTAATCATATGAAGATACTGTTCTATAGGACAATCATCCAAGAATGGTACTGCCTATAACTCAGTACCAACTCTAGAACGCTATCCAATATACAACTCATGCTTGTAGGCTCTCCAAAGCTCACCTAAATCCTTTAGACGTGCCGGTCGTGCAACCTCACCATCAGGAAAATTAAATCGAAACTGACATCAAAATATTAATTCATATAAATACAAAAATAATTTAGGACATTAAATACAACATATTTTTTTACCCATATCTCTACCCAAGCTCTATCCTTGACCTCATGTGGCAAATGTCTCCACAATAGCGGGCTGACGGGAATGATGTCGAAGTATTTGGCAAGTGTCGCAAAAAAACTCTAACATTACTACCCTATTTTCTCAACCATTTGGTTGTCTTCATTGTAATCCACCATAACCTGTGTGCGGCGGTTCCACACCGCACGCATGCGTGTATTCCCCCGCCCCTGCCTCCTGTCAGTAGATGTATCTGTCATGAAATAAAAACAAATATTTTATCAAAACATGTTATAATGAAAATAAATATTTCTATAAAAATTTGTTAGGGTTCTATAAATATACCTTCACTAGTCTGATCACTGAGCACTGCTGGATCCACAAAAACTGATGGAACACCCTGTTGTGGAATAGGAGTTGAAGAAGATGGCACAACTGTATGACCAGATTCTAGCTAGGGAGTGGGAATCATCATGGGATATGAAAAAGATGGGTCAGAAGATGCAAAAGGTGGCGAACACATGGGAGGCCTAAATATCCCGTGTGTCCCTAATGACACACCGGGATCAGAATTTGGGAAGGATGACATGTTAGTGGGAGGGGCAGGGTCTAGTCGGGTACACAAAGCTGCTCGTCCACCTCTGGTACGAACCCTCCTTGTACCACCGGCCTGAGTACTAGGACCAGTACTAGGCTCCTCGTCAAATAACTATCGACATATAGGTGGATCCTACAAAAATGTTTACAAAAAAATTAATCACATGACATTATATATTCTTTAAATATATATATTTGAAATAAAGTACTCACTAAAGGAACTAATGGTGGAATTACCATATGTGTCATTCGACGATTTTTCTCCATCATTTGTTTCCTTCGCCTCTCTTCAATTGGCTGCATTTCCTGCTTTTGAAAACAAATATGTAATTAATTAGAAAAGGGAAACTAATGTGTAACCCAAAAAACTAAATATATGAGGGAATAGGGGGATTCATTGGTAATTTAGCTATAAATTGTTTTATAAGAGATTGAATGGATTTAATAAATCATACAAAGTTATAAATATTGTTTGACTAGGTTTGAATATAGTTTAATTCCAAATTAGAAAATGCAATTCAAATAAAACTGCAACCAATAAACATTAGAAATTCACATAACGATCAAGTTAGATAAAACATATTTTTGATCAATACTAAATCAATTTAAATATTACCAACCTTAACAACCCAACTTTAGGTAAACCAAAAGAATTGAGAACATGGATGAATGATTCTATATATTTTCAACCACTGCTTCAGGTTCCCAATCAACTCTGATAATTGAGCTATTGGAGTCATCAAAAGAAATAAATGGATTGGTTTCAATGGAACTAGGGACAATGTCAATTCCATCATCACCATCATCAAAAATATGCATTGAAATTACTTCAACTATGACACCAAATTCAGGTCGAAGTTGGTATTTGACATAAAAAAACTTGTTTAGCCATTGATGCCAACACATATGGTTCTTCAGTAGCAAGAGTGAGAGTCATATTAATTAATTTAAATCCACAATCATCAATAAATGTGCTCTGTATCGTCATCGAATCAAACCAATGACATTTCATCATTGTGACTCATCCATGAGAGTAATAATCCATTATTATTATTTTCTCAACAACTCCATAATAACCCACATTTTCAAATCGTGGTCTACTATCTGATGCACTAGCATAATAATATGTTGTGGAAGTAACCACAACACCATCATGTTGTGTTCTCATGTTCTTTTCTCTTTCAGTGACAATAAATTTGTACCCATTGATAACAATTGATTTACAGTCACAAACCATGATATTAGGGCCAAAAGCCAAAGCTCTTATTTCCTCAGAGACAGAGTCACCAGAAAAACTCAATACCTGTAATATAAATAACTATTAAACTTAATTAAATATTGATATAATTATTTTAAACAGTAATATTTTTACCTTCAATTTTAACCAAACAGAAAACTCTTTGCTATGCAAAGTCTCCCTCCTTCTCAAAGATAAAGAACGATGATTTCTATTTATCATTGTTTTATGTTCCCTGTAGATAAAAAATATGAATAGTTTAACAGATATATATGTAAGATATACATATTCAATTTAGTTACCTGATATAGTCATCAAACAAATCACAATTGAACAAAACTATGCGATTTTCCATCTCCCACTCTTCATGGATTAATGTATTCAATGTATATGATCCAGGAATTTCTCCTGTTTGAGGAAGTGATGGAAAATTGGGTTCAATTTTTTCATACTATTCTTCTTCATTTCTCATTGGTTTGTTCATTCTTGTAGTAAGATCATACAAATACATTGAGAAAAAATATATACATTCTTGATCCAAGTAACCGTTCACGATAGAACCTTCAGGATGATTTCTGTTTCGGACATAAGACTTTAATGTGTACATATTTCTTTCAGTGGGATACATCCAACGAAAAGAAATAGGTCCTCCGAGAAGTATTTAAGTGGGAATATGGACAATCAGATGTAGCATTCATGTGAAAAATGATGGAGGAAATATTTTCTCCAACTCACACAAAATTAATGGGGCATCTGTGAACATTTTTTGCAGGAAAGACTTAGACAACTTCTTAGAACAAATATCTCTAAACAAATGGAACAACTGAATAACAATCACCCTTAAATTATTGGAAAAAAGATGACAGATTTCTATTGGAAGAAACTCATGCAGTAGAACATGATAATCATGAGTCTTCAAAGATTTTAGCTTCAAATATCTTCTGTTGACCCGTTTAGATATGTTGCTTGAATAGCCATCAGGAACTATAATAGTTTCTAATACTTCCAGAAATTGTTTTTTTTCTGTAGGTGACATCACATAAGAAGCACATGGAAGTTTCCATTTATTTTCACTGATATGCACAGGATGCAATTCTAGTCTGATGCCCCAATCCACCAAGTCACACCGAGATCATAAATTATCTTTTGTCTTACCCTTGACATTTAGAAGAATTGAAAGCAACATTTCACATATATTCTTTTCAATATGCATTACATATAGTCAATGACGTAAAAAATTGGTTGACCAATAAGGAAAATAAAAAAATATACTCCTCTTCCTCCAATTGTAACAGGTTTCAATGGAAACATTCTTTCTCTTTCCATATTTCATTTGAACCTTCCCTAATGAAAAACTAAAATCTTTCAATTCATTAAGCACATCTTTTCCAAACATACGCTGAGGTGGATCATCGGTCTCTATGGTATTATAAAATCTTGATGATTCATTCTATATGGATGATCCTTTGGAAAGAATCGTCTATGTCCCATAAAACTGAAACTACAATGATGTTTCCGTCTTCTGGACCGTGTATTATTCATACAAACTAGACATGACAATTTTCCCTTTGTGCTCCATCCAGAAATCATTTCATAAGCCGGAAAATCATTGATCGCCCACATAAGCGCAACACACATATGAAATATGTCTTTTGAACATGCATCGTATGTGCGCACACCCACATCCCAAAGAATTTTCAACTATTTTATTAAAGGTTTCATGTATACATCAATATCAATGCCGGGATTAGAAGGACCGGATATGAGTATACTCATGAAAGTGAAAGGTTTTTTCATACACAACCATGGGGGAAGATTATAATTGTGTATAAAAACTGGCCATGTGTTGTGCGAAGTAAGAATCTGCCCAAATGGATTAAAAACGTCGCATGAAATACCCAGCCTCACATTATGCACGTTAGCTGCAAAATCAGGATGTCGAGCATCAAATCTCTGCCATGAAAATCCATCTGCAGGATGAACCTACTCATCGTTAGTCTTCTTTCTCTTAGTATGATACCATATCATTTTTATTGATATGTCATCAGACATAAAAAGATTCTAGAGTCTGGGGATTAATGGAAAGTGCCAAATTTACTTTATGTGGAATACAGGATGGTGTTCCATCATATTTTGACTTCCAGCGGGATGTTCCACATTTTATACAATCATTTCGTTCAGCGGTTTCCTCCCAGAATAAACTGCAATCTTTCAGGCAAGCATGAATTTTGTTTCTTGAAAATCCAAGTTTCTCAACTAACTTCCATGCCATATAGTGGTTTGAGGTAATATCTACATCATCTGGAAGTAAATCCTTCAATAGGGTAAGAATGTAATCGATTGCTGTATTAGAAATCCCATACATAGTTTTCCCATGAAACAATCGGATTAAAAATTCCAGCTTTTTCATTTTATCTGATTGTCGATATACTGAGTTGTGGCAACATCATTCAATTTTTTCACCCTATCAATATCATCATTTTCACTAGATGCATCATCTGTCCTCATATCGAAGTCTTCTTGAGTCAAAATCCTTTCTTTTTCATGATGAAGAATAAACAGAAACCGATCATCTAACAAATTCTCCATTCTAGTCCTTTCATTTCGATCATCACCAATTTGATATTTCATTTTCTCCCCTTTGTGATACCACACAAAGTAGTTTTATTTAAAAACATATTTGGTTATGTGGTAGCTGACTTCTTCATGGATCAACCAAGGTCTACAAATATAATTGGAACATGGGAAGTGTATGCGACCACTATCTGAAGCATTGTGAAATGAAAAATATATAAAGCTCTCCATTTTTTTTTGAAAATCGATTGAGATCTGATTGGTTTTATACATCCAACTTCTGTCCATTCTGTAAACAGAATTTATATAAGTCATTTTGTCATAAACAATTCAATAGGATTGAACTTTAATAGAAAATACATTTAAGTAAATTACAATGGAAGAAGTTTCTAGTCGATGTACTGAACTATTAAAATAATGTAAAGAACAAGTACTCAACAATTAAATTAAAATTTATTTATATTCATTTTCATTAGGTCTATAAGAGGCACATGCCACAGGTCCCATTATGTGTTATAGGAATACCAAATCATTCACTCATGTTCAATAACTCATTATTGGCACCTCTATGGCCATACCTTTCATTACCCAATTACTTCCCCAAGTCAAGCACACCCCATGGGTGAATAAATTTTAGGCTTCTACACTAATAGGTTGTTCATGGCTTGTAAAAAGATTTAATTTCATAAAGTATAGACAAAAACATTTATTTTTAAATTTGAGATTAATAATAAAGTATGTAAATGATAACAACATTACTGAATTAAACTTGTGACTTATCTAACATATTTATGGATGTCTACACATGCCAGCATGGCTAGTGAAAAGTACCCCACCCTCATAAAAGTGAGTATTGGCCAAGAAGGACACATAATATACAACGTACAATGAGAACCATATTTAATTGACCCTAAATTTATATTAGTACGGTCATCTTGGGGGAAATGGAATATATGATCCTGGTTAACTGATGAATTCAAAAGCTCGTATTCCATATGTAGGACACTATCTAAGGTAAGAAATAATGTGAGGATGTGTATACATCATTCAATTTTTTACATGCTAGTAAGAATGAAGGCTTGAATTAATGACTTGAGTTCACTGATTAAATGAGGGTAGAGGTTGCGTAGGCTGTGTAAACAGAATGATTAAATAAGGGTAGAGGTTTCATACACTGTGCATGGTGGGGGAGTCTCATCCGATTTAGAAACTAAAATAAATTCCCATCATAGGTATCAATAAGAAACATCGGCATCAAAAGAAACTCCAAATAAAAAACGACTAAAAACATCAAACATTTCAAGAATTCACTACTATGCATGGTTTATCCACATGTTTAGCAGTAATTATATGTCTTAATCATGAACCACCTCTACAGCTCCCAGTTTCACCAATAAACATAAGGTAAATATCTCAAAATATCTTTAAAACAACTCATTAATAGGCTCAAAACGTAAATATAATCTTGAACCAACCATGGAATCTCTTTCACAACACATTATCACACACCAATTATCTCATGTGTTACTAAATACCAAACATAGTCACATAACAAGTGTACTATAACAAATTACATTACACAAGCCTTATTAAAAAAAATCTCATTTTAATAAAACACTTTCCTCAAGATTAAATCATTTCTAAAATATCTTTCGAAATCCATTTTAAATCACCTATGTCTGCCTTTACCAACAGTTTTATGAAACCATTGGTAAAGGAATCATTGATGAACCATTGGTATATGAGCGTTGGGAAAACCCAGATTTCCAGTAGTGGATTCCACTAGATGAGGTATGAGTCTACTAGTGAATCATAAATCAAGATTTTCCCATCTAACTATCTAAGTCACTATGACTAGTCAAAAGAGGTGAGTAAGATAATGAATTTATGAGGATCACAATTAGGATCCTTATCAATATCAATCATATTATTCAGACCTCAAATCATATCTCAATCTCACCCCAATATATATCGATGTGAATAATCCCATTTTCAACATCCATCAATTGTAATTACAAGAATTGTGCAAGTTACATTAATGAATTATTACAATTCAGGATCTTCATAAAGTTCCAACTGAGTGGTAAAAAATCTTCAATTCAATTAAAAACTCCTTATTTAATTCAATATTTAGAAAGGTTATCTATACCAACTTCCTTCCAAAAACTAACATGTAATTATAAACATGCCTTTAAAAAATCCTTTATTTCAAAACATCCCAAAGGCATTAAAGGATTTTTTACAAATAAAAATTCTCAATATTAATTCAAAACCTGGGATTACAACCTATTTCCACATGAATAAATATCTAATTTAAAATTACCAAAGAAATATCATTTCAAAAAAAAATCATTCCAAGAGGGTTCATTATAATTTCACAAATTAAATCATTTGAAACTACTTAGAAAACATTAAATAGGTCAACTAATTTCATGCAAATCAATTTATTTCATTCTTTGAATAAAAACTCGAGAAAAAGACTCAATTTCACCAATTCATTCTTTAAATATTCTTTTAAAATAAATCTAAACACTCATGGAATTGAATAATTCATAAATACTTGAAAGATGTCAAAATTATAGTCATCAAATTCATGACTTTTTCAATTCAATGAGAATAGGGTTAAATAATATTTCACAAGGAATTTCAAGGAAAAAATTCATAGAAACTTTGCTAAAAATTAATAAACACATATAAATAAATTTCCAAGTAACAATTAATTACAAGATGAAGAAAAATCATAAAAACACATACTTAGAAATTCTGGAATCCAACCACAATGAATTTAAGATGTTTCTTCTTCGATGGAGGGTTAAAGATTTAATTAATTAAATGTATTGGAATGAAGAAAGTCTAGATTAAATAAAAACACAAAAAAATGATATACACATAAAAAACAAAACTTAAAAATAAAATATTAGATGAATAAAAATAAAAACAAGGTAGAACTTAAATATTTTATGTGTATAAAGAATAAAATACCTGATTTGAGATGAATCAGATGGAGTTTCAGTGGTTCGGATGGGGGAAGTCGCGAGAGGATCCGAGCGCTACAGATTTAGGGTTCTGTTGCGAATGGGGGAGAGGTGTGGCCTAACTGTATTTGGGGTAAAAATTTACCAACGGTTTTTAAAAACTGTTGGTAAAAGGTGTCTTGGCCCTTCTTTACCAACGGTTTAAGCAAACCATTGGTAAATAACCATGGTTAAAACCTCCCATTCCAGTAGTGTATAGTGATTTATCCTGAGAAGATAAATAAAAATCTTCCTCTTTCTCCTATGGATGTAGGCACATCACTGAACCATGTTAATCCCTCATGCTTTCCATGTTTTTATTCTCTGTTCTTGTACATAGTGGTGTTTGTGACTTCCCTACCCTAATATAAGCAACATTTGATATATCTAATCATGCATCATCTAAATCCATATAATGTGAGAGCAGAATAGATCAAGAAGCTAATCAATAGGATTATTAATGTTCATTGAGTACCATGGTGGCGAGGAAGATGAAACACCATGTCACTCTATAGGTTTACTTAATAGATAATAAATGAATGTTTTTTTACTGATAACTCTCTAGATCAATTTAGGAACTACCTTTATAAGCCAGAACCCAATAGGGTTTAGCTAGTTTATTGGAGAGAGATACATTTAGTTAATGTAGATATTTTCTCAACATTAATGGAGAAATTTTCTAAAAATTAATGGATTGAAAAAGTAATGTTGACTACATTAGTTAGATATGGAATTAGTGTCTCTATAAAAGGATATAGTTAAATTATTCAAAGGAGTCTATTTTAGGAATGTGGGTGGTGAAAAACCCTCCAATGTGGAGGGTTAAATACCAAAAGGTGACTCTAAAAAATCCACCAATAATTATAATGTAAAAAAATTAAATTCAATACTAGATTTTGAATTACAAATAAAGTTTAGAAAACCCTATGTGAAAACCACAACTTGATATGCTTATTTCACCTCCCTAAAAAATAGTGATGGTAAATATTTAGGTAATAGTGGTATTTTAACCATGATGAATGGATGTGGTAATTATTAATGTTGATCAAAGACAAGAAGAAAAGTCTAGTGCTTATTTTTTTTGACAAGGAGGATCATTTTTAGATAAACTATAATTCTTTGAAAAAGATTAAAGAACAAAATAATACACATGACATTGATTATATGGATACTAACATATATCTTATAAAGGATGAGGGTGATTTAATTTCAGTTAGTGTTTATTGTCACATGCCAGATCTATATAATGAATGGATGATTGAATCAACATCTTTATACCCTATTACACCAAATATAGAATCATTTTATTCATATTAAGAAGGAATAGGTATATTAAATACGATAAACAAATATTATACTAGTATCATTGGTGTTGGTGATATTTGTATCACTAAAAATGCAGGTTATACACTAATGTTGAGGGATGTGTGACATGTTCTAGGTATACATCTATTTTTTATTCTTCTTATGATCTTTATAATGATGGATTTAGGAGTTCATTCGGTAATATAAGAAGAAATTTTTATAGAGGGTTAATGGTATATGAGTGAGGAATAATTTTTGATATGATTTATAGGAATGATGTAAAGGCATGCAGTGAAGTAACAAATGTAGTTTCAAAGAAGTATTAATCAGATTCATGGTATGTATTTTCATCTTGTATGAGTCAAAAAATATTGACAAAGATGAAGAAGGTTTGGAAGTTGAAGCAGGACGAGTTAGGTATTTCAGGTCTTACACTTAATTATTTTTCTATACAGAGTTCTAATAGTGAAGAAATAATTAAATATGAAAATTAAGGTGATAAACAAGTACTTTCAGATGATAAAGGTGACATTTTCTATTTATTATATGTTGATAAAGGGGAGTAGTTGATTTCTGTAGGTTCTTTATACTCTATGGAAATCACTATTACAAGGGATCCAAATGTTACTAGTTCTAGTATTGTTTGAAATCATAATGAAGATATAAGTATGAAAAACATGAAGGTGTTTTGGATTTATTATATTAGGGGAGATGTCTATTTTCTATCAGAGTTTTAAAAGGGCGTTATCATACTTTCTATAGTGGATGTTGGTTAGTTTGGAACCAACCAATTTTCTTTCTAATTAAGTATATTGGATGTTATCTCCCTCTTTTCTGAGTTAGTGTGGGACATTGATAGGATTTGTACAATTTATTATAGAGATACAAATTTAATTAATAGAAATATTTTATCAATATTAATAGAATAATTTTTCTTAAAATTAATG
Organism: Viscum album; assembly: GCA_963277665.1. Lineage (NCBI taxonomy): Eukaryota > Viridiplantae > Streptophyta > Magnoliopsida > Santalales > Viscaceae > Viscum > Viscum album. The sequence continues at coordinate 815,766,033 of OY728134.1, read as the reverse complement.
GTGATATTTTCTCAACATTAATGGATTGAAAAGGGAATGTTGACCGTATTAATTATACAACAACTGGTCCCTGTAGGCACCCCAGTTTCCCCATATACATGTGTTTTACCCTCCTTAGGATCCACCCATGTGCCTAAATGGGTCATTAGACCATTGACTATCCCCACAGTCCAATAAATGCTATTTTAGTGTGATTTTTCTTCACTCACACACACCCTATGAAACTTCCCAGGACAGTACTCCAGGACAAACCTCTTTAACCATGGAGTTCTAATTAGGTACGCTTTTGAAAATAAAGGTTCACCTTTTTTACATGGGTAGTAACGTTTATCCTTTTAAATCTTTAACATTCTTAAGTGTTACATTCACCCCCCTTTTAGAGAATAATTTCCTCATTGTGGACCCTATATCTAAACCTAGGTAGTGCCACCACAATTTCAGATGGGTTCCTCCTCTGATACCAATTTTTAATGCCATAACCCAAACCACCAGATCTGAGACAAAGTGCCACATGACCTCATGCATGCCTCCCCATATTCAAGAGACTACCAACTAGAATCAAGGGTCTAAGTCTATCGGTGGGGAGACTATACCCTCTGTATTGTGTCATCAAGTAGATAATAAAAATAAACAAGAAAATAAATAGTCAGAGTAAACATGTAGAATCATAAATATGTCATACAATTCATACAAGATATAATGAGATCAAAAAGTGGTACTCAAAGAAATATAAGATAATAAATAAATAAAAAATGGGTCATCCTGTTTTGAGTTAAACCATATTTTTGAAAAGTATTTGGGGATTAGAGAAGTTTTTGGAGTCTTAGAGGCTTTTTGGTAATCTTGATGATAAAAATAGGGTGGCTAAGTTGAAGTGCATATGACAAAGTCATATAGGAGACAACTGCAACATAGTAAAAAAGGATATTCCTTAGTGGTATGATGGAATAAGGTCTATACCATAGAGCCAAATGTTGTTCCATGGTGTTTATGATGATGTAGTGCTTACACCATATCCTTCACCATAGAGGAATGGATAGAGGAGGCTGTGCCATAGCAGATTAGTTCATTCCGTAGAACATGTTTCCACATATGCTGGTCTATATGTGGTATTCAGGGTATTAAATTTTTTTAAAGGCTATTACAATCAGTCTTTTGGAGTTATAGATGTAAATGAAATCCATTTTGTATTTCATTTGTGGAATGTGTGCTGAGTTAATGAGGAGCCTTCATTTGGTTTTATGAATCTTGAATATGGGTTAAAATACTAATCCAAACATCTAAATATCGTTCCCTCTTGATGCTTATCCATTGAAACAGAGCTCCGAAGAACTGTAGAATCAACTGTATGCCACAGAACTAGTCCCTACACTGTAGTGGTTCATGTTGTAGAGTGGTTCCACACTATAGTCATTTCCCTGTGGCATGGTGGTTTCTTCTGGTTCACCTATGCATCGTAGAAGTTGGCCACTATACCATGGTGGTTTTCTTCCAGCATTCCCCTTATTCCATGGTGTTACACCCTACACCATATTGGTTATTTTTATCACACCACTATGGCACATCCCCTACCTTTTACTATGGAGACCCCTGATTTTTTACAAAAATCTCTCATACTCCTCCCTCATTGGACCTATTTGAGGATCCATTTTATGATGATCAACATCAGGTAATTTTGGTTAAATCCATTTGATTAATTCCTAATTTCCTCACTATAGAACTCATAACATGTCATATTGGAACTAGTTCTAGGATCCCTTGGTGTGTGATTGTGTTCTGGTTGGTGTGTGAGTGTGGTTTGGGTGACGATATCTTCGATAGAACTTGATGCTAACATTGAAAATTGTGAGGTAGGAAGTTCCTTATCATTTTTGGGCCACATACATATGATGTTTCCATGATATGATGTTTATTATTGATTTTACCATTCTTTATATAAGTTTCATTTGGGTTCATGTGAGGATATAAGACCTGCTTGACTATGACCATGTGATTATGTTTGGTTCCTGACATTTGGTCTTGGTGCGCCCTGTTTTTCCTTACTACAACTTGAATTACTTGTTGTGTTTCATAGCCCATGGAACTGTGTTTTAGGTATCAATATGATCATGTGGATCCTTTAGGTTAGTGTGATTTAGTTCAAACCTCTTTAATAGAGGACGTGACAATCTCTATAGAGGGATGTGCATAAGTGGCAAGTTATCCAACCTGATGCTGTCCAAACATCCTTAAAGGTGAGAATAACAATCCCTATAGAGGGATGTGCATAATTAGCTGATTGGTTGATACCAATATGGTATTTCTATGGACTTGGAACAAATGTGATTAAAATATATCCAAATTGGGATTAACATACTGGAACATGAAATGTTCTTGATGACAATCATCATTTGGGTGGGGTGAGTTGTGTTACCTTAATGGACATACTTTTTTGACTTATCTGATATAGTTATCATAAATGATATGAAATAGGTGGGGCTGAGGTTCATGGAAGCTTGGTTAGTGCATGATGACTCTACACATGTAAATTTTTATATTTATTTGAGCATTTACTTATGTCATGACATACACTGCTATATATTATGTGCACTTATGTTGATGATGAATAGCTGGTGTCCTACTAAGACTTATACTCACACCATACTCAGTTATTTTGATGAACTTTTATATTTCATGATTAGAGATCTAGTGAAGGGTAAGGGCCCTATGGTGGGTGGCGGAGTGGAGGGTTACGAAGCTGACAACAGACCATTATAGACTCTAGAGGAACCACTATTTATTTATTTATTATATATTATTTATTTTACTTGGTTTGGCTTACCACTTTGGGAGACCATTATATCTAGTATGATTTTTATGACATATTTATAATTCTACATGTTTAATCTAAATATTTATTATCTTATTTATTATTATTATCTCTTTGATGACATGTTACTAAAGGTATAGTCTCCCCATCAATAGACTTAGACCCTTGCTACTAGTTAGAAGCCTCTTGTGCACATGGAGGGCACATAAGGGCATGTGGAACTCTGACTTGGACCCTATAGTTTAGGTTAGGTCATTAACAATTAAATATGGACCTGGTTTCTTTATAAAATTATTCTATGAAATTATTCAATAGTAATGATTTTAGGAATGTGGGTGGAAACATGGCTTGAGTGAGCAGCAGGAAGAGGTTTAAGGGAAACAGGTCCAACATGAGTGATGAGAAAATGGCAAGGTTGATCAGTGTTTGTAGTGGTTCCTCAATGATTCCCACATATTCAATCTCATAGGGTGTGATGATTTGTTATAATATGGTGTTGTTTGTTATTGAGATGATTTTTAGAGAGGTGAATAAAGTTTATCAGGGTGTGGGTTTCAAATAGGTTACTTATGTTTCATTTTTAATTCAATTTTAAGAATTGAATTAAATTTTATAATATTTGACTAATAATAGATATTTTAGATTTTCCATTGGGTTTTAATACTCATCATTAGAGGTTTTTTTCCAGGTTATAAATATGTGTGATTGTTTTTTTGTTCTTCTTAAATTATCGATTCCATCTTTCATTGGAGATTCTCACAATATTTTGTCACAAGCGTGTTTTTCCTGAGATCAATCACATTTTTTCCACAATAGTACTATGTTTTTAACGGTTAATAAAAAAATGAAATTAAAATGACATGAAAAAATGTTGAAAAATTAGGGAGGAAGAGGGTGAGGCTTACAAACTTGGGATAGTGGTTGCCGAAGTGACAGTATGCAGCGATGGGTGTCATGAGCAACAGATGGTGAATAGATCCCTAAGTGTGGGAACATTGGGAAACCAAAAAATCATACAATACATTTATTCAAAGGAAATATTTTAATATTTATAAATCTAAAAATAGGTACATGGTATTTTTTTAAAATAAATTTATTGAATTAATATGCAATGATCATTTATCCATTTATTTTTTAAAGTATAAATATATTTAGTAATAAATGAGAGATGTTTTAAAAAAAATCATAAATTCACTATTTTTAATGTTTTTAATTTATGATTATGTCCATAATACTTACAATTATTTTTTACATTTTACATGTTATGTGTTTAGACACATAACCTGCATTTTATGACTTTATTTTTAATATATATGTATATCTATATATAATTTATCATGAATTTAAATATAACATATTTAACATTATTGATCATTTGATTTTTTTTACCCATTATAGGTTTTTTATAACTAATCATTTAAAATTACTACTACAAATTAGGATTTTAAAATCACTCGAATTCACTTTTATCACCACTAAAAGAGTACTGATTTATTGAGTATCTTTAAAAGTATTTCTCTTTTCTCCACTATAATTAAAGTGATGATAAATCTCCTTTTATTAGTGCTAAAAAAGCATTGATAAAATTGGTATTTATCAATGTGTTATTTAGCACTAATTAAAGGTGACTTTATCAATGTTAATTTATAGCACTGATTAAAGCTTGAAAAATATTTTTATATAATATTTATCTATAAAAAATAAAAGAATCCAATGTTGGGACCCCAAACACATGTCTCAACCACTTAGAACCCACCACAAAGGGCCACATCACACCTGGGAATTATCATTTAATTCGAGAGAATTGAGATTTGAACCCTTGCCCACCACATTTTAAAAAAATGCCTTTACCACTCATCAAAATGGCTTTCTAGTTATATAATGATATATTTATATATATATATATTTTAATATATATATATATTATTATATATTTATTTTATTTAGATATATTAATATAAATAAATTTAAATATGTCATATAATGATATATTTATATTTTTTTGAAGGATAATGATATATTTATATATTCATATATGTATGTATATATATTTTAATATATATATATATGTGTGTGTTTGTGTGTATTTGAATATGTGTGTGTGTCTATATATATTATCTACATATATTTTAATGTGTATTTTTTGCAACATGTATATATATATACATATACAAAAATATTGTACATAAATTTGTATAGGTGTATATATATATTCATATATTTTTATAATGTAAATAAAATGGATATTTTATATATTTAAATAAAATGAATAATAAATGTTTATTTCTACATGGTTTATATATTTAAAAATACATTTTATATGAAAATATGTTTAAATATTTATTTATATAATTATTTTTTTATATGTAAAAATATAAAAATATGTATATATATTTATATATTTATTTATAAATAATGATAAAATATAAAAAATTATAAAATTTTAACACCATAATACCCATATAAATGTAAGTTTAGAGAATAAATTCACTCTCCACTGAAAAAATACAAGAAAGCTCTCTTAAATGAAGCTTAAATTTCACCAAATGTTCAAAAATTAGGGTATCCCATCTAAAAACTTAGTTTTAGATACCTTACAGGTTATTTTTGACATATAAAAAATATATTACAGAGTAAAAAACATATAAAACTTTGTGTATATTGTTTAAATATTTTATTTTATAGCTCATAGAGCCTAAACAGATACCTCGATCAAAATTTTTGGTCGTTTGAAGTTCAAGTCCCATTTTCAACTTATCTTAAGATATTAACTAATTTATTAATTTTTTCTATCACCATATTGTTATAAAATATCCATTACTCAATACTAATTAGTACATTTTTTATTAATATTAAATTTTCAGGTTTCATTTCCCATTTTCACTAAATCTATTACATATTAAGTGTAAATGCATATTTAGTGTTATATAAATCATATTTGAGAAGATGTATTATTTCTATGTCATTATAAATATATTTATATACTAAAATATGATCTTAATAGTACATAAAGTTTTTTATAAAGTATACCTTTTATCAGCGCTAAAAATTTATTTTAACACTGATAAATAATACACCTTTATTAGTTATAAATAAAGCACTGAATAATGGTGACCTTTTGTCAGCGGTGATAAATGTCACCTTTATCAGTGTTTTTGTTTAGCAATGATAAAAGTACCCATTTTATCAGTGTTTTTAGTGCTAATAAAGGTTAGTTATTAATAATTTAGAATTGGTAGTAGTGAATGTTATAATAAATTATTTTATTATTATTAAAAATGAGTATACATTTGATAAAAATTTATAATTTTTTAATATAAAAATAAAATTTATTTGTATACATATAAAATTAACATATAGTTTTCTATCTCTTATTTTTTGAAGAAACTAAAAAATTCAATATTTATATACATTGAGTATTTATTTTTATGCATAACATTTTTTAAACATTCATTAACTGGGTGCATTTGTTTTTAAATATTTAGCACATTTTGAATTTTTGTACACATGAACATGGCTAAATGACATTCAATGAAAAAAATAACAAGTTAATTTGAATAAATGACCCTATCAATTATTTTTTTCAATGTTTTTATAACTGAAAAATTCATTCATTGGAATTGATATGTTTTGATGCTTGATTTTCATTTCCCCTAAACATTTTTTAACACGTTTAACTTTAATAATTTACATTCATAGAATATAAAAATTTGTTTATAAAAGCTTAACATTTATCATTTAATACAAATATAAAGTTTATCATTAAAAATTTAATAATTGTTTTATAAAAATGAAATATTTATAAATTATTTATAAACATAAATGTTTTATACAAAATATTTTCATGTATTATATCCAAAACATGGATATTTATATAAATTATGTACAAAAACCAATGATTTATAATCATAAATGTTTTTTATATAACAATAAATTTATAATATTTACATTTTTTTGAAACCAAAAATTGAAATTCTATCATTTGGGATCTAAATCCTTAGATACAATAGACATGGATAAAAGAGTTACATACCCAAACCAAACCGACACATCAAAAAAATCATAAACCTTTAAACATGATTGGAAACCATATTTCCATATATTTTCAAAAAATAAAGAAAAAATAATAGTTAAAATAAAAACATGCACAATAAATATCATACAAGAGAATCCCCAAATATTTCAAGATAGTTGGTCGATCATTAACCAAAGAGACCACAAAGAGAGACACTTTGACTCCAAAATAATATTATATCATCCTTAATTCTATTCAAACCTCTCTAAAAAAATTAAAATTGATTTAGAAACTTGAGAGAATCATCTTATAGTGAATTATTGTTGTAAAGACAGAAAAATTTAACTAGAAGAATCACAACCCACATCACCAACACTAACCCAAGCATCATCAAAGATTGAATCATTTATAGGTTCCGGGCACAGCGGAAGCATGCGATGGGTCATGCCCAACTTTGATTTTTTCCATGATCAATAATCAATATGAGATTTACACAATGATAAACATCATGATCTATGGGATAAAATCAAAGAATATAGGAAAGGGATAGAATGACAGAACTAAAGAGAGGATCAACACACATTATTTATAATCAATTTAATTAATTAAATAATTACCTTGTTGGAATTATTTCTTTATTGATGGAACTCACAAAAGATATGCATTGTACCATCATTGTGTTTTATTAATCAAGAACAGATTCCATCTAGAGATGATCCACACATGTTCCAAAAATCTCCAAACGTCGTCATAGGAATCTCCGGGTAAAAGCACGATAGATCCTATCACCTGCGTTGTCCACCTTTGATCTCCTTAAGAACCACTTCCAAAGCATTCTCATTGATATCTATTAAATCAAGAGTTGGAGGTGGAGGAAGATCGATATCCATTCCTGGGAGTGTTCTTGGATAAGGGAGATCTCCAGGGTTTGAGAGGATTCTCCAAATTTTTGTACACAACCAAACAAATGAATTGGATATAAGATAAAATTATATAATTGAGTTTATATGCTGCTCAGGTTAAAATAAAATAATTTCACAAGTTTACTTTATTATTTATTTAATCCCCATAGAAACCCATTTCAAATAATAATAATAATATTATTTCTTGTCATACAATTAAATTGAGAATTAAATTAAATATTATTTTAAAAAATAATATTCAATATTTATTATTTCTCACTGGAAAATTAAACTCAGTTCACCATTCCTCCACAATATTTATCTGGACTTAAATAGTGACTATTTATTTATTAAATAAATATCACTACATTATTATTTAATAAATAAGTAAATATTATATTCACTAAATATATAATAAATATTTATTAAATATTCTACTCACATTATATTCTCTCGAATAACTATTGACAAAATATATATAATCAAGAAAACATGAATAATTATTAAACCAAGTGCAGTAATAATATATATTCAACTTTTTAAATAATAAATAATATTATATTATTTAACTGATATTCTGGATACACTTAGTGTGTGACCCTCTATGCCTCTTTCTCAGTAACATTACGTGAAGCAGCCTAAAGTCCATGGTTAACATCTAGAAACTTAACAAGACAACCATAGAGAAATAATTTAATGCCGCAATAATATAAGACCTCATATATATTCTTACTGTGTAATATAATACCTTTATCATGATATCTCAAATCAAGTAGGTTGCATGCCGGTGCCATCAACCTATGTGCTTAATGTCTCTTTCTTTGAGTTTCTAGAAATTAAACTTGCCTATAGAACACCATGAACATGGATTTATTTAGGCTATATAATTTCTATAAAAGGTCCTGAGATATCAAATTCCATTAAATAACAAGATGGAAAAATCATTTCTTGCATTATTACTTAATGCAATATTACTCATGATGCACCCAACATATCCTACCTCACAATGACCATATGTTATCATAGTTTTCATCAATACATCAAATTACGCAACTCATAATACTAATTAATAATAATCATAAATCCTAATTATCAATACACACATCTGTATATAGGAACATAAAATTACACATATAAATGTGGATTTCTTACTGGTGGGTCTTGTTATCATAATATCCTACACTAGATATTACCAAGGGTGTACACCATGATAAGATGCCTCAAATTCCCATGATTATCCACCCCTGATAGCCTATATAATTTGTGTCCCTCAAATTTTATCATCTGGCTATAAAACATATATTTAAGAATAGCGTTGTAGCACTTCTGGGGTCTCATCATAGTGGGGAACTAATATGAACTTTTAGTGCGACAACTACTTTTAAGACATTATCACATACTATGTTACATAGAATAACAATCATGATGTGATAATAAGTTTATTAATATTCAAAACTATGAATTTAGGTTATACTAAAGTGCAAATAAGTTAGTTCTAGGGAACCAAATCCAAAAAACTTCTACTTGCACAAGATCCAACAACTAATAACCTTGAGTCCTCTAGATCTCAAATAATACTCATGCTTCTATTAAGATAATAATTTATTCAATGGGTCCACCACTTTCTCTTCTATTTTTATTTTTGTTACTTCAACTTGACCCCTTTGATAAAAATCCCTCAAGAGGTGATACTTACGTAGTATATTCTTTGTATGTTGGTGTGACCTTGGATCTTTTGCAAGAGACACAACTACAGTATTATCACAATACAATATGATAGAGTCTTTAATACTAGGTACGACATCAAGATCCTGGAAAATGGTTTGAATCCAAATGGATTTCTTGGATACATTAGAAGCCACTATATACTTGGAATTCACTGTAGAATTAGTGAAAACTGGCTACTTTTGAATTCTTTCATCTCATAGATCCTCCATGGAAAGAGAAAAAATATACTGACTATGAATTCATCTCATTATAATATGCTTGAAAACTATCATCAGTATAACCCTTGATGAACAACTCCTCATCTCCTCAATATTCTAGGAACATATCCTTAGTTCTTCTCAGATACTTAAGGATAGCCTTAACAGTAGAAAAATCCTATTCTCCTGGGTCATCTTTAAATATTCATACCATGATCAATGCATAGGAAACATCAAGTCTAGTTATAAAATGGCACACATGATTGATCATATTGTTGAAGCATATGGGATCTTACTCATTTTCTATTTCTATTTTAGTGACTAAGGACACATTTTATTAGAAATATGTAAACCATATGACACAATAAGCAATCCCCTCTTGGATTATTCTATACTAAATCCCTTTAGTATTTGGTCAATATATGTAATTTTAATTAGTCCAATCAGACTCTTGGATCTATCATGAATGATCTTGATCCCTAGAATATAGGCCGCTTCACCTAAGTCCTTCATGGAGAAACACTTGTTTAACCAGTCCTTAACAGACTGTAAGACTAATATTTCATTTCCAATAAGTAATATTCCATCAACATATACTAATAGGACAATGAATAAATTCCCACTAAACCTATTGTAAACACATGGATCAAATCCATTATTAATGAAACCAAATTATTTTATAGGTTCATAAAATTGAATGTTCCATGACCTGGATACTTTCTTCAATACATAAATGGATCTCTGGAACTTGAAAATCCTTTTAGCATCACCTAGAGTCACAAACCATTTTGGTTGTGTCATATAGACATCTTCCTAAAGGTTCCCATTGAGGAATGTAGTTTTGACATCCATATTCCAAATCTCATAGTCATGGTAAGATACTACAACATATAGAATTTTAATGGATTTAAACATATAAACTGGTGAAAAGGTTTCATCATAGTAAATTACTTTAAACCTTATAAACTATTTAGACACTAGCCTTTTTATAGGTATTTACTTTACCTTATATATGTAATTTTCTCTTGAATACCTATTTGCATCCAATGGGATTTATATCAACTGGCACATCGACCAGAACCCAAACTTGGTTTTGATACATGGAATCCATTTCAAAATTCATGGATTCTTTCCATATTTATGATTCTGAGCTCTATTGTACCTCGTTGTAGGAGATAGGTTCATAATTTTCAACCAATAATGAGTCACCATCTTTGGTTACTAGAAAACCATATCTCTCTGGTTCTCTTACCTCTCTTATGCTCCTTTACAATACTTGTGTTTCATGAACTACTTCTTCCATGGGGACCTAAAAAATGTATTCCTAGACATACTCTTTTGTATCTTGATTATCAACTACATTGAAGTCAATATTTATCCCACTATCCTTTTTAAGTATGTGCTCCCTATTAAAAAATATGGTTTGTCTAGAGACAATCACTTTATTGTACAAGGGTATGCATTAGTAGTATCCCTTTATTTCCTTGGAATACCCTATAAAGATATACGTTATTCTCTAGGGTGATAATTTTTTTGACTGAGAAGACCTTAACAAATTCCTCGCAACCCCATATATGTGTATGCTACAAAACATGTTTCTTTCCACTCCATAACTCAAAGGGAATTCCATTTTCCTCATTATTTGGTACTAATTTTAATGTGTATTCTGTATTTTTAATTCATATCCCCAAAAGGATAATGGAAGATATGCATGGCTCATTATTAAACATAACATGTCTAAAAAGGTATGGTTCCTCATTTCACCAACACCATTCCACTGTGGTGTGTAAGGTAGAGTGAGTTGAGATAGAATCCCAAACTTCTGTAAGAAGTCAATAAACTCTTGGTTAAGATATTCACCACCTCGATCCAATCGAAGTTTCTTTATCTTATTTCCAAGTTGATTCTCTAATACATTAATTAATTCTTTTAATTTCTCAAAGGAATTGGGCTTATACCACATTAAGTAAACATAGCCATATCTACTCAAGTCGTTAATAAAAGTTATAAGGTAATAATATCCACCTCTAACATATGATGGAAATGTTCCACACACATTAACTTGTACCAATCATATAAGATTTTTGGATCTTTCACCCTGTACACCAAATGGTGGTTTGTTTAATTTTCCTTATAAACAAGCATGACATCTTTCAAGTGGTTTTAGCTCAGAAGAGTCTAAATAACCATATTGACAGAGCTTTGTAAAATGTTTTTTGTTTATGTTGGAACCACGACTATTCTATGAAATAAATGGAGTTTGGTTTGTGTTTTTTGTCAATCCTCATTGGAAGTTCAAAATGTTTTCCAGGAAATGGATCATACAGTTGGAGAAGACAACAGTATTGAAGGTGGCATCATTTCCCAGTGTTTTCGAAATTTTTGTGCCAGAAAATCATAAAATGGAGAAATGTGTGTTTAGAAAAGAAAGTTTCATGAAATATTATAGGTGTTTTGTAAACTTTCATTCAAGGAATGTTTCGGGATCAGAACGTCGAAAAATGGAAAAGGCACGAGCTGCGTGAAAAATATGGAGTTGTGTGCGGAAAATGGTTCTCGTGCGAAATGCATTGCATGCAGAATGAGAGGTTTTTCATGACACGATTGTTTTTTTTCATAGGGGCCAGTGATTACTATAAATAAAAGGTTACCCCCTCATTAGGTATGACAGAATACTTAGAGAATATTTGAGTTCTGATGTGTGTAAAAGTTTCGTGAAAAAGGAGTTGCGTAGAAAAGTTGAAGTTGCGCGGAAAATTAAAAGTTGCACGAAAAAGTTCAAGTTGCATGTAAAAGTTAACTTTGTACATAAAGGGTGTAGTTTCATGAATGTTTTTCCACACAGAAATTAAATCTTGCATGAAAAAGTAAGATCTTGTGCACACAGGGTAGGTGTTGTGAACAATTGTCAATATAGGCTGAATACATGTTTTGAATATCCGGTTAAGTGCTTCAGTGCTTTCAAGTGAATCAATTTGGGACTTCAATGCAAGAAGTGTCTCATGCTGAACATAGACTGGAACTTCAATGCAAATATATTGAAGTGACCTAAAGTCAATAAACCTAGTTTGACTTCTCTCAAGGTAGTGAGTTAGCGGGAGTTGAGGGAAGTGATCCAAGGGATGCTGTGAGCTATCCTTGAACATTTGTAAAGGCAGTGTGCCTAGAACAGAGTGAGTATGACTGAATCTTGTAATCCTCAAACTAGTAAAGGTTAGTGGATTTTGGTACGACTGACACATTGTCAGCGTATGCTCCTTGAACGTAGCCCTTTGCGGTGAACCAAGTAAAAGTGCTATGTCATATCCATATTTTCATTTGTTTGATAGATTTAAAAAGTTCCTACCAACGTGGGAACAAGATCCATAACTTTAAAAAGAAAAAATAGACACCTTGATTCACCCCTCCCCTCTCAGTGTGTTCTGGGGTCCTTCAGTTTATATGACCAAGATGATGATTCCATAGATGGGTGTTATATGATTTGTGTGAACATGATTCATTATCAATTTAAAATACTTGGTTTTTGTAATTTAATACATAAATACCATTATTTAAATTTTCCATACCATAAAATATGTTCTATTTATATAAGAAAAAACTTTTATTTACAAACTCGAAAATAAATCCATATGTATCTAGGTATGAAACAAAAATTATATTCTTAGAAACCATTGATACATAATAACAATCTTTTAAAACCAAAATCTTTCCTATTGGCAATGAAAGGTGGTAGTCACCAATGGCTAGAGTAGCCAGCCTCACACGATTGGTAGCTTTTAGATCTGTCTATCCACTAGAAATCTTTTAGAATCTACTTGGTTCCTGAATTTGGATATAGATATGATCGCCACAAGTTGTATCTAAAACCCAATGTGTAGATTTGAAAGATTACAATTGATAAATAATTCAACTTTAGATTCCCCATTCTTTTGGGTTCATTTCCTCTCCCAGTGTCCTATATTTCCACATGAAAAACATACTGCCTCCTCCTTTTCCTTGCCCTTCCTTTAGATCTTTTTCTTCTTGTAAGGGAGATGCTCGAGAGCTTTATACTTGTTGTGAGTCTTGGTTCCATTTTCCTTATTCTTCCTTTTCTTATTCACCATAAGGACCGTGGGTTCATCTTTCCCCATGTACTTATCCAATTCTGAATCAAAGTAAGAAGTTACAAAGGGCTATTATCATTATTGATCATATTGTAATTAACAATAAAACCGAAGAAGGTCTTGGGAAGCGATGAGACTATGAGATCTATTTGCAAATCATCTGAGAATTTAATCCCTAAGATGTCTAAGAGTTCAATGTATCCAATAATATTGACTACATGAGGCCTAGTTGGAACAAACTCTCCATGATTAATTGTAAACAAAGAATTTTAGATCTCATACCTCTCTCGTCTTGCCTTATCTTGATAGAGATCCAGAAGGCGAGACATCATGCTATACGCATCCATTTCCTCATGTTGCTTCAAAATATCATTGGTAATGGATGATAGAATGAAACATTGAACATATATAGAATCATTAAAATGTTTCTTAGAGATTTTTAACACTTCATTACTAGCCTTATTACCAGAAGCATCAGGAATATGTTCTTCCATCACATACAATTTCCATTTATGGAGAAGGATAACACGTAATCACCTTTACCACTCTTGAAATTTTTTTCCAGTGAGAAGGTTTTCCTTATCATGTATAGATCACAGTGATATATTTTAATTCATTTTAATTCTATTTATAAAAATAAAATAAGCAGAGATTTAGTACATTATATGATAAAATTTAGACAAATAAATAAATATTATATTTATTAATCTACCACTATTTTATCAAAACCCAATAGCACTCACAATTGGATTTGAAATATCATATTTATTGGAAATTATAGTGTAAAGGATCCATATTAACCATCTCATTACCCCAACTTTGGTTGGTCGAGAAACTAAAATAGTTTTAGGTAGGAATTCTAAATTCCAACTACATTAACTCACATTTCCTTAATCTGTTGAGTGGAATCCCAAATCCTGAAATCCTTAAATTGGATTTCCTCAACCCTTTCCTCTCACTTACACTAAGTCCTTCTTTTGAAGTCAAACCTTTATGTGAAATAATTTAAGTCAACAAAAAACTTCAAGTTAGAATTCCATGATAATTGAAAGCACCCCAACTTTGGTTGTTCAAGAACTTTGAACTATGGTTTGATTTTAACTAAGTTGTGGAAGGATATACTGACATAATATATATATTTGAGGTATTTTTTCCTTTTATGTGTAAATTTCCAATTATTACCTTTATTACATATTTTTTAATATTAATTGGATTTACTTAAGTGATTCACCATGTATCAGATAATATTTACGCATAAGAAAATTTATTTTAGTTCTATCTTGCTTGATCGTTAATTTCATTAATTAATGTGACCATGATAAAAACATTAATAATGAAATAACCATGAAACTTGATAGAAATAAAATAATAAAGTGGTATGATCATGAGATTTTACTAATGGCCATTTTATCTAATGGTTGATAAACTAACCATTTACCTAGGGGAAAAACATCTTGAACCAATTAAGGTTCTTGTTACAACTTTCTCTTATCTACTTATGTATCTCTCTTGGATTGGTTTTACCTCAGATCCAAACCTAAACCACCTCCACTATCTTGGGAGATCTATCCATTACATATGATTTTACTCACATGTAGGTGAGAAAAACAAGGGGTTTACATTAAGGAAACCATGGGCACACAGACCCTTACATAATAAGAGGAGAGAAGGCACATAGGGAAACAATTTAATTTAATAATAAATTAGATGAAAGCAATATCAAAAAAGGTTTGGTGTATCCTCATGATCATCCACATGCATGAAATGGATTATTATTTTTGACTAAGACAAAAAATAT
This sequence comes from Viscum album, assembly GCA_963277665.1. Taxonomy (NCBI): domain Eukaryota; kingdom Viridiplantae; phylum Streptophyta; class Magnoliopsida; order Santalales; family Viscaceae; genus Viscum; species Viscum album. The sequence goes on along the minus strand of OY728134.1, from coordinate 815,750,478 downwards.
TATATTAAAAAAAGTAGGGATTACAAAAGTCTAAACGACATAATCTTTTTATAATAATTATCATAAAAAGTAAGAATATCATCAAGAAGGTCAACCAGCTAGGTCATGTACTAGTTAACTCCCCTATTAGCAAGACAATTTTCTACCCTATTGGCTTTGTAGAAGGTGTGAGTGACAGTGTAACTGATCTCCAGGAGAGAATGAAGACAATTAATCCATCGGGTTGTAAGTGGCCAAGCCAGACACACCACTCCATTTCACATGGACTGGAAAATCATGGTAGAATCACTTTCAATCCAAATATTGTTCTAGACCTATTGTTTGGTGAAGGAAATAGTGTGGATCAAACTCAACATTTAAGCTTCCAGGGACGAGGATATTCCATAGATACCATATAAACAACTGAGGCATTGCCCAAGGTGGTCCCTAAAGATAGAACCAAAACCCAAGGGGCCCAAATTTCCCTTGGAGGCACCATCCACATTCACTTTAATACAACCTAGGAGAAGGGATTTCCAGAACACTTCAAATTTATTCCTAGGACGGCGATAAATAAAATTAATCTACAGATGATTAAGAATCTCAAATTCTTTAATAGAGTTGTTAAAAAAAGCCCTCTGAATCAAGGCAGCTTCACGAATAGCAATGAGGATTCACATCTGACCTGCATTTAAACTGAATGAGTCATTTCTATGAATGAGTGCATTTCTATCATTCCAGATCACATGAAGAAGCTCCGCAATAGTAGCTAAGAAAATATTTTTAATTTGAAGAGAGGTTTCAATTTACACATAGTGTTTTAACTGCAAGCTGCGAGAGTCAATCAGAAGCCATCTACAATCAAAAATGTCAAAAATATAGTTCCATAGGATAAAAGCTATAGAACAGGATAGAAAAATATGGTTAATATCTTCTCTATGTTGGTTACAAAGGCTATAAAGGTTATTCATGCAACGAATTATGCATTTAATAAAACTAGCATTCAATTCTTAATCATTCTTATTTAAGATAAACCACGATCAAATTAATTAATTATCTTCTTTAATTAATCAATTATTTTATCTTAACTCTCATATGAATTTCCTTGAGATTCTCATCCATCATAATTTTAAAAAAATTAAATAAGTTTATTTAAAATTAATTATGTATATAAATGTACCTTGGATGATTCATGGTAAATACCTATTTGAATCTACCCAACATGTATTATACTAATATACTATTTACTCTTGTGAAATATTTCATACATGATTTATCACCTACTTTCATGACTTGTACCATTAACTTAATGATTATAAGAATTATATGATTTTTCGGTAACGTGTTATGCTTCAATGTACATAGAGTAACTACTATATTATAACTCATATACGATATGAATATCTAAACATTACCTAGATATTAATTAAACACACACACACACACACACACATATATATATAAACTTATCACATGGCATGTCCTATAAACTTAATGAACACACAAAAGCACATGTTGATAAAGCTTACACAATATAATAAATAAATTTGAAATATTTGAAATTTGGTATAAGTACACGACATGTACATGGAACTACATGGTGTGTATGTCCCTCACTATATATTTTAGGAACACGCATAGGGACTCGACATGTAAACCGTGCTTCAGAAAACTGGAGTACACAGTGTGTATAAGCGACTACATGACACGTGGTCTCCGAGTTACAAAGTCACTAGTCAAGTAGACCATGTGTGGTAATACATGTACCATTTATAACTCAAAGGGAATATATGCCATGTATGTGGGTTATACAGTATGTACTCTGGTTGACCGTGTGCTAGGCTGGCCTGATCAACACGTGGTGTAAGAAATAAATGCACCGTGTGTCATCAATGCACACTGTTTAAATTAATTTTTGAATTAATTCCAGATGCATTGAACACAATAACACAGTGTGTATCTTTGGTTACACGACGTATACTCTTGTGTTATCTGGCTAGAATCCTTGGCACCTCCAGATGAGATCTTAGATATTAATTCATTCATAAAATTAATCATTGTGATTAGATCTATGAGAAACAAAGTAGGAAGAAGTAGATATTGCAATTAGGATTAAAATAACAATTAAAATTGAATTTAAAACTAAATGAAAAATCCATAAATAATCAATGATCTTTAAATAATTATAAATAATTATGCGATCGCTTTGATACCACTTTTAGGTTCCGGGCATAACGGAAGCATGCGATGGATCATGGACAACTTTGTTTTTTTTCATGATCAATGATCAATATGAAATTTACACAATGATAAGTGTCTTGATATATGGAATAGAATCAAAGAAATAGAAATTGGATAGAACACCAGAACCAGAGAGAGGATCATCACATATTATTTATAATAAATTTAATTAATTAACGAATTACCCTGTTGGAATTATTTCTTTGTTAATGAATTTGAAAATAAAGCTATGTTGTACCATCGTTTCATTGTAGGAATCAAGAGAATATTCCCTCTAGTGATGATCCACACATGTTCCATAAATCTTTAAACATCACTATAGGTATATCTAGGTGCTAGAATGAAATATTATATTGCTTTCATTATCCACATTTGATCACCTCAAGAACAACTTCCAAATAATTCTCGTTGATCTCTCTTGACTTGAGAGTGGGAGGTGGAGGAAGATATCTCTCTATTCATGGGAGCATTCTTGGATAAGGGATCTATCTAGGGATTTATAGGATTCTCCAAATTTGTTGTGCACAACCAAACAAATGAATTGGATCTAAGAAAAAATAATATAATTGGGTTTATATATTTCTAGGGTTAAAATAAAATAATTGGACAGGTGCCCTTTATTATTTATTTAATCCTTGTGGAACCACATGTCAATTAATAATAATAGTAATATTATTTCTCAACATATGCTTAACTTGCGAATTAAATTAAATATTATTTAATCAAATAATATTCAATATTTATTATTTCTCACCAGACCATTAAACCCAGTATGAAATTACTCCATAATATTTATTGGTCCTTGAATAATGAATATGTATTTATTAAATAAATATCACTTCATTATTCTCCAATAAATAAATAAATATTATATTCACTAAATATCAAATAAATATTTGTTAAATATTCTTCTCACATTATATTCTGTTGAATAACTGGTGATGGAATATATGCGATCAAGAAAACATGAATAATTATTAAACCACATTAGAGAATAATATTTATTCAACTTTTTAAATAATATATAATATTATATTATCTAACTAAGATTCTGGATACACTTAGTGTGAGATCCTCTAGGCCACTTTCTCAGTGGAATTAGACAAAGCAGCCTAAAGTCCATGGTTAGCATCTAGAAACATGATAAGGAACCCATAGATAAATAAGTTAATGATGCAAAAACATAATACCTCATATAGATACTTACTATGTAATATAATCCATTTATCATAATATCTCAAATTAGGCAGGTTGTATGCTAGTTCCATCAACCTATGTGATCAATGTCTCTTTCTTTGACTTCTTGGAAATTGAAACTTCCTATAGAACACCACGACCATGGATTTATTTAGTCTATATAATTTCCATCAAATAGCCAAAGATACCAACTTTCGTTAAAGAATGTAATGGAAAAATCTTTTCTTTCATTATTCATTAATGCAATATTACTCGTGACCCAGCCAACATATCCTACCTCACCGCAAACATCTGTCGTCACAGTTTTCATCAATACATCAAAGTACGCGACTCATAATACTCATTAATAATAATATTAAAGTCTAAATACCAATAAACACATCCATAGATAGGAACATACAATGACACATATAAATGTGTATTTTCTACTAGTGGGTCTCATTCTCATAATATCTTACACTAGATATTACCAAGGGCATACACTATGAGAAGGTGCCTCAAAGACCTATGAGTCTCTACACATGACATCATGTATAATTTATGTCCCTCAAATGATATCATTTTTATATAGAACATATATTTAAAAATAGTGTCGTAACACTTCTATGTTATCATCATAGTGGGGAACTACTATGACCTTTTAGTGTGAAATATACTTTTAAGACATTATCACATACTATGTTACGCATAAGAACAATCATGATGTTATAAGAAGTTTATTAATATTAAAAACTATGAATAAAAGTTATCATAAAGTACAAAAAATTTGGTTCTAGGGTACCAACTCCAACATCATCAACATTGATCTTTATAACACCGGTTAAAGGAAAATACCAGGACACAACATATACCACCGCTTAGACACAAAACTCATTCATCCCATGATCATTAAATACTTTAATAAAAATTTAAGAATGTTAAATATAAACTCATTAGGGACTCTATTATGATTAAAGGGGTAATCATTTATTTTTATTCAAACAAACTAAGAAATAGTACAAAATTATTGAAAACCCATAAAATCACCACCTGGTAAGGCCATATGTGGAAGATGCAACCTCATACAAAACTAGTGAAATCACCTTCTCCCATTTATCTAAAATTGGTTTAACACTCAAACATTGAAAAATGGTATGTAACTTAGTCTTTGAGAAACAATTTAAAAATGGGAATAAATCATTCTTAGTAACATGATTCCCCCATAACATATCTATAACAAGAATCACTTCAACCATAAACCTCCATTAAAAGTTTTAAACCTTTAGTAATGAACTATTAAACTAGATATTCAAATAAATTATATCAAATCCATGATCATGTATTTTCATTTATATTAAGTATTTAGAATTTTAAAAAATACACTCCATTTCAAGAAAAACTCCAAAAAATACCTTCTCTAACTATCCGCCTAAAAAAATGGATGATCAAAATCCAACTTATATCCCATTTATTAAATAACAGATTAAGATTATCAAGACCCTAACTCGAGAAATCATATTCAATAATATCTCAAACAATAACTTTCTCTATACCAGGAGGAAAAATTAATTAAATAAACTAAAAGTCATATCTCCATAGACAAATACCCCTAAAAATATTTACAGACCACCCATTAGTGATCTATGAACAAACTACCTCTATCAGAAGCACCTTAAATCCCCAAAAACTACGCCAAAGGAAACCAAGTCTCCACCCAAGTAGAGCCTAAAGAAAACTAGTTTAAGGGAAATATTTTTCACTCAAGACTCGAGTAAGAAGATAACTAGTACATGATAACATCATCCCATACTACTTAGTAAGGAGAGTAATATTAAAATATCCCATGTGCCTAAACCCCAAACCACTGGACTCCTTTGGAAGACACAACCTTTCCCATGAAACCACGTGCATCTTGCTCCCACCTTCCTAGTTCCCAAAAAATATATGAAAACATGGAATAGCGATGGTTGATGAGAGTTTTTGATAATTTGAAAAGGGAAATAATATATATTGGAATATATTTCACCACTAATTTGATCAAAACAATCTTCCTTTCCATTAATATACCTTTACACTTCCAACCATTTATCTTCTTCTAAGCCCTATAAATAACATATGAAAATAATTAAACCATTTAACACTTATATATACAATGTAAAAATATTAAACATTTATTTATATAATTTATAAAACAAGTTTTATAAACAAACACACATAAAAATTTATCATAGAACATATTTTCTATTTATTTTTTAATAGTATTGAATTTATATTTTTTTATTTTATTTAATGTTTATATTTTTTTGAAGGAAAAATCTAAAACATATTAGATATCCAAGTCCTTGGATACAAAATAAAAATACATAAATGACACACACCCAAACCAAACTAAAAACTCCTTCTCACTCCTTAATCATGACAAATGATGAACAATATAATTATCCCCATTCATAACAAAGGTGACATAGTGTCCCTGAACTCATTCATATCTACTAAGACTAAACCATGTTCCACATACCTTAAGAACACTATATAATATTCTAAAATATTTCAACTTGTAGTGATGTTCTATGAGTAAAGTGGGGTGAGTATACCCTTATAGATATAGATAGCCATAAATCATAGTGGAAGCAATATAAATAACTATAATCACATAAATAGAGTAGAAAGAAAAATATCAAACCTAAATTCCATATATGTTGAGTCATTTTACTAAAATGATTTCTTTAAAATTTGTTGTTTTGATGAATCAAAACACACTCCTTGTTTTTCTTTCACTTACTTGAAGTTTTTCTAGTTATGTTTTTGTACAGACTTAACTTATGAATCACATGTTATAGTGAGATGATTTTGAACCATGTAATTTTTAAAATATCATTAATTCACTCTAAATTACATAAAAAAGAAGATATATTTGAATATTTTGATTTTTTTATAACTATACTCACAAAAATTAAAGTTTACAATTGGAAGTTTATTATGATAATATCTAGAAATGTATAACACGGCTATGAGAAATGAAATATATGAAAAGTAATACAAATTGTAGCATCATACCCTGGAATCCACTAAGAGGTTCCCCGAGACATTTGGCCACATGACCTAAAGAATAACTCCACATATACTAGAGTCTACTGAATATTAGTGAGGTCCTAGTGTGTGTCCATGGGAAAACTATTCCATCACGAGTCAAAGTGTAGCACAAAAGTAAATAATAAATTAGAAACAATAGAAGAAGTAATAAGTAGCTAGTAGCAGAATAATAATATATCCAGATATATAAACAAGATGAATATGAATCATAAATAGATACAAAATAATGATAATTATTTCATGTAGCTATACAAAAAAGAGTTTCATAGGAGATAGCGGAAACAATCATATACTACATTCTATTAAAAAAATACAAAAAGAAAAAAATCTACCACTGCTAGAATCATAAGAAAAGACTCGGTCCTATGATCCCATACTACATCCCAATACTCAAAATAAAACATCAGAATTTATACAATTCCCTTTGTATACACTTACAATAATGAAGTCTACTCAGGTACCAAGGGCAGATTGAGTAGGGTGAGAGATATACTCAGTAGTCCACCACCAAAAGTGTCAAGAACAATATAGTCTGTGCATATAAAATGAGTAGTGTGTAGGTACATAGTAAATTTAAGTCAATAAATAAAAAAAACATATCGGTCCTAGTTTCTCATGGATACCTAAATGACGCTAATTTCTTCAGCCTAAGCCACATGTATCTGAAACAAGGTGAACCTATAAAATTAAAATATGGTTTTAAAAAGGTTCCCTAGAATACATGCAATGATGAATAATTAAGCCTTTCAACAAGGAAAGTATTAAGTATGTATCGAACCCAAGAATGCTATTTATCTTAGAAGAAACTTACTTTGATTTAATAGATTGAAATTTATAGGTTTTCATATAAGGGATTTCTAGAATTTAATAAAGAAGCATCCCAGGCCTCTCCAAGGTGAACTGTATAAAGAAACCCAAGTATCGTACCTAGAGAACTATAATATACCAAACACCATTAGATTCCATACAAGGAAATCCATAAATGAATCCCAAGTATCACTATAAAGCCCCGACCCTAGAAGCCTAAAGCTGGTGAATTATTTTAATACATTGGCATGATTACAAGGAATCAATTCCTAAAGGACCGATCGGTTTAGTAGTCCTGGAAAATAGATTACATACATGAACATTACATTACACATTAAAACATAAAACAAAACATAAATAATCATTTGAGAATGCAATTATTCCCTTAACTTAACCCTACATATCAATCATAATACACTTCTTGGAATCCTGGGAAAACAAAACATAAGAAAGGGGTGAGCTTAGATGCTCAGTAAGGGTAAATAATTTAGCGGAAGCTATAAACTTTTAAAGAAAGATGTGTAATAAAAACAACAACCTTTTAAGCATAAACTTGAACATAATAAGGTAAAAATAAAATCAAACATTACCATATAAAAATGAACATAGATATTCTACTAGTCTAATAATCACATGTAATAACTAATTTCATAATGAGGGAATGCATAATTCCGAACATCATAACCACATATTCATGGCCTCGTGCCAAGACTACAAATAAAAACTTTGTCAAGGCCTTATTCCAAGACACTAATTTGTCTAATGAGACCCACCGATTCATCGAGGGGCTATAGCGTCCCCAACCCATCACTTACTAAGTCCAATGCATTCCTCATATGAAAAGGGTGAAACATAACATAAAAATTCATATTAAAACTAGTATACGAAATGTCGATACTTCAACCAAAAAACATGAATGGTATAAAATCAGCACATCCATAGTCATACATACCATACTCCATTCAATAAAATATATTATATTATAATAGATAAACCCCAATCATGAATAATATCCAGTAAAGGATGTTGACATAGTTGAAAATGATCTGTAAAACTCTTTGAGAGAAATATCTTGTTTTCATGAAATCATTTAAAAGTCACACAATTTAGAAAAAAATACATTGAAAATACATTTTTGAATCAAAGTGTCCCATACCACTTTTAAACTTTTGAAAGGAATTAAGATTTTAAAACATTCATGTCCATATAAATAAATCCTTAAAACCATTTTGAAAACATGGACATTAATGAGAAAGATTTAGAAGAATAAATATTTAAAACATTTAAAATGATGTTTAGTTAAAGAGTCACTTAAAATAATCCTTTTCAAAACTCTTTTATGAAACATGTACATAGATAATAAATATGTCCTAGTAAATACTTACACATGAACAATCTCGGATAATAATGAGATCAAGGAATTAACCATTACCTTGTACTCTCCTTTAGTCGAGGGTACGTTTAACCTCCTGTATAATGACCATAGTATGTTATTAAATTATACCAGAACCATTAATATTTATTATATCATATATGATTCATTTATGACTTTATATCACCCATTTAATAATAATTTCCATGTTCAAGTAACATTTTGGGTAATAATCGCTTTCTATATCGTACGTGTTTTAACTTGTTATTCTTGATTGTATCACTTAGATAAGGATTTAACTACTTCCAGAATATAAAAAATGATTTATATATCATATATATTTAGAATATAAATATGTATAATAGATAGATATATGAAATGGAAACACTATTCCTGGAGACGGTAGTCCGTACGTAAGCATGAATGTTGTTTCCGTTTTCTTATCATATATTATGGAAGTAAGTAAACAAAATATATTTATCTAAATAAATATATATTGTTCCAGTAGAAATATTATTTCATATACCTAATAATTAATCAATATATATATTTTTATAAAAAATCTTTAAGGGTGATCATTGAAGATTAATCTCATCGCGTCGTGGAGACGGTAAGCCGTACGTACGCATGGGCGACAATATCAATCTATAAATGATAAAACGATATTTAATTAGATGGTATATTATATATAAAAAATCATTACCATGTTATATTCATTATTTAAATTAATTTTACTCATTATTATAACCATCCAAATAATTTAGTGTTGAATAATAAACTTCACCACAACGTGGAGACGGTAAGCCGTACATACGCAGGTATGGTGACTTTGTCATTCATAGGATGGATAGAATAATGAATATGGTTTTACCATATTTATAATAAAATATCATTATGTAGAAGGTATTGGAGTTATTATTTTATTATGTAAATAACAAATAAAGATGAAGTGGAAGAATAAAAGAACTTTAAAAGAGGTGATGAAATAATTACCTCTTCTTCGGGTGCTTCCTTTTGATTTGAACAAAAGGGCGCCTTAGGTTGGATATCTGATAAAATTAATGCCTATAGGTTAAATTGAGGGTAGTTGGGAGGATATTTAAGTAAGGTTTGGCCGATCCAAATGGCTTTGGAGGTGTGAAGTTAAGATAAGGAGAAGTACCCTTTTATAGGAGAGGTGAGAAAAGCTTGAAATATTAATTTATTATAAAATAATTTTTGGTTTCTAATAGATCCAAATTGATTTATTTCAAGTATAAGGTGGGGGTTGTTCTAAATACTCTCAACCAATTAGTTTTAGACAAGTTTATGTCACCATATTAACCTTATCTTTTAGGTTTATCCCTTAGTTAAATAGTTTAACTTTTACCATGTCTTCTTGTATTATTATAATACATGGTCAATAAACTTACTATAAAATGACTAGAGAACCTAAAGAGGTTAATTAATGACATATATATAATTATATAAGTCCTTTATTATAACTTTAGATTTTTAGTACTATTATATAATTTAATAAAATGGTATTGGTTTTAAAAACTCATTTATGTCAATTTTGAAACTATTTAGTATTTGTTTTTTTTGAAAGTCATAACAAAATTATTACTTATAAAAAAATTCATTGAATCAACCCCAACATGTAATATTAACCTAGAAAATTATTGTAATGCATCAAAAGTCTCAATTTAAATTTATTTTAATATTTACAATATCAATTATTTTAATCTTTCATTAGTAAGGTAATTAATACATCATCATTATGTCATAAATAAATTTAATTATTTAATGTCTAAAAATAATAAATAAAATACTATTATGTAGGAAATATTTTTAAATTTATAATCATTATTTATCATTGAATTTATCTTATGTATAACCCTATATTAAAAATGTTTTAGTTATTAAAATTTGAATTTAACACTTTTAACTCTTCTTTAAATAAAATATAATAAATGTCCTAATCTAATCCAAGTAGATAAAAAAGGATCATAGTTTTTTTATAAAGGATTATTTTGGTTGAAATAAACTTATCCAATAGAATTAGGACATGTGTTAGGGTAATTATAATATCATTTTTACCTTTAATTACCCTATTTACTTTTAATAGTGGTAAATAAAATTCAACATTTACTATTCACAAAAAAATTATTTTCATCCTATTGAACCTAATTTTACTTACTGATATCAACTATGTCTCTCGGATGTTTGAAATTAAATTTACAAAAGTGGTAAAATTATTTTTTATGCAAATTTGCAAATGTGCCTAGAAGGTGGGTAAAAGACGTTAAAAAAGTTCAATAAAATTTTATATGTCTTATATTATTATAAAACGACTCCAATTAATTAAATTAGAATAATATATGTTTTATTTATCTATTTTTACTTTAATATATATTTTTAATTAAAATAATTATTTAAATGAAAAAGTCATTTTTATCTACAACGTAGTGTTTTTCACTATTCATCAAAAATTGAATGTGTTCAGAAAAATACCAAAAAAATCACCCAAAGATAATTTTGATATTGAAAATTAAAAAATGATTTCAATTTTATCAAATTCAAAACATAGAATTTTTATTACTTAATTTAAAATTAATTCCCGTTGTTAAAACCAGAAAGCGAGTTTTTAAGAAGTAAAAATTATCAAAAGATTGACATGTGTTTATGTACAATTTAAATGTGAAATTACATCCAATGAACTAAATTATATTAAATGATAAAAATATAATCTAATTATACTTTAAAACCACTCAAATTTATAATTTAACAGTATAAATTATTTCGATTAAAAAGTTTTTTTTAATTAAAATTTATTATTTTTCACTATTCATCAAAATATGAAAGTTATCAGAAAAGAACAAAAAATTTATCCAAACTAGATTTTTATTTCCTACTTCTAAATAAGAATTTAAATTAATTAAATTTAATATATAAAAGTGTCAAATATTGTTTTTAAAAAGGGCTCTCCATTAAAAGGCCGAAAAACAGCATTTTTTGAAAAATACTTCTTTTATCTAAAAAAATGAATTTAACCATGTATTATGTCTAAGAAACAAAAAATATGAATTTTAAAATTATATAGGATATATATATATATATAATTCAAAATGTGGTTAATTCTATTCATAACCGCTTTTTAAATGGCTAGTTTGATATGTCATGATGCACTCGAACTTGGTGTTGCGTGTAGAAAAAAATATTGAATTACTTTAAAGAGATAACATACTATGAAATCTTGGGGTGTTACATTCTCCCCTCATTTAATAAATTGTTTCCTCACAATTTGAAAATTTTCTTCGAAAATAAAAGTTGAAAATAGAAAATACCTTTGTGGAAAACCCACATCGGAAATAGGGTTAATAAAATTTAGTTTTAATAAGAGGGAAAGGGAAATGAAAAAGTCACCACCAAATTAGGATTTCATATATGAGAACATTGGTGGAAATTAGAGACAAATAATTGGAGGTAAAAAGTAAATATTTATAGGTCGTGATTGTGGTCATCAATCACAAAAAGGTGAACAATAAATGTAAAATTGAGGGCCTCAAAGCCATCAATCTATGATGATTTAAAGTATCATCAGTTCAACAAAACATATCGTATTAGGATAACACATTTTTTTTAGATAATTTATTGTTTTTAAAGAGTAGGGATTGATTTACTGTCAAGATAATAACTCAAGAAAACATACTTGATTTCATTACCTGTCATAATCATATTCTCCTCATTTGGTAGTGCTTCGATCTATTTTCACTTCATCCCTTACACTAGGAAATGAATGTTCAAAAAATAATTTTTTTACACCTGAAGCACATTTGATAAATCATAAGGTCCAAAAGTATTTCCTTAATCCTCTAAATGTTTATTGAAAACCAAAAGGTTAGGTCAAAGTATTCAATAAATCATACTTTAACCTCAAAAAAATATCAAGTGTTCAACTTACTCAATTCCAACCTTTATACTTATCCAAAATACTTGTGTCCAAACTCATAGTCCAAAAATTTATAAGGAAGGTAAACATAACATAATTAAGATCTATTTTATCACATAACAACATGTGAATAACTTCATCATGTATTCTATCAAAACATGGTAACAACCTGAATTACCATAAAACCTTATTTTAATAGGTATGCACTTTTTTATTCCTTATGTAAAACATAGAATACTAGATATACTCCTTAAATCCAAAAATGTTGTAATCTCCAACAATTATGGAATAAAAAAACCATTAATTAGTTTCAATTTATTCAAGAATATCCAATATAATTTATCCAAATCAATCATATCTTATTACAAAATCACTACCTCAGTATCAGAACCATAGTAAAGTTTATCTTTCCTTCAACCATGTATTTTCCAAAATTTTTAACTTTCTATTGAGTCACTTTTATTAGAACCATATAATCTCAAATCCTCAATGAAATAGTACTTGAGTACAATCCTTATTTATTTCTATAATTCATATTACCATTACATCATTGATACAACACTTAAATGACATAATTCTTTAATAACAATCATAAAAACACTAGTCATTACTCTTCATCTGTGGTAGTATCATAACTTGATTATTATCCAATAGAATCATTTGGGGAATTAACTGATGATTTGTACATTTATTCGCGTAGTGCCCCAACTCCTTGTAGTTGAATCATTGTACATTTGAAACCTTTTTCTTACCCTTGCAATCACAGACGTGGTGTCCTTTTTCTCCACACTTATAACATAATCCCATTCCCTTCAAGAATTTACTAAGGTGATTTTTTCCACAGTTATCACATGTGAGAAAATACTTATTTACCTTCTTCCCTTTATCTATCTTCTTTTACCATCCTCTTCTTTTCTTACTTCACTTCAAATCCATAGGACTCACAGAATTCTTTACTTATCTTATTAACACATGATACTATTTCTTCAAATGATGCAGATATGTGGGAGACTATTTCCCTTCTAAATTATGGATTAATACCATGAAAGATATCACAATTCTTACTCTTTGAATCATGCATATTGCTGGAGTACACATTCCTTCTTCTGGGTACCATTTCTAAAGGATGACATACACTAGGTTAGATCATATCATAATGTATAATCCAAAAACTATAAAAATTATCAGCATTAATTGAATATTTACAAACATCTAGTATCATAATCATAACATTGGTTTCTTTTTTGACATATTTACTCATAAATCCTTCATAATGGTTTCAAAATAAAATGTGAATTATCCTAAGTATATAACCTGGGAGTTTCAATTCCAAGAGTACATTAAGACCCGTTTTTGTGTACCAGGATACCCCGAGTCAAGCCCAAAACTCATTGTCAGAGTTTTCACTCTTAGGTACATCTGTGCCAGATCCACCTCTACCTGTTTGTATCCAAACAAGGATTTATTTTCTCAGAAAACCCATATAATATTTACACTACCAATATTTTTGGATGTTCTTCTATCCTAATCCTCAAAGTCTATCTTAGGGTAATGTTATCTAATCAGAGTTTATCTAAATCTAGTTTCCATGGTTTGTACTAAACTTCCTATGATACCAAATGTAATGCCATCACCCCAGAAGCCCAGAGCCAGTGAATTATTTTAATACATTGGCATGATTACAAGGAATCAAGTCCCAAAGGACCGATCAGTTTAACAGTCTTGGAAAATAGATTACATACATGAAGGTTACATTACACATTCAAACATAAAACACAACATAAATAATCCTTTGAAAACAACATTATTCCCCTAGATTAACCCTGCCTATCAATCATAATACATTTCTTGGAATCCTTGGAAAACAAAACATAAGAAAGGGGTGATCTCAAATGCTCAGTAAGGGTAAATAATTTAGAAGAAGCTATAAACTTTTAAGGAAATATGTGTAATAAAAACAAAAAACTTTTAAACATAAAATTAAACATAATATGGTAAAAATAAATAAAAAATTACCATATAAACATGCACATGGATATTCTACTAGTCGAATAATCACATGTAATAACTAATTTTATAATGAGGGAATGCATAATTCTGGACATCATTACCACATAGTCAAGGCCTCATGCCAAGAATACAAATAAAATTTTTGTCAAGGCCTTGTGCCAAGACACTAATTTCTCTCATGAGACCTACCGATGCATCAAGGGGTTATATTGGGCCCCAAGCATCACTTAATAAGTCCAATTAATTCCTCATATGGAAAGGGTGAAACATAACATAAACATCCGTATTAAAAATAACATAAGAAATTCCAATACTTCAACCGTAAACCATGAAAGGTATAAAAACAACACATCCATAGTCATATATATCATAATTAATTCAATACAATATATTTTATTATAATAAATAAACCTCAATCATGAATAACATCCAGTAAAGGTTTTTGTCATAGTTTAAAATGATCAGTAAAACTCTTTGAGAGAAATATCCTGTTTTCATGAAATTATTTAAAAGTCACACAATTTAGAAAAGAATACATTTAAAATAAATTTTTGAATCAATGTGTCCCATAACACTTTGAAACTTTTTAAATAAATTAACATTTTAAAACATTCATGTCCATATAAATAAATCCTTAAAACCATTTTGAAAACAAGGACATTAATGGGAAAGATTTAGAATAATAAATATTTAAAACATTTAAAATGTTGTTTTAGTTAAAGAGTCCTTTAAAATAGTCCTTTTTAAAACTCTTTTATAAAACATGGACATGGATAATAAATATGTCCCAGTAAATACTTACACATGAACAATCTCGAATAATAATGAGATTGAGGAATTAACCCTTACCTTGTACTTTACTTTAGTCGAGGGTACGTTTAACCTCCTGTATAATGAATATAGTATGTTATTAAATTATAACAGAACCATATTAATATTTATGATATCATATATGATTCATTTATTACTTTATATCACCCACTAGATAATAATTTCCATGTTAATGTAACATTTTGGGTAATAATCGCTTTCTATATCGTACGTGTTTTAACTTGTTATTCTTGATCGTATCACTTAGATCATGATTTACCTACTTCTAGAATATAAAACATGATTTATATATAATATATATTCAGAATATAAATATTTATAATAGATAGATATATGAAATGGAAATACCGTTCATGGAGACGGTAGTCCGTACGTACGCATGAACGCTGTTTCCGTTTTCTTATCGTATAGTATGGAAGTAAGTAAAAATAATATATTTATTTAAATAAATATATATTGTTATAG
Organism: Viscum album; assembly: GCA_963277665.1. Classification (NCBI taxonomy): domain Eukaryota; kingdom Viridiplantae; phylum Streptophyta; class Magnoliopsida; order Santalales; family Viscaceae; genus Viscum; species Viscum album. The sequence goes on along the minus strand of OY728134.1, from coordinate 815,734,573 downwards.
TAGAAATATCATTTCATATAACTCATAATTAATCAATATATATATTTTTATAAAAATTCTTGAAGGGTGATCATTGAAGATGAATCTCATCGCGTTGTGGAGACGGTAAGCCTTACGTACGCACAAGCGAAAATATCAATCTATCGCTGGTAAAAGTTGTTTAATTGGATGGTATATTATATATAAAGAATCATTACCAAGTAATATTAATTATTTAAATTAATTATACTCATTATTATACCCATCTAAATAATCTAGTGTTGAATAACAAACTTCACCACGATGTGGAGACGGTAAGCCGTATCTACGCACGTATGGTGACTTTGTCACTCATAGGATGGATAGAATAATGAATATGGTTTTACCATATTTATAATAACATATAATTATGTATAATTTACTGGAGTTATTATTTTATTATGGAAATAACAAAGAAATAGGAAGTGGAATAAGAAAATAACTTTAAAAGAGGTGATGAAATAATTACCTCTTCTTCGGGTTCTTCCTTTTGATTTGAAACAAAGAGCTTCTTAGGTTGGCTTTCTGATCCAAGTAAGGCCTCTAAGTTAAACTTATGTTAGTTGAGAGAATATATGATCAGGTTTTATCTGATCAAAATGGATTTGTATGTGTGAAGTTAAGATAAGGGGAAGTACCCTTTTATAAGAGAGGTGAGGGACACTTTAGGAAAATCTTGAAATATTTATTTATTATAAAATAATTTTTGGTTTCTAATAGATCCAAATTGATTTATTTATAGGATAAGGCAGGGTTGGGTTGAAATAATCTCAACCAATAGGTTTTGTACAAGTTTCGGTCACCATTTTAACCTTATCTTTTTAGTTTAACCCTTAGTTAAATAGTTTAAATTTTACCATGTCTTCTTGTATTATTATAATATATGGTTAATAAACTTACTATAAAATGGAAAGAGAACATAAAGAGGTTCACTAATGACATATATATCATTATATAATTCCTTTTTACAAACCTTATATTTTTAGGACTGTTATATAATTTAATAAAATAGTATTGGTTTTAAAAACTCATTTTTTTCAATTTTGACACTATTTAGTATTTGGTTTTTGTGAAAGTCATAAAAAATGATTACTTAGAAAAAAATTAATTTAATCAAACATAAAATATCATATTAACATATAAAATTTGTGTAATACATCAAAAGTCTGAATTTACATTTAATTTAATAGTTATAATATAAATTATTTTAATCTTTCATTAATAAGGTAATTACTGCATTATCATTGTGTCATAAATAAATTTAATTATTTAATGTCTAAAAATTATAAATAAAATTCCATGATGTAGGAAATATTTTTAGATTTATAATTATAATTTATATCCAAATTTATCTTATGTATAACCCTATATTTAAAATGTTTTAGTTATTAAAATTTGAATTTAACACTTTTAACTCTTCTTTAAATAAAATATAATAAATGTCCTAATATAATCCAAGTGGATAAAAAAGGATCATATTTTTGTCCTAAGGTTTATTTTGTTCTATATACACTTATCCAATATAATTAGTACATGTATTAGGATAATTATAATATCATTTTTACCTTTATTTACCCTATTTTTTTTAACCGTGGTAAATAAAATTCAAAAGTTACTATTCATAAAAAATTATTTTCATCATATTGAACCAAATTCTACCTACTTATGTCAACCATGTCTCTCTGAGTTTTTAAATTCAATTCACAGAGGCGGTAAAATTATTTTTTATGCAAATTTGCAAATGTGCCTAGAAGGTGGGTAAAAGACGCTAAAAAAGTTTAATAAAATTTTATATGTCTAATCTTATTATAAAATGAATCCAATTAATTAAATTGGAATAATATATTTATTATGTATATATTATTTAATTTAAGATAAATTTTTAATTAAAATAGTTATTTAAATGAAAATGTTGTTTTTTATCTACAACATAGTGTTTTTCACTATTAATCAAAAATTGAATGTTTTCAGAAAAATACCAAAAAATTCACCCAAATATAATTTTGATATTATAAATTCAAAAATGATTTCAATTTTACCATATTAAAAACATATAATTTACATTAATTAATTTAAAATTATTTCCCATTCTCAAAACTAGAAAGTGAGTTTTTAAGAAGTAAAAATTATCAAAAAATTGACATGTGTTTATGTACAATATAAATATGAAATTACATCCAATGACCTAAATTATATTAAATGATAAAAATATAATTTAATTATAATTTAAAACCACTCAAATTTATAATTTAACACTATAAATTATTTTTATTAAAAAGTTGTTTTTAATTAAAATTTAGTATTTTCACTATTCATAAAAATATGAAAGTTATCAAAAAAGTACCAAAAATTTATCCAAACTAAATTTTTGTGTTCAAATTATAAATAAGAATTTAATTTAATTAAATTTAATATATAAAAGTTTCAAATATTGTATTTAAAAAGGGTTCTCCATTAATAGGCGAAAAAATTGCATTTTTTGAAAAATACTTCTTTTATCTGAAAAATTGAATTTGTCCTTATATTATGTCTATGAAACAAAAAAGATGAATGTTAAAATTATATAAGATATATATATATAATTCAAAATTTGGTTAATACTTATGATAACTGTTTTTTAAATGACTATTTTGATAGGTTGTGTTGCACTTGAACTCGGTGTTGTGTGTATGGAAAGCTATTGAATTACTTTAAAGAGATAACGTACTATGAAATATTGGGGTGTTACGATCATTCTTAGTGTGGTGTAAAGCATGAACCTCTAACCCCATCCCAGGTGTAACACATAGGGAACTAACTATCGCTAATGGATAGTGTAACCATATCACACACCATGCCCATACAAGGTATCTCCCCTAGGGAACCATTATCACTCATGGGTAAGTTAGCAATCTACCTAGTGAGCCCATCCAAGGAAATTTGTAAAAAGGATCAAAGTATTACTCCCAGTGTAAAGGTAACCATTCCATTTTCTAGTTATGAAGTATGATGATCCCATCCACGGTGTCCTTAAGTCGAGACCCTTGTATCACTCTCATATTAAGTAAATGGAAGTTTATGGTTAACACTAACTCATACCATACCCCCAAGAATTATTAAAAACCTATCCAATTCACTTAATTCAAGCAAGGAAAGATATAACATAAAGCACAAGGGCCCAACTCTTGGACAATCATTTATCTTATGAAATTATCATTCCATTTCATTTATCATAAGGAAAATCATACACTCTAATTAATAATAAATATCTCATTACCAAATCATAAGGCTCTTAATACTTTAAAGAGGGGCACACCCATAGGGGTGGATCATATTGAGGTAAATGCCTCATGGAATTGATTCGTAGGTAGCTAGGGTCCCATTACACATAGGAATAACCTTTAGTTTAATTAATTTAACATTATGGATGTGACACCATGAAGCTAGATGTGTGGCACAATTTACTTTGATAAAATACAACTAGAATTTGAGGGAAAATAACTAGACCACCTAACTTAATCCTTTAGAACTCTCCTCATCTAGTATCATCCCTTGAATCAAGCTAGAACTGAAGAAATTAAAATAATAGATGGAAAACCTGAAAATAGGGAATATTATCTTACACCGAAATATCATAAAATATAGAATGATAAATGAAGAAAGAAGGAAGAGGATCAAGGTGATTACCATTGCATATCCAACACACCTGACTGAGATGCCAACAGAGCTCAGATGAAGGAGATCTAGATGAACCTAGATTAGGCTAGAGGGTTTATCTCATATGTCTCATACTATAGAATGAGTAGGGTGTTCTATAAAAAATTATCCCATACCTTAAAAAAAACAATCAAATATATTTGCATGGCATGTAAAATTTATAAAGTGTAAATCTTAGTCTTTTCCCTCTCGAGGAAAACCCAATTCACTATATTTAAGGGGTATGGCCAGCCCATTACACATCATGTTTTTAATAAACACTCTTTGTTTAAAAAACACTCCATGTATTTAATACATGTTATTTATTTTTCCTGCATTCAACCTCCATCCCACCTGTTATTTTCTTCTCAGAAGAATATCAACCTTCCCTTAAGCATGGTTTCCAAGTTTAACCAAAACTAAAAAGACAATGCACCTTATTGAATAGCCTAGACATTACAACCTCCCCTTATTTTAAAAACTCATCTCCAATTTTCTCTTATGAGGGTCATAAATCATCATCTGAGAAATGTTTCAGCCATTGAGCATGTGCATCAACCTCTCTCTCCAAGATCTCATCCTATACACAGCCGTGCTACCATAACACCCAAACTAGAGGAACTGAATTTCCTTATAGATCCTTCATGCTCTAATCAATGATATGTAAAATATTATCCTCAAAGGATACATCTACATAATGATCAATATCCTTAGGATCAAATAAATGATATGGATTATAATTATATAAGTGAAGCTGCAATACACAGAAGATATCATGAATGGAACAATACCTATGAGGTAAGTCCAACCTATAGGCTACTAACCTGAATCTCTTCATGATCTCAAAAGGCATGAAATAACAAGGAGATAGCTTTCCCTATCTCCAAATACATCTGTGACCCAATATAGGTGATACATGTATAAATACCTGATGTTCCACCTCAAACTCTATAGGTCGACAAAGAAAATTGGTATAAGACTTATGCCTAGAATGAGATATATCCATACATTTATAGATCATATATACTTGCTAATAAGTCTCCTAAAAAATATGAGGAACCAATAGTACTGCCCCACCTACCTCTAACCAGTATAGGGGTGAATGGAATGGCCTACCATAAAGGGAATCATAAAGAGCCATCTGAATCATTTCCAAAAAGCTATTATTATAGTAAAACTCAACCAGAGGTATATGATTCTCCCAATAACCTCTAAAATAAAAATACATGCATAGATTATGTCTTCCAACACCCCTATCATCTACTTAGACTTCCCATCAGTCTGAGGGTGATATGTAATAATCTTTAGCACATGTGAAACCAGTGCTTTCTATAACCCCTTCCAGAACCACGATGTATACTGGGAATCTCAATATGACATGATAGAATGGGTAACACCATGAAGGAATAAAATCTTATAAATATAAATCCTCAAAATATATTCAATTGAGAAGGTCTAACAGATAGGTAGGAAGTGCATGAACTTGGTTAAATGGTCGATGATCACCCATATGACATTACTGCCTCGAGGGGATTTCAGAAACCCCTTGAATAAATTCCTAGTTATGTTATTTAATTTCCATTCAATAATGAATAGAGGCTGTAGAAGTCCATTAAGTCACTAGTGCTCCACCTTCACCTGTTGATAGGTGGAACACCTTGTAATAAAACCGACAATATACCTCTTTATACATGGCCACCAATACTGACAGTGTATGTCTTAGTACATCTTGGTAATCCCATGGTGAATTTCCCAAAAATAAGCATGAGATTCCTACATAAAATCTTCCTATATATTTTAAGGAACCTAGATACATCCATGGAAGTGTGGAATATCATCCTCATTGATAACAAAACCAGGCAATGGGTCCTCTCCTAGGACACATTACCTTTGGACTAAGACCTTAGGATCAGAAATCTATATCATCCTTACCCATTCCATAAGGGATGATTTTATTGATAAAGCTATAAAAATAGTTTTACCATGGAAATATTGAACCTCTAGGTTCATTTCATAAAATATAGCCATAAAATTTTACTCACCACTAGCCTCTTAGATGGCTTGTGTTTGAGTCTTCTAGCTTAGTGCATCAGCCACAACATTACCCTTTATGAGTGTATAAGAAAGATCAAAGTCAAATGAATTCAGTTACTCTAACCACCTGTGCTACCTGATATTCAAGTCACACTGTGTGGAAATGTATTTTATATTTTTATGTTCCATATAAATGATGAACCACTCACCTAATAAATAATGTCTCCAAAAACATAAAGAATAAACCATAACTACTAGCTCGAGGTCAAGTGTAGGTTAATTACACTCACAAGGTATCAACTAGAGGGACCTATATACTACAAATTTATCTCCCTACATCAAAACTACTACCAACCTGATTCTTGAAGCATCACAATAAATGATATAGTCTCTGCCTAACTCTGGTAGAATCAGTATCGATGCTGTAGTCAGTCTCCCTTTCAACTCCTGAAAGGCTATCTCACTTGCATCTGGCCACACAAAATTTACACCCTTCTTAGTAAATAACATGATAAGCACTACTATGCATCAAAAGTATTCAATGAAACACCTATAATATCCATCCAACCCCAAGAAACTGTGTATGTTAAAGACATTATTGATATACTCCCTGGAAACTACAATGCTCACCTTATTTGGGTTAATAGATACTCATTATCTTAAATGATACAACCTAATAAGTGAAAATTTTAGATCCAAAAGTGTAATCTTGTGAGATTAGAATACAACTGGTGAACTCTCAATGTATTCAGAATGATCTCAAGATGTTTGGCATGATCAGGTTGAGTACAAGAATACACCAAGATATCTTTCACAAATAATACCACAAAAGAATCTAGATATAGGTGGAAAAATCGATTCATCAAAGCCATCAAAATGGAGGGAACATTTGTAAGGATGAATGACATAACCAAATACTCACACAATCTATATATACTCTGGAACACTGTACACGGTATGTATGATGGCCTCACACACACCTGATGGTATCCTGAACTAAAATCAATCTTATAGAAAACTATCACTCCTTAGATCTGTTCTAAGAGGTATTTTATACAAGGTAATGGATAACATTTATTTAACATAATCTGGTTCAACTGGAGATAATCCACACAAATCCTAAAGGTCCCATCTATCTTCTTAGATAATAAAACAGGAGAACCCCATGGATATGAACTAGGTCATATAAAACCCCATTTCTCTTAGTTTTATAATTACTTCTTGAGTTCATGGAGCTCTGTTGCTGCCATCCTATAATGAAGAATGAACATTGGTACCACTCAGGAAACTATCTCGATGGTAAACTCTACCTCTCTCATAGGAGATAAAATAGAAAAATTTTCAGGGAATACATCCATGAAACGATCCACCACAGGAGGGAATTTCATATGTTGTATTCCCTGATCATTAATAAATAGGCTAGCCATCTAGGATGTCACTATACCCAGTCCATGATGCTCAGGTCTAGTTTGAATCTCCTAGAAATACCATTTTCCCTTATAAATATAAGAACCTCCCTCAATTGATGTAATATACTCCCTTTGGAAATAATAATAAATATGGGAATGATAAGGAACTAGCTAGTCCATCCCAAGAATGACATCAAAGCCTGTTATCTTGAGGAAAAAGAAATTACACAGGAATCGATACCCACTTATCTCAAGGGGGTACTCCTTGAACTAGAGTATACTCTATGGTAAAACCCATAATAACATTTCAAGATGTATCATTCCACATAAGTACACTATTTTTAGGACCAAAATCTCTATAATTACTACAAATATAAAAGAGTATGAAGCACCTATATCAAATATGGAAGAAACCAAAGTATAGGCTACTAGAATAACACCTCTTACTTTATAAGGCCTTGGACTTTTCCTCTTGAGTGTGGGATACACTACATATATGTGGATAGATATATGGCCTTGAGATGCACCTTGACTAACCTAAGAAGGTTTGCTTTACTGGCACCAAACCACCTCTATAATATGACTTCCTCAACCATGATAACCTCCCCAACCTAATCAGCTGGTAGAAGACCAAATAAAAGCCTAATGTGGTGCTACAAATCTTGTACCTGAATGCGGTGTCAGTATATATCCATTCTCAATAGTTACTATAAGGAAAGTTTGGAATAAATTCTGTAGGTGTCCTATCCTGCCGCAAGATCAATACTCGATTGGGTTCCTTATAAATTTGGGCTTCTTATGGCTTGTCTTACCATACTATTGACACACTACATAGTTGTCAGTTCATGTCATCTAATTGATGATTCCCCAACATGTAACCTCAAAATGATGTTTCTTTCCACTAGAAAAACCATATCCCTACCTTGAAATTGAACCATACTAGCTCATATTTCCATATTCCCTCAAGTCACATTCTTTGATGAAGGCATGGTTCACTATCTTCAAAACAATGGTCAACCAAAATACACTCAACTAGGATCATATGATGTATGCAATCCCATCCTCAAACCATCCTGTAGTCATCAACTCATCACTGGTCAATGTTGACATGAAACATTTAAGCTTAGTAAAATGAGACGAATACTCCATCAGAGAAATAGAGCCATACTATAGGAACATAAACTCTTCAGAATGGTTTTATGTCAAGGTATATGGAAAGAAGTAGTCATAGAAGGCTATATAGAAGTCCACCTAGACCATAACTTGATAATAATCAGCCTAATAGATGACATCTCACCAATTTTTGGCAGAGTAATAGAGCATACAGGTGGTGAGGTTGAACATCCACTCTAGAGGCATCTCTATATGCTCAAAGATCGATAACATGGCCTCCATCCAAGATTTTTTATCTTGAGGACTGCCATCCCCTGAGAATGTGGGAGAATAATGCTGCTAAAATTCCTACGTCAACTCTTCCATAGTAGGGGTAGGTCATGGGGATCCCTATAAAAACTTCATGAAGTGTAATAAGCTATCTCAAAATTGAGAAGCATCACCCAGTGGAGGAATAATATGATGTTCCTTTAGAGGAACTACATGAGGTAATACTGGTGGCTCAGGGCCCACCACCTCTAAATCATGGTCATCTCCACCCTCCTGGCGCATGACTTGTGAAAATTGTGGCCGCATATCTCTAAAATTTCAAATATCACACCTTAGGTAATATTTAAAAATAGATAGAAAATAGTCAAATAAGGAAAGGATAGGTACACAACCTTCCTATAAACAAGTCACACCTCTATGCCTGCTCCTAAATCTTGGTCTAGGTTATAAGAAGGATGAAAAAAGACCACAGGAGATACTTCCTACTTCCCACTAATAATGTCGAGTTAGGATCAAGGTCTCATATAACATAAAATAGGTTCTGGTGATTTCTTAGTCAGTATCCAAGTATCACTGAGAGGGTGAGGGGGTGAATTAGTGATATCTATTTCCTTTTATGTTTCCTTCTTTTGAAACAACCTTCGCCTCCTGTTAAATAGTTTCTTCCCTACTGAGCACACAAAATCACAGGAACATAAGATTTACAAGGTTCACTACTCAACAAGAGTAGCTACATACTTGGTATGGTACATAAAGAATCCATTACCACACAATCCACTAGAAAACAATCCTTTTATGTGGAATATAATGAGTTGGATATTCCCTTACACTTGTGTAACACTTTGAAAACAATCAAATAGTGAATTTTCTCCCTCTTAGCACAAATAGGGTAAAATAATGTTTCATTTATTATTGATGAACTTCCAAAAAAAATCTCTCAAAAAAATTATTCACTTTCCTACCCAGAAGCTAGTAAGAACCTCCTAGTGCAAACAACTTGCATGACACTCCTTGCTTGCGCGCCTTCCTGATTGAGTGCCTCCCTGATTGCATGTCTCCATGCTTGCGCGCCTTCCTACTTGCGTGTCTTCCTACTTGTGTGCCCCTAAATACTTGCGCACCACTATTGTTCACATCTCACAAGTTTCACATCATTTTTGGCTTATACACATCACACTTATTGCACACGCTTCTGCTTGTGTGCCACTCTACTTGCATACCTCCCTACTTTCACACCTTTTTAATAACTCCCAACTTGTGGGACACTTCATCTTGCATGCCACTTTCTACTACTAGCACGATCAGAGCTCAAATTTTATATTAAGTGTTGATCTTCGAAAAATGAGGAGGATAACTATATATTTATAGGAATTTTAGTGACCCTTTTTTCGAGGAATGCAACTAAAATTGCACGCCACATCAAGACTTGTGTGTCACTCCATCACTTGCGTGCTGACCCATCACTTGAATTCCACTTTCTTTCCTTTTTCATATTTTGAAGTGATGATGTTAAAATATGACTTGTGTGCAACATTCACTTGCGTTCCACTTATACTTGCATGTCACTTCCTACTTGCGCACCACTCTTGAAATTGTGCATCACTTTCTTTCATTTGTCATATTTTGATGTGATGATCTTGAAATATGACTTGCATGCGACATACACTTTCATGCCACTTATACTTACACACCACTTTTTAACTTGCGCACCGCTTTGGACTTGTGTTCCATTTTCTTTCCTTTTCCAAAAACACTTATTTACTTCCCCTATACTTCATAAGACTTGCAACAAAAGTTCTCTAAACTTATGATATTTGTGAAATAAAAATTAGAAAAGCATCATCATAGTTTTCTAAGGCTTTTAAAAAGTGAATTTGATTTATCCTCTTTGATAATAAAAGAAAACACTCTATAAAGGAAAACACTTCAAACTTCCTTCTCCATCCAAGTTAGTCCCAACAATATCCCCCTTTGAATTTTGTTGTCAACCAAGATTCATAAATCACTGAACTTTGTAACATCAAGAAATGGTTTACTTATCAACAATTCTAAGCCTACCTGAGCTAACTCATTATAGGAAACAAGAATTATTGATAGCCAAAAACCATGCTGTCGAAAAGCAGTGACTATGAAATTTCATGATCATATCTCCTCAGCCTTCTTTTGAACATCTTCCAAGATTCTACCTCAGCATTCTTCACTTCTTCAACTTTCCTAGAATACAAAAATATTATTTCCTACAACCAATCCAACAAAGATTTTGAATATTTCAATCACATACATGCTGGATTCACAGCTTACCCACAACTCCCCCTTTATGCATGATTCCATAAGGATAGATTTATAAAACAATTATCCCCCTTGAAAACACTATTCAAAGGTAAGATGAGAGTGGGTATAGACACACGTACCTAAAAATTGATGATAAGGAGGTTGGACACCCATGTTCAACCTCAATTTAGCAAACGGTTCCTTCGGTAAAGGTTTTTTGAATATATCAACAACTTGTTCTGATATAGGAACATACTCCAGCTTCAATTCATTATTCTTCACCTACTCTTTGATGAAGTGGTACTTGATGTCAATGTGTTTTGAACAAGATTTTTATACCAGATTCCTTGTAATATTGACTTCACTTTGATTATCATATCCCAATAGTATGGGTAGCTTCACTTCAACAAGTAGATCTTCTAAATGAGTCTTCATCCACATAAGTTGGGTAGCAGCTTGAGTGGAAGAAACATACTCAACTTCATCCATGCTAAGAATCACTTAATTCTATTTATTTATATGACAACTAACACAAATTTTCCCGAGAAATAAAACTCCACCTGATCTGGATCTTCTATCATCAATATTTCCTACCCTATAAGAATCTGAATACCTAAACAAATCAATATTCTCTGCGCCATTATACATGATTCCAAAATTTGTTGTGCCTTTGATATATCTAAGAATCCTATTTCCAGAAATTAAATGTGATTATTTAGGATCACTCTGAAAAATTGAAAATAAGGTAAAATCATAAACAATGTCGGGTCTTGAGGTAGTCAAATGTAATAAACATCCAATAATCTTTTGAAAATCTCTCTGATGAAATTCTTTGCCTTCTAGATCTTTAGAAAACTTGGTTCCCACTGAGATCGGTGTGGAAAATAGTTTCAAATTTTCCATACCAAACCTCTTTAGAAGTTCCTTGTCATACTTTTATTGATAAAGAAAAATGTGGTTCCTCTTCTATAAAATTTTTAACTCAAGAAAGTATTTCATTTCTCCCAGCATGGAAATCTCAAACAACTTCTTCATCTCTTCAAAAAATATTTCACAAGATCATTCATCATTTACAGAAAAGATAATGTCATCAACATAAACAATTACAATGAGAGAATACTCCTGACATTCATTGATGTAAATATTTATATCAACTCTTCCTTTCTTGAAACTCATATTACTTAATAAAGTATCCAATTTGGAATACCATGACCTTGGATCTTATTTTAGTCTATACAAGGCTTTCTTCATCTTACACACATAAATTTCATCTTTCCTAAGAACAAATCCACAAAGTTGTTCAATGTAAACTTCTTCATCAATATTTCCATTAAGAAATGTGAAATTCAAACCCATTTGAATTTTTTTTAACCTCATTGTGTAGTAATAGAAAGAAATATTCTGATTGTTTCCAATCTAGGAACTGGAGAAAAATTCTCATCAAAATAAACACCTTTAATTTGTGAGTAACCTTTTCACACTAATCTTTCCTTATGCTTTATCACTTTTCCTCCTTTCTTCATCTTGTTCCAGAAAAACCATTTTGTAACAATAACATTTTTTTCATCCAGATTGGGTATGAGTTCCCAAGTATCATTATTTTCTATTTGATCAAGATCTTAATTCATAGCTTGAATCCATTCTGGATGCTCAAAAGCTTCATTCGCATCATTTGGTTCCACTTTTGAATAAAAAGAAGTATGTGTAACAGCATTTTTTGTTATTATTGTTTGAAACCTCTGATGTTGATCACCAATAATGTTCTAAGACTCCACTTGGTTCCTTATACTAGGATGAGCTGTTTTCATTTCATCCTCATCAATTGAAATTTCTGAGTCTGATTCTTCTTCTTGAGTAGGATTGCCACTGTTGGTAGCATTGTTAGAATTGTTGACAAGACTTTCCTTATCCTACTCTACTTCTATATAAGCAAAAGTCTATTTTTCTTTCTCAACATTTTCAAAAAGTTTTAAATCATCAAAATTGAGGATTCTTCCTATTTCTTTGTTGAAAAATCTGTATCCTCTTCCTTCTAGAGCATATCCAAGAAATATTCCATCATCTCCTCTTTGTTCAAACTTTACATGGTTTAAAAACTTTTTCTTTATGACGCATAGACTCCCAAAACTCTTAAGTGTTTCAAAGTTGGAGTTTTTTCATAAAACATTTCATATGGAGTCATATCTGAATGTGGCCTATAGAAACATCGATTTTGAATATACACTTCAGTATTCATGGCTTGCCTCCAATAATAGTGAGAGAGACCATGTTCAAGTAACATAGTTCACACCATTTCAACTAAACTTTTATTCTTCTTTTCTACATCCCTATTTTGTTGAGGTGTGTATGGTGAACTAAACTCATGCCGAATTCCAGGATTCTAAAGGTAACTTTCAAACTATTAATTCTTATAATCTCCACCATTATTAGTTCTCAACTTATTTAATGATTACTCACATTCCTTCTCTACTTTCCTCTTGAAACTCTTAAACATTTTCAGATCATCTGACTTATCTCTCATGCACATAACACAAGTAATGTAAGTAAAGTCATCAATGAAAGTAATAAAGTACTTATCTTCATTTATTGATTTCTTTATAATTGTTCCACATATATTTGAATGTATAATTTCAAGGGTCATTTTGAACGAATGTTAATTCTCTTATGCATAGAGTTTTTAATCTTCCCTTTCTCACAAATAGTGCAACACCAATCTATTCTTCTTGATAAATCAGGCATATCTTAAACACTATACCACATTGATAACTTTCACATGTTTTTTTGACACATATGTCCCAACCTTTTATGCCATAACTTATTTTCATCTTCCATACCCATGTAACAAGAGTTTTGTACTTCACCAACTTGGAACAAATTCCCTTTTGTACATTGGCCTCTTGTAACTACCTTTCCATCATTTTCATTTTCCCAAAAAAACCCATATTTCCAAAATATAACTTTGTTTCCATCATCACAGAGTTTTGAAACACTCAATAGATTGTGTTTTAGCCCACCAATATATAATGTTTTTATGGATTTCATTTTTTATTTCTCGATGATAACTGATCCAACACCTTTGATCCTCAGAGATTCATCATTTTCAAATGTAACTTTTCCTTCTTTAAAGCCTTTCAAATTCTTTAGGAACTTTAAGTCTCCTATCATATAAGAAAACCCCCACTATCAAGTATCTATGGACATTATCCATTTGTAGCTTTCATGGCAGTTTCAACAATAAGAGCTTAATGTTCTTCCTTTTCATTATTCACCTCCAGCTTCTTAGATTTGTTAAGAACCTTTTGTTATACTGGAAACAAAATAAGAAATCCCTTAGAAAGATGTCCAGGCTATTCACATATTTCAAAAATAGTTTCCAATGGTTGGATCCTATTTTCAACTTTCACACTAGCCTTCTCAGATTTATTCTGAACTTCTTTCTCATACTTCCTTTTTTTAGAGGATTGAGTCCCCCTCAAACCTTATCTTCCATAACTTTTGGAATAATAGTAATGTTGTTGATTGAACCAAAAAATGTTTACAGTGTTCCAAAATCCACAAAAATATCAAAAATAACCATATAATGAATATTTCCATTTAAAACTTATATACTAACCATAGTTTTGAACATGCTTCTCAAAACCCTTCTTAATAGAACTCTGTTGACAACCAACCTTCCTATTTTCAATCATAACTTTCGTTTTCAGCTCATATTTCTATTCAAACTTATCTATACTAGAATTAGTATATATCTTTCTAGAATCATGATTTTTATGTACTTATTATTTTTTTGGAATTACTGACTTTGGCCACATATATAGCCTTTCTAGTTTTGTTCTTATCAGAACCAGTTCTATCTTTCCTCTTAACCTTTGAAGGTTACTTTTGTTGATACTTAAATGGTTCATTCTTACTAGAACTTTCACCAACTTTTGAGATAGATTTTTTGAAACTGATATTCATTTCTTTATCTTTATAAAGTTTCTATTGGTCAAGTTCCAACACTTCTTATTTTTCCTTTTACTCTACTTCAAGATGATCATTATGATTCTTTTCATTCTTAAGATAATTCTTCAGATCATAAATCTTATTTTCCATCTTGATTTTCTCATCAGGAAATCCTTATTAATTTTTTAATTTGAAATTTTTATTTATCAACTTCTTGTTTTCCTTCTCAAGCCTTCTGATATTCCTCAAAAATTCTTTCAACTATTCTTTCAGATGATATTCAAGTTGAGTCTCTTCTTCTTCAAAACTGTTTCTCCCATAATCTTCATTATTCACTATTGCAATAAAGGTATTCTCTCTATATTTCTTAGGAAATTATTTCTCAAATTCAGCTTTTCTATCTTCTTCTTCTTCATCTTTAGATAAAAAGATTCTTCTTTTTTTATTTGAAGAACTTTTTATCCTTCCACTTTGAAAAATATTTATCTTTGTTAGCTTGTTTCTTTCATGAACTTATTGGCCTTTTTTCATCATCACCACTGTGTTATTATTTATTCTTTTTAAGAAAATTAGCTGCAAAGTGACCAACAACTCCACACTCAAAAAATTTCAAGAGAATATTCCCCTTGTATTTCCCTGTACCTCTTTTCACATTATTAGAAAACAAGGATAAAATTTCATCAAAATTTTTACATACCTCATCTTTAGAATCAGATTCACCAACTTTATCTTCAACAAAAGTCTTCTTTGACTTCTATCTTTTTTCAGCCTTGAATGACATTTCTATATCAAATTTTGTTTTTATCTTCACATTATTCTCCCTTATCATTTCAAAATTAATGAGAGTTCTATACAAATCATCCAAAGATAGTGTTTCAAGGTCTCTATATTCTAATGAAGAAACTTTAGCATTGAAATTGTAGAGCAGAATTCTCAAGATCTTTTCAACAACTGTAGAATCCTACAACTTTTCACCAAGACATCTGATTGTATTGAAAATTTCATTTACCCTGGTAAAGAATTCCCCAATAGATTCATATTCTCCCATTTTCAAGTCTTCATATTTCACCCTCCAGATTTGTAGTTTTTTCTTCTTCACTTTTTTATTTCCTTTATAGATGTTCTTATACTTATCCTAGATTCCTTTAGCTATAGAGACATGTTTCACTCTTAAAAATTCAATCTTAAAAAGATATGAGAGTAATGCATTTTTATCTCTTCCATCATTCTCAAGATTTTTCTTATCGGAAGGAGTAATAGGAACCTTGTCATAAATAGAAGGAAATACATCAGTTGTAGTTTAAAGAATTTCATACCCAAGATACATAAGATAAGGCATTATTATATCTTTACAGATATGATAATTCTTTCCATGAAATATCAGAATCCCCTTACTGTTCATGCAATTCAGATTCTCCATCACAACTTCAGCAAGGAACAAACGAAGGTAACATGTCCCTATGATACTAATTTAAGTTCCTAGCCAGGATCCAAGAATCAATGAGAGGGGGAGGGTGTGAATCAGTGATATCTATTTCCTTTTTATGTTTCTTTCTTTTTGAAACAACCTTAACCTATTGTTAAAGAGTTTCTTCCCTTCTGAGCATACACAATCATATGAACACAAGATTTACAAGGTTCACTACTCAAGAAGAGTAGCTACATCCTTGGTATGGCACGAAAACAATCTATTACCACATAATAAACTATAAAACAATCCTTTTATGTGGAATAAAATGAGTAGGATATGCCCTTACACTCATGTAGCACTTTGAAAAAAAATCCAACAGTGCTTGTTCTCCCTCTTAGAACAAATAGGGTAAAACAATGTTTATGTGCTTCTTGATGAACTTTCACAAATCAAATATTTCAAAACAATTCTTCACTTTCCTACCATGAAGCTGGTAAGAATCTCCTAGTGCAAACAGCTTGCGTGTCACTCCCTGCTTGTGTACCTTCCTACTTGCACACCTCTCTACTTGTGTGTCACCCTGCTTGTGCTCCTTCCTACTTACACAACACTAACTACTTGCGCGCCACTATTTTGCATAGATCACAACTTGCTCACCACTTTTGGATTATACAAAACACAGTTCTTGCACAAAACTCCCTAATTTCACGCCTATTACAAGTTGCGCGCTACTTGTGCTTGCACGCCACTCTGCTTGTGCATCTCCCTACTTGCGCGCCTTATGAATAACTTCTGACTTGCGTGACACTTTAGCTTGCATTCCACTTTCTACTACTTGCGTGATTAGAGCCCAAATATTCTCTTAAGTGTTGAGATTCAAAAAATGAGGAGGTTAGCCGTCTATTTATATGCATTTTTGTGATCCTGCGCCCAAGACATGCAACTCAACTAACACTCCAATTCATGACTTGCACATTTCTCCATCACTTGAATTCCGCTCCATCACTTTCATGCCACTTTCTTTACTTTTTCATATTTTGAAGTTATGATTTTAAAATATGACTTGCGTGCAACATTCAATAGCGCGCCACTTATACTTGCACACCACTTACTACTTGCGCACCACCCTTGAACTTTCATGACACTTTCTTTACTTTGTCATATTTTGATGTGATGATCTTGAAATATGACTTGCACAAACATACACTTGCATTCCACTTATACTTGCACTCCACTTTCTTTCCTTTTCCAAAAACACTGCTTTTCTCCCCTATCCTTCATAAGGATTGCATCACAAGTTCTCCAAACTTATGATATTCGTGAAATACAAATCAAAAAAGCATCTTCATAGTTTTCTAAGGCTTTTAAAAAGTGAATTTGATTTATCCTCTTTGAAAACAACAGACAACACTCTGCAAAATAAAACTCTTCAAACTTCCTTCTCCATCCAACCTGGTCCCAACATCTGGTATATGGATTTTTAATTACAAGGTATAAAGGAAAACACCCTTTAATTTATAATTGAAATCACCATTTAACTGTAACCATTTCATTTTAAAATTTAAATTTTATTAAGTTAATTCTTATTTATATTCATGTAGATATCATAGTCGAGTTAGAAACGTCTTCATTCCTAATTTATAAAGGCCCATAATATTTATAAATTGTAATTGGTGTATCAAGTAACTACACCCTAACCTTTACATCTGGTACCAGGATGTAACAGGTCATGTATAATGATTTGGTTGAATGAAAAACTATTTCCAATTTATAGATGTATATGCTTCATAAATTACAATTGACATTCAAAAATCAAATCTTATAATGTTACAGTCAATAAAACCAATGGTTCATGGTTTAAACATGGAATAATTGGTTAATTAAGGTTTCATCATCAATATATGCAGGAAAACAACATTTAGATTGATGGAGATACTTTAATCAATCCAATTATGTTATCCCTATAAGAAATGTTAGAATAGTTCCATATATAATAATTAAGTCACTCATAATAGTCACATGAAACACATGTAATACACATAGTAATATAAATATGTCATGGCATAATTCATGACATGTGAATCATTAAGTGCCTAATATGATGCATGAGATGATACACCATTTATTCATCAAGACAAGGAAAAAGGTAATCCATAATAATAATATTAATAATAATAACATCATAAATAATTTGAATCACCCAATAGTGAAATCAGTAAAAATGTAATAGGCACAAATGAATAACAATAATATCCTATCCCAGGTAATTTGGGTTTCCACTATACATGGGATAACTACTCCTAGGTACAGGCTCATTACTAAATCTTGATACATACTAGTCTTCTATTTAATACTCAAAAGTAATAAAAAAGGAAAAATACCTATGATACCACTTTGTAGTGTCCCACCCCCTAAGGCACTAATTGGTTCCCTAAGATAGTTGGCCACATGAACTCAAGCACACCTCCCCATACACCATAGGTTGACGACTAGTAGTAAAATCTTAGGGTGTGTCTTTGGGAAGACTATGCCCTAACGAGTCAGAGTGTATCACAATGATAAATAATTAATGAGAAATAGTGGAATAAGTAATAAACAAGTAGCAGCAAAATAATAATCCATCTAGATAAATAGAAAGGTATAAGTTATATCATAAATAGATACAAAAGTATGATAATGATGTCATGTAGCTATATAAAAATGAGGTTCATGAGATATAAGGGAAACTGACATATATTGCATGCTTCACAAAAATAAAAAAGACCAAAAGCTACCACTACTAGAATCATGAGCATAGAATCAGTCCTATGCTCCTCTACTCCTTCCCAATAATCAGAATCAAAAATTGTAAGCTAGGTGCTTCCCTTTATCTACACTTGTAATTATGAAGTATGCTCAGGTACCAAGGGAGGCCCAAGCAGGGTGTGAGATATACTTAGTAGGCCACCAACAATAGTGTTTATAAAAATCTAGTCTGTTCATATAAAATGTGTAGTGTGTAGGTACATAATAAATATAAATCAATAAATAAATAAAACATGTCAGTCTGGGTTTCTCATTGATACCAAACTAATGCTACCTACTTTGGCCTAATTAGGATGTCTCTGAACTAGGGTGAACCTGTACAAGTACAATATGGGAGTAAAAAGGTTCTCTAGCATAAATGAAATGATAGATTAATAAGCCTGTCAATAAGGAAATTGTAATGCCCCGACCCCAGAATCCCGAAGCCGGTGCATTATTCTAATACATTGGCATGATTACAAGGAATCATGTCCCGAAGGACCGATCAGTTTAGCAGTCTTGGAAAATAGATTACATACTGAACGTTACATTACACATTAAAACATAAAACACAACAAAAAATATTCCTTTCAGAATTCCATTATTCCCCTAGATTATCCCTATATATCTATCATAATACACTTATTGGAATCCTAGGAAAATGAAACATTATAAAGGGGTGAGATTAGATGCTTAGTAAGGGTAAATAATATAGATGAATCTATAAAATTTTAAGGCATGATATTTAATAAAAACAATAACCTTTTAAACATAAACTTGAACATAATATGGAAAAAATAAATCAAAAATTACCATATAAACATGAACATGGATATTCTACTAGTCGAATAATCACATGTAATAACTAATTTCATAACGAGGGAATGCATAATGCTTGACATCATAACCACATAGTCAAGGCCTCGTCCCAAGTCTACAAATAAAAATTCTGTCAAGGCCTTGTGCCAAGACACTTGTTTGTCTCATGAGACCTACTGATGCATCGAGGATCTATAGAAGGCTCCACCCATCACTTATTAAGTCCAATGAATTCCTCATAAGAAAATGTTGAAACATAACATAAACATTCCTATTAAAACTAGCATACGAAATGTAAATACATTAACCATAAACCATGAATGATATAAAAATAACACATCCACAATCAAACATAACATTACTCATTCAATACAATATGGAATATTTTATTATAAAAAATCTACCTCAATCAAGAATAATATCTAGTAAAGGATGTTATCATAGTTGAAAATGATTAGTAAAACTCTCTGAGAGAAATATAACTTTTTTTGTGAAATCATTTAAAAGTTACACATTTATAAAGGAAGTAATTTAAAAGAGATTTTTTAATCAAAGTTTCCCATACCACTTTGAAACTTTTGAAAGCAATTAACATTTTAAAACAATCATGTCCATATAAATAAATCCTTAAAATCATTTTGAAAACATGGACATTAATTAAAAATATTTAGAAAAATGAACCTTTAAAACATTTAAAATGATGATATAGTTAAATAGACCCTTCCATAAAACCTTAAAATATTAATTTTGAAAACATTTTTATAAAATATGGACATGGATGATAAATATGTATGAGTAAATACTTACACATAAACAGTCTTGGATAATGATGAGATTGAGGAAATAACCCTTACCTTGTACTTTCCTTTGGTTGAGGGTACGTTTAACCTCCTGTATAATGACCATAGTTTGTTATTAAATTATAAAATAACTATATTCATATTTATGATATCATACTTGATTCATTTATGTATTTATACTACTCATTTAATAATAATTTCTATGTTAAAATAACATTTCAGGTAATAATCGTTTTCTTTATCATACGCGTTTTAACTTGTTATTCTTGATCGTATAACTTATATCATGATTTAATTGCTTCCAGAATAAAAAAAATTATTTATGTATCATATATATTCATAATATAAATATGTATAATAGGTAGATATATGAAATGGAAAACACCATTTATGGAGACGATAGTCCGTACACACGCATAAATGTTGTTTCAGTTTTCATATCGCATTGAATGAAAGTAAGTGAATGAGATATATGTAAATATATATATATATTCCAGTAGAATTATTATTTCATATATTACATACTTATTAATAATATATATTTTTATAATCATAATTTAATGGTGAACGCGGAAATGAATCTCATCGCATCGTGGAGACGGTAAGCCATACGTACGCACGAGCGACGATATCAATATATTTTTTTTAAAAGGTTGGGGAAAAAGCATCATTTTATTATTAAAGAAAATCAAAGACCTCTTTTAACTGGGTAGAGGGAGACCCATTACATAGCTTGAAGGCCTAGTGGGCTTGTAGCCCATTACATAGACCGTAGGCCCATTTTTTTGGCCCAATTTCCATTATGTGAATAGTAACCCGACTACTACAATACCCGCACAGTACTGCCGCTGCTACAGTGACCTGCCACCGCTACAGTCTCCACCGATCTACAGTAATTCCAATGCTACAGTACCGCTACAGTACCGCTACAGTACCACTACAGTACTGCTATAGTCCTACGCCCAATGGGTTTTGAACCCCCATTTTTCATGTAGGATTACGGGGTGCTTACCACTAAGCCAAACCCCAACTACAAGATATCATTATATTGAAGGTGAAATAATATATAATTGGGTGATATATTATATATATAGGATCATTAACATGTTATATTTATTATTTACACCAATTATACTCATTATTATACCCATTCAAATAATAAAGTGTTGAATAACAAACTACACCACGACGTGGAGACAATAAGCCGTACGTACACATGTATGGTGACTTTTTCATTCATAGGATGGATATAATAATGAATATGGTTGTACCATATTTATAATAAAATCTCATTATGTATAAGGTACATGATTTATTATTTTAGTATGGAAAAAATCAAAGAAAGAGGAAGTGGAAGAAGAAAAGAACTTTGAAAGAGGTGATGAAGTAATTACTTATTCTTCGGGTTCTTCCTTTTGATTTGATCAAAAGGGATACTTAGTTTGGATTATGATAAAATTAAGGCATCTAGGTTGAAGTGAGGTTAGTTGTGAGGATATTTTAGTAGGTTTTGACCAAGCCCAATGGCTTTGGAGGTGTGATTTTGAGAGAAGGGGAAGTACCCTTTTATAAGAGAGGTGAGGGCCACTTTAGAAAAAACTTGAAATATTAATTTATTATAAAACCATTTTCGGTTTATAATGGCTCCAAATGGATTTATTTCAAATATAAGGTGGGTATGGGTCGGAATAATCTCAACCAATAGGTTTTAGACAAGTTTAGGTCATCATATTAACCTTATCTTATAGATTTAACTCTTAGTTAAATAGTTTAACTTTTAGAATGTCTTCTTGTATTTTTATATTACATGGTTAATAAACTTACTATAAAATTCCAAGAGAACCTCAAGTGGTTCATTAATGACATATATATAATTAAATAAGTCATTTTTCCAAACCTTAGATTTTTAGTAATATTATATCATTTAATAATATAGTATTTGTTTTAAAAACTCATTTATGTCAATTTTGAAACTATTTAGTAATTGTTTTTTTAAAATCATGAAAACTTAATGAATTTGAAAAAAATACATTTAATCATCCCTAAAATGACATATTCACCTAGAAAATTAGTGTGTGGCTTCAAAAGTTTGAATTTACATTTATTTTAATATTTATAATATCTATTATTTTAATATTTCATTAAGAAGGTAATTATTGCATCATCATTGTGTCATAAATAAATTTAATTATTTGATGTCTAAAATTATAAATAAAATACCATGATGTATGAAATATTTTTATATTTATAATTAATATTTATAGTCTAATTTATCTTATGTGTAACCCTATATTAAAAATGGTTTAGTTATTAAACTTTGAATTTAACACTTTTAACTCCTTTTTAAATAAAATATAATAAATGTCCTCATCTAACCAAAATGAATAAAAAAGATCTTATTTTTGTTATAAGATTGATTTTCATCTAAATAAACTTATCCAATAGAATTAGGACATGTGTTGGGGTAATTTTAATATTATTTTTTCCTTTAATTACCTTATTTACTTTTAACTATAGTAAATAAAATTCAAAAGTTACTATTTACCAAAAAATATTTTCATCCTATTGAACCAAATTTTTATTACTAACTTCAACCGTGTCTCTCAGATTTTTGAAATTCAATTAATAGAAGTGTTAAAATTATGTTTTATGCAAATTTGTAAATGTGCCTAGAAGGTGGGTAAAAGGCATTAAAAAATTCAATAAAATTTTATACATCCAATCTTATTATAAAATGACTCCAATGATTTAAATTGAATTAATATAGGTATTATGTATCTATTTTTACTTTAAAATAAATTTAAATAAAAATAATTATTATTTAAATAAAATTCTGTTTTAAACAATAACGCAGTGTTTTTCACTATTCATTAAAAATTGAAAGTTTTCAGAAAAATACCAAAAATTTACGCTAATATAATTTTAATATTACAAATCCAAAAATGATGTCTATTTTAATAAATTAAAAACATATGAGTTTTATTAATTAATTTAAAATTAATTCCCGTTGTCAAAACCAGAAAGTGGGTGCTTAAGAAGTAAAAACCATCAAAAGATTGACATGTGTTTATGTACAATTTAAATGTGAAATTACATCCAATGACATACATTATATTAAATTATAAAAATATAATTTAATTATAATTTAAAACCACTGAAATGAATAATTTAACACTATAAATTATTTCAATTAAAAAAGTTGTTTTCAATTAAAATTTAGTTTTTTTCACTATTCATTAAAATTTAAAAGTTATCATAAAAGTACTAAAAATTTATCCAAACTAAATTTTTATGCCCCAATTCTAAATAAGAATTTAATTTCATTAAATTTAATATATAAAAGTGTCATATATTAAATTTAAAAAGGGTTCACCATTTAAAATAGGTAAAATTGCATTCTTTGAAAAATACTTCTTTTATCTGAAAAAAATGAATTTGTTCTTATATTATGTCTAAGAAACACATAATATGGATTCTAAAATTATATGGAGTATATAAAATTAAAAATTCAGTTAATACTATTCATAACTGCCTTTTGAACGACTAGTTTGGTAAGTCATGGTGCGCTTGAACTGGGTGTTGTGTGTAGCTTAAGCTATTGAATTACTGTAAAGAGATAAAGTACTATGAAATCTTGGGGTGTTACATTCTCCCCTCCTTTAATAAATTGCATCCTCACAATTTGAAATTGTTCTTCGAAAATAAAAGGTTTAAAATAGAAAATACCTTTGTGGAAAACCCACATAGGAAATAAGGTTAATAAAATTTAGTCTTAGTAATAGGGAAATGGAAATGAAAAAGTCACCACAAAATTAGGGTTTTGAATAGGAGAATATTGGTGGAAATTATAGATACATAATTGGAGGGAAAATGTAAATATATATATATAGTGATTGTGGTCATCAATCACAAACAAGTAAACAATAAATGGAAAATTGAGGGCCTCAAAGCCATAAATCTATGATGATTTAAAATATAATTGGTTCAACAAAACACAACACATTTTTGGTTTTAAGATCTTTTACCTAATGTTTAAGAATTAATTTCTTCATAGAATAAAAAAAATAATTCTTGACAAGTAGAGTTCCATACTTTAACTAATATCTACCACAAACTCATATTTCACCTCAAAAGATAATAAAACTCAAAAATATTGTATTTATCATAAGCATATAGGATTCCAAAAAAAATGAATTTATAATTCATCTATTAGACTATTTAAAAAAAACTGCATTATACAAACCAGGACATCATATAGGCCAATGATAGGTGATGCACCCTTGTCGCCCTTTGGTTGCGAGTTCATGTCTCACTACCTTGCCGAACGCGACGGGTTGTCGCCCGACCTCTGGGATGTCCATTTTATAACAATCAAAAAATAATCTTAATAAATGTTTTAACCTTAAACAATAGTATCCAAAGTCCAACTTAATTCATTCCAACCTTTAGACTTATCCAAAATAATTCTGTCCAAACTCACAGTTGAAAATTTATAAGGAAGTTAAACATAATGGAAATCTCTTTTTTTTCATATAAGAACTTGTGAATAACTTCATCATGTATTATATTAAAACATGGAAACACCCTGAATTACCATAAAACCTTATTGAATACAATCATTCTCCCCTGTTCCTTATAGAATGCTGGATATACTCTCCAAATCCAAAAATCTTGAATACTCTAACAATGATGGAATAAACAAACCATTAATCAATTCCATGGATTTCAATAATACCCAATATACTTTATCTAACTCAATGATCTCTTATTCCAAAATCACTACCCGAGTATTAGGACCGTATTAAGGTTTATCTTTCTCTCAACTATATATTTTCAAAAAATGTTTAACTTGAAATTATGTCACTTTACTTGGTACTATAAAATCTTAAATGAAAACGTACTACAATACGATCCTTATATACTTTATAATTATTATAACATGTACATCATTAATACAACACTCAAATAACACAATTATTTAATAACAACTTAAGAACACTAATCATTCATCTTTATCTATGGTAGTATCATAACTTGATTATTATCCTATAGCATCATTTAGGGTATACTCTAATGACTGGGACATTGATTCACGTAGTGTCCCAACTCCTTGTAGATGAAGCATTGTACATTTGAAACCTTTTTCTTACCCTTGAAATCACAAACTTGGTGTTATTTTTCTATAGACTTATAACAAACTACCATTCCTTTCAAGCACTTTCTGAGGTGATTCTTTCCACAGTTATCACATATGGGAAAATCCTTATTTTCCTTCTTCCCTTTATCCATATTTCTCTCTACCATTCTCTTCTTCTCTGGCTTCCCTTTAAATCCATACAAATAATATAATTCTTTACTTATCTTATCAACACATGATACTATTTCTTCATATGATAAGAATAAGTGGGAGACTATTTCCCTTATAAATTTTGGATTAAGACGATGAAAGATATGATCCATATTACTCTTTGGATCATAAATATTGCTGGAGTTCTCATTCCTTCAACTGGGTTCAATTTATAAACGAATAAATATATTTGGTTAGATCATATCATAATGTATAATCCAAAAACTATAAAAATACTCAACATTAATTGAATATATTTACATATCTAGTCTCATTATCAAAAAAATGGTTTCTTTTATGACATATTTACTCATAAATCATTTATAATGGTTTTTAAAGAAAATGTGAATTATTTTAAGCATATCCCCCAAGAATGTCATAACTAAGAGTGTAGCAAGGCCTGTTGTCGTGCATCAGTTCCTATTAGAGTCCAGCTCAAAGTGGCATTTTTGGGGTTTACCCCTAGATCCATGTAATGGCCCGGACCTCTCCGGTCGATTACTTTGTAAAAACGTTTTTTTTATGTGGTCAATGCGGAGAACATCAAAAATAATAATTATTATTAATAATAAATGGTGACGTGTTAATAAATTTTATTTGGGGTTTTGTTATAAGTGTTATACTAAATAATTATAATAATAATGTTGTTTTTTTTGATAGATCTGGTAATAATGATTTAATGAGAATTATGTTTTGAATTAAATGCAATGAGATTTGAGATATGAGAATAAATTAAAGATGTTATGATAATTGTGTAAAAATAAATAAATAAAGGTTTAAAATAAATTTGGGGCGTGCCACAAGGAGAGAGAAGATGAAAAATATAATAATATGAAATAAAAGGGGAGGCGTACCAACAAAATAAAGATTGGAGAGAGAAAATAAAATTTATTGAAAAATAAATATAAGAGAGAGGCGCCACTTTTTGTGGGAGAGAATCTTGGGAGAAAGAATTAATAAAGATTGGAGAGAGGGAGGAGTTATAAGATATTAATGGGAATAAAATTAAGTGTGAAATAAATAGTAAATGAGATAATTGGTGATGAATTTTCCAGCGTGAAAAATGACAAATGGTGATTGATTGGAGTTAGAGAAATAAATAAATAAATAATTAATAAAATATTGTTATCATTTTTTTTGATAATAAAACACTTTTTTCACAATAACTTCTTCGTGCGACCTCAGTTTCAAGAACCGTCAGTGGCAGTGCGACCCTGATTTCGAGACGAAAATTATGAGTCCAATATTGGATGTCTTTTTCGGGTTTTCGGATTGGGTACCCGAAATGCTCATGAATTAATAGATTTAATATTGTTATTATTACGTGATCTTGTATCCAACGTATCTCCCTCATACGGTATCGGATTGACGATCCGTCAGCGACAGCGTAACCCTGAAATTATGACGGTCATTTTAAGACCATTAATGAGATACTTTTATGACTCATGCCTCGGGTCAACGAAACACCACATATTGATAGAATTATCATTATTATTAAAACGCATGGAAACCGCGTGACGTGTTGTGTGTTAACCAATCAAAACATGTAACGTATGTACGGTCATATCGTGTATTCATTAATGCACGCTGAATACGGATTTACCTATCTGTTGCCTATATAAGAACGAGGTCATGTTTTATCTTCCATATCGATCGCTTCTTTGTCGCACGACGACGCTCTTGGACAATCGAGAAGTATTCCTCCTCTAACTTCTTTTTCCGAGCTCCGAATTACGATCCATCAGCGGCCACAGGATCGTAGAGACGAGACGAAGCTTCTAAGCCTGGACTTGTCACCTTTCCTTCCGGCCTTCCTTCTCCAGCTTCCATCATAGGAGGCGTTTGTCGGGTTTGGCGAAGGCGGAGGACACCGAAGGACGTCGTCGGAAGCGACGTGATCGGGACCTTTTGAGGTAGGGGTTTACCATCGTCTCTCTTTTGGTGCAACATGCGGGGTGGGATATTTTTCTTTTGTTCCATGGGATGCAGTTGAACTTTAAATAAAGATAATAACCGGATAAAGAAGGGTTTGGGGTTTTGTGCTATTTCTATTGCCTTCCAGTTTCTTTATCTTCTGATTGTGATTTTGGATTGAAAGGCCTTTGCCTACTGAAAATCAAGGCCGTTGGTGGCCTTTGCGTGCGCAATTGATATCTGAATTGTTTGTGGTTGGTTTTGTTAAAACATGGAAAATGGATAAGCACGTAAAGACTGGCTGATTAAATGAGAATGAAAACCTTGTGTGATCACCCCGGTTGAACAAAATTGGAATAATGAACATGTTGGTGGTTTGTTTGTTTTGTGGGAAATGTTTTTGTAAACGATGGGGTTGAAATGGGAAGTGGTTGGTTGTGGAAAATGTCTTTATTTATGAAAAGTGTTTTGATTATGAAAAGTGTTTTGGAAGTAAAAGGTGTTTTCAAATACGGAAATGTTTTGTGTGTGGAAAGGGTTTTATGTGTGGAACTTTGAAATAAATGAATGATGGAATGTTGTATGGTTGTGATAATCTTTTTTAAATGAAATGGCATGTGGTTGCTTGCGTTTTACCTAACCTTGGTTGTGGATGGCAGGGATATGTTTGTGAAAGGTTTTGTCTGGATGATAGTTGCCCAGTAGTAATAATTTGTTAAACCATTGCATGAAACATGAAAACCTAAATGGGGTTGGGTGATGATTGTTTGGTTGTTGATGCATGCTTCGTGGTAGCAGTGCCGAGGCACATGCTCAGTTCCTCTTTTTAAGAAGCCATAGGTTGGGCTGTGTGTTTGGTATAGTATATATATAATTGTATCTTTGTGTTTTGTCGCACCACACCCATGTCAAGCACCTAGTGCCGAACACTCCCATTTTATGGGAGAGGGTGTCCCCCCTTAGTTACTAGCTCCTTCCTGCTCCTTCTTCCATAGGCTATGATGGATTGAGGTAACCTTACACCCAAGACTCTTCGGGTAGGTATCAGAGGCTGTGATGTCTTGAGGCGACCTTTAGCCCAAGACTCTTCGAGCAGGCTTACCATTACCAAGAACCTTCGGGATGAGGCCCAGGTGTCTGCGGGCGGGTTAGTGGTTGTGGCCCAGGTGTGTGCGGGCGAGATTCGTGGTTGTGAGGCCCAGGTGTGTGCGGGCGGGATGCGTGGTTTGGCCCAGGTGTGTGCGGGTGGGAAGAGTGTGGTAGCGTCAAGACGTTTTCCGTTAGGAAGAGCAGTATCTAATTAAGTGGGAAATGGTGCGGGGTACCCAATACTTTTATTCTATATATATACTAAACTTGTTTGTGTTACTTGGTGAGTGTGACCAGTGAGGCTGGGTGGATAGTTTTTCCTTGTTAGTTTCTGGTTCTTCTGTTTTCCCACGGGACCTTAGGGTGTCTCCCCACTTGTGCACGAGAGCTTTAGGTTCTCTACTGAGTATACTTGTATGCTCACCCTACGTTGTTTCAAGTTTTCAGGAGGACTACCAGGGCTGTGCGGGACCCTACTAGTCAGGCAGTGGGAGCTGTGCAGTTGCTGTTTTCTTGTTTTTCTTTTGGTACTGTACTCACTTGTACTTTAAGCTTATTTGTACTTGCACCTGTTTCAGTTTATTTATACATGCATATGGGACTGGTTTGGGTTTCTTTTAAGAACCTTTGTTCTTTTTCCTTTTTGATGGTTGACTTGTCCTATTTCCGATCCTAACAATAAAAAGGGTAATGCCTCCCATGATTGAAAAAAAATAAACTCATACCCTTGGTGCTAGTCGCCACCCCGGGGCCTACTGGAGGCGGGACTCGGGGGTCATTATCTCCCTTTCACCATTGCCAGCTCAGGAGGGGCATCTTTGATGGAAGGGGGTCGTGATAGAATGGTATCAAAGGAATGGTTGAGAGATAGGATGGAGTCTGGAGTTAGGCACAGTGAGGATTGCATGGGATGGTAGGGAAACAGTGTTAGCTGATCTTGGTGTGTGACATAGGCCAGGGAAGACCGGCTAGGACATGGGATTTTAGGGCCCCCCGTGATCCGATGCAAGGACTCTGAGCCTACCGAACAACCAAGTGAGGCTACATTGATTTTAGGGTAGAAACCCTAGGAAAGGTACATGCATCATCATGTTTGTGTTTTTCTTGATTTGGGGCGTTCTGGGAATAAAGTAAAATGATAAAATGAACCCTTAAGAAATCTCCTTACTACTCGGGCTTAGGTTTTCCTTGTTTACCGTACAGCTATGGCACCTGGACGGTGTTCCCAGGTGGCTCAGGCGGCCGAGGCCCAGCAGGTTCAGGCGATCGATCAACAGAGGATCGATCGAGAGGAGGAAGACAGCCAGTGGCAGAAGACCCTCAGTTCTTTCCAGCGTCAGACTCTCAAGAAGTACGGGGGAAGTACTTCGGACCTGGAGACGGAGGGGTGGCTTGAAGATCTAGGGATCGCTTTTACCTTGATCCGTGCTCCGATGGAGTACTGGGTCCCCCTAGTGGTCAGTCAGCTGAGAGGCGCGGCGCGCCAATGGTGGATGATCTACCTCGGGGAGAGGAAGGAGGTAGAGATTCCATGGGATGACTTCGAAAAGGAGTTCTGAGAGGAATTCCTTTCTTCTTTGATCAAGGCGGAAAAGCGTCAGGAGTTGCTCTCCCTTCAGCATGGGAGTATGACTATTCGAGAGTTGGGAATTAAGTTCAAGAATCTCCTACGCTTTGCTCCGGAACTCTTTCCGGATGAAGAGTCTCAGGCGATATGTTTGGAAGAGGCGCTTCGTCCTTCGCTCAAGTATGCTGTGACCCCCTTCACCCTTCAGACATACTTAGCCATACAGAAGAAGGCAGAAGTTGTAGAGAGGATGCACTTGCAGGGAGGTGCACCCCGAGAAGGGATCCAGGTGGGTCCGTCGAAGGGGAAGGCAGTCAGTAGCAGACCTCCTGCGACCGGACCTTCCAGGTTCAGGCCGGTGGGGAGTAGGCCCCAGCGGTTCCAGTTCAGGTCTTCAGGCCCTCGTCCTTCCTTCTCGAGTCCTGGACTGAAGTGTTTTTCTTGTGGAGGTTTCGGGCACGTCCGGAGTCAGTGCCCGACCAGAGCTCAGCACGGTGGAGGTGGTCAGGATCAGTACCCGCCTCAGCAGCAGTTGCCGTCGAGGCCCTTTCAGCAGCAGTAGGGCCCTCCGAGGGTAGACCCTGTAGGAGGAGGCCGATCTCAGGGTGCTCCTCAGGGACCTCGACCAGGGCGTGGTCGGGGAGGCGGTCGACATCAGAGAGGCAGAGGAGCTGGGCGTGGACAGTTGCACGCAGCAGAGTTGGCAGCTCTAGCAGGACCAGAGGTGGTACGAGGTACGATCTGTTTATTCAACACTCTTGTTTCTACCTTGTTCTATTCAAGAGCTTCACACTATTTTGTTGCACCCAGTCTAGCCCATGCTTTGGGTCTAGACGTAGAGAGACTTTCTATACCCCTAGTACTGAGTACGCCTGTTGGAGGTCAGACCCGGTTGTCTTGTGTTTGTCGGGGATGCGAGCTGACGTTGGGACCACATCGGTCCATTGGAGATCTTCTTTTGCTATAGATGCAGCCATATGACGTCATCTTAGGCATCGAATGGCAGTTCTCTTTTAGTGCTGTTATCGACTGCTTCCGGGGAAGAGTCGTGTTCTTCGATATGGATGGACAACGTGTGACTTTTGTTGGAGAGAGGAGCTATCAGGTGGGAAGCCGGCATGTGAAGCCTCTCTTTTCTTTGTTGGGTGGGATATCAACGGTTCCAGCTGATACGGAGATGATGAATGTTCCAGAAGTTTTTGGGGAATTCCTCGATGTCTTTCCCGAGGAGGTTGTGACTCTACCCCCTCAATGTGATGTTGAGTTTGGGATAGACTTACAGCCAGGTGCCCGTCCGATCTCGATGGCTCCTTATCGGATGGAACCTTCGGAGTTGCGGGAGTTGCGGATTCAGATTGACGATCTGATGGAGAAGGGTTTCGTTCGACCCAGTGTGTCGCCATGGGGTGCTCCGGTTCTGTTCGTGAAAAAGGCGGATGGTGGTCTCAGGCTATGCATAGACTACCGGAGGCTGAATCAGGTAACGGTCAAGAACCGTTACCCCCTTCCGAGAATAGATGATCTCTTCGACCATCTGAGGGGAGCATGTTGGTTTTATAAGATTGATCTGCGGTCGGGATATCATCAGCTGAGGGTAAAAGAAAGTGACATCCCAAAGACAGCTTTCAGGTGCAGGTATGGGCACTTCGAGTTTGTAGTGATTCCGTTTGGGGTTACGAATGCACCAGCTGTGTTCATGGGTCTTATGAACTTTGTCTTCCGAGAGTTCCTGGACCAGTTCGTCGTTGTGTTCATCGATGACATCTTGATCTACTCAAGATCAAAGGAGGAGCACGTTGAGCATCTCAGGGCTGTCTTGGAAGTCCTTCGGCACCATCAGCTTTATGGAAAGTTGTCAAAATGTAAGTTCTTGACGCAAGAAGTACACTTCCTTGGGCACGTGGTGTCTCAGCATGGAGTGTTAGTGGACCCGTCGAAGGTAGAAGCAGTTGTTTCTTGGACAGCACCCAAGAGCGTGGCAGAAGTTCGTAGTTTCCTGGGGTTGGCTGGATACTATCGGAGGTTCGTCTCAGACTTCTCTCGAGTTGCTGCTCCGTTGACAGCTTTGACTAGGAAGAATCAGGTCTTCCTGTGGAATGAGAAGTGCCAGGAAGCTTTCGACTACCTGAAGGAGAAGTTGGTTAGGGCTCCCATCCTTAGGTTTCCAGAGGAAGGATCCTTGTATGAGGTGTTTTGTGATGCCTCTGGCCTTGGCTTGGGATGTGTGCTGATGCAGAAGAAGAGTGTGATCTGCTATGGGTCTAGGCAGTTGCGTCCTCACGAGCGGAACTATTCCACCCATGACTTGGAGCTTGCAGCAGTAGTGTTCGCATTGAAGCTGTGGCGACATTACCTCTTTGGGGAGCGCTTTGTGGTCTTCACCGATCACAAGATCTTGCACTATATCTTCTCCCAGCGTGACTTGAACTTGCAACAGAGGAGATGGGTCGAGTTTCTCCAAGACTACGACTTTGAGATCTCATACACTGAAGGTAATGGAAACGTTGTGGCTGATGCCCTGAGCAGGAAGCCGCATCAGGAAGTGGTTCGGGAATCTGCTGATGCTTGGAAGGCGATGGGGGAGTTGGCTGCCTTGCACTTGGATGCGAGGGTGGAAGGTTCTAGAGGCTGCTTGATTCAGATGACGGTACAGTCCTCTTTGTTGCAGCAAGTGGAAGAGTCTCAGTGGGGAGACCCTGAGGTGGAAGTGTTGCGGGATCGTGTCGATCAGGGGAACGCTCCGGAAGGATGGTCGGAGGACAGCCGACATCGGATGCTCTTTCATGGAAGGTTGTTTGTTCCAGAGGTGATGCGTGATGAAGTCCTTCATGAGTTCCATAGCTCAGCCTTGGCAGTACATCCAGGTGTTTCGAAAATGTACCAAGGCCTGAGGGGACAGTTTTGGTGGCCTGGGGTGAAACGGGCAGTGGCAGAGTTTGTGGCTAAATTCCTGGTGTGTCAACAGGTGAAGGATGAACACCGCGTTACTGGTGGTTTATTGCATCCTTTAGATGTTCCCGAGTGAAAGTGGGATGACGTCTCGATGGACTTCGTCACAGGACTACCCAGAGCTCAGGGTGGGCATGATGCTATCTGGGTAGTGGTGGATCGACTGACAAAATCTGCTCACTTCTTGGCCATCAAGGAGTCAGGACCTGTGAGTACCTTAGCACAGAGGTACGTGGATGAGGTGGTGCGTTTGCATGGAGTTACGAAGACTATCGTCTCAGATCGGGACACTCGGTTCACCTCACGAGTCTGGAAGGGGTTACAACATGCTTTTGGCACCCAACTACGCCTTAGCACTGCTTTTCACCCTCAGACTGATGGACAGACAGAGCGGACTATCCAGACATTGGAGGACATGTTGCGAGCATGTGTTCTGGATTTCAGAGGATCGTGGGTACAACACTTGCCTTTAGTAGAGTTTGCCTACAACAACAGCTTCCACTCTACTATCGGCATGGCTCCTTTTGAGGCTTTGTATGGAAGACCATGTCATTCACCCTTTTGCTGGGCAGAGGTTTGTGAGACTGGTACTCTTGGACCAGAAGTAGTGCAGAGCACCACGGAGAAAGTCCAGCTAGTGCGGGAGAGGATGAAAGCAGCTCAGGATCGGCAGAAGTCTTATGCTGATCGTCGGAGGAGGCCCTTGGAGTTCGAGGTGGGAGATCATGTGTTCTTGAAGGTTTCCCCTCGACGGGGGCAGCGAAGGTTCAGAAAGGGGATTAAGCTCTCCCCTAGGTTCATCAGACCTTTCGAGGTGCTGAGGCGAGTTGGCGAGGTGGCATATCAGCTGGCCCTACCACCTCAGTTGGAGAGGGTCCATGACGTCTTCCATGTCTCCCAGCTTCATCAGTACTTACATGATGACTCTCATGTCATCAACTGGGGAGAGCTAGATGTGGGAGAAGACGCGACCTTCGAGGAACGGCCAGTCAGGATCGAGGATCGCAAGGAGAAAGTGCTCCGTGGACGAACCATCGGCTTGGTTCGTGTGTTGTGGAGGCATGGCGGCCTTGAGGAGAGCACTTGGGAGCGGGAGACCCAGATGCGCGCTCAGTACCCGGGGTTGTTTTGACTTGTACCTTCCTTTGTTTGTTGGTGTTACCCTGTACCTTTGATATATAAAATGTTGGCTTGTTGGATGTGAGATCTTTGTTCCTTGTTCTTGGGAAGTGTGTGGCTTGTCCGGATATATGGGAAAGGAAAAACCTGATCCTTAATCAAGACGCATTAATGAGGATACGATTAAACCCGTGCAGGCGAGTCAGTGCCGCCTAAAGCGGATAGTATCTTGACATAGGAGAGGGAATTCCTAACTCATAGAGTTGTTGGTTGGTTCCTTGTCATGACGAGAGCCCTGAGAGGTATCTTGTGGAGTGGTTCTTCAGATCCTTTCCTTCTTCTAGGTCAGTTTTTAATTCTTGAGGACGAGAATGTTTTGAGAGGTATCTAATGTAATGACCCGGACCTCTCCGGTCGATTACTTTGTAAAAACGTTTTTTTTGATGTGTTCAATGCGGCGAACATCAAAAATAATAATTATTATTAATAATAAATGGTGACATGTTAATAAATTTTATTTGGGGTTTTGTTATAAGTGTTTGTTGACGCTCCTTTCGTCACAGAATCTAAAGATCGGAAAAGGGAATATCCGAGCTCAAAGTGATTCATCCTTTGAAGAAAACATAAAAAATCAACAAAGGAATGAAGAAAGGATCAACAGCAACCTCACCGTGCAAGTTATCTAACTGGCGCGCAAGTGTACTTGCGCGGCTACCTTGGTCGCGCAAGTGACTTGCGCGACCTAAGTGGTAACCGCCCGGTAACCGCCCAGGGCCTTCTTTTGCCTATAAATAGACCCTATGGGCCCCCCATTCAGAGGATCTTTTTTCCAGAAACTCAGATTGAAGCTCCCGACGCCCAAGTCTCTTCTCAAAGCTTCCGGAACACTTCTAAGGTAATTTCTTACCTAGAACGGAAGATCTAAAGAGAAGAAGGAAGGCCTAAGTGTTGAAACTTATCAAACACTTGCACGCCGACTTATTTCCTTAAATATAACTTGCGCGTCCCTTTTCTGGAAGAGCCTTAAGAGGATTCTAAAGGGATTTATAAAGAGTCGCTCAAATATTCTAATGATATTTGAGAATCGCGCAAGTACCCCTCATGTCGCGCAAGTATACTTGCGTGACCAATACTTGCGCGCCGCCGCAATACTTGTGCGCCTTTAAAGACTTGCGCGCCCCTACCTTTTTTGGTGCCTATCTTTCCCATTTTACCCCTCTTAAGCCATCACACCTTTCCTTTTCAAGATTCAGTCTTCAAGACACTCTTCAAAGCCATTTATGGCATGATTTCTTGATTTGACTTCCTTATCTGAAAGGAATTCTGTGGAATATCTCTCAAATTCTAGTGATTTAAATATCCTTATGTCACTAAATATGGAGAGTTCATTCATTCAACCTCATCCTTTAAGATGAGAGAATCCTAACCTGGGTCTCCTTTTCAGGAATAATCCCCAGTTATAAATCCTTTAATCTGGGCATCTTCCTCAGGAGTAAGCCCCAAATTCTTAAAGTTCCTAAAATTGGGCATCCTTCTTAGGAGTAAGCCCCAACCTCAAATATGGGCATCCTCCTCAGGAGTAAGCCCCAAACCTTAATCCCTAACCTGGGTCTCCTTTTTAGGAATAAGACTCAGTCATAACGTGGGCCTCCTTTTTAGGAGTAAGTCCCAGTCATAATCTTGGGTTTTCTTTTCAGGAGTAAATCCCAAGCCCCCTTAAATTTCTCTTAACCAGTCCTAATTTACCCTTGATTTGGGTTTCCTTTTCAGGAGTAAAACCCAATCATAAATCCCCTCCTAACTTGGGCATCCTCCTTAGGAGTAAGCCCCAAGATTAGAGTATTCAAATCTCCATAAAACACATATACCTTTATGGACCTTGTTCCTAGATTTTCTCCCTAAAAGTAAATCCTAAACCTTCATCTATTTTGGGCAGTCATACATACATAAGCCCCAAACACTTTCTTATGATTGCATCTTTCATGGCACAATTGTATAATTTTTACCAATACCTCTTGTTTCTCACACCGAGCATGACTCACGTGAGCTTAGAGTGTAAAAGTAATTATGACATTCTTCTTTGAGCCATCAATCATAAACATCATACTCCATTACTTGAACTACGTGGGTTCGGATTCCTTTTCCAAAACAAAGGATACGTAGGTAGCCCATTTATGGGTTCGATCCCAACTTTGAAATAATCCATGTCCTTCTGAATGACGATAAACTTCAAGTGCCTCACTGAGTGGCTTTAAAACCAGCCCGATCATCATAATGACCAAGAGACTTTTATAAATGTTTCGAAGGATACCATTGACCAAGAATCTCTAAATAGATACAGATGATTCTCTATTGATGAAGAACCTAGAATACATATAAAAGATTCTCTAAATTTCTTGCATATTTAATCATTGATTGTTAAAACTTAAGGAAATCTCATTTTATACTTGGTAATGTAATAAGGATTCACGAACATAACTTAAATCTATAAAGAGAGTCCCGGAGTAGACAATAATTCCCCTCAAAAAGGTGTGATGAGTCCGACCTCCCATCCTCTCGACCAATGCAAATTCCTAAGCCTCATTAGTCCATAAGCTAATGAGCGCCTACCTTTGGAAAGTAGGTCCAAACGGATGTGGAATCATTGGATGTTTCCGGTTTTACGAAAAAACCCGTTAGAAACCGATCGGAACGTTTGAATCTCCCGTCCAGGAGGTCATCCCCGAAATCCATGCGAAACATAAATGGTGAACCCGACGTGAATCCTTAACCAAGTTAAAGTGATGTTTTTCTTATTTGTTAGGCCCCTTGGGCCAAACAAACCAATCATTGACATGTGCTCATCCAAAAGATGTAGCGGCCAGATTCATCTTGATTACGTCTGTTATATGGAACAGGCACCCTTTTTTCTCAAGATCTTCTGCAAATGGATTTCCTTAAATTCACCCCTGTGAATACTGCTGCTGTGAACACCTCTACTGTGAGGTCTGCTGCTGTGAAAACCAATGCTGCTACTCCTGCTGGAACGTCATCCGCTCTGAGGATGACATCCCCAACTCAGTGTCTTCAACGCTGGGTTTCTAATGCACTGGTTAAGGAGTACCGTCGCAATGGTACTATCCCAACTCTGGAAGCCGCTCGTCAAGCCCTCCAAGTTAACAACTCTACCTGGTCGTCCGGACAACGGCGGCCAGCAATCAAGAAGCAGGCGGTGCTGACTACCGTCTCCAACCATTTCGGGTCGTTATCCCCGGAACGAAATTTCCATTCACTCCCTTACTCTAAGGAAGTGAATGA
This sequence comes from Viscum album, assembly GCA_963277665.1. Taxonomy (NCBI): domain Eukaryota; kingdom Viridiplantae; phylum Streptophyta; class Magnoliopsida; order Santalales; family Viscaceae; genus Viscum; species Viscum album. The sequence continues at coordinate 815,696,742 of OY728134.1, read as the reverse complement.
GAAGGTCCCTCAGGGCCTTAGTTCAAAAAGACAGGAGTCCTTCTCGAGGGCTCCCATCAACAATCGCTTCCAGACTCGTGCGGTAGTGCGCCCTCAACATGATGAGGGTACCGACTCCAGGCATTCAGCTCAGGTTCCTCAAACCCGAGCAGGCAAGATGAACCGCCAGAGACGGAATCCGGTTAACAATGGGCAGGTTGTCATCCCTGCCATCTCCGGAGAAGTCTACCAACCTAACTTGGTGGCAAATAACGAACAGACACACACACCTGTCCGTTTTAATTCCGCTGTCCAGCAGACTCGTCTGGCAGCATCAAGCCAATCCCGCCAGGCAATTCCGGCGGAGTACCATAGGCAGGAACATGCACCTGCTTATACATCACCAGTTAGTCAGCAGGCTCGTCGGACTACATATGATGGATCTCGTCAACCGCGTTTTGCGAAGTGTAAACAGCAGGCACATACACCTGCTAATACTAATCAATCCTACCAACAGTCTCGCTTGGTAGCGCACGGAGAAGTCAGTCGGAAAGTCCCGACGACAAACAGGAGGCAGACTCAACTCTCTGCCTCCACACTTGAGTACTGTCAGGATTCACTGACAGGAAAAGGAGGACAGGAGCAGGTACATACACCTACTCCAAGCCCGGAGTGGACGTATATCCCCGTTCCGGCGGCTGAAGTCACCAAACATATTTTTTCAATGGTTAAAGAGCAGAAGCAAATTCTTGCTCATATTCTGGATGCTTGCTAGGATATCATAACAGCTTCAGCATCATCACAGGGACAAACACATAAATCTATCCCTAGCAGTGGAGTGACACATCAACGATTCACTCCGGAACAGACACACACATCTGTTCCAGTCCAAGAGGGTTATGGGCCATACTCCCCCATATCATACGGACAACCAAGTCAGGCACATACACCTGATTTGAGTGGAGATCGTCAGCCTAACCTGACCATCTTTCCTGATCAGGCACATACACCTGCTCAGAGCAATCACTTTCGTCATCAAGTGGTTTCTAAAGTGAGTAAGAAGGCATCTAAGAAAAATATCCGCCCAGCACAGTCAGGAGATCAAAGGCCAATCTGTAACCAAGCCTTGCTCGATGCTGGAGTTCTTGAAGCCCTCAGACATTTATCTGTTGGAATTCAAGATTCTACTCCCTCAGTTCCCAATAACGGGAACATTAATTCTGAAGGTCTTCAATAGACACTTCCTCATGAAGACTTGCTTAATGAAAGTTCGGCCAATCTTGAAGTTTCTTCTTCAGATGAGAGCCACAGGAACCCTCTGTGTGGTCAGAAGACCAAGGAGCAAGAGATTTCATCTTTTGCTGTAACCCATCATGACGGTCCTCCTCATGGTGATGAACTTCGCTGCGAAAGTCCTCTCCGCAGTAGTGATTCACGTTGTCTCGAAAATTCTTTAGAAGGCAATGTAGTGACGAGAAAGCCCTCCTATCTCAAGGCACTTGCAAACGTAAAACCAGTCATGTCTGATGCTTTACTATCAGCAGGTGAAACTCTTTCTCCATCAGAAGATAGCCTGGGGTTCAGGTTATTCTCCGAACCATCCTTGGGTCATTCATCTTCCAGCATGAATAGTGATCTCTCTACCAATCTTGTTGAATCCGATGAAGCAACAAGGAAACACCAACTCTAGTCCAAACAGGTAGAAGAATCTTCATTTAATGATAAAGAAGAAATGCTGAACATGAGGAAAAAACTGGAAAAAGGTGAAGTACTAGTCATGTTTTGGCCTTTGGCTGACTCCCAGTACGACATTCCAAAGATGTTGACGGATGATGGAATCCATGATATTCGTCTCAACATATGGAAGACTCTTTGTTAATTGAAGAAGAAAGTATTATCTTATGGTGATTATGAAAATCATATTAAGATAATAGAAGGGTTACAACGCCAGATTGATTTGGAATCTCTATCAGTCTCTCGGTATCCGAAGGCTGAACAGCAACAGAGAACCCTTCAACGTTCATGCCTTGGCACACTAAGAAAATTGCGTTAGTTAATTTCCAATGCTCCATCTGATGTTTATATAAGAGGATGGGGTGTTCACGGAGCACTACATTTCACAGTGCTTTCCGGTCAGCAAAGCCCGCCGAAAATGGTCTCATGCAATGTTATTGCCCATGGCCGGCCACAGTCAATGAGATTTGTTCATAATCAAAAGCTTGCTCAAGAACATGCTTCAACTAGTTCCTCTCAAAATCAAGTATATAGAGAACAAGTTGTTGAATTGCTCCTATATCAAGCAGGCGAGAATATTGCACAAGCCTCTCGTCTGGAGCAAACACGTCATCAAATGACAGAAGTTTTGGAAATCATCCAACGGTCTGTTGAACCAGGTGATAAAAGTGGATACAGGTTAATGCATCCAGCTAATTTCCGAACTAAGATTTGCAAGATCAAGAGATATTTTAAGAAGATCTCAGACATAGCATGTCAAGAGACACCCCGGCTTGTCAGACTGGGGACTTCTCTAACCCAACCCTCAGAGTCAACAAATGGGATTCGAGGAGTTGAGCGGAAATAGCAGGAACATTCCCAGTCCACCGGACTGGGGACTTTTTCAAATCCTCAATCCCTCCCTCAGAGAAAGTCAGTATTCTCTCGATTAGGGAATAAGCCTCAAGAGGAACGAAGATCCAAGCTATCAGGAGATTCTCTCCAAGTGACGGTTCTCCAAGAAGTTCCTGAGGGATCAAGTCAACGGAATGCCATGTCTCATTATAGACATGGAAGAAGACAATATCACAAAAATGTTAATAGAAAGTATTCCATGCAATATGCATCCATTAATGTCATCAATGCCGTTGCTGCTGATTCACCAGATGAGGCTCAATCAGAGGGATTAGACGAAGATGTTCCTGCTCAAGAAGTTGTGCACACAGACCTAAATAAAGAAGGTGTGCGCACACGTAATCAAAGGCTTACCCAAAATCTGGGTATTCCTTCAAGTAACTCACTTCCCCCTCTCCGAAAAGGATCCAATAAGGGGAAAGGAATGAATCAGGTTACTTCTCACCCTTCCTCTGAAGGAGGTCAATCGCTCTCATTAGAGAAAAGGTTTGCACAAAAGGAGGAAGAAATGAAAGAATTAAGAAGGTTGAATGCAGAACTACTTCAGAGTAGTCTTATTCTTAAGAATGATGAAGTCCGACAGCCGAAGGAATTTGTTGTAACTACTGAGATGGATCAAGAATATCCTCCTTTATCAGTACACCCACAGAGGTCTAATCCTACGGGTCAAATGCAACAACGGTTGGCAGCACTACCATCAGTTGCAGCACCAACCACCATGTCTGTCCAAGCTCCATTCATTGCACCTACCCAAAACCAAGTTCAACCTGACATTTCTCAAAAGTTAATAACTACTATTGAGTCATTAACAGCTCGGTTAGAAACTATGGAAGGGAAACAGGCGCAATTTCAACCTGAAAAGAAAGTTTACCCTGAATGGGTAGATTCAATTTCTCCTCCATCTAGTTTTGGAAACCTTGTTTTCCCTACTTTCAATGGATCAGGCGACCCTGAACAACATTTGACGCATTACGTGTCTTGTTGTGATCCTATGATGGGAACTCCAGAGCAGCAAGAAGCAGTGAAACTCAGATGCTTCGTGCGAACCTTGAAAGGACCAGCTTTTGTCTGGTATACAAGCTTGCAATCCCGGTCAGTCATCGGATGGGAGGATCTTCGTCAAAAATTCCTTCTTCAGTTTAGCTCAACTTTGCCAAGAACGACAGTTTTCGATCTTACAAACTGCAAGCAAAGGGAAAATGAAAGAGTCTCTGATTTCATTGCTCGTTGGAAGGGATTAACGTATTCCCTGAGTTGAGCACTCCCTCAGGAGGAATTGTTGCCAATCTGTGTGGCAAATTTGCGTGACGAATTACGCACGCCATTGATCCCTGTGAAATACACAGGAGGGTTTTGAGACCTTACTTCAATCACTCAGCAGATTGAAGATTCCCTTATACAGGCTAAGGTTAAATCTCGTGTAATTCCATCAGCTCCAGGAAGAAGAATGGGTAAAGCAGAAACTGCTACAGTTATGCTTAAACAAGCACCTGTACCTATATCTACTTCAAAACCTTCATCTTCTCGAAGGACTCCACCTCCTGAACGCCAACAACAAAGGCCGTTTCGTCCAAATGATCAAAGATATCAACGACGAAAAAAATTTGAGGATATGAAGAGTAAAACATACTCTTTCCGAAATGAGCAAGTTCCTGGTTACTTCATTGCAGCTCTGGAAAATAATTTGGTTCAATTACCAGTGCCCAAGAGGCCAAACAAGGAAGGAGATGAAGACCGTCCCAATTATTGTCCCTTTCATCAAATGTTGGGGCATCCCATCCAGGAGTGTTTTGTCTTTAAAGACCTCCTGCAAAAGATGGTCGACTTGGGACAAGTCAAATTGAAGGTTTCTTCAGCTCATGTAGCGTGTATTACTGCTACAGATCCAGAGGAAGGAGGCGAGTGGCAGGAAGTCAAAAGCAAAACTGCGAAAAAATATGATGATTGGATGGTCAGAAAGACAATCAATCGGACTCATTCCATTTTGCGAACACAATTGAAGAAGCCAATTGTGTCTCCTACAAAAGCTGTAGTAAAGCCTCCATCAAAAGACAAATCCTCAAAAGGGCAGCGCAATTCAAAGAAGAAAGAGGAATCAGGAGAAGATGAGTATGTAGCAAAGCCTAAATTGTCTTTGACTCTGGAAGATTTCATGCCATCTACTTCAAAGCCACGGGCACCGCCCCATCAAACGGCACAGCCTAAACAGGCTAACCAGGCAGAGTCTTTATCAGACGAAGAGTTAATCTTTGGTTCTGTTAATATGAATCAGTTAATAGATTCATATTCCAGTCTTGATGAGCCTGAATTCCCTGTATCAAATAAGGGAATCCGAAGAGGTTCTAGAGGTTCAGGATATAGGGGAAGACGTGGATCTTTCCAAAGCCACTACTCTAATTTTACCCCTGCTAGCACTGTATATGCAGCAGAAACTCGTGGTAGAGCCCTTCAGCGAGCTCAAAAAGAACAAGCAAGTTCTTCTGCCAATGGCCAACTCAGTTTTGGCACAATTATTTTGCAAGACCGATTAAAGGTTCCATATTCTTTATCTCAGCAAGTAAATGGATCTAATCAGTCTAATCTTCCAAAACCAAGGATGTTGCCAACTTCAATACAAGATGCATCAGCTTCCAAAGCATCTGCTTCCAAGGTACCTGCTAAACCGCATATTCCTGTTGGGAAACACAGACCTCTAGATCAAAAGTATGATATATTGAAACACTTGGCCCAAGTACCATCCAAGTTATCAATTTTGGATGCTTTGAATCTGTCAAAAGATCTTTGGGAAGCACTCATCGAAGCTTTGTCAAGTCCTCAGGAGTTTGAAGCTGAAATTGCTGCAGCTGAAATCTATCACATAGAGAATAATCCTGCAGAATGCCATGCAGTGATATCTTTTACTGATAAAGATGAATATGATGTTGTTCATGGGCACATAAAACCTTTGTACTTATCTGGAAAAGTCAATGGTATAGATGTTCGAAGAGCTTTCATTGACAATGGTTCAGGAGTCAACCTCATGCCCATTCGTACACTTCGTCGATTGGGCCTCACGGAATCTGATTTATCTCCTTATACCATGATGTTGCAAGGATATGATAAAAATGAACAAGAACCACTGGGAGAAGTTAAACTCAGAACTCAGTTTGGAGATCTTGTTTCCAATTCGGATTTCATGATTGTTGATCAAGACTCAGCTTTCAATATCTTGCTTGGAAGACCCTGGCTACATCAGCATGCAGCTATTCCGTCATCATACCATCAATGTCTCAAATACTGTTTCGATGGTCAAGTTGGAACATTGTATGGTGATAAGGCCCTGTTCAAGACATGTGAGTCTCAATACATTGAGGCGGAATTTTATCACATGAAGGGAAGAGAAAAATCTACAATGAAGGAAATTACCAAAGTTAATGATCCATATGGTTTGGAAAAAATTCCAATAAATCCATTTTCACATATGAGTACAAATTATGTGTTACCTATCAGTCAAATTGACAAAATAGGACCAAATCAAAATACTCTTATGGAAAGATCTATAATGTCAATTACGACAATCGAGTCAGACAACATGGGAGAAATTGGTAACTTACCAAGCAGTGATGAAAGCATAAGTGGTGACGTTTTCATTTCGTCTGCTGAAATCCAACAAGTCTATACTTCGCTAATCAGGCCAGAAGAAGTTATAGCAACACCAGAGGTGAATAATGATGTCGATTCTCAATCCATCATCTCCTCTTTATTTCCCAAAGAAGACCCTTTATCATCAATAGGGTCGGAAATGGGAGCTTTTTCTTCAAAATGTGAAAATTTTGACATCTCTTATGATCATGAGTATTTCGTTTTTTCATCTACTTTGCAAGTAGAAACGGAAGAAATAACACATGATGAAGAGGAAGAGGAAGATCTTAGAGATGATCCTCCAGCATTTGAAGAGGGTATCTCTACCACTGTGGATGAACTCAGAGAAGTAAATCTGGGTACAGAGAAAGATCCACGCCCCACTTTAATTAGTGCGGCCATGACCCTTGAAGAGAAAGAGATGTATATTTCTTTTCTAAAGCAAAATAAAGATATTTTTGCTTGGAATTATACAGAAATTCCTGGGATTGATCCTGATGTTGCTACTCATCATTTGGGTTTACCAAAAGAACATCGAGGATTCAAGCAAGCCGCGAGAAGAACACACCCAACCTATGCTTCCAAAATTGAGGCTGAAGTGGATAAACTTATCAAAGATAAATTCGTCATAGAAGTTCAATATCCCAAGTGGTTGGCTAATATTGTCCATGTAAAGAAGAAGAACGAACAAATTAGGGTTTTCATCGATTTCAGAGATCTTAATCGGTATTGTCCTAAAGATGATTTCCCAGTTCCGATTACAGAACTCTTAATTGATGTGACGACTGGATATGAAGTACTTTCTTTCATGGATGGATATTCTGGATATAATCAGATCCGAATGGCCCCAGAAGATGAGGAATATATAGCCTTCAGAGCTCCTCAAGGTTTGTTTTGTTACCGGGTGATGCCCTTTGGTTTAAAGAATGCAGGTGCAACATATCAACGCGCCATGCATCGTATCTTCAAACCTCTTTTAGGGAAGTTTGTTGAATGCTATGTAGATGATTGTGTGGTTAAATCCAAACAACGTTCTGATCACTTGGCTGATTTGAAAGTCATATTCCACAAGCTTTGACAACATAATTTGAAGATGAACCCCTTAAAATGTGCTTTTGGGGTAACCTCAGGAAAATTCCTCGGCTTTGTTGTACGCCATCGTGGTATTGAAGTCGATCCTGAGAAGACCAAATCAATCCTTGGTATGTCACCTCCTCAGAATTTGAAAGAATTAAGAGGACTTCAAGGACACTTAGCCTATATTCGGCGTTTCATTGCCAATTTGGCAGGCAAAAGTTTACCCTTTACCAAATTATTGAAGAAAGGAGTCACTTACCAATGGACTGAAGAATGTCAAGAAGCATTTGATGTTCTCAAGAAATACCTCTTAATTCCACCAGTACTCATGCCACCAGTTAAGGGTAGACCTCTTATCCTCTATGTGACAGCTTTAGAGCGATCATTGGGTGCCTTTCTCGCTCAAAAGAATGATGCTGGGAATGAAAATAGTCTCTACTATCTCAGTAGAACTATGCTTGAAGCAGAAACCCGATATTCAAGTATTGAAAAGTGCTTCCTAGCATTAATATTTGCAGTTCAGAAACTGAGACACTACCTGAAACATCATGAGGTCCAATTGGTATCTCGTAATAATCCGCTCAAATTCATCCTTAGTCGTCCAATGCTTACAGGACGTCTGGCAAGGTGGGCGGTTATTCTACAGTAGTTCGACATTCAGTATGTGTCTCAAAAGGCAATTAAGGGCCAAGCTCTGGCTGATTTCCTGGCTGAACATCCTTCAGTGGAAGACACGTATTCAGATATCGAACTCCCTGATGAGGAAGTTTTCTCTATTCAAGAGAGTCCTCAAACATGGGAAATGTATTTTGATGGTGCTTCTAGAAGTCCAACAGGGAAGAAAATGGAAAATCCTAAATTCAACAAAGTTGGTTTAGGAATTGTGCTCATTTCTCCAGATAAGGCAGTGTTACCTTATTCCTTTTTGTTGTGGTAAGGTGGTACCAATAATGAAGCTGAATACCAAGCTCTCATTACAGGCTTCGAGTTAGCGCTTCAAGCACAAGTGAATCACTTAAAGGTGAAAGGTGATTCAGACCTGGTAATCAAACAAGTCAATGGGGATTATGCCATCAGAAAAGAAGAATTAATCCCTTTTTATGATTACGTCAGAGAGTTAATGTCGGAATTCCCTTCAGAACCGAAATTTTCTTATGTCCCAAGATCACAAAATGCTCAAGCTGATGCACTGGCTAATATAGCCACAGCTTTAGCAGATCCAAATCGGGACGAGACAACCATCTGTATTGCCCACCATCGTGCAATTTCACCTTATGTTCAAGTCAGAACAGAGGAAATTAATGAAATTAGTCCCATTCCTGAACCGTATGGTCATACTACAGGATGGATGTCACCTATCAGGGAATACCTTCAAAATGGAACACTTCCACCTGATAGAGCCAAGAAAGAACAAATTCGGCGACGTGTGGTCAATTTTACTCTTTATGATAGCCCAAACCACCTTGAGAAAATTCTCTACAAACGTGGTTTTGATGGAGTTATCTTCAGATGTATTGATGGTGAAGAGACAATGGATGTCATAAAATAAGTGCATGCAGGAGTCTGTGGTGCCCACCAGTCTGGACATAGACTGTCTGATCAAATTTGAAGGCTTGGATACTTTTGGACTTCAATGATACAAGATTGTGTTAATTTCACAAAGAAGTGTCATTCATGCCAAGTATATGCCAACTTCATTCATCAACCTCCAGAGTTTCTTCATACAACTAAATACTCATGGCCATTTTCCACATGGGGAATGCATGTGGTGGGACCTTACCCTTCAGCTACGACCAAGCAGTTTAAGTACATTCTTACTGCTACTGATTTCTTTTCCAAATGGGCAGAGGCAGTACCTCTCAAAGAAGTCAGTTCTAAATGCATTGTTAGCTTCATCAATTCTAACATCATTACTAGATTTGGTGTCCCTCATACCATATTGACGGACAACGGCACCAACTTCTGTTCTTCTGAGGTAAAGAAATTGAATCAAGAATACAACATTAAGTCCAACCATTCATCTCGATATCATGTAGCGGCTAATGGCCAGATAGAGGCCTTCAACAAGACTCTTTCAAATATACTGCAAAAGATGGTGGATAAAGATAAGAGGTCATGGCCTGATAAACTCTTTCATGATTTATGGGCTTATCGGACTACCACTCGCAATGCAACGCGGTCAACTCCATATTCATTGGTATATGGAACAGAAGCAGTCTTTCCAATTGAAGTTCAATTGCCCTCACTCAGAATAGCCATTTGTGATCAGTTATCTATAGATGAGCAATCCCAAAAGCTGTTGAATGAATTGGAACAGTTAGATGAGAAAAGATTGTGCACTTTGCACCACTTGGAAATCTATCAGAATCGAATAGCACGAGCTTTTAACAAAAAAGTTCGTCTTCGTTCATTCATTCAGGGAGAATTGGTATTGGTTCTCAGAGCACCAATGATACCAGGAAATAAGCCTCCCAAGCTTGAACCAAAATGGTAAGGACCTTATTCAATACATAAGGTCTACTCCAATGGAGCGTATTCTCTAATCTCAATGGATGGAGAACACATCACGACTCCAACTAATTCCAGATTTCTGAAGAAGTATTTTGTATAAACACAAAATATTGTTCCCAGATCCAAAACAATCACATTGGTTCATGATTATGTCCTACATGACACTAAACTGTATTATGTCCTATCTACATGACATTAAACTGTACAGAAGTTCCTTATTTGTCCGAGATGACATTAAACTATATTTTGTCCGAGAGGACATTAAACTATATTGTGTCCTAGCAACATGACATTAAACTGTGTGGCACTTCCAACGTCCAGCATGAAGATAAACTGTAAAAAGTCCCCAGAACTGATATCCTCGTTTTGGTTCACCTTAGTCCTAGCTACATGACTTTAAACTGTACAACACCAGTTCGTCCTTGCTATATGACATTAAAACTATACAGAAGTGGTCCAGTATGACTTTAAACTGCAACTTCATCCCACATGACATTAAACTGTGAAAAAGTTCCATGAACCGTCCAGCATGACCTTAAACTGCATCATCCCTGGTCCATGTATATGACCATAAACTATTTGCAAATCCCTTATGTCCAGCAAGACGTTAAACTATGACGTCCTAAATACATGACGCTAAACTGTATAAAAGTCCCTCACATCCGGAAAGACGTTAAACTATATAATCATCAAAGGTCCAGCATGACATTAAACTGCACCATCCACGGTCCATGAATATGACCTTAAACTATTCGCACTTTCGTCCAACATGACATAAATGGTGTGTTATTTTGTCCTTACTGCATGACATTAAACTGCACAATCCCCCTTTCATCTAATATGACGTTAAACTGTATTGTCCCCATCGTCCTAACTACATGCCGCTAAACTGTACAGAAAGCCCTTGATATGTCCTACATGACATTAAACTGTTATTTTTCCCCTGCTACATGACACTAAACTGTGCAGCACCAATAGTCCTAACTGCAAGACTTTAAACTGCATAGTCCCTTTTTTATGTCCTACATGACATTAAACTGTGCATCGTTAAGGTTGTTATTACCTCTTGTTTCTCACACCGAGTATGAATCACGTGAGCTTAGAGAAAATATCAACCATAATACTCCCTTTGGTCCACTAACCATGTGTAAGTCCCAACAACATTTTTTATTAGATCATTGTCCCCAAGAACAACTTGATCATTAATTCATTCTTTAATTGAACTACACGGACTTTGATCCTTACCCTCCAGGCTGGGTATGTAGGCAACCTCCCAGGGTTCAAGCCCAAAAATAATCTCTTCACATCGGTTCACCACCATCTCATATGATGTTGATTCGTGAAACCGCCCCTAGAATCAATATTTTTTTACATTGATTCACTTTCGTCCTTGTTATATGATGTTAAACTATGCAACACTTTTGTCCGGTACGACAATAAACTAAAATATTCTTTTATTTCCTCATTTGAGAGAGAACTATTATTGACATTGATTTTTCAATCATGGTTTTCATTTTCAAAAGACTATGTGCATACATGGTAATGCCTGAACTTTTTATCTTAGGTTAAACCATCAGTGCACTAAAGTCCCCTTTCACCCTTCACATGTACGAACCAAATTTGTACAAAGGGTAATTCTAGAACTACGTGGACTTGATTCCCATCCTTATGGGATACGTAGGAACATTCGAGTGTCCCTCGAATCCATTCCCAAGTCTTTTGGGCCTAACCCCAAATTTCACTTTCAGTCCCTTGGCTGAAAAGTCCTCATGAAAACACACACTGTGTATCCATTATTATGGTCCGAATTCTATGACCCTAAACTAAGATCACTCATACTTTCGTCCTGCACGACGTTAAACTGCATTTCAAGAACTACATATGGCTTGATTCTCATTCTTATGAGATACGTAGTGAAGTCCAAAATTTCAATTCAGGACCCAGCCACAACATGATTATGGTTTTCATTGACCTATGTATCTCTATATACATTGGACAATACCCATCTTTATGTGTTATAATACTAACCTTAAATATTTTCATATCTTCATAACCCTTTTCATGACTTCTAATCACAAAAATGTCAAACTTCTGAGAATTATTTTGCCTGACTATGCAGCACGTGCCCATAGGTGGCCTTGCATAAACAGTCCACATAACAGACTTGTCAGCCAAAAGATACTATTTATTTGACCATGCAGCCAATGCCCTTAGGTGTCCCTACATATTTCAACCCCCTAACGGGTTTGTTAAATAATGGTAACTTAATTCTTGGTAAGAATGCCTCTTTTGTCCTTATTTGTCTTAAACGACAGTATGTAGGGATCCGCAAAAAATATCCATCCTTAACATATTTGTCCCATATCCTTTTTCATGATCTGAAAGTATTCAAGTCTATGGTTTATTCTTCTTCCCTACATTTGGGTCAGACCTTCGTATGAGTGATATTCATCCAGTTCTTCGATATTCTTGTTCGGAAATATCTTCTCCATATTCAAGTACCTCTTTCCATACAACAAACTCTATACTTTAGAAAATTTGAATCTCCATAAACTTTCACTGGCTTTTAGCACTAGGAAAGTAAAGTTCTGGGAGTTCTTTTTCCTGACTATGTAGCACGTGCCCATAGGTGGCCTTGCATAAACAGTCCACATAACAGACTTGTCAGCCGAAAGGTACTATTTATTTGACCATGTAGCCAATTCCCATAGGTGGCCCTGCATATTTCAACCCCCTAATGGGTTTTGTTAAATAATAGTAACTTCATTCTTGGAAACTACTTCTTCTAATTCCTTTTAGATCTTTTTCATATCATTCCTCAGATTCAAATATTCTTAAGCCATAGTTTACATATTTTCCCTCATACTTGAGTATGGTAATATGTTTTCAGATGAACTTTCAAGGAATTGTGTCAATTCTAATCCATTTTGGTCAAAGCTATTTCGACCATAAACATTAGCCCCTTTATGTCCGGCATGCATGACTTTAAACTGCCCACAAAAGACAAAGGAACTCTGAATAAAAGTCAAGTTCCAGCTCACTAAATATACATTTTTTGTATGATTTAGGTAATATTGAGAAATTAAGAGATTCAAAGTTTGTAGGATTATTTGTAATAATCCTAGTAAAAATCAAACTATGCTTACTAGGCCCATTGGATTATGTAAATTTGAAGCAGGTAATGAAAGAATGCAGGTACACATGATTGAAGACAAAAGTGTTTTTCATTGATACACAGGAGATAGAAGGACATCCACAGACTGGAGTCTCTTCTCTTTTTCAAGAATTACAAAAGGCTTTCAACATAACACTTCATTTGATTTACGGCATCCTGAGCTTCATCAGCAACCACATGGAATTCATTCATTCAACCGGATACAATAAGAGATGTAGTGATACTAGCTCTTCTTGGAACAATTGTAAAAGGATATTCTTGAGTACGGTTTGAGAAAATTTTCTGCTGATCAAACAGTGACTCTGTTTCTGTCCAAGAGACTTGGAAGATGGATACATGGATTTGAGAATGGAGCATTGGAAGTAAAGAGCCATTTGGAGAGAGTACTCTTTTCAGATATTTATCTAATGCCATGTTTGTCTTCTCTCCACCAACTGGCAGTGGAAAACATTTCAGCCCATGGGTTTGCCATTTTCATATCTGCAAGGAAATGGCATGGAAGGAGAATTTGAAAGTTCACACCATTTTTGTTACTCTTAATGCACAACATAACCGAAATAGAGAAGTAGCAGTGCAGCTGCATCTCAGGTGTATAATTATTTGCATTTGGAACATTGACTACTTGCAGATGACCATGACCACACAGAGACGGGTAGATTCTCTGTGGGAAATTTAGATGATATTTCTTCAAGTACTTATCCAAATCTAGGAAAATACTGTCGCAGATATCATAGTAATCATGGCCAATAATGTTCATCATGTCATCAATCCGCTTGCTAGCCAGTTCATCAGCCATTCCAGGTCTAAGAGCCATTGAATCTGCACAGAAGTTGAATAAATTAAACTCTTAAATGGGTTTATTTTTCATAAAATTTGTGAAAGAATTTGGAAAAAATGGCCAAGGCATTAAGTCGCGCAAATCTAAACAATGGCGCGCAAGTATTTCGTGTGCCGCGCTAGTTTTTGACGCGCAAATATAAACCGCGCAAGTACGAATACCTTTACAGGAGCGCGATAGCGAGGGAACAGTGGAAAAGAGACTTGCGCGACTTAGGTGACCTGCGCGGCGAGAGCTCGAGAAGGTATGAAGTCCAGAAATCCGGATACTTGTACGGAGGTGAGGCCGTGTATTTATAGGCCAGGAGGCCTATCTGCGCGCCACACTCAGAGCTCTTAAGGCCTGCGCGACGAAAACTTGCGCGCCTCCCTCTGTGCACTGAAGACTTGCGCGCCTCCCTTTTCCTTTGGAGGAATTCTATTTCCTCAGAGTCCAATCCTTTTTTTTTCTCCGGATCCAACTCTGAGGGGGGACTTTTGTTGACGCTCCTTTTGTCACAGAATCTAAAGATCGGAAAAGGGAATATCCGAGCTCAAAGTGATTCATCCTTTGAAGAAAACATAAAAAATAAACAAAGGAAGGAAGAAAGGATCAACAACAACCTCACCGTGCAAGTTATCTAACTGGCGCGCAAGTGTACTTGCACGACTACCTTGGTCGCGCAAGTGACTTGCGCGACCTAAGTGGTAACCGCCCGGTAACCGCCCAGGGCCTTCTTTTGCTTATAAATAGACCCTGTGGGCCCCCCATTCAGAGGATCTTTTTTCCAGAAACTCGGATTGAAGCTCCCGACGCCCAAGTCTCTTCTCAAAGCTTCCGGAACACTTCTAAGTAATTTCGTACCTAGAACGGAAGATCTAAAGAGAATAAGGAAGGCCTAAGTGTTGAAACATATCAAACACTTGCACACCGACTTATTTCCTTCAATATAACTTGCGCGTCCCTTTTCTGGAAGAGCCTCAAGAGGATTCTAAAGGGATTTATAAAGAGTCACTCAAATATTCTAATGATATTTGAGAATCGCGCAAGTACCCCTCATGTCACGCAAGTATACTTGCGCGACCAATACTTGCGCGCCGCCGCAATACTTGCGCGCCTTTAAAGACTTGCGCACCCCTACCTCTTTTGGTGCCTATCTTGCCCATTTTACCCCTCTTAAGCCATCACACCTTTCCTTTTCAAGATTCAGTCTTCAAGACACTCTTCAAAGCCATTTATGACATGATTTCTTGATTTGACTTCCTTATCTGAAAGGAATTCTGTGGAATATCTCTAAAAGTATAGTGATTTAAATATCCTTATGTCACTAAATATGGAGAGTTCATTCATTCAACCTCATCCTTTAAGATGAGAGAATACTAACCTGGGTCTCCTTTTCAGGAATAATCCCCAGTTATAAATCCTTTAATCTGGGCATCTTCCTCAGGAGTAAGCCCCAAATTCTTAAAGTTCCTAAAATTGGTCATCCTTCTTAGGAGTAAGCCCCAACCTCAAATACGGGCATCCTCCTCAGGAGTAAGGCCCAAACCTTAATCCCTAACCTGGGTCTCCTTTTTAGGAATAAGACTCAGTCATAACCTGGGCCTCTTTTTTTAGGAGTAAGTCCCAGTCATAATCTTGGGTTTTCTTTTCAGGAGTAAATCCCAAGCCCCCTTAAATTTCTCTTAACCAGTCCTAATTTACCCTTGATTTGGGTTTCCTTTTCAGGAGTAAAGCCCAATCATAAATCCCCTCCTAACTTGGGCATCCTCCTTAGGAGTAAGCCCCAATATTAGAGTATTCAAATCTCCATAAAGCACATATACCTTTATGGACCCTGTTCCTGGATTTTCTCCCTAAAAGTAAATCCTAAACCTTCATCTATTTTGGGTAGTCATACATACATAAGCCCCAAACAGTTTCTTATGATTGCATCTTTCATGGAAGAATTGTCTAATTTTTACCAATACCTCTTGTTTCTCACACCGAGCATGACTCATGTGAGCTTAGAGTGTAAAAGTAATTATGAAATTCTTCTTTGAGCCATCAATCATAAACATCATACTCCATTACTCGAACTACGTGGGTTCTGATTCCTTTTCCAAAACAAAGGATACGTAGGTAGCCCATTTATGGGTTCGATCCCAACTTTGAAATAATCCATGTCCTTCTGAATGACGATAAACTTCAAGTGCCTCACTGAGTGGCTTTAAAACCAGCCCGATCATCATAATAACCAAGAGACTTTTATAAATGTTTCAAATGATACCATTGACCAAGAATCTCTAAATAGATACAGATGATTCTCTATTGATGAAGAACCTCGAATACATATAAAAGATTCTCTAAATTTCTTGAATATTTAATCATTGATTGTTAAAACTTAAGGAAAGCTCATTTTATACTTGGTAATTTAATAAGGATTCATGAACATAACTTAAATCTATAAAGAGAGTCCCGGAGTAGACAATAATTCCCCTCAAAAAGGTGTGATGAGTCCGACCTCCCATCCTCTCGACCAATGCAAATTCCTAAGCCTCATTAGTCCACAAGCTAATGAGCGCCTAACTTTGGAAAGTAGGTCCAAACGGATGTGGAATCATTGGATGTTTCCGGTTTTACGAACAAACCCATTAGAAACTGATCGGAACGTTTGAATCTCCCGTCCAGGAGGTCATCCCCGAAATCCGTGCGAAACAGTGTTATACTAAATAATTATAATAATAATGTTGGTTTTTTTGATAGATCTGGTAATAATGATTTAATGAGAATTATGTTTTGAATTAAATGCAATGAGATTTGAG
The DNA here is from genome assembly GCA_963277665.1 of Viscum album. Taxonomy (NCBI): domain Eukaryota; kingdom Viridiplantae; phylum Streptophyta; class Magnoliopsida; order Santalales; family Viscaceae; genus Viscum; species Viscum album. The sequence continues at coordinate 815,680,130 of OY728134.1, read as the reverse complement.
ATATGAGAATAAATTAAAGATGTTATGATAATTGTGTAAAAATAAATAAATAAAGGTTTAAAATAAATTTGGGGCGTGCCACAAGGAGAGAGAAGATGAAAAAATATAATAATATGAAATAAAAGGTGAGGCGCACCAACAAAATAAAGATTGGAGAGAGAAAATAAAATTTATTGAAAAATAAATATAAGAGAGAGGCGCCACTTTTTGTGGGAGAGAATCTTGGGAGAAAGAATTAATAAAGATTGGAGAGAGGGAGGAGTTATAAGATATTAATGGGAATAAAATTAAGTGTGAAATAAATAGTAAAGGAGATAATTGGTGATGAATTTTCCAGCGTGAAAAATGAAAAATGGTGATTGATTGGAGTTAGAGAAATAAATAAATAAATAATTAATAAAATATTGTTATCATTTTTTTTGATAATAAAACACTTTTTTTCACAATAACTTCTTCGTGCGACCTCGGTTTCACGAACCGTCAGTGGCAGTGCGACCCTGATTTCGAGACGGAAATTATGAGTCCAATATTGGATGTCTTTTTCTGGTTTTCGGATTGGGTACCTGAAACACTCATGAATTAATAGATTTAATATTGTTATTATTACGGGATCTTGTATCCAACGTATCTCCCTCATACGGTATCAGATTGACGATCCGTCAGCGACAGCGTAACCCTGAAATTATGACGGTCATTTTAAGACCATTAATGAGATACTTTTATGACTCATGCCTCAGGTCAAAGAAACACCACATATTGATAGAATTATCATTATTATTAAAACGCGTGGAAACCGCGTGACGTGTTGTGTGTTAACCAATCAAAACATGTAACGTATGTACGGTCACATCGTGTATTCATTAATGCACGCTGAATACAGATTTACCTATTCGTTGCCTATATAAGAACGAGGTCATGTTTTATCTTCCATATCGATCGCTTCTTTGTCGCACGACGACGCTCTTGGACAATCGAGAAGTATTCCTCCTCTAACTTCTTTCTCCGAGCTCCGAATTACGATCCGTCAGCGGCCACAGGATTGTAGCGACGAGACGAAGCTTCTAAGCCCGAACTTGTCACCTTTCCTTATGGCCTTCCTTCTCCAGATTCCATCCTAGGAGGAATTTGTTGGGTTTGGCGAAGGCGGAGGACACCGAAGGACGTTGTCGGAAGCGACGTGATCGGGACCTTCTGAGGTAGGGGTTTACCTTCGTCTATCTTTTGGTGCAACATGCGGGGTGGGATATTTTTCTTTTGTTCCATGGGATGCAGTTGAACTTTAAATAAAGATAATAACCGGATAAAGAAGGGTTTGGGGTTTTGTGCTGTTTCTATTGCCTTCCAGTTTCTTTATCTTCTGATTGTGATTTTGGATTGAAAGGCCTTTGCCTACTGAAAATCAAGGCCGTTGGTGGCCTTTGCGTGCGTAATTGATATCTGAATTGTTTGTGGTTGGTTTTGTTAAAACATGGAAAATGGATAAGCATGTAAAGGCTGGCTGATTAAATGAGAATGAAAACCTTGTGTGATCACCCCGGTTGAACAAAATTGGAATAATGAACATGTTGGTGGTTTGGTTGTTTTGTGGGAAATGTTTTTGTAAACGATGGGGTTGAAATGGGAAGTGGTTGGTTGTGGAAAATGCCTTTATTTATGAAAAGTGTTTTGATTATGAAAAGTGTTTTGGAAGTAAAAGGTGTTTTCAAATGCGGAAATGTTTTGTGTGTGGAAAGGGTTTTATGTGTGGAACTTTGAAATAAATGAATGATGGAATGTTGTATGGTTGTGATAATCTTTTGTAAATGAAATGGCATGTGGTTGCTTGTGTTTTACCTAACCTTGGTTGTGGATGGCAGGGATATGTTTTTGAAAGGTTTTTTCTGGATGATAGTTTCCCAGTAGTAATAATTTGTTAAACCATTGCATGAAACATGAAAACCTAAATGGGGTTGGGGGGTGATTGTTTGGTTGTTGATGCGTGCTTCGTGGTAGCAGTGCCGAGGCACATGCTCAATTCCTCTTTTTAAGAAGCCATAGGTTGGGCTGTGTGTTTGGTATATGTATATATATAATTGTATCTTTGTGTTTTGTCGCACCACACCCATGTCAAGCACCTAGTGCCGAACACTCCCATTTTATGGGAGAGGGTGTTCTCCCTTAGTTACTAGCTCCTTCCTACTCCTTCTTCCATAGGCTATGATGGCTTGAGGTAACCTTACACCCAAGACTCTTCGGGTAGGTCTTGGAGGCTGTGATGGCTTGAGGCAACCTTTAGCCCAAGACTCTTCGGGCAGGCTTACCGTTCCCAAGAACCTTCGGGATGAGGCCCAGGTGTCTGCGGGCAGGTTAGTGGTTGTGGCCCAGGTGTGTGCGGGCGAGATGTGTGGTTGTGAGGCCCAGGTGTGTGCGGGCGGGATGCGTGGTTTGGCCCAGGTGTGTGCGGGCGGGAAGAGTGTGGTAGCGTCAGGACGTTTTCCGTTAGGAAGAGAAGCATCTAATTAAGTGGGAAATAGTGCGGGGTACCCAATACTTTTGTTCTATATATATACTAAACTTGTTTGTGTTACTTGGTGAGTGTGACCAATGAGGCTGGGTGGATAGTTTTTCCTTGTTAGTTTCTGGTTCTTATGTTTTCTCACAGGACCTTAGGGTGTCTCCCCACTTGTGCACGAGAGCTTTAGGTTCTCTACTGAGTATACTTGTATGCTCACCCTATGTTGTTTCAGGTTTTCAGGAGGACTACCAGGGCTGTGTGGGACCCTACTAGTCAGGCAGTGGGAGCTGTGCAGTTGTTGTTTTCTTGTTTTTCTTTTGGTACTGTACTCACTTGTACTTTAAGCTTATTTGTACTTGCACCTATTTCAGTTTATTTATACATGCATATGGGACTGGTTTGGGTTTCTTTTCAGTACCTTTGTTCTTTTTCCTTTTTGGTGGTTGACTTGTCCTATTTCCGATCCTAACTATAAAAAGGGTAATTCCTCCCATGATTGAAAAAAAATAAACTCATACCCTTGGTGCTAGTCACCACCCCGGGGCCTACTGGAGGCGGGAATCGGGGGTCATTATCTCCCTTTCACCATTTCCAGCTCAGGAGGGGCATCTTTTATGGAAGGGGGTCATGACAATCCATCTATGCTAGAGCCACCTCTTCCTACTCATATCCTGATAGGGATGTATTTCTTGGAGAATTCAAAAAATCCATACATTACCAAAATTATAGGAAGTTATTCTATAATAATCCTAAAAGATTATTTTAGGGTAATGTTTTTTAATCTGAGTTTATCTAAATCTATTTCCAAGGTTGTTGCTAAACTTCCTCTGATACCAACTGTAACAACCCGACCCCAGAATCCCAGACCCGGTGCATTATTTTAATACATTAGCATGATTAAAAGGAATCAAGTCCTGAAGGACCGATCAGTTTAAAAGTCTTGGAAAATAGATTACATACATGAACGTTACATTATACATTCAAACATAAAACACAACAAGAATAATCCTTTGATAATTTCATTATTCCCCTAGCTTATCCCAACATATCAATCATAATACACTTATTGTAATACAGGGAAAACAAAACATAATAAAGGGGTGAGCTCAGATGCTCAGTAAGGGTAAATAATTTAGCGGATGCTATAAACTTTTAAGGCATGATGTGTAAAAAAAAACATCCTTTTAAACATAAACTTGAACATAATATGGAAAAAATAAATAAAACATTACCATATAAACATGAACATGGATATTCTACTAGTCGAATAATCATATGTAATAACTAATTTCATAACGAGGGAATGCATAATGCCGGGCATCATAAACACATAGTCAAGGCCTCGTTCCAAGACTACTAATAATTTTTTTTCAAGGCCTTGTGCTAAGACACTAGTTTGTCTCATGAGACGTACCCATGCATCGAGGAGCTATAGAGGGCTCCAACTGTCACTTACTAAGTCAAATTCATTCCTCATATGAAAATGTTGAAACATAACATAAACATTCGTATTAAAAATAGCATACTAAATGTCAATACTTTAACCAAAAACCATGAATGGTATAAAAATAGCACATCTATAGTAAAAAATATCATAACTCATTCAATACAATATGAAATATTTTATTATAATAAATCATCCTCAATCAATATTAATATCCAGTAAAGGATGTTGAAATAGTTGAAAATGATTAGAAAAACTCTTTGAGAGAAATATACTTTTTTTAAATCATTTAAAAGTCACACATTTATAAAGGAAGTCATTTAAAATATATTTTTGAATAAAATCATCCCATACCACTTTGAAACTTTTGAAAGGAATTAACATTTTAAAACAATCTTGTCCATATTAATAAATCCTGAAAATCATTTTGAAAACATGGACATTAATTAAAAAGATTTAAAAAAATAAATCTTTAAAACATTTAAAATTATGATATAGTTAAATATAAAATTCCCTAAAACCTTAAAATATTGCTTTTGAAAACATTTTTATGAAATATAGATATATATGGTAAATATGTCTGAGTAAATACTTACACATAAACAATATCGTACAATAAGGAGATTGAGGAAATGACCCTCACCTTATACTTTCCTTTGGTAGAGGGTGCGTTTAACCTCCTGTATAATGACAATAGTATGTTATTAAATTATAACATAACCATATTCATATTTATGATATCATACTTTATTCATTTATGACTTTATACTAGCCATTTAATAATAATTTCTATGTTAAAATAACATTTCGGGTAATAATCGTTTTCTTTATCATACACATTTTAACTTGTTATACTTGATCATATAACTTATTTCATGATTTAATTGATTCAAGAATATAAAACATTATTTATGTATCATATATATTCATAATATAAATATGTATAATAGGTAGATATATGAAATGGAAAACACCATTTATGGAGACGGTAGGCCGTACGTACGTATAAAAGTCGTTTCCATTTTCATATCATATTGAACGAAAGTAAGTGAATGAGATAATAGTAAATATATATATATTCCAATAGAATTATTATGACATATATTACACAATTATTAATAACACATATTTTTATAATCATTGTTGAATGATGAACATGGAAATGAATCTCTTCGTATCGTGGAAACGATAAGCCGTATACACGCACGAGTGACAATATCATTATCTTGATGGTTAAATTGTATGTAATTGGATGGTATATTATATATAAATAATCATTAAAATGTTATATTTTTTATTTACATCAATTATTCTCATTATTATACCCATAAAAATAATGAAGAGTTGAATAACAAACTACACCACGACGTGGAGACAGTAAGCCGTACGTACGCACGTATGGTGACTTTGTCATTCATAGGATGAATAGAATAATGAATATGGTTGTACCATATTTATAATAAAATAAAATTATATATAAGTTACTAGAGTTATTATTTTAGTATGGACAAAATCAAAGAAAGATGAAGTGGAAGAAGAAAAGAACTTTGAAAGAGGTGATGAAGTAATTACCTCTTCTTCAGATTCTTCCTTTTGATTTGATCAAAAGGAATCCTTAGGTTGGCTTATGATAAAATTAAGGCATATAGGTTTAATTGAGGGTAGTTGGGAGGATATTTTAGCAAGGGTTGTCCAAGTCAAATGGCTTTTGAGGTGTGATTTTTAGAGAAGGGGGAGTACCCTTTTATAAGAGAGGTGAGGGTCACTTTAGGAAAATCTTGAAATATTAATTTATTATAAAATTTTTTTTGGCTTATAATGGATCCAAATGGATTTATTTCTAGGATAAGGTGATTATGAGTCTAAATAATCTCAACCAATAGGTTTTAGAAAAGTTTATGTCACTATATTAACTTTATCTGATAGATTTAACTCTTAGTTAAATAGTCTTACTTTTACAATGTCTTCTTGTATTTTTATATTAAATGGTTAATAAAATTACAATAAAATGACTAGAGAACATAAAGTGGTTAATTAATAAAATATATATAATTATATAAGTCATTTGTAAGAACCTTATATTTTTAGGAATATTATATTTTTTAATAATATAGTATTTGTTTTAAAAACACATTTATGTCAATTTTGACACTATTTAGTAATTGATTTTTGTTAAAGTCATAACAAATTGATTACTGCAAAAAAAAAATACATTTAATAATTCCTAAAATGAAATATTCACCTATAAAATTAGTTTATGGAATCAAAAGTTTCAATTTACATTTATTTTAATATTTATAATATCAATTATTTTAATATTTGATTAAGAAGGTAATTACTGTATCATCATTGTGTCATAAATAAATTTAATTATTTGATGACTATATTTATAAATAAAATACCATGATGTAGGAAATCTTTATATATTTCTAATGAATATTTATAGCCTAATTTATCTTATGTTTAAACCTATATTAAAAATGGTTTAGTTATTAAACTTTGAATTTAACACTTTAAACTCTTCTTTAAATAAAATATAATAAATGTCCTAATCTAACCAAAATGAATCAAAAGGATCATATTTTTGTCCTGAAGTTGATTGTTGTCTAAATAAACTTATCCAATAGAATTATGAAATGTGTTGGGGTGATTTCAATATTATTTTTACCTTTAATTACCTTATTTACTTTTAACCATGGTAAATAAAATTCAAAATTTACTATTCACCAAATTTTTTTTTTATCCAATTTAACCAAATTTTTCTTATTTATTTCAACCTTTTCTATTGTATTTTTGAAATTAAATTCACAGAAGCGTTAAAATTACGTTTTATGAAAATTTGCAAATGTTCCTAGAAGTAGGGTAAAAGAAGTTAAAAAATCCAATAAAATTTTATACATAAAATTTATTATAAAATGACTAAAATGAATTACATTGAACTAATATAGTTATTATGTATCTATTTTGAATTTAAAATAAATTTAAGGAAAAATAATAATTATTTAAATAAAAGTCGGTTTTAAACAATTATGTAGTGTTTTTCACTATTCATCAAAAATTAAAAGTTTTCAGAAACATACCAAAAGTTCAGCCTAAGATAATTTTGATATTAAAAATCCAAAAATGATGTCTATTTTACCAAATTCAAAACATATGAGTATTGTTAATTAATTTAAAATTAATTCCTGTTGTCAAAATCAGAAAGCAGGTTTTTAAGAAGTAAAAACCATCAAAAGATTGACATGTGTTTATGTAAAATTTAAATGTAAAATTACATAAAATGAACTAAATTATATTAAATGATAAAAATATAATATAATTATACTTTTAAACCACTAAAATTCAAAATTTAACATTATAAATTATTTTGATTAAAAAAGATGTTTTCAATTAAAATTTAGTATTTTTCACTATTCATCAAAATATGAAAGTTTTTAGAAAAGTACCAAAAATTTATACAAACTAAATTTTTATGTATAGATTATAAAGAAGAATTTAATTTCATTAAATTGAATATATAAAAGTTTTAAATAATGGATTTAAAAAGGGTTCTCCATTAAAAGGTGGCAAAATTGCATTTTCTGAAAAATACTTCTTTTATCTGAAAAAAATGAATTTGTTCTTATATTATGTCTAAAATACACACAATATGGATTATAAAATTATATGGAGTATATAAAATTCAAAATTCAGTTAATACTTTTCATAACCGCTTTTTGAACAGTTAGTTTGGTAAGTCGTGGTGCGCTCGAACTCAGTGTTGTGTGTAGCGTAATCTATTGAATTACTTTAAAGAGATAAAGTACTATGAAATCTTGGGGTGTTATAGAAAGTATCAAGTATGGATCGAACCCATACATCTTATTTAGATTAGTGGATGCATCCTTTGATTTAATATATTTGAATCTCTGGGATTTTATATAAGACATCTCTAGAATTTAATAAAACGACATCCTGGGCCCATCCAAGGTGAACCGTATAATGGGACCCAAGTATGACATTAGGATAACTATAGAATAACCAACATTGTAAGAGTCCATACAAGGCGATCCATAAAGGCATCCCAAGTATCACTCTCGACATAGTGTAAGGGATGACCCTATGAGCCCATCCCAGGTGTACCACATATGGGACCAATTATCTCTCATGGATGGTGTAACCATACCCACCACTGAGCCCATCCAAGTTATCTAGCTTGGGGAATCGATATCACTCATGGGTAAGTAATAAATTTGTTTAGTGAGTTCATCCAAGGAAATCCATAAAAATGATCCAATAATCTCTCCCAGTGTTAATTTAATCATTCCCATTTCTAGTTAAGAAGTAAGATGAGTCCATACATTGTGTCCTTAAGTCAGGACCATTTTATCACTCTCATCTTAAGTGAAGGGAAGGTTATGGTTAGCACTAACTCATACCATACCCCAAGCATTGTTAAAAATCTATCCAATTCATTTAATTCAAGAAAGGAAATCTATAACATAAAGTAAAAGGGCCTAACACATGGATAATCATTTTTACTTTGAAATTATCATTCCATTTCATTTATCATAAGGAAATCATACACCAAAATTAATACTAAATATCTCATTACTGAATAATAAGGCTCTTAAGACTTTAAAGAGAGGCACACCCATAGGGTTGGATCATGTTGAGGTAAACAGCTCATGGTGTTGATGAACAGGTAGATAGGGTCCCATTATACATAATAATAACCTTTAATTTAATTAATTTAAAATTATGGAGGTGAAACTGGGAAGCCCGATTCATGAAATAATGATGTATTAAAAAATACACCTATAATTTGATAGAAAATAACTAGACCACCTACCTTAAGCCTGTAACACTCTCCTCATATAGTATTGACTCTTGAATCAAGATATAATAGAATAAATCATAAGAATAGATGGAAAACATGAAAATATGGCATATGAGGTTGCACCAAAATAGATCAAAAATTGGAAAGATAAATGAAAGAAGAAAGGAAGATGATTGAGGAAATTACCACTACAGATCAAACACACCTGATGTCAAGGCAAACATAACTTAGATGAAGGAGATCCAAATGAACCTAACTTAGGCATGGAGGTGTTCTATTATGTGGCTCCTATTGGAGAAGGATGAGGGTTTTATTTCAAAAATGATCCCCTGCCCCCTTTTAAAAAAACGAGCCATCATATTTACACAACATGTAAAATTTACATGCTGTGTAAAGCTCAAGATTTTCCCTAGGGAAAACCCATTTCATAACATGAAAGGGGTCTGTTCAACCCATTAAATTTTATGTTTTTAATACATTCTATATATTTCAAGTAAAGTCCATGTATTTTATATACGTCATGTATTTGTCCTATAGAAAACCTCTAGCCCACCTGATATTTTTTTCTCAGAAGAAAACCAACCCTCCCTTATATACAGTTTTCAGGTTTAGCCAAAACTAAAAAGAAAACAAACCTTACTGAAAAACCAAGATGTTACACAAATATATACATATCTATGAAGATATAAAGGTGATCAAGATGATATGAGAAGTTCATTACATCTTAGAGATACACTATCCTAGAGATTTTAGTGATTATGTTTTTATTGTTTTTTAGTGTGTTATTATAACTTCATTATGTGAGGTTTTCCATTATAAAATATCTAAGAACTTATATTGTGATCATTTTATTATAATAAATCATGTTTAAAGAGATTACAATTTTAGTAATTTGGTTGTTTCTGAACTATTATTTTGGTAAAGTTCAAGGATGGACATGATGCCAATCAGGTTGCTTGAAGATGAGATTTGAGATAGATATTGTTGGATTTAGTACCCTAGAACCAACATTTTTATACTTTATTATTAACTATATTCATGGTTTTGAATATTAATAAATTTATTATCACACCCAAATTTTTCTTTTTCATGTCATATTATGTGATAATATCCCAAGGGTAATTGTCACACTAAAAGGCCACAATGGTTCCCCTCTATGATGAGAACCTAGAAGTTCCAAGAAAATATTCTTAAATACATGTTATATAACTAGATGATATAATTTTATAAGAAACAAATGATACAAGCTATCTGGGGTTGGTAGATCATAAATAATTAAGTCTTCTTCTCATGAAACTCATCCTTAGTAATCTCCAAGATAAGGTGGTTAAGAGAACATGACCCACCAGCTGGAAATCAAAATTCATATGTGTCATTTTTTGTTTCTATTTACAGATGTGTGCAATGGTCCTTAAAATTTGATATTATTATTAATAGATATCATGAGTCACATACTTGGATGTATTGACAAAATTCATGATAACATATTCCCATAGTGAGGTAGGATATGCTGGGTGCATCACAAGTGATATTGTATTAATAAATAATGCGAGAAAAGACTTTTTCCTTATGTTATTTAATGGAAATTTATATCTCAGGCCATTTGATGGAAATTTAACTGCCTGATTAATTCTTTGAACATGGAGTTTTTTTCTAGAATATTCATTTCCATAAAATCAAAGAAAGAGACATCAGACACAAAGGTTGATGACACCAACATGCAACCTCTATGATTAGAGATATCATGAGAAAGGGATTATATTGCATAGTGTACATTATTAGAAGATTGTGTGTCATTGTGACATTTAATTATTTCTCTATGGGTTCCTTGGAAAGTTACTAGATGATAATATTTTACTTTAGGAAAGTTTAGCCTAATGCAACTAGGAAAGAAGCCAAGAGGGTCACACACTAAGATTATTTGAAATCTTAGTTAAATTCTATATTAAATTAACAAATTAGAATAAATATTATTCCATATTATTGGTTGAAAAATTATTTGTGGTTGGTTGATCGCCATGATTGTATCATGATTTATTTGAAAGAATAAATTTATGAATTGATTAATAATAAATATTTATTCACCCGACTTAGTGAATATATTATTTCTTTTATTTATCACCAAATAATGCAGTAATATTTATTTTTTAAATAAATAGTCATTATTCTAGGTTCATTAAATAACGAGGTGGATAGGCAGACCATGTTCAATGGTCTGTTTGGAAATGATATATTAAATATTATTTAAATAAATATTATTTTATTTATTTAACAAATTATATTTATTTATCCATAAGTATTGAGAATGTCAAAGAAAATGATAATATTTTTTATATTATTATTAAACATGGGTTCGGTAAGGTATAAGGAATTGGATAAGGACTAATGTAAAATTAACAACCCTAACCTAGATCTATAAATACTCAATTATATCACTTTTTGGGATTAGTATCTTGTTGTACACAACAAACCTATGAGATAATTATCTCAATTCTTAAGAGAGAAACCACTCAAGAATGCACTCAAGGACAAGAGTGCCGATACTTCTCCACCCTCTCACACCTTCAAGAGAACTTAAAGAATCCTTTATCCATGGGATTTATTCTACGATCAATGATATATGATACAAGTGACCAGGATCAACCATGTTAGCACATGATGATTCTATGCTGATGTTAGAGAGACCCAGGATAAACATTACATAAATAGTACAATAATCTCACTATTTAGTTAATACATATAAAAATTAGTCTCATAACTATAGGGCCGATATGTTAGTGTCTTTTAGACTATCTATATAAATAATTATTCTATAGTAGTTGCAAACTTTTCTCCATGATCATGCTCCTCTGGACCTTTTATAGACATCTTACATGATACAATCATCCTCATAAGCTGAAAAAAACATAAGAAAGGGGTGATCTCAAATGAAGAGTAATGGAAAAAAATATCATAAAGTATTAGATCATGAACCTAAAAGAGAACATGAGGATGAAATAAATATCATAAAAAATGATCAAAATACCATATATGATAATCATAAAACATGATTGATAAATAAGGGATCATAAAGATATCATTATTATAAAATATATGACCTATATCAAAACACATATCAATAATTATAAAACATGTGAGCACTACATAAAAGTGTGGAATACATTAAAAATAGGTCATAATCAAGAAAACATTGAATTTAATAGAAATGAAACTCATCATGAAATTTTGGCATAACAGGATACACAACATGGGAATGTGGCATAACCATAAGCATAGGAAAATTATAACCAATAAAATAGTTGTACCTTCTTGGTCTTTGAATAATCCCCCTATATACCATTGTGATTGAGATAAAACCTCTCATGCACCCATTTGGCTTGGAAAAAAATCCTCATGTGTACCCTTAGGCTTGGGATAAAACCTCCCATGTACCCCTTTGGCTTCATATAAATCCCCATGTGTACCATTAGGCTTGGGATAAATCCTCCATTGTAACTTTTGTCTTGGAATATATCCTCCCATGTACCCTATGTATTGAGATACATCCTAACATGTACCCTTTGGGTCAGAAGTCATAAACTTAAAATAATGCATTAGAGGGTGATATATTACCATACCCACCATCATCTATACATACATGTTCCAAAAAAAACAATAATAAACATATCTTAATGAACCAATGAAAAAATAATGGGTTTCTTAAACATCTAAATGGAAATCATTAACTTTTCATAAAGAACCCACAAAAATAAAATGGGTTTCATAAAACATCCAAATGGTATAAAATAACATCATGAATAAAATTGTTTGAAACCAAAAACCCAATCACAAAAAATAATCACATAATGTGAACTAAAGAAATCATAGGATATAAAACTCTCATTTTCAAAAATAAATCTATCATAATAAGATATAAAGGGTTATTAAAACATTAATTTGTATTATATAAACCACAAAGGTTAAATATAAGTGAGAATATTTTTTTCAAGAAAAAACATTTTAAAACATTGAAGTTTAAATTAATTTAAAAAAATATTTGAATAGAAAGAGAAGGATTTGGAAAACCTTAATATAAAGAGTTACAAATAAAAGATCATTTAAAATAAATAATGGTTTTAAAAAAGAGATAATTGAAAATAATTTTAAGAACATTTACTTTGAAAATCATATTTAATAATAGAGACATGAAAATTACATAAAGTTTTCAAGAAAATTAAGTTAAAATACTTTGAAAAATTTTACTTTTAAAAATAATCACTAATAATTGAAACTTAAAAAAAATATTTTCAATAAAAGAAGTGAAAATAATTTAAAAAATTTCATTTTTAAAAATATTATTTAATAATAGAACCTATAAAAAGGTATGAAATTTATCAAAATAGAATTTTTAGTATATTATAAAACTTTTTATTTGGAAAGGATGGAAAAACCTTTTGAACATTTTGAAATAACCTTGTTGAAAACCCACATCATTAAAAGGATGATGAAAAATTTATTTTAAAATGTTTAAAGTGATGAAAAAAGATCATTAGAGATAAAAAAAATTTGAGTTTACACTAGGGAAATTAGATCATGGGTGGTAAGTAAAACATAGATATTTATGAAAAATCCATTAAAAGTAATGATAATTATTCATAACAAAAAATGTATTTTCATCATACCATAGAATCATGAAGGAAGAGTACTCTGGTTTGAAATGTTATTTCCTCATAAAAAAATGTAAACATACAAAATAACATAATTATATCTTATAATAGATCAATCTTGAAATATAATATTCAAAGAAGAGTGATTATTACCCAAGGAAGATATTTGAGTCATGAAAACCTCTTACAACTTTAAGAGAATTTAAATCAAATACATTTGAAAGTGAGAGATTAAAATTGAATGTAATTTATCATGAATAAAAGTTAATTAAATATATAATATATAAAATAGTTAGTATATACATCACATAAATGTAATTAGGTTCATAAATTAAAATATGTCTCAAAGAAGGAAATTTTGATGTGAAACACTTATGATCTAAGTAAAAATTCAATAAAAAACCACATAAAATTTAGGACATGAAGTTAAACATAAAATACCATGAAGAAAATATAATTCATGAAATTTTATATCAATTAGGAAATATACACACCAATTATATAATAATTGGTTCATAAATTTGAACTATGTCTCAATGAAGGGGAATTGAGATGAAATCCATTACCTTGTCCCAGATTCATTCTACGCACACCCTTAACTTACTAAATAAAAAAATTAAGTATATTAGATAAATTATCAGTAACCTTATACTTACATATTAAATTTAATATTGACCATTTATTATCATATTCTATTTTTTTTATAAATTTCCTCTTCGTATTTGTGTGAAAATTGAATCGGTGTCAGCTTATTTTGGTAATATAAGAAAAAGATAATTTTACATTAATAATAAGTTAAATAGTTAATATAATATTTACAAAACAATATAATAATAATTATTTTCTTAATATATTTTAATAAAATTAGTTTTCATGTTTTTATATTTGTCTATAACTGGATTTTAAAGCATTGTTAACATATGTGGTTAAATCAACTCAAACTTGAACATGCTTTAACTCGATTGGTGAGTATGATTAAGGAGGAATTTATTTTTATATAATATATTTATAGAATAATTATAATAATTTTATTTTTATTCATTTATCATGGTGGAACATATTTTAATATTTCTAGATATTGTATGAATGAAAAACAAAAAAACGTTTTCTCATAGAGGCGAGAGTTCTCACACATGCATGTTTAGCGTACTTGTTTCTCAATGCTTGAGAGGGGTTGAAAGTGGATACTAAATTGAAATTTCAGAATCACAATTACATTAGATACATAATTATTATTCTTTATCACCACCATTAAAACCATAAATGATTGGCAATAATGAAAAAAAAATAATCGACATCGCTTCGTGGAGGCAGTAGTCCACACAACACACTAGTGATGTTATATTGTTTTTATAAGTGAATGAAAATGAATAAATAAAGGTTATAAAATTAATATATAAAAAAATAATTATAATAATTATATTTTATTAATCATATTATTATAGTTATATGATATTTAGAAGGTCAATATTAAGAATAAAAACTTAAGATGGAAATAATACTTATGTTGGAGACTTGATCTTCATTGGAAGTTCTCTTAAAATTTAAGGGATTAGGATAACTATGAGTGACCATGGGATTATTTTTGTGTGATATGGTTATAGTGAGATAAAATGGTATATTTTTAAGTATAAATTAGAAGGTGAATTTAACTTCGAAACGGTGGACGTTTCATCATTTTATAAGAGAAGAAAAGAGAACTCTTGGAAACACTCGTCATTTTTCAATAATGCCATGAAACTATTGAAGGGTAAATGGATCAAAAGTGGAATAAAGTTGAGTTTGAGAAAATTTAATGTCTATATTAATCTCAAAAAATTATTTTGAATTTTTTTTTCCATTTCCCTATAGTAAAACTTTTTTTTACCACTTTTACTTTTTTACTATGGTAACTATTTTTTAACCTTAGTAATTAATTTTGATAACTAAAATTAAAATATAAATTATTAGATAATTTGAACATTATAATTTTAAATTTGAAAATAATTTTATCATATCAAATTTCTAAATATGTGAAAATTTAATTTTAAATAAACACACTTAATCACGTAATAATAGTTTTTAGAAAAATAAATTTTTTAATATTTAAATTTATATATAAGAAATAAGTATCTTGGATATATATTTTAATGAAATAAATTGATTTAATAATTTTTTTTGAGGCTATAAAGTCAAGTGAAAAACTAATTTCACCATTTAAAAACATAATTATAGTAAAATACCAAAAAACCATTTTTTATTAAAGTAATATTTTGATTTAGTTTTAAAGAATATCAGGCTGATAATTATAAGTTCAAAGAATATTTTAAAATCTATAATTAATTTACCTAAATAAATATTTTATTACTTTAAATGTTTTTTAAATTTTCTAGTAAAATCTTACATAATTTTAAAATCTTAAAAAGTATAATTTTCACAAAAAACACATTTTTTTGACTGAAAATCACCATTTTTAGAACAATATAAAAAATTAATACAAAGTAAATTTTTTTGTGAGGAATTAAATAATTTATTTTATTTTATAAAATTTAAAATTTAAAATTTTCAAATTTATATTTTAAAATAAAATACATAATATTAGAAAATGGATTTTATTAAAAACAACACTTCTAATATTAACAAATATCAATTATTTTCCTTATAAAGGTAATAACTATTAATGGTTTACCATATTAGTGTTTATTATAGATTTATTAATAATTACTTCTTTTTATGTTGTGGTTTTTTATGTTGGGTGTAGTGTGTAACATAATTTATAGAACATAGGGCACATTTTAAAGGATTTAAAATCTTAGGTCGTTACAGACATTCTGAGATTTTAAAGCATGTGTGGATCACCTCTAGAGGCATTCTACAGTTGGATCCTATGATGAAATTGTGGTATGATGTGAGTGGTCAATTAGACCATCAATTGAGGAATAATTACAAGACAAGGTAATTCTTAATATATCTATAAATTAATTATATATTTTATGTGATGATACCATCTTCTTGGTTTCGACATTTATATATCAATTAATCTTTAGATTAATTTAATTGGTCATGACATTCTTCAATATATAAATATAGAATTATTCCTCAATTATGATAAAAATACAAGTTGTAAACATCCTAATAAGTGCTCCCACCATTCCCAATACCTACAAGTAGTATCAGATAGGTCACTTAATTAATTTATAATTATTTATTAATCATTGATTGATGATATGAATTTGATGTTAGTTTTTTATTTTTTGATTATTCATTATTTAAACCCAAACATGGAAATATTCTCTTCTCTATATTTTTTTCTCAATCATATAACCAATAATAGATTAAATTTACACAGGTAATATTCTATGACTCTATCAATTGGTGCCAAGGTTTTTTTCCAAATCACACAAGACTACATAGAATGTAACCCATTGGTACATGTTGTGTACCTATTTCATTTCACCAGGATGAACTATAAATAATATGGGCCATAAGAAAATAAGTACACGAGTAATGCATTAAAATCACATTGCGTATTGACAAACTAGTTTAGAACACAACATGTTAGATAGTTCGGTGTGTGAATCATGTAAAATTTGTGTAGTCCATGATTTTTCATGGATGAAAATGAATAGTCAAAGACAAACCATGTATTTATTTCATGACACATGTGACTGACATACTTGAAATTTTTAGATCACACAACATGTAAATAATACACACATATTGTACCTTATAAATACATACAATTTACAGACACATCGAGACCCTAGGCATGTCTCACAGACATGGGAAAAATATGTTACTTGGTATGTAGTCCTAGAATACATTATGTAACCCACTAACCTCATGTGAATAATTTGATGTGAAAATAAAATTGATGGTATAATTAAACTGAATCAACATGTTTCCATGTGTCATTTATTTATAGTACTCTCTATTTGATATGATTATTAACAATATATTAAATTAATTTCCATGTAAAATTCTAAACTAAAAGTTGTGTGTGGTCTTTAATTATAATGTACTCTATATGTGTTAATATTTTACATGTAAAGTAATTTAAATGTGTATGTATGTCATTTATTGATAGTATAGACCTTGTAATTTTGTGACACTCCATGTATGCCAGATTCCATGCGAGTGCACAATGTGAGGACCATACCAGGTAGTTTAGATGGGTACATTTCATTATCTAAAAGTAAACATGTGTATTTTGTTAATTTTAAATAAAATTAATTAATTTAATTTATTTACAATTACGTATGATGGAAATTTTTAGGATGATATGATTGGAATTAAGAAAAATTGAATTAATTTATTAATCATATAATTAATTGGATTAATTCAAGGTGTTTTATCTTAATTAAATAATTAATTAAAGTGAATGATTTCTATATTTCATATGTATATTCATTTCATGTGTATGGATGTTCATGATTTAATACCAGACCTATGTATGTGAATGGTTTCTTTAATTTATTATTATTAAATTAAAAGATGGTATGCACGTCATTCCCTCCTCTCATTATGTAAAGGTCTACATGCCTATAGTTTATTTTATGTAAACTACTTAACTAATACATCAGTTACCCTCACCTACATGCGATTAATTCTTATGTAATAAATAGACCTCCTAGGTGAGTAGAGGATGTTCAAGTCATGATTTGAGATAAAATAAATCCAGGTGATACATAGGTAGATAGGTAGAGTATTATAGATTGAACTAGTATAGGTTCAAGGAGTTATTCCCCTTGGGAAAGAGTTGAGTTTTTATACACTAAATAAACCAACTATTAGATAAATATCACGATCATACTACTTTATTTATTTATTTATATCATTTTCATGGTTATTTATTTATTTTAATGGATGAAACTTACATTAAATAAATGAATTAATAAGCATGAAAGTTGAAATTAAATAATTATATTATGAATAAATTTTATCTAATACATGGTTAATCACTTAAGTAAAATACACTTAATATTAATAAATCATGTAATAAGATATAATGGGAAAATTACTCCTAATGGTAAAAAATCCCTCAATCAAAATATTAAGTCGTTATTTCCTTACATGGATTAAGTTGAGATACAAATATGTTTCTAAGTGGTTGTTTGCTTAAAGTTAAGTTGATTTAAATAATCGAGGATTTTTTTACCAAGGGCATGGGTTGAATTAACTTAGTTCAAATCAAGGGTTGACTGCTAAAGTAGGACTTGGTGTAACCAAGAATCAAGTGTTGAAAAAATCTACATCTATGATTTTAGGATTGGGGAATCCACTCAATGGATCAAGGATATGTGAGTTAATACAGTTTTCAAGTTATGAATACCTAAAATTATTTGAATACCTTGTTAAGACAAATTTTGGGGTATGGGAAGGGGAATTTGAAACATTTCCACTAGAATATTCATACCACATAATATTCCAAAATCAATAGCAAGGGTTCTTGGGTTTTCAAAAAAATATCGGGAAATTAATTAATTTAACGATTTATTATTTAATTTTGTAATATAGATAATCCATTAAACTGTTAATCCTATTTATTGTATAAATGGAAATCCACATGATGTCAACTATATCTCTGTGATCCATACTAGATAAGGGTAACCTTATCATTAGCTCAAATTTCTAGGAATGGTATAAACACTTGTGAATTATACTATTCCATGAGAAGAAATTATACATGTTAGAAATATCTCTTACTAAGCCACTCAATAAAGTGGAAAGTGAGGAAGAACGATCTCTTTACCTTAAACATGTATATAATCCAACAAATGTCTAGTGTTTCACTCTTTCATCTATGTCTAGTGATCTTATAAATAAATACAAGGAAGTGGATGGGTATAACATGATGTATCCAATTTCTGATATTTATCAAGAAAAGGTGAGATAAGAGAGATATGAGATCTACTATGCACTATTTATGTGAAATCTTGGAGAGTCGATGCTAGATGGGCCTCATGTAGTCAATATGATTGGATACATAGATCTCTTGTAAATCTTAGGCTTTAAGATCCCCAATGATCCACACATAGATCTCATTTTATCCTCAATACCTAAAGTCTTATATAGATTCATTTTAAATTATAATTT
The DNA here is from genome assembly GCA_963277665.1 of Viscum album. Classification (NCBI taxonomy): domain Eukaryota; kingdom Viridiplantae; phylum Streptophyta; class Magnoliopsida; order Santalales; family Viscaceae; genus Viscum; species Viscum album. The sequence goes on along the minus strand of OY728134.1, from coordinate 815,660,652 downwards.
TAACAATAGTGAGTAGACTATTTTAGAACTCCTTAATTTGATTTTCCATGTTGATAAATAAATGGGGTGTGAAAAGCTTATGGTCTATATGGTGAATAAAAGGAAGAATAAGGAAAAGGGCTCCAATACTCTCTCCAAGTTTAAGGCTCCTTGGCACTGTCCTTCGAAGAAAAGGAAAATCTAAAGGAAAACAAAAGAAAAAGACACTGTGATTTTTTTACGTGGTAAATAAGTCTAGTGGAAGAAAAAATTGCACCCACTTAAATAAGAAAGGGGAAGTTTAAGGTGAATTCATTAGAAAGTGAAATATTTATATGGCTTCACATTGGGTATTAGATATAACTTTTGGTTATGAAATTTTTATTCAAATCTAGGAACCAAGTAGATTTCATAAGATTTCTATAGGAGATTTGGATATTTCAGCAGTTAATGGAGCCCAAATTACTGCCTTGGCTATATAAGACTACCAGATTATGTTTGCAACATAGATGATCTTGGTTTTATAATATTTTCATTATGTAGAAAATGTTATCAAAAACATTATTTCTATATCCTTCCGAAACATTTATGATTTTATTTTCATTTTTGGAAATAACAGATTCTTCTCTTACAATGACAACATATGTTATAATATGACACATTTAAATAATAGTATTTATGTATTAGATAACCAAAACCAATTATTAGAAATTTATAATGAATCAAATTCTCATGAATCAGTTCACACCCATCTATGGACATACCATCTTGGATATGTAAATAATAAGCACCTAAAAATCTTTAATAAGATAGTTATTTAGACAATTTTGAGATAAAACCACTCAATAGATGTCATATTTATTTACAAGGGAAAATGAAAAAACCACCATTTTATGGATAGGGTGAAAGGGCCATAGAGATTCTAGAATTGGTATAAACTAATGTGTGTGGACCTTTTATAGTAGAATATATAGGTGTATATTCTTAATAACTTTTACTAATGACTTGATCATGCATGGTTATGCTTAGATGAAGAGGTATAAGTCTAAATCCTTTGAGAAATTAAGAGTTCATTAATAAAATATAGATTCTAATTAGTAATAATATAAATAATATTCGATTTAATTAAGGTGGTGAATATCTTCACCAAGAGTTTATTGGATTTCTATGGGAGTTTGAGATTCTATCTCAACTCAATACACTTTATACAACATATCGAAATGGTGTTAGTACAAGGAGGAACCATACCTTTATAGACATGGTGAGATCAATGTTAAGCCATAAAGATCATACATTATCCTTTTGGGGATCTTAATTGCAAAATGTGACATAAACACTAATACGAGTGACAACTAAAGTGTAAAATGGCATTCCATTTGAGTTATAGAGTGAAAAGAAACCTATTTTTTCATATATTCATGAATGGGGTTATGAAGCATTTTTTAATGCCACCTCTAGGAAAAAAAACTAGAACCTAGTGGCATGAAGTTTATATTTATAGTATATCCAAATTAAACTAAGGAATATTATCTATATGAATCATCTAACAAGAAATTTATAGTTACTAGATAATAAATTTTTCTTAAAAGAGAGCACATCCTCAAGAAGGATAATGGGAGAAATATTGAATTTTATGAATTTGATACTCATAATACACCAGATTTTTTGTAAGAACACATTCCATAGTTCCCTATAGAAGATGTTTTTCCTAAAAAATAAGTACTATATAGGATCACAAGAGTGGTTAGAGAACTATAAATATATTTCTTTCTAGACACCGAGGATAGTGAATCATTATTGGTTGACAATAATGATCCAATTTCCTATAATGATGAATTAGAGAGATTAAAAAGAAAATTTTTACATGGTTTGGGGTTCCTTAATCTTTAATTATTGATAATGGAACCCATTTTAAGAATTAAAAATTTAAATCTTTGATGGAGAAATATGGTTGTTCCCATTTAACTGGAATAACCTTACATCCACAATCTAGTGGACAGGTAGAATTTTCTAATAAAGAGATAAAATATATTTTATATAAAAATGTATTTAATTATAGGAAGGATTGGTCCTTAAAATTATATGAGTCATTATAGGCCTAAATAACTTCTTTCAAAACCACAATTGGTATGTCTCCATATAGTATATTATTTTGTAAATGTTTTCATTTACCTATAGACTTTCAAAAAAATTATTATTGGGATATAAAGGGTTGAAAATTTTATTTTAATACTACTGGTGAGAGGAGGTTTCTTGATATGAGTGAGTTGGTTGAGATTAGGAAAGAGTCTTATGATAATGCTATAATTTATAAAGGGATAAGGATTTTCATGGTTCAACCATCCAAAATATACAATTTAAGGTTGTACATAAAGTTCTTTAATTAAATTAAAGACTTAAAATTTTTCTTGGAAACCTTAAATTCAAATTTTCTGGACCCTTAATTATCCTTAGAGTGTTAGTAAATTGGGATTCTCATATTTTCGGAGATGAAACAATTCTATTTATGGTCCATTATTAAAAGATTAAGCACTATTTTGATGGGAAACTGAAAATCTTGGCTACCATATTTGTGTAAAAATGATTTTTAGGTGAAGTCTAGTAGATGAATTTAAATTCAGTGCTTCATGGGATACCACCCATGGTCTTTATATATTTTATTATTTTGTTTTCTTAAGAATAAATTGTTGCCGTGCACTATTTTTTTCTCCATTTATTCTAGATTTAAATTCTTGGCCTACCTTTTTTTCTTTTCTTGAGGAAGGTAGTTGCTTAGGTCATAAAATAGGAGTAGAGTTCCCATTTGTTCTCAATTTAATAGAAGTCACATATTGCATACTTTTTGGATTAAATTCCTTGAACTTAACCTCTGGTTTTATTTTTATATGAACTTAATTTTTTGAATTCTTATTTTAATCTTTTTCGGTTTTTAGAAACAAAAGCAGAAAACTAGAGGATTTCACTAGAAGTTACAGGGAAATAAATATTCTTATATTAACTCAGAGGAGAAATATTCTTTAATGTGGGGAGTGATTTATTTTCATTTCTACTTCTATTTTTTTCCATTATTCTTTTTTGTTGTGTTTTTTCTAGAAATTTAGTTTCAATGATTTTAAATCTTTTCACATTGTCAAATTAAGTGTGGGGGAGTAATACCCCTTACTGGGTTTGAGTAAGTATACTTGTTTTTTGTGGGTGATTAACTTACTATTCTATATTATGTTGAAAATATAATTTAAAAATTCTTATTTCTATGCCTTAAAGTTAGAGCATGTGTCATTCTGAATCTGTATTGTAATATTTATTGTGGTATACTTGTTATTTTAATTTTACGGTGACCCTTTATGCAAGTGATAATACTACTAAATCTAAAATCTATTTAGAACCAAAATTCTTACTTGTTTTCTTTCACCTTAAGATTTAACTCTAAGGAGAAAGTTGTATTTTCAGTGTAGGGGAGAGGGACTTCGTTTATGAACTAAACTATGCTTTAATGAAAAGATCATCAAAACCCCTTAATTTTTTTCAAAATTGTGAGTTTCTCAAGATTTTATTTACAATTTTAGTGGATCAATATTTTTCTTGAGTTTGAATATTGTGATTCCACTTTGATGTTGTTAATTTCTATTACACTATGGATTTAATTGAGAACATCATTTTTACTAGTCTCTTAGAAAAGAAATTTTTGATAAATTTTTGATGGAATTTTTTAAAATTTTCATTGGTTTTTAACTTTTTGGATGAAATTATTATCATAATATATGCATCCAAATGGATTATGAAATGAAAATCCTAATTCAGGTTGACCCACAAATGCGATGTTCTAGACCCATATGCCACTTAACCGGTGCCCTAAACCCAGTTGGCCACATGACCCCTGACATGCCTCCCTATATGGTAGGGGCTATTGACTAGTAGTGGGGGTGTATAGGTATAAAAGCAGGGAGACTATACCCCTATTTTAGAGTAATGCAACAGATATAATAGATATTAAATAATAGTGGAATCATAATACAACCAACAAATGATGTAAATAGTGGAAGCATAAAAAATAAATGTGGAATATTGAACAACTGAATACATATAAAAAGCCTCATTGGTAGTGTCTAATACAATAATTCATGGCATGATGATAATACTGAATGAACAACAGGTACAATCATGCTATATAATAGTAAAAAAGGGGGAAAAGGGAAAAAATTCTCCACAATCATCTTGATCCTAAGACCGATGCTTTTATCCTAATATCTATATAAGTAATAAAATTTAACAACTTGTAGAAGGGCCTTTACACTTTTGAGTACTTGCAACAACACAATATTCTCAGGTGCCAAGGGAAGACCAAGTATGGTGTGAGAAAAAAATCTCAGTTGGCCATCACAAATGGTGTCTATGTGTAATCTGAGTAGGTTCTCATAAGTAAATAGTGTGCAAGTATAAATAGGAAAATAAATCAATGTTGAAAAACAAAATAACCTCCCACTCATGTTCCTAAAGGACACCTGGCGGGTAAACCTTTTTCAGCCCATGGCTCGTATGCATGATCAAGTTATTATACATATATATTGTAATAATTATATATATATATATATATATATATATGTTAGAATGGACTGGTACGTAACTCTTATCCATCCAATACCAGGGAAGGTCTCATGGTCTAACCTATGAACCAATTCCAAGAGCTCTCTTGGTCTCTTAAAAATACACAAGGGATCTCTCATGATCTTCCATACCTCAAGGGTCTCACAGTCCTTGGTTCCTTAGATAGAAGCTCACATAGTCTTACCATTAGGGCTCTCACAGTCCCTTAGCTCCACATTCAATAAGGCGTAACATTTATAAGTACACAGGGCATGAGTCATAAACCTCTCATGCCCTCATCACAACAATACCCATTTAAGAGACACACTCATTATCTCAAAAGTACATAATTCATAATATCTTAAGAATTTACATTTAAATTTTAAACAAGTCATGGTCACATATTCCTTTGAAGGCATAGGGAACATCCTCTCATTCATGTCACTGGCCTTATTTAATTCCATTTAGACATTCCAATCAACATAAGGAAATTATTAGGCATAAGTATAAGTCATGGTCCTAAACCATCCTATACAAGTCAAATCCATTTAAATCATTCTAAGTGAAATCATCCCTTATAAGTGATCCATCCTAACCAAGGAATCATATTCACTTTTCATAAACATGGAAAATCCAAAAACAAGGGCACAAGCCAAAGGAAGGGTCATATCAAATAGTCACCTACCCATTTTGGAAATTCCATGCCTAAGAGGACCAAACAACCCTGGGGCATCTTGGTTTCATTAAAATAAACATGAGACATGTTTAAATTCAATTTAAACTCAAGCTAGGTGGTACAAACAACATTTTTTCATCTTGTGAAATTGTCCTAAAATGGAAACTTTTGTTAGCACACCCCTTGGGTGTCCTTATAGAGAATAGGTGATATCGAACCCCCTAAACATGAATCAATTAACCTATAAAAACTCACTAGGGTCAATTATAGATGAAGGAGTCAACACAATATAGAATCTTGGTAAGGGTCAGATTATGGCATGATGGAATAAATATGAAATAACCAAAACTCAAATGGAAAACTATGTGGATACCAAATTTAGGGCCATAGAAGAGGCCTCACATGATATCAAACTCAAATTTGAAATAGGTTGTAAGTGATATGATTTTTAGTCCAATGCCTTGAAAATAGGGCGAATGAGCATGCATCTAAATATCATAATAGATAACGAGTTTAACCAAAGAAAAGAGGGTGCATGAGGTTATCCTGACCATGGGCTATCTGATGCTTCCTTCAGATTGAAGTTCTGTTACTGGATAGAGGAGTAGCAAGAAATACTAGCTTTGAGAAGTTTTGGAACCTATGGGTGGAAGAACCCTCTATTTTGGATGCTAGAAAAAAAGGAGAAGGAAGGATGGGTTAAAAGATTAAGTGGGGGAAAATGTTAATTTTCCCCCAAAACCCCACTGTGCCTAGTTTCTATGCATGGTTTACAAACTATGTGAAAATCCTACATTAAGGCTCTGTCCCCATCTATAGCAGGAGACACAACCATGTGACTGGCCCCACATGGTTGCAAATATACTGTGTGGACATGCAGGTGCCTTTGAGTGCATCCACATGGTTTAGTCAAACCATGCAGCCTAGGTTGAACGATTTCCTCTAACCATGTGACCCATCCTACAACCCATTTTTCTAGAACTCTATGATCCAAACAAGCCCTGGAAACTCCTCCAACATTCCCTAGGATGTATCAAACATTTACAAATAATAAAGGAAATATTAAAATAAAAAACTCCTGATCCGTACCTTTGGGAAGAGTCGGGTCATTAAAAAAAATTCTTTCTTTCTTTAATTATTTAAGTTGAAGGATGAATTATTTATTCTGTTTGTAATTATTAAACCTACCCATCCAAACAAAGTATCTATTGACATTGAACCTGTTCTATTTTAAGGGGGAAATCACATTTTTATCTTGAAAGAGTCCATGGGGGAAATATTTTTAAAGACTAATTCAACGTGGCATTCCAATTTATCACTATTGAGATTTATTATTCTCCATTGAAATTGACTAATTAATTATTATAGGACATGAAATGCTTAAGTTTTTTTTGAATTTAATGTGGCTTATATTTGATTCACATTGTCACAACGTTTTTCCCTTTTTAATGTATAAATAATGATAAAACAAGTATTTAATTGGTTAATATAAGTTTCTTGGATAAATTATCATTAATTAGTCAATTATTGTTTTTTGTTTTAAAATGTTTAAATTATTTTATGAATAATTTTATTTTATAAATATCAGTTTTATGTCTTTTAATTTAATATTTTATTTTATTATATTTTATTATTTCATTCCATAGTTTTTTATTAAGTTTTTAATGTTTGAGTTCATATTTTAATCATCTCAATGTATTTTGTATTTTGATTTTTAATTATTTATTTTTTCCCTTTGAATATGATAAAAATAATTATCATTCACGTAATAGAATTTTTTTACACTACCAATCCACATAAGATGAAGACATGCGACACAAATAATTTTTTTTACGTAAAAGAAATAAAGGCATGAACTGTGTCTAAAAACATTCCAGTATGTAGAATATAATTCCATGATCATGTGTACATACATGGAAGATAAATCTTGATGGAAAAAAATAATTTCCAATCATAGGTTGCTGAAGAAGATGAAGGTGGTGAATAAAACAAAGACCAAAATATGACCAGATCAGTCTAGTAGAACTAGAGGAGATTTAAAATAGCCTATGATGGATTGAATAGGGGAAATCAAAAACTGATTTGTGATTTTGATTTGAAATCATGCTTTTTTTAACCCATGAGCTGCACCCATCGGTGAATAACTATCACTGAAAATTTAGATCTGGTGAAACCATTGAACGAGTGATGTCAAATGAGATTAATTTCCCCATCAGACAATGGATTCTTAAACTGAGTTGGAAGGCGGTAACAGATCTAAAGGGAGATTGGTTCATCTGAGTGATTCTATTAGAGTTCATCAAGTACCGATATGAAATAATGAGTTATGCCAAATATATTTTTTTCAATGAAGGAAATTGAGCCAGTGCACCAATGATTAACTTGATTTGAGTCTCGTCATAGGTAAGACACATCTAAGATGGGTTCACTAGAATTTCGAAAGAACAAATGAGGATTTTATGTTTTTAAATATCTCACATTAGTTCCACATCCAATGTTCTTGAAATTGGATCTCCAGCAATTCAATGAGCAACACCGAGTCATTGGATCAGAATGTTTGGAAACAGGGTTTGGAAAATAGGTTCTGTGATGAATCTGAGGCCGCTGGCGATGTTGGGGATGGAATCAAGTGAGAAACCACCAAATATCATTCATACATAACAATGTGACTAGAAAATACTTTGCATGTTAAATATTCCTGATGGTTGAACCTTAACTGAGTCTAATTTCACTGACCACCAAATCAGGTTCCAATGCATTGAAGATCAGTGTGTTGAAACTATTGATTATGAGCTCGAAAGTCGATCTATACACTATGATTTGAATTTGATAGGGTTGTGAGAATTCCAGATCTATGGCTGAGGAGGATGATGAGTTTGAAGTATCCAAGATCAGATGGAGGTGTTTTAAGTTTTTTATTCATTGTCAACATATATGAATAGGGAAACTCATTTCAATTTGGGTGGAATCGATCCGTATTTCACTGATGATGTTAAAGTATGCTATTTTTTGGATCTTGATTGATTATTTTTAGGAAGGACTGGAGGGGTTACGATAACCTCCATATTTGTGGATATTTAGTTCCTATATTTAAGTACTTCTACACTTTGTTGGATGTTGAAGAAGATTTATAGGTCTAAATGTTTTCAGTAGAATTGGTTAGGCTTGAGGTCCCGATTTGATGAAGTCTTTTAGGAGTAGTTTTGATGTTAGATAAAATAATTAATTATTAGTACAAGTATCAAATTTCTTGGAGGTAATTATTGAAGTGACCGGAAAAAGACAAAAGTCTTAAGGGAAGGAATACTTTCTTTGATGAAGGACTCATTATTTTAGAAAGAAAGGTGATTCCTTGTACAAGAAAAAAATAGGGATGTAATGAATGAAAAAAAATACTCTACCATTATTCATTGAAAGAAAAACGTAATTTCAGAGATGATAAATTTTATGGGGAGATATTTCTAGAGAAGAGAAAAAGTGGGAGCTGCAGAGCAGTGCAAAAGGTATTCAAGATCAAAATATCAAGTAAATACCACTCATCTTTTTTTATTTCTTCATTTTTGATATTATTTCACTATATTTTCCTTGTTCTCAAAAATAAAATGATTATTGGATAATTATTTTGGTTAGGGAATCCAACTTTGAGCTATAATACTTTTATCTCTTTATTCTTTATTTGTTTTCATTTTTTTGTTGTTTCCTTTTGATCCTAGAAATTCACTAAGAAGAAATGATTCTTAGATTAAAATTTGTTAGATCCATTCAATGTTACCTAAAAATAATCATTTTATTATTATCAATCTCATCTTCTTATTGGATTCAGCAATTGATGAATTCCTAGATTTGAATCTCGCCCTACTTGAGAGAGATATTATTCATTATTTTTAAGATTTGATGATCCAAAATTATTTTTTCTATGAACAGATAATTATTAATGTCATCCAAAAAATATTTTCCCCAGAATGTTTTACTATAATATTTAATACTTATTTTTTTCCTTATTTTTTTCAACTGTTCATCCATAAATTCAAACCTTGTGATTTTTATGGTGATTGTATTCTTCTTTTTTGTTTATTTTATAAGTTTTCAAGATTATGGATCTGCACAAAAAAATTCATTTCCCTATGGATTCGATACCTTACACAATGCTATACAATAGTAAGTAGGTGTTATTAATAATAAAATTTTCATGTATTCAATAATGTACTTGTCACATAACCTGAAGGGTTTGTGACTCCAGGTAATTTCAAAAAGGTATTCAAGTTATAAAGGACTATATATGGATTGAATTAAGTATCCAGGTCATGGAACATTCAGTTCGATGAATGCATAAGAGAATTTTGTTTCATTAATAATGAATATGATCCATGTGTTTAGAATAATTTTTGTGGGAATGCAGTTGTTATCCTAGTAGTATATGTGGATGACATATTACTTATTAAAAATGACATACCATTCTTATAGTTAGTTAAGAACCAATTGAACAAGTGATTTGATATGAATAACTTAAGTGAAGAAACATATATACTTGGTATCATGATCATTAATGATAGATCCAATAGGTTTCTTGTGTTTTGTCAAGGTACATATATTGACTAGATTTGGAATAGATTTCTTGTGGAATAATCCAAGATGGTATTTGTTCTAGTGTCACATAGTATACATATTTCCAAGAAAATGTGTCCTCCAACACAACCAGAAAGGGAGAGAATGAGTAAGATCCAAAAATATTTTGCGATAGGATAAATCATGTATTCCATGTTATATATTGGGATATATATTGCCTCTAACTTGATCATGGTTAGCAGATATTAAGCTGATCCCGGTGAATAATATTTGTCTTCTATTAAGGATATACTTAAGTATATGAGGGAAACTAAGGATATGTTTCTTTTATATAGAGGATACATGGAGCTATTCATCGGGGGTTATAAATATTCTAACTTTCAGATCAATTACAATGGTCTGAAGTCATAATCAGGATATATCTTTAGTCTCAATGAAGTTTTTGTGATATGGAAGGGTTTAAATCTTCCATTTTTCACTAATTTTACCATAGATATTGAGTATATATAAACTTTATATGCATTCAAAGAAGTTGTTTGGATACAAAAATTTTCCTAATAAATTGATGTGGTTCCTAATAGTAATGATATTATCACATTCTTTTGTGATAATACTACAATGGTGGCTTTAGAAAAGAAGGTAAGGTCACACCAATAGATGAAGGATACACACCAAAATTATCAACTATTGAAGGATTTTTCTTACAGGGGTGAAGTGGTAATGAGTAGAGTTTCCATATAAGATAATGTGGAAAACCTCTTTACTAAATCCTTATGACGTTAAAAGCATGAATTTCATATGATATTTAGCGTAATTAAGGTTGTTACTTGTTGTCTCTAGTGAAATTAGGAGTTTGTTAGAGTTTATTACCTATAATAAACTTTCATATACTTTATGATTACTTATTTTAATGGGTTTAAATATTTTTATAGTTTTTATCAAATCACGATTGTTTTTTAACATGAAATAGTATGTGATAATGTCATCAGGGTACTTGTCACCCTAAATGGTCATAATAGATTCCTGATATGATGAGAACCCAGAAGTTTCATGACAATATTCTTAAATATACATTATATGGCCAGATGATTTCATTTGATAAGACATAAATGATACAAGATATCAAGGTAAGGGGGGTCATAAGTCACTGCAACTTGTTTTCATGAAGTTCATCCTTTGTAATCTCTAAGATAAAAAGGTTATGAGAACATGACCTGTTATTAGGAAATCCATATTCATATGTGTTATTTTATGTTCCTATCTGTAGACATGTGTAATAGTCCTTATACTTTATTATTATTATTATTGGATATCTTGAGTCTTGTACTTTTATGTATTAATGAAAACATGACTACTTATGATTACAGTGAGGTAAGATATGTTGGGCGTGTCATAAGTGATATTGAATTAATGAATAATGAAATAAAGGATTTATAAATTTTTATCTTTAATGAAAGTTAATATCTCAGTCCCTTTGATGGAATTGAAACTACATGATTAAGTCCATGACCATGGAGTTTTGTTAGCACATTCATTTTTGAAAAATCAAAGAAAGAGACATTAAGTACATAGGTTATTAACAATACCATGAAACTTTCTTGATTAGGGATACCGTGATAAAGTGATTATATTACATAATGTACATTCATAGGAGGTTTCATGTCATTGTGACATTTACTTCTTTCCCTATGGGTGCCTTGGCATGTTTGTAGAAGCTAACCTTGGAATTTAGGAAATTTTATCCTAATTCCACTAAGAAAGAAGGCTAGAGGGACAAATAAAAAGTGTATCCAGAATCTCAATTAAATTTGATTTTAATTTAATAAGTTAGAATAAATATTATCCCTACTTTTTGGTTTAATAATTATTCATGGTTGGTTTATTTCCATGATTCAATCATGGTTTATTCAAAAGAATAAATATGTAATTAAATAATAATAAATATTTATGCATAAAAATTAGTGAATATAATATTTATTTTATTTTTCATTGAATAATGAAGTAATATTTATTTATTATATAATTTTCCATTATTCAAGGTTCAGTAAATAATAATAAGGATAGATGAACCGAGTTCAATTGTTTGACTAGAAATGATATATTAAATATCATTTAAATAAATATTAATTAATTAATTTATCAAATTATATTTATTTATCCATAATGATTTGAACATGTCCAATAAAATAAGAATATTATTTATATTATTATTAGACACGAGGTCTACTATGGTATATGCCTATGTGAAATTACCAACCCCAACCCAACTCTTAAAATACCTGGTTATATCAATTTTTGGGGTTAGTCTCTTATTGTTCACAATAAACCCAAGAGAGAAGTACCTCAAGCCCTAAAAGAGAAATATATCAAGAATGTTCTCAAGAACAAGAGCACTGATCTATCCACTATCTCATGATTTTGAGAGAACCTAAATAATCTTTCATCTATTAATAAATTATTGCTATAATTAATTATGGGAGATGCAAGCAACCAGGATTGACCACGCTAGCACCTGGTGATATTTTAATGAATTTATGATATTTTAGAGCATGTTTGGATCACTACTAGAGGGATTATACTCTTGTATATTATGATTTAACAACAATATGATGAGAGATATAAATCATACCATCAATGAAGAAATAATTACAAGAAAATGTTATTCTTAATATATCAATAAATTAATTATAAATTTTATTTTATGATCCTATATTCTTTGTTCCAATATTCATACATCAATAAATATTTAAATTAATTTCATTATTAATGATGTTCTACATCATGTATTTATCAAATTATTCATCAATTATAATAAAAATTGTAGTTGGAAACTACTTATTAGGAACTTCCTCTATGCCCAAATATTTCACAATAGTTGATGTTGACATATTTCAAAGAAGACCAAGTTTAGAATTATACATTTAAATCAATTCGATTATTTATGTTCAATGATATAAAAATTATATCCCTTAGATATGGGTACTGATCATCCTACTAATTTTAATTAAAATCAAAGGGCTCCTTTTATTGTAATTGGTTATAACCTTTATAATATATTTTAAAGGAATTTATAATTTTTTACTCGGAACTCCATATATTTTTTCATTCTATATTGTTCTTATTTTTACTGGTGTTATTAAATTTTTTAGTGTTAACTTATGAGTGATTTAATTTACATTACATTTGTTTTTTTATACTCTAATATGTTCAAAATTTGTAACTTTAAGATATTTTGTTTTCTTAAGTGGGATAAAAAATATAAGTTTGATTTAAACTTAAATTAACCCCCTATTGAAGCTTCTATATCTAGGACTACATTTAGTTTTAGATCTTGTATCTATATTTTTGTTCTGATACAATATAAAATAATAATAACACTCATGCTATTAAAAAAATGTGTAGGTGTAATTTTAGGTAGTCATAAAAACAAGATCTCTTATAGGTAGACCATATACAGATAGTCCCAAAAGGAAAAAATATGGAATAACCAAAATTTATCTTGAATTTATGCTTAGTTCTAATTCCTAGCTCCTAACAAGTTCTAGATTAACTATCAATAGTAGGGACCTTTCCCCTATATAGAAAACCGGGGCACCCTAAGAAGGTGGTGGGGGGGGGGATCAGGGTGTTAATAGATTTAAAAATTTCTTTTATTTAGTCATATTATCCCTAATGATCTTGTTTCCATGTTATTAAGAACCTGTTCAATCTATTCCTCTCTTGCGAATCTCACCCTAAATCATAAAATAGATGAAAAAATTAAAGCATATACACACAAGGATTTTAATTTATTAAATACTAAGGGATAATTCAATAAGAATGTGCATGAAATTATACTAGTGTATCAGAAATATAACATGATGCGCTGTATGTTTTACAAATAGATTTGGAAAAGTGAATTTCCAATCAAGGGTAACTCCTTCTTCTTTTTCTTTTGCACCAATATAAGACAAGGATAAATAGTTTATAGACTTTCAGGTCTTCTTTAACAATTTATAAACACAAGGATCTATATTTTTTACATCATATATTTCCAAGAAACCTTAAATATTAATCACCTAGAAGATTCTATGTAAAGCCCATTGTTATCTACAACCCTCTTCATCAATATATATAAGATAAACCCTTTATAGAGTGTTGTGAATTTTTTATTCTTATTTAAAAAATAGAAGAAAAAATCCTCTTTATACGAGGATTAATCTTTTATCTTCCATAGATCAAATCAGAAGAAATTATTTCTTCTAGATGAGAATAATTACAAACTAGATTTATCATTTCACGTTCCTTATCTATAATCTAAATGTAGAAAAGATATTATTATCCTTCTCTCAAGACTTTTATCCTTGAGCTATACTAGATAAAACAATTGTATTTTTCTTTGGATCTTCTTCTTTTTATTTTGATCTATATTTTTCAATTATGCTCAAACTCTATCTTTTCTTTCTCTTAAAAATATGATATTCAATAATCCTTATTTTTTATTCCTACTAAATTTCCTTTTAATTATAAAATCATTATTATAAAACATTTGAGATCAATTTTTCACATGTAACCACTTAATGGGTCTTCAAAACTACTCATTAACCATACATTAAGTTGAAAGTTTTGATCTTCCTAATTCGACATAAAAAATTGCGGCGAGATCCTCTATAAAATATAATAGGCCAACCATGAATTTTCTCCCCAATCACCATGAAATATTGATTTATTTTATAAAAAATTCTTTCCAAAAAAGTAGGAACCACACTTATCTGTCCAATGTTTCATCCACTATAGGAATCCCGATAATCTAAAATGATCAACTTTGTGTAATGACACAAAAGTTTTCCCCATTCTATCATAGAATTAATCACCATGGTCTTTAAAACACTGACATGAATTTTATTTCCACATATTCGATTATAAAATAATTCCAAACATGAACCACACTTTCCATGGATTCTTCAACACCCATAATAAAACTTCATATTTTATACAAAAAAACCCACAATGAAAAACACTAAGATCCATGTCATGGTGAAGAACTATCTATCATTTTACTGCCACCACATTCAAGGTTCTTTTCTCCATGATTTTTATGAAACCCTGGGAACCCATGTTAACGTATATAAACATTCAACAGTAACCTCCATGGCATGGTAAAAATATTATTTTTTATTTTGAAACCATGACTTCTAGTACAATGAGGTTGTATCATTTTAATTGTGGCTGTATATTTTACTATCCCACACCAGTTTTCACCTTGTGTTGATCCCTGATTTATAAAAAAAGGACATGATATACATGGATCAAATAAATATGATGATATATCTGCACACTATGACCACTAACATTCCCAATGACACCCCACACTGGCTATGATTCTTCCTTTTCATGCGTAAAATGATAGACATTTCTTCATAGGGGTACCTCCACCATCACTACTCCTCCTGTTTCTTTATTTTCAATAATCTTAAAAAGTTTATTAATGATGAATGAAGGTTATTATAAAAATAAAATAAGGAGATATTATTTAACCACTTTATTATAAACTTCATCTAATCCAGTATGGAACCAGTAGTTGATATCTAAATACTTCCTGGAACTATCAACCATTTTAAATGATTACCTTAAAAATTTTGGGCATCTTTACCACATCCAAAATCAGCTATATTTTCCCAAAAATATTTTAGTGAGTGTTTTCACCACTTTGAATTTGGGTCATCAAAAAATTTTCTAAGCCTACTGAGCTGAGTCTTGGTATAGGAAACAAGAGTCTAAGTTTCAAATCTCAAACTATCCTTGTTATTCACTTACTTTTAATAAATGAATATAGCTTGAGAAAATTATTTTATCAACCTATCTTCCTTTGATATCAATCACATTTTCACCAAAACATTATTAAATAATCAAAAAATTATGAGTGTGTGAGACATACCTCATATAAAATAACTTGATACCACTCATTTTGACTAATTTGTGATAAATATTATTGTCAATGATCACCCATTATACATAGGATAACTTATCTCTCAGATAAGGATAAAATACCTTTAAATAATCATCACTAACTCCCTCTGAGTGACTTTATCTTTTGAAACCATATATTGAGATGATTTTAAATATGTGGAAAACATTTTTATAATGTTATTTATTCCAGTATATTCTTGTACCCTAAAAAAATCACCTGATACCACTTGTTATTAAATAAAAAAATAACCATGAAATTCATATATGTTACTGCATAATCTTTCAATTTTTATTTTCTTCTCTAGTGGGATGATACCACTAAATACATTGCATGATATCCGTTTTTATATTAGTTAAGGGTTTGACACTTTTGTAATTTCAAATTTGGATATACCTTATACTACCTCCTTCATTATATCATACAACTTTCGAATTTATCTTTGGAATTCAAAGTGGTTTCTTGAAACCAATTTTTGAGTTAGATTCATTCTTGAAACCTTTTTTTCAGTCTTGGTAAAAATTTAAAAACTTAAATAATTCAGATCCAAATTATTGCATTGAACTTATTTTAGTGCAAACACTTTCCCACAATGCATCCATCTTCTTTGAATGCATACATCATATGGATCACATATCACCCTAAAGATTGTACCACTCTTAAATCATATTAGAATCATTTAAATGCATGGGGATAGGGGTACCTCTAGTTATCCTCATGTTAAGGATTGTTGTTGGTCTCATTAAACTGAAATATTTCTTTAATATTTATTCAAAGGATTTATAGTGATTATTATTTGATTTACACTACATAAACAAACATTATTATAATTATTTGATTTTAAACCATCCAATATATCAACCAGAGACGCCATTTAAATGTATGAACAATCCAAATTATCTATTATTATTCATAAATCTATGCTTTCTCACTCTGCTTTTCCTTTATCTATAAGGATATTCCTTATGTTGAAATAATTTCAATGATTATAATTGGGAAAAATCCATTACTATAAATCTATTAATTTTATTCCTTTTTCCCATTATGAATAAATACCTTTATATTTATATCTTCTTTATTCATCATAAGGATAGATTACCCTTTCATCTTGATTTTATAATATTGATTTTTTTCCTTCCTTGAAGGATTATATACTATAATAAACTTTAATGTCTAACACATATCTTTTTGATAATCTATCTCCTATTTATCTAAAACATGAATTTATTATTTAATGTAATATAATATATTTTTAAAATAACTTGTTTTCTTTAGGACACATGTGTAGTGGATTTTCCCACCACTAAATCTATTCTTATCATATTACAATAACTTGTAATATTTCCTTTATAACCACATTCATAACATATTATACTATAAATATATCATATTCTTATTTTCATCCATATTATCCCTAGTTAACTCATCAAGCGAACTTGATCTCTATAATAATATAAAATGCCTCTAAATATGGAGTTTAAATTCCTTTTTATGGATATATCCTTTCTTCTTAATTTATATTTCCTTCTCAAATTTATAAAATAACTATTAGAAGTATAATAATAAAAAGAGTATAAACTATAAATTCTTTCTCATGTCATAAAAAACATTGATCTTCTCTTCCCTTCACAGTTTGAAATCAACTCAATAGCATCATTACAAAAACTCACTACATGATCAGGAATCCCATAATAGAAACACATATGGTCATATTTCAATATTTAAAACCACTTGTTTGATTCGATCAATTTTTTCATTTTCTGACTTTATTTCCTTGATTTGTATCAATGAAATATTCTTGTCTCTATTTTATAGTTACATATAGGTTTATTTATTTCTTTGGATGGTAATGTAATAGTCCTCAAACCTTCTTTATCCATAATAATTGGCCTTTTTATCTTCAATAAACTCTCTAGACTTTCTTGAGGACTCAAAAATTCAATACTAAGTTTCATTATTTTTTGTAGTCGAGGCTTAAATATATTTTTTACTTTACCTCTAAACCAAATCACTTCATATTGATCCAGTCTCTTTCATCTAACAAAGTCATTAATTTTTTATTTAAATTCCCTTTCGATCATCTTCACTTTATCTTTATTTTATTCTTATAAATATACTAAATAACTTTCAATCTCTTTAATCCTTTTCTACTTTACATCCAATTGAGCGTTCTTGAATACCATTACTTTTTTCAATTCTCCTGCTACTACTTACAATTTTTATTTAAGAGCAATGATTGGGAATTTATCTCAAACTTTAATTCTTTTATCTACTGAAAAATCAAGGAAACAAATTCCTTTAATTTTTCTCTCAATGAGATCATTATGAAGTATCTCTATTGTATCATCATATTCTATTAGCAGTTTCTCTAAAGATTTTTTTTTGAAGTTACTTCTCACTTATCTAAATTGTAAATTTGACTAGTTATTCTTGATTTGTGATATCATCATACTCATGTGGCCCATCTTCACAACTAAATCCCCCAAAATGTTAAATTTTAAATAAATAATCATTTAATAGATCCTTAAAAGTTTTCCTTTTAAACTCAATATATTTTTCCTTGAGCGGATCTATTTTCTCATTTATCTCTTAAATACAAGAATTTAGTCTCTCAATAACCTTGTATTGTTCTTATTCATTTTGATTTAAATCAATACATGATTTTGATTTCTTATGGTTTGTTTGATATTGTTTTAATACTTGTTCCAACCAGCATAATTCAATCTCAAGTTATTCAATATACTCATAAGAGTATTTAAATAGTCCTTTAATTTTAATATCTTTATTATTTGAATGTCTAATTATTCTAGAACACCTATGATATCTTTTTCAAGATAAAAAACTCACTATATTTCACTCTTATATTGAACCATTTTTCCATTCATCAAATGAATAAGAAAAAAAATTAATCTTTAAATTGAATGCCAAAAAAGGAACCTTTTAGATTTGATACCACTTTTATGAACTTGGGTATAAAGATCCAGGATTCTGATACATGGATATTAAAAAAAATTATATGAATATTCATTACATTATACAAACACATTCTGGAGTACTATAATAGCTTTTCACCTTTGAAAACTTGGAATGCAGTCTTCTTAATTCATGGAAGATCTTCAATGTCTCCCATAAAGATCTTCCTCTTTAGTACTACTAGTTAAAACCTCTCTTCATAACTTGTGGAAAGGAAACATAAGAAATGGTTAGCTTATATGATCATCAAGGGTAAAAAATGGAGATACAAAAGCATAAAATAAACATAAAGATACGAGAACATGAAAATAATATTTGTAAACCATACCCTACATATCAAAGATCACAATCCCGAGTCATGGTATGAAGATTGAAATTTTATAAGACATGAATCATAAGATAATAAAAAAAAAGATCCATGAGAGCGTAACATTGGAATAATACATAGAATTGTGACATACACATAAGTATATAAAATCATTTAATCAGTATTCAAGGCCCATTTTTAAAACTTATAAGGGAACTCTATTGGTGGATATACCTCTTGGGAGGGACACACCACCATCCCTAGTGGTATCCCTTTCCTTATAGTGGAATGGTTTAACTATCCAAACTATCATAGTAGTCAAGGTTCACTCCCAAGACCATTATAGCAGAAAAAGTCCCTTACTGAACTTAGTTCACTCCCCATTCTATTCCTATATATATCATGAGATATAAATCTTTACCCAACGAATTAGAGGGAGATATTGGCCCCACCCATATTTGGTTATAATGTCACTACTATCCTTGGTTATAACATAACCACCATCAAATAATTAAAATCATACATATGTATCCCAAAAGATCATAAAACATTCATCATATGAGAACCTATGACATTAAATGGGTTTCATAAACATTTCATTATAAAATAACATATAGAAAAGAAATAGGTTTCATAATCATTAATTATTTTATTATAGTATAACCTTTGAAAAAATAAATATGCCTCATAATAATTTTATCATTGTATAACCCATGGAATAGAATTAGATTTCATAAACACATCATGATAAACCATTCAGATAAAGAATAACAATTCCATCCTTGGTTCATATCCCTAACAATAAATAAATAACATAAAAGTATTTCATTTTATATGGAGAATGATTTTGAAAGACCACTTGGAACATTTCTTGAGGAAAATAAATTTTCATTGAAAATAAATTTTCTAACACTAAAAATTCACAAAACAACATGAAAATAATTTTATTTGAAAATAAAATTTAAAAATTATAGAGTAATCTTTAAAAATAATTTAAAACATTTCTTGAGGAAAATAAACTTTTCACTTTGAAAAACTCTTTTTTTAAAACCTTTTCAAAAAATATTTTTTACTTTGAAATCATTTATTTACACTCTAATTTTTTTAAAAAATATTAGGTATAAAAATTTCCTTGAAAAGAAATTTGAAAACTTTTAAAGGAATCTTGAAACCATTTACTGTTCATGATAATAGGAAATACTATTCTTGACATGGATGTTAATAAAACAAATATCTTTTCATTTTTTCAGTAGAAACCAAACAAGCATTGTTTAGAAAAAGACATGAAGATTACTTTCAATTTTTTTTTAAAAAGTTTCAAACATGGGTTAAAATCTATTTAATAAATCATTTTAATCTTGTTAAAAAAAAATTAATTTTTTCTAGAAAACATGGTTTAGGAATAAAAGGGGTTGTCAATCGAAAAGACAATTTTTATTAAAAATATTATTTTTTAACTCTTGAGTACATAAAGATAGAAAAATGAAGGGAAAAAATTATTATCAAGAAATAACCATATGAGAATAAAACCCATGTGTTTCTTGAGATATGGATCATAATATTTGACCATAAGAAACATATTCATAAACAATCTCAATAAAAAATAACATTGTAACATAAAATCATTACCACATTAGTAACTTTGAAAAGTAATCACATAAAGGAATATCATTAAAAGAAACTTAAAATACCATGAGGATAAATACATTCATGATATTTAATTTAAAATGGGATTTATAAACACCTCATAAAATAAGATAGGTGCAAATTATAATCATATGGCTCAAAGAAGGAAAATTGAGATAAAATTCCCTTACTGATTTTGTATCATTTGAACCATAAACCCCATGAAATAGAGATCTTAAAATGGATATATAAATAAAAATAATTTTAATTATAATAATCAAAAAATAAATTCATGGTAAATATATATACCACATAAAAGAAACATGTGGTGAATATGGTATTTGTCTCACAAAAAATAAAAGTGGGACGAAAACCCCTTACCATAAGTCTCGACTTCCTTCTTACTCATTTGGACCTCATGTTTAATAAATATAAGTTTATTATCATTATATTAAAGAAAAATATTTATATAAATCATACCATATATGATTTACTTATGACCTTTTATAACCCTTTTATTAATAATTCCTTATTAAAAACATGTTTTGGGTAATAACCGCTTTGTTTTATATATAAGTTTTCATTTGTTATTTATGGTCCTCTTAATTTTTATCATCAATAAATAACATAAATAATAATAATAATTAAATTATTATCATATTTATACATGAATTATACTTTTATTACAAATTATAAAATATGGTTTTGAGAAATGAAGTTCGTTACGATCATGGAGATGGTGGGTCGTACGTACGTATGAGTAACATTTCCATTTTTCAATGATCATTATGGAAAGGTGGTAAAATAAATATTATATTTAAATAATTATAATAATATCATAAATACCAAATTACTTATTTAAATATAATTATACATACCATTCATATGGTGTGGTGATGAGAAGAGAGATCCACATCGCTTTGTGAAGGCGATAGTCCACACATACACTAACAATGTTATCATCTTTCAATGAGTGAAAAGATAAGAAATAAAATGATAAATTATCATTTAATAATGATAAATATGTAATTAATATCATAATTATGTAATTTTTATCACATATATTCATCCTTATTACCTTCCATGTAAATCATTTGTGAAAAACGAATCATATTGCTTTGCGAGGCAGTAGGTCGCCCTACGCACGAGCGATGTTATCATATCCCCTATGGAATGTAAAGTAAAAATATATATATGATATAATGAATCTACATGTATAAATATTTTATAAATATTACATATATTCTTTAAACCCATCATCATACTAAACCATAAAAGGTGGTAATGGAAAAAATGAATGATATCAGTTCACGAGTGCGGTAATCCGCCTTACACACGAATGATGATTTTGTAACCCATTTGATGGAAGTGGATGTGGTTGTAGGTAATTAACTTATTATAAAAATAAATTATTATATTTAATTTAATTATATTATTATATCATCATGGTTTAATAATAATTGAATTAGGTGGATAAATAAATAAAATAAAGACGCTCCTTGAAGAACATTAGCTCTTCTTCAGGTATCCTCCTTACGTTTACACTATAGCCTTCCTAGGTTTGATTTATAACCAAAATAATTATTATAGGATTATAGGAGGGAATTTTATAAGTTATTCTTGTAGTTATTTTCTGAAAAATGATTTTAAGGTGTGAAGAAGAGAGGATAGGGGGTGACCTTTTATAATTGGGGGAGGGGACACACTTTATATTTTTAAAAATAATTGAGTTATTCCACATTTTTTGTATGTAAAATGGAAAAAAATGGACCATTATATAACATTATATGTGAAATTGTATAAAAAATCCATAAAATAGTTTTTACATAATTTTATAGGTCATTTGTGCTGTTATATTTTTATTTTAACCCAAGATAAACCCATTTTCACTTTAACCATGATAATTAGTTTTTATTGCATTCACTATTCATTTTTGTAAAAAATTATTTTGAAATTATTATAAATTATAAATCATTATGATTCCTCATATGGAATCCATTTTTCCAAAATAATTTCAAAAAAGTGGCCAAACATAATTTAAAACTAGTCCTGTAGATGTGACGAGAAAGCAGGTTTTTAAAGTGAAAATGTTCAAAAGTTTACAAATGTTTTTATATCTAAATTAAATATAAAAATGATTCCAATGAACTTAATTGTATTAACTAATATATAATTGAACTAATTTTACTTTAGAAACAATTTAAAATATAATTTAACATTATAAATCATTTAAATGAAAATACATTTTTTGATTATAATCCAGTATTTTTCACTATTAATAAAAAAAGAAATTTTTCAGAAAAATATAAAAAATTCACCCTAAGATAATTTTTATATTCCATTTAAAAAATTAATTTTATTTTTTAAAATAAATTTTATAAATGTGTCAAAAATTATTTTTAAAATAAGTGCTCCATAAAAAGGTAAAATAACTATTTTTTAGAAAAATACTATTTTAATTGTAAAATTAGATTTATTCTTATTTATTATTTTAAAAAAACATAATATGAATGTTAAATTTTTATTTAATATGATATATATATATATATATATATATTTTATTAAAATAATTCACCAATAGTTTTTTAATTTATTGAGGTAAAACATGTTTGTGTACAAAAAAATAGTTTTTAAGAAAAAGAATTTCTTTATTTTTAAATGGTTCTTATTTTCATTTCGAATTAATTGGTCACCAAATAATTCATATTATAAACATATGTAAATAATATTTTTATAATTCAATTAATCTTATTTTGACCCTCCATTCAAAATTCTAGGTGACAACTTTCATATTAAATAATTATATTTTAATAACATATCACATTTCGTTTAAACATAGTATTATGTGTAATGAAAGAAAAAATCTGTGTTGCATATAAATTAAGATAAAATTAGTGTTTTATTTGATAAAAAATATAAAAAATATAATTTTTTTAAAAAAAATTCATAAAATCTCAGGGTGTTACTCTAGGATACCTTTAGAGGCATGTGTGCATATCGGGGGGGGGGGGGGGGGTGAATCATGGAGTTAGTAGATTTAATTTTTTTATTTCTTTAGTCCTATTTAGGCTTAGAATTATTTTCCCCATGTTAGAAAGAAAAATTTCAACCTATTTCTATCTTTTTCCCATTATCCTGAATAATAAAATAGATATAGAAATTAAAGCATGCTTACACATGTATTTTACTTGGTTCACCACTAAGGGATAATATAAGGATCATACACAAAATATTGTTCTGGGGTTCCATAAATATAATAATACACATTGTATGTGTTATAAATATATTTTTAAAGGTTAATAAATAATTTGGGATACTCCCTATTCTTGTTCTTTGTGCACTTCTCATAGATAAGTTTGGATAGTTTATATACTTACAGGTCTTCTTCAACATTTTATAGATGTGAGGGTATTTCAAAAGTAAGAATTAATTGCTGAGAAACATTGCATCATCTTCACCTAGTAGTTAATCTATAAATATCATTGTTTCCTATAATACTCTTCCTAAAACCTAAAAAAGATCAACTATTTATAGATTGTTGAATATTGTTTTTTATTTTTCAAAACTAGAAGAGATAATATTTTTTCTATGAGGATAACTCTTGTTTATTCCATATATCATAGAATCATCACTTATTTATTCCAAATGAGGATAATTCCAAACTAGAATAATCATTTTTTCTTCATTATTTATCATCTTGATGTATCAGTGCTATTCTCTTCCTTTCAATATTCCTCTCCTTGAACTATACTATATATCACAATGTTATTATTATTTGGTTTTCTTTCATCTTACTCTAAAAACAATTTCTGAATTATTCTCATAATCTCTTTTCTCATTATATAAAAAATAATATATTCAATATTTCTCTTTTTTTTCCTGCAAATTTCCTTTTTAATTAGGGAATGATTTTTCCAAAACAAATTAAATCAATTTTCTACATGTATCCATTTAATGGGTCTTTAAACCACTCATTAACCACCCATTAAATTGACGTTTTCCCTTCACAATCTTCCCTAAAAAACCATAATGATATGATATATTAGCTATAATAGATTGACCATGTTATGTTTCCACAATCACCGTGGTATTTTGATTTCTTTAAGATAAAATTCCTTCCAACACAGCTGGCTCCGTCCTTATCTATTTATGACAACCCATATTTTATTACACCTTAATTCATGAATTATTACATAAAGATACACATAAGACAACCCAAAAATATTATGATTCCTGGTTTATTTGGGTAATTTGGTACATAAAATAACAAATTTCAATATAAATATATCCATATTAATTAAAAACTCCATAATTAGTGCTTATATTCCTAGGATCTTTTAAAATGCATGGGATAACCTAGGGACATACATAAGAAATGGGTGAGAATTCATGATAAATAAGGGAACAATAAAATAATATCACAAGTTAAATAAATACATTTGATCCAAGAGGAGTATTAAGGTAATATAAGAGGGATGAGAATTGTAATCTTGAACAACGAGGCATGATATAACCTGACAACATAAAGGTAACATAGGAATGTGGAAACAACTTAAAACATGACATCATAATCATAAGTTAAGGGAAAATTAAAATACAACATAACATAATGTGCTTATAATATCCTCCCATTAACCATACATGGAATATCATGATATTAAAATATTAACCAATTCATTGGAGGGATATATAGTTTCTAGCCTACCTGTCATATTCATATCATTTACATGAAAAAGTGTGCCACACATATCATTCAACATAGGATCATATTTAATCAAATTTAATACCAAAATTAGGGAGTATTTGATATATACATGTAATTCCACAATAAAAAAGGATAGGTACATCTATTTTAATAACCTTTAGTGGAAATGGGGATGATTATCCACAACACAAATATTTGGCATGAAAAATTGTAAGATAATTTTGACAACATAACAAGGGTAATTAATGATTAATGTGTAGGATTAATGAGAGTTAAATGGGTTTATATTCACTTTTAAATTGTAAGGTAAGTAATTGGGATGTGTTGAAACATATCCCAAAATGAAAAATTGGAAAAATAAAAGGCGCAATATAAAGAAGGTGCCTGGATAAAGAGGGGAAGGAGAGAATCCCTTACCTTGAGAGGGTGCTTCTAAAAGCTTGAGAGGATCTTTTTGAGAGATTAGGGGAACCATATAAGGGATCTATATAGGTAAAGGAATATTAATTTCATGATGAAATAGTTTCTAGAGAATATTAATATAATTTTATTGTGTTTATATAGCAAAAAAGAGGGAGTAAATCTTTATTAATTTATAAACTTAGATTTTGGAGACTCTATGATAAATTAATCCAAATTAAAAATCATACCATCATTTTTTCCCATGGTTTCTACAAAAGTGGAGTGTTGTTATTATTTTACAAGTTTAATAATTGAGATCATTAAAATAATACCCCTAGTGATGTGTAAGTGAGTCATGTTTAAAAATAATTGATTTTAAGACCTTAAAATATAATATAGGTTTTGAAGGATTCATTAAGAGTTTATAAAATTAATAAAATAACCTCAAAACACATTATTTTAAAGGGTAAACATATATTTGGTCATGGATAACTTTTATGGAATATATTACATCAATTTTTGAACATTATTATGTCATAATACACATTGAATATTTATACTGTATTTAGTCTTGATCCAAAAATTCGATTATCTTAGAAAATTATGAAAAATAACCATTGGAAAATTTGGATTTGTTTATTTCAAAAATAATATTTATTTTATCTAAATAATATCTAAGAATGATAATTTCAACTTTTAAATAGAAAAACCTCATTTATTTAAAAATATTAATTATTTTACAATAATAGTTTTCTGACCCTTATATATATTTTTTGAATTTGTAATATTATATTATCACTTTTATTTAATAAATATTATTTAGTAATATTTTTTTTATTAAAATATAATTTATTTAAAAAATTATTTAATTCATTAAAAATAGTGTCTTGATTGAAACTATATATTTCCAAAAAATACAAATTGTGTTTCATGGTATCAAAATATATTTTTATCAAACTCATTATCAAATAATTTAAAAATTAACATTAAAAGGTATAAATATAAAAATTGTTTTATTAAAAATAAAATATGAAAATTCATACTATTAGGGTCTAAATACAAAACCCTTTATTACATCAGTGAATTATCTAAGGGTAAGGTGTGTGATGGTGATATTTTCATGGGATAGTTCGGTGAACATGGTTTGGGAAGTGATCTAAAATACCTTTAACTTATATTGAAAAAGGTTTTACTCATGATTTAGTTGATTAGTCTTGACTTGAGATTGGTCAAGAAAAAACCTTAGTGATTATATATCCCTCATAATCGTTGATAAATGAGCTTCATAGGGTACAATCCTATTATTCGACGCCATCACTTCCTTTGTCTATGTCAAATGGACTTTATCATAACCCTTAATATACTGATCTGAATGGTAACTATAAAATGGATATATTATAAATTATTAAGATGATTAAAGGTCATTTAAATTTTATAGACTATATGATTTTCCAAAATAACCAAATTAGTGAATATTTGTTTTTATAATTTCATTTATTAATAAGGAATTCACTTATTTAAAAATGGAATTTAATTTATAAAAGTTCAGGTTGTCGCATTATCCCCCCTTAAGAAATTTCACTCTTTAAATTTTCATTTCATGAACTAAAATAGATGATGGTACTTCTGTTTAATTTCATCTTTTAATTCCTAGGTCACTTCCTCAAACTTGTGGTTCTGCCACAATACTTTGAACAAGTGAGTGGTCTTGTTTCATAGAACTTTATATTTATGATCTAGGATCTTCACCGGCTGCTCCAAGTATGAAATATCATTCTCCAATGTCACTAACTATGGATTTATTACATGTGATGGGTTTGGTATGTAATTCCTCAAGAGGGATAAATGGAACACATCATGTAATTGAGATAGGTTAGGTGGGAGTTCTAGTAGATAGACCAACACTCTGATGTGATCAAGTATCTCAAAGGATCCGATGTATATGAGACTATGTTTTCCCTTCTTCCCAAAACTCATGAATTTCATACAGAGTGATATATTAAGGAACACTTTATATCTGACCTGAAACACTCAGCCTCATCAATGATTGTCTGCATAGTTTTTTTGTCGAGTGTGTATGGATTTCATATGATATTAAATGGTTCAAACCTTCTTTGTCATTTCTTGGATAGGATTAGGTCCCATTATATTTTGGTCTCCAAATTCATCCTAACATATTGGATTATAACACCTCTTTCCATAAAAATCCTTATAAGGTTCCATTTTAATGAAATATTGTAAACTATTGTTATATAAGAACTCTACTAGGGGAAGGTGTTGATCCCAACATCCTTGGAAATAGATATAACATGATCCCATCATATCCTCTATAGTTTTAATGATTCTTTTAGATTGGACATCTTTCTGAGGGTGATAATTTTTCACAAACCATTCTAGATACCCTAGTACCCTGATACCTGAGCAGGCTCCTGTATGGCCTGAAGGGAATTCCTAATACCCATGGGTTGGTGATTAGCACCTGACATCATACAAGAATCAATAGGAAAATTACAAAACAATGTAAGGTAAAAGATACAATTCAATATGGTAAAAAATCCAAAGGGATAAAGTACTAGAAACAAATAAGTAAAATAGTACCTAAATATATTGAAAAGCATCCCAAAGGAAACAATAATGTCAACCTGAAAAAAGTATCAAACATTATCATGTAACAAGTGGACAACAGATCCAAGATTCTCCATCATCACTCCACAATCCCAAGGATTAAGAGCATCAACCACCTCTAAGTGATGCTTTCCCTTTACTCAGACCTAGCATAAAAAAATCTAAAAACTACCAAAGGAAAAGATAGGGTGTTAGATATAAAGCCCAGTAGTGTCTAACCAAGTTTTCCATAATCAATTTCATAATAATTAACCCAATCAGGAAATAATTTTTAAAATTAAACAAGGCATGGTATTTTATTCACATATTTTAAACCAAAACACGATTTCACATAAAAATAGATTGAAGATATATCCAAACCAGCTTAAAAGAACATTTTATATAAAATAATTATATAAATAAATTGACATAAATAAAATAGTTCAATAATCAATGGCATGTACATTCAGAACAAAAAATAATAAAAACATGTAAAAAACCCTGTGATATGTCAGTTTAGGTAATATGATTCTCATACATCTCAATAATGATCTTTTCATATGATAGGTGTACACACTCAAACCAATCTACACCCCAAACGGGGAACCCTCTATGAGTGTTCATGCCGTAATTATTTAGTTAGAGTTGCCATTTTCAATAAATTTCTAGGGACTCAAGGTCCTAGAATGCTTATTCCATTTAATACTAACTACCTAAGCTAACACATGCTTCAACAAATAAATCAATAAAACATGTTAAAATCAAAAATTTCAAATCAAATTAAATTACAATTTCCCAGTTTTAGTTTTCAAAATTCCTATCTCATTCCAAAACTAAAATTTAGTTGTTTCATCAATTCATGCCTTTTCAAATAATATTTCACTTTAATCTATTTTTCTCAAGTTTGAACCTCAAATAAATTTATCAAATAAATTTCAAAATCAAGACTTCATTTTACCAAAATCCACCCCACAATTCAATTCCATTAAAATTGGGGTTTTCTTTTCAAAATTTCTATTCCATTTAAAATAACACATCAAATCCTTTAAAATAAGAGTTTTCAGAATAAATTAAGAACTCATTCTAGTTAAATTATTTAATTTAAGGATTCAATAACAGTGTAAGGAATTATGGAACCACCTTTATTTAAATTAAGAGATCACAATGCACAAAGCCTGTAATGGGGAACACTAATGGTGAAAAAGAAGAGAGAGATGACAAAACACAACCTAGAATAAAGATCCATAAAAATTAATATTATATCAATAAATAACATGATGATCCATTACTATATAAGGAGAATAGAAATAGACATAGAAAGAAACCACATGAGAGTAGATCCACTTACCCATAGAAGATTGAACGAAATCACTAGATCTTCAATCCACTAAGAAAAGTGTTTAGAGGAGTCAAAATCACCTATTGGGAGCCTTCAAGGGATAAGGATTCAATTTAGGGTCAAAATAGGGTTATTAGGGGTAAACAAAATGGGTTTTATGTTTTTAATAAAATTTCTGGGGGAAATAAAACCAGCTTGCATGGTTTGTTGGGTAGGGCCGCATGGTTAGACTAACCGTGCTCCCAAATCATGTGCCCTACTATATGGGATGCATGATTTCTCCTAGGTGAGAACATGGTTTTTCAAATCATGCACTAACTATGAAAATAATCACTATCCAAGGGTGCATGGTTTTGTCAGGTTGGGAATACGGTTTGGAAAAACCATGCACCCTCTTCTAGTAACTCAACCTAGGGAACACGATTTCCTAGTCCAAGCATCATAGTTTTCTCTAACTATGTGCCATCCATGAACATACCCTTAGGATTCTAAAATTTTCCAAATTCTTCCAAAACAACCCCAAAAAACACCCAACTTGAAAGAGATAAAAATGGTCAAGGAATACTTGAAATAAGGTAACCTAATGTTACAACCTACCCACCATAAATACTTTTTATCCCCAGAAATACTATCAATAAGATTCCATGTCAAATAAATGAGGCCACTAATCTTTCATCAATGAATCATGCTCCCAATTCTCATAAGAATCAGAACCATTCTTCTATATCACATGGACTAAAGGTATCACCCACCCATGAATAACCTTTTTATCCGAATCAATGATCTTATCTAGATTCTCAGTCACAGATAACTCAGCCTCACTGTCAAGATCCTCCAGCTCAATACATGATATGGGCCATAAATATACTTAAGAATATGTGATACATGGAACATTCTATGTATCGAAGTGAACTATGGTGGAAGTGATAAATGGTAATCTACTTTCCCCACCTACACAACAAACTCAAAAGGTCCAACAAATCATGGTGTAAGATTCCCCTATTTCCCAAGAATTAGATGACCCAAATAAGGATAAACTCTCAAAAACACTTGGTCATCGACTAAAAACTCCAAAGTCCATATATGGGGACCAACATAATATTATTACTGGATCTGTGCCATTAAAATTATCTGAAAAATAAAATGAATATTCTTTGACATATCTTCAACCAAACTTGGTCCAACCAAATAAATTTCACTAATATCTAACCAAAACAATGGATATTTACAAGGCCAACGATAAAAGGCATCAATTGGAGACATTATAACAGTGGACTAGTAACTATTGTTCTAGGAAAACTCAACTAGTTCCCAATGGATATCCCAAGCTCCACTAAAGTCAAGAATGTAAGCATGAAGAATGTCCTCAAGAATCTATATAGAACTAATGAGGTGTATTTTTCACAGACCACTATTCAATTAATTTCTTATTATCCTAATAATGCACCATAGTGACACACCATAGGGTCGATTACAAGGAGGCCGCTCACAACACACATATTTTTCTATTGTCTCTATTATAAATCTACCTAATATAAAACTAAAATAATAAATATAGGGGGTTTGAGATTCATGAAATATAAATATTATATATATATATATATGAAAATACAAAACACAATGAAAAATAAGAAACACACAAATAAGTTAGAAGAATAATTATTGTCGTTCTTGGGAAATTATGGTGATGAAATCATCGTTCTTTAAAAGTATTTATTCTAAATATTCTACTCAATGTTGTGATAAAACATATCACTCAAAACCTTCCTAAGAAATTTCATTATCTCACATAGAACCTCTATATGTAAGGTAATACTCACTCACATCATCACCATAATGTTACTCCACCCAGGATGCAACATTATGAAAATGAAAGAGAGGAAAAAGATTAAAATGGGAAGAAGAACTAAATAGTTGTGAAAGTGGGTTGAACCCTACACTAAAAACATTTCACCACTCTTAAAATTATTATAATAAAATAAATAGAAAACTTTTGGCACAAAAAACTCAAGAACCACCACTACCCCTTCAAACAACAATGAGAGTTAGTTCTCCACTTTCATGGAGATTAGAAGGATCATGATAGGGGAACACAAAATAGAAAATGAAAGAGAAGTGAAAAGAAAAAAAGAAAAAACATTACTAAGATAATATATAATGAAAATATAAATAACTAATAAAAAAAAAAAATCCAACTTTCCCCCTTGAAATGGTTAGCCTTTGTAATAGGTAGAATAGATGACAATTTGTAGAGAAAATTGGTAAGAAAATTTGGCTCCTATTCTTTCTAATGAATTGTGCCACATTTTACCGCCATTAAATTGTAGAATCTTGGAAATGGTACTTCATGAAAGATGTTAAAAATTATCTCCCTCATTGAATATAAAAAGTTTAGAATCATTGGACACCTTATGAAGGAGCTAGTTCTGTTTTACTCTTGACATTTAATTCTTCCCGACAGACTCTTCCTATTCCACAAAATCCAATTACTATGCTATTAAGACCTTGAATATAGTGTCTTCTGGAATGTATTACTAAATAAAATATGTTCCCTTATCTTTTTTATAGATCCATGTAGATTTTAATCTCTTTTGGGATGGCCAAAGCCGAGATATAAGTTCATCTTCAAACATGTCCAGATTTATACACAGTTTTCGAGGCCCGATTTGTGAGCAGGATTTGGGCCCCCAAATGGCGTATTGATATTGGAATACAAAAGAATAAAAACAAGGCCCAAGATTTCAAGAAAACTAAAAAAATTAATTTCAAAATTTTAATTATTTTATAAAAATTTATGGCCGAAATACATAATAACAATAAAACATTTAAAATTTAAATTAAGCCATTTTTGAATTTAAGCTCAAAATACCACAAAAACCTAAAAATGTGACAATTTCACATAAAATAACACTATAGTTGGATTAAAATATTTAAATACAGTATAAAATATGTGAAAATGTTGTCTTAATCACTCTCACACACTTAACCATTACACTCCTAGGCAATCATCATATATTCAAATCATAATCCACAGAACAATCAATAATGAGAAAACATCAATGA
Source organism: Viscum album (assembly GCA_963277665.1). Classification (NCBI taxonomy): domain Eukaryota; kingdom Viridiplantae; phylum Streptophyta; class Magnoliopsida; order Santalales; family Viscaceae; genus Viscum; species Viscum album. The sequence continues at coordinate 815,627,881 of OY728134.1, read as the reverse complement.
TCATTTCCAATGTAGAATTAAATCATGTATTCTCTATGAAAACAATTATCTATAATTTTCATTCCTCATATTTAAAATTTTTCAGCCAAAAAATCAATCCATGAACCAATAACAACCTACCTCACATTGAATTTTATATCACTATTCACTCAAGAGAAATTGAATCTAGAGTTATGATCATACTCGGAGGTTTCATGTATCAACATAGTCTTATGAAAATCCTCATATATCTACAGTGAAAGTCATGAAAATATTTTCAATCATGAGGTCTTTTTATAGTTTAATTATATGTATTAGGGTTGGTGGGAAAACGATTGGAAAGTTAAGGCTAAAAAATGAGGTTAGACTCTTAAGCACAATACATAAATATTTAAGTGAAAACACAAGAAGAAACTCACTAAAACCCCCTTTAAAGTGTTAAAAACAACACCAAAACAACTTTTATGACATGAGACATGATCCAATTAGTGAATAAAATGAATTATATCCTATAATTTCTCCCCCTTTTTTTCATTTTTTTAAATCTCTAGAAAGGCACAACTTTATTTTTTTTGATTTTTTTTCATGGATAATGAGTTAACAATTGAGTACAATGAATGAATGAAAATGATTACCTTTATTTTAAAGAGGGAAATTATTAATAAAATTAAGTACAATGAAATATTAAATCTCATCTCCATTTTCTTTCTTTTTTCTTATTTTTTTAGAAGGAGAACCAGATGAAATAGATAGAGCATAATGAAATGACAACTCAAGCACAATTATCTCATTATCCACTACCCAAAATGTTTAAAAACACCTCATATTACCAAAAAATAAAACAAATCCCAAAAATCTCACATGAAAGGACCTTCCCCCACACTCAATCTTGAAATATACTTTCAAAAATACCAAGAGTGCAGGTAGGTAAGGATAAATTGTCTTGAAATGTGGCTTAAACCTATAAGGAAATTCTTGGAATATAAGGGAAAAAAAGGATATATTTGAGGGTGGGTATCAAGATAAACATGTGGCTATCCAAACAAGTTTCGCAATAATGTTAAAGTAATTCCATGAAATCCAAATATTTTAAAGAGAAAAGTCACACATTCTAGTTCTTACACAAAATCCAGGTTTCCCTCAAGAAATTGTGGGTATTATGATGAATATTTCAAAGTGGTTATGAATAAATCATAAAACTATAAAATTATTTAATCTAGTGTTTATGATCATGTATTTCAAAAATTGGTCAAACTCATAAAAAATCTTGAAAATACAAATCAAGGAAAAAAGTTTTTACATCAACAATCAATTAAAATCTATTTCTTCAACAATCATGTCTACTTTATTAAAATTAATTGATCTGTGAAAATAAATATAATATTAGTTGAATATAAATAATCCTAAAAATATAAAAAACAAAAAGTAAAATCACACAAGAAAAAATATGTAGGTTTATACTCTCCCACACTTAGAATTTTTTACCCCTCATTTTAGCACAGTAAAAAAATAAATATAAGGGCATAAAAAAGGGGAAGGAAAGATACAACCTGAATTTATTTTTGAGTGGTATATTTGATTTAATATACTAGACACTTACACTTGAACTATAAATAATTATATAAATAAATAAATAATAAAAAAATAAAGAAAAATAAAGAGGAAGGGAAAAGAGGATAAAACATGGTTTGGACCCCCATGTGGTTACTAGGATTTTACTGACCCTAGTCAGGAAGTTGAAACGGTTTAACCCCAATATAAATATGGATGAGGTCTATTTATTAGAAAACACCAAATATATATTTTCCCTACATCCATGAGGGGAAGAAAAAAGTGAGGGCCCCAAAAGAAAATAAAAATAGTTCAAACCCCCAGAATAGATGAAAAAGAAAATTTGAGATTAAGAGGGGGAGAGAAAAGAATGTAGGGGTGCTCCCTGGTTTGTTCATTTGGATGAGTGGTTTCTACCAGTGTTGACGATAGAATAATAGTATGTGGATTTTCTTATGGTTCATGTTCAGAAAATGGTTTCCTATGTATTTTATCTTTGGTTTCATCATCCTCATATGCATCGGTAAACAACTCGACGTGCTCCTCCATTCTCTCCTCAACACATGGATAATATTCTTAATCATCATACAAGGCCTCCATTAGTGGTACTGAATCTAAAATATCAGCATAATATATTTTTTTTCAATTCATAATAAATTAATTTTTTATAAAAATAATGTTTAGAAAATTCATCTCCCTCAAAATTTTCAACTTCAGACTCTTTTTCCTTAAGTAGGGTATATATGAATTCATTCGTTGTAGAGGGATGAAGATCTTCCATCATTACTTAAAAAACTTAAAAGTATTAATTAAATATAGATGGAACATTCATATAATTCTCTATATCTTTTCTTTATTGTTCCATCCCTTATACTTTTAATTTATCATCTTTGGCATCCAATAATGCAACCATCTTTCTTGTTTTTTCAAGAACTGTCAAATTATTTTCAATAATCAGGGAATTTTGTTCCATTTAGATCTTAAATGAATAATCATAACTAGGATCACAATAAAAATATTAAACATGTAAATAATTATAATAATCACTTTAAAAATCCATCTTGACCCTTGAAATGAAATATATGCAATAAACTCTTTTTTTAGTTTTTGAAAATGTTTATTTTTATTTTTGGGTTTTTATGAAAAATAGTGTCCGTAAGCACTTGGACTACCTAGAAATGGTGAAAAATTTATATTAGGTGTTTTTCACAAACCACTATTTAATTAATTTCTTATTATCTTAAGAATTCACCATAGTGGTACACCCTAGGGATGATCTAAAGGAGTCCGCTCACAACACACATATTTTTCAATTTTCACAATCATAAATCTTCCTAATATAAAACTAATAAAATAATATATAAAGGGGGTTTGTGATTCATGAAATATAAATAATATATATATATATATATGAAAATCCAAAACACAGCAAAAAATAATAAACATACAAAGAAGTTAGCAGAAGAATCGTTGTCGTTCTTGGGAGATTGTGGTGATGAAATCATCATTCTTTAAAAGTATTTATTCTCAATATTATACTCAATGTTGAGATCAAACCTATCACTAAAAACCTTTTGATGAAATGTTATTATCTAACACCGACCCTCTTCATGAAATATAATAATCATTGACATCATCACCACAATGTTACTAGACCCTAGATGCAACATTACTACAATGAAGGAGAGGAAAAAGAATAAAATGGGAAGAAGAACTAAATAATAGGGAAAGTGGGGTGAACCCTAAAAAAAACATTTCAACACTACTAAAATTATCAGAATAAAATAAAGAGAAAAATTTAGGCATAATGAACTCAAGAACCACCACTACCCCCTCAAACAACAAAGGGAGTTACTTCTCCACTTGCATGGAGATTAGAAGGATCACGGTGGGGGAGCACAAAATAGAAAATGAAAGATAAGTGAAATGAACAGAATAAATATAATAACTAAGCTAATATATAATGAAAATATAAATAACTATTATATAAATCAAACTCCACATTTCCCACTTGAAATGGCCATCCTTTGTAAGAGGTAGAAGAGATGACAATTTGCAGAGAAAATTGACGAGAAAATTTGGATCCAATTATATCCTCTATATTGTTTCATGTTTTTACCCCAATAAATGGTAGAATCTTGGAAATCATAATTCATGAAAGTTGTTCCAACTTATCTCCCACATTGAATATCCAAGTTTCTGAATCATTGGACACACTAATAAGGAGTTATTTTTATTTTACTTATGATATTTAATTCCTCCAGATAGACTCTTCGTATTCCAAAAAATAAAATTCCCATTCCATTAATATCTTGAATACGATAGATTCTGGCATGTATTACTTAATAAAATATTTTACTTTATTTTATATATAGATCCATGTAGATTTTAAGATATTTTGGACTTTCCAAATCCGAGAAATAAGTTCATCTTCAAATATGTCCAAATTTGTACATAGTTTTGGAGGTCTGATTTGTGAGCTAGATTTGGGCCCCCCAAATGGTGTATTGATATTAGACTCCAGAAGGATAAAATGAGACCCTAGGTGTCAAAAAAACTAGAAAAAATTAATTTCAAAATTTCACTTTGTTTAGAAAGAGTTATTTCCAAAATAAAGAATAAAAATAAAACAATTAAAATCCAAATTAATCCATTTTTTCATTTAAGCTCAAAATGATACAAAAACCTAAAAACATGACAATTTCCCATAAAATAACACTATGGTGGGATTAAAATATTGAAATATAGTATAAAAAATTGTGAAAATATTTTATTCATCATCCAAAAATTGAATGTACATCCATATATCGATAATATGCTATACTCAAGATCACTTGAGATCGCATTGGCTTGTAGAGGCCTCTCTAATTGTAGGAAGTGAATTAAGGATCTTTATTAGAAACTATAAAAGATTGAACCCCATGAAATCTGAAAATCTTATGCACATAAAGGCATCCCGAATATTTAACTTTGGTTATATTATGAATGGGTATAATGTGAACCAATTTGGTCAGACTTTCGATCAAAACCCATATTGAATTATTCTTTTGAGGGGTATGTAGAAACCCAACCATGAGATCTCATCCCACTTCTAAGTCATCACTAGAAGAGGCTGAAGCAAACCCAAAGGTTTTTGGTTCTTGGATTTAACGTACTGATAGGTATAACAATGAGAAACAAAGTCAGATATGTCTTATCTTATACCTAGACACCAAAATCATCACCACATATCATAAAACATCTTCATGGTTTTAGGGTACACCGCTCATTGGGAATTATGGAAATCCCTCATTATAAAATTCCGTATGGGTAAGGTTACAAAAAACCAATCCTGAAAACATAGGTTTCCCTTAGAAGATAACATCCACTCATTGATGTTCTCCCCACCATAAAGAGACCCCTTAAAGATGTGGAAACCATAATCAATATGTTTCTTCTGAAGAATCATCTTAGGAAGAGAGGAAGTCAACTAAACACTTTATAAGACAACCAAGACCTCTTACTCTAGGAATCCTAAAGGAATCTTTGAAAAAAATCACCATCAAGTTCCACTATTCTGATGTTTTTTTCATGGCATTGGTCATAATTTCCCTATTTAAAGCATCAATAATGACATTCCCCTTCCTCGAGGTGTATGAAATTTCAAAATCAAAATACTACAGGTAATCCACCCAAAATATCTTTTAGAGATTTAGATATTTTTTAGAGAATATATAACTCAATATCTTATGGTTGGAATAAATGATAAAACTTTCTCTAAAAAGGTAATGTCGTAAACTCTTAAAAGAATTCATTATAACTATGATTTTGAGATCACGTGTTATGTAATTATTCTTATGTTTCCTAAGATGTATGGATCCATAGGCTACTGTGTGATCACCCTACATAAGAAAACAGCCCAAAATAGAACCTGAAGCATCAAAGAAGACCACATTGCCCTAACCAACCTATGGAAGAGTCAACAATGGAATAAAATTTAAAATACATTTCAACTCATCAAAAGGACTCTAATTTTTTTTATAATAACTTCACTCCTTTCCAAGTGAGGCCAGTCATTGGAGAATCTATCTTTGAGAAATATTTAAAAAACCTAGGGTAATACCCCATTGAGCCCAAGAATCTTCATATCTTAAAAAAAATACACAATTTCTACCATGTCATAACAACCACCAACTTCTTAGGACTGATTGAGATTCTAGGTTTTGAGACCACTTGTACCAAGAATTTCACTTCCTAAATAAAAAATTTTCAATTTGAAAGATTTTCATAAATTATGTGATTTATCAATATTTCTAAGACTTCTCTCAAATGAATCACATGATCCTCCTCAATTTTGGAGTACACCAGAATATCATCTAAAAATACCACCACAAAAGAATTGAGGTACTCATGGAATATTCTATTCACCAAATTCATAAAGACCATAGGATCATTGGTTAGGAAAAAGGGGATAACAAGATACTCAAAGTGACCATACCTTCTTTTTAAGGTAGTATTTGGAATATAAGATTATTTAATCCTCAACTGGGGATAACATGACCAAAATTTAATATTTGAGAACCAATTTTCCCCTTTCAAATAGTCAAAAAAATCATTAATCCATGGTAAAAGATACTTGTTCTCTGTTTAACTCGATTGAGTTTTTGGTAATCAATATATAGGTGAATTATTCTATCAACGTTCTTTTCTAATAGAACCTGTGATTCCCAAGGTGAAACAATTTGGTGTATGAATCCTTTCTCTAACAAATCATCCAACCAAGACTTTAACTATTTCAACTCTTCTAGTGACATAAAATATGAAAGAATAGATATTTGACAAGTACTAGGTACTAAATAAATAGATAAATTTATCTCTCATACCAATGGAAAAATAGATAAATCAGAAGGAAACATGTTAAGAAACTCGATGACGATTGGAGGGAGATCATTGATCAAATATTCTCACTCTAATTTAAAAGGAAAAATTGATATTACCCTTCTAACTCCAGAAAATATGATTCCGATCTACTCGACCTCAGGTCCCATTCTTCATGAAAAACATAGAATACCCCATTGGGTGTAGTAAAGGAGACATGTCGAAGATTACAGTCAATTCATGGATTATAAGAGATCAACCAATCCATCCAAAAAATGAATTCAAGAGGTTTCATGTTGAGAACCAGAAAATTCTAGGTAAGTCCAATCTCTAATAAAGAGAAAACAGAAGTAGGGTAGTAGAGACCCTACGCTCTCTTCGTTCATAGGGGCATAGTAATATCCATAACATAATACAAAATTCCCATAGGAAGATTTACCAAGTTCACAATATTAGTCGATATAAATGAGTGAGATGCACTAATATCAAATAAAGTAGTCACTAAATATTAAGATATAGTTATGGTTCCTCTCATAGTCACTGGACCTGTATCAAATTCATCTAGAGACTCTTCTAGTGCATGAAGAAGATTAATTCTAGATAACTATGGGTGGAACCAATTATATTTTAAATCATATGATTTCACCGCAACACTTTTTTGAGTTGTTGATCCAATTCCACTCTGCAGAGAAGAAAAGAAGTAAAAAAATTTCTATATATTTCTTTGGAACCTCGGTATAAACATGATTTGAATTTCCAAACTTACCACACTGAAATTAGGTGAATTGGACTCTACTAGGCACTGTAGGAGGTCTAGAAGATTCCTACTATCTAGAACCACCATGAGACTCATAAAAATTCCTATTTTATTTAATGAGACTGATAGAACTACTAATGAGAGAAAAAGGAACTCTCATAAACCATAAATTACACGCCAGGTCAAGATCAACAATCAATTCCCTATCCATCACATCATTATAAGAATCAAACATCATCAAAAAAACCTGATACTGGATGTAATATCAAAGACCAATCTCAAATATTTATTCCTTTATCTTCTTATTAGTCACCACTAGAGGAGTTAAATAAACAAGATTAGCAAAGTGGTTTTCATACTAAGTCATGGTCTTGTCACCCTATTAGTGGTTGATAAAATCCATGTATTTCTATAATAACATATATTCTAGATAGAACTGGTCACTGAAAAGAACTCAAAAGACTTTCCACTCCAAACCGTCATTATTATTTACTATCACCATTGAATCCCATAGTCTCCAAATAGGCCCTTACAACTTAAATGTATCCCTTTACACCTTAATCAAATTTGGTGTTTCCAAGAACTCAAAAAGAAGATCTATCCTTTTAAAATAATCACAGCCAGTTGAAGATCATTAGAGCATTAGGAATCAGGTGTTTCTAGTGAAGAAACTATTAAGCATGATCATGAGATTCATCCCTTTGAGGTTCCACTGCTAGTTCCTGAATGGGAATAAGTGAATGTACTTGTCCTAGATCTTGGACAACCAACACCACTATCTCGATAAGATTCTAGTATAATGGATGATTTTCTCACTGTGGTTCACTAGAAGATTCATATCAGGGATCATTCAAATTTATTTTTAGAGTTATAATGCTTAAATAAATCAACATAAAACACTAGATATATTTGAAAGGATACACAGATCAACAACTCAGATAAAAGATACAATAATATCAATACCATAATGAATAAATTTAAGATTGGGATTTCAACATACTCATATCAAAGGTAGGTAAAAGACAAGAATAAGATAAAAACATTCATCAAAGTCACTTTTACCAAACTCCCATGGTGACTCAAGGCTTGTTATAGTGAGAGATGTCCAAAAACTTACTTGAAAATACCTCTTAAGTCCCATGAATACATCCCAAACTGCATACTGTCATCAAGGAAAGATTCTTAACTTGCACGTTTAGTACTAATGTTTCACAAACCATCCCAGATACCCTGGTATCTTGATACCCAATCCATATCTTACATGGATCGAAGGGAATTCTCAATCCCTATAGGTTATAAACTAAAACCTATAATCATAAAATATTGAGGAGGGAATGATTTTTCCACATAATAGAGGAGGGTAAAAGATAAAAATTAGTATGCTCAACACTCTAAAGGGAGAAAGTACCAGAAAAAATTGTTGAAAAAATACCTAGATATAAATATAAACTTACCAAAGGGAATAACAATGTCAACCAAACAAAAGTCCCAAAAGTTATTTTGTAATAAGTGGAAAATTTCTCCACCTATCACCATCATCAGTTGATGGTCCCTTGGATCCTGAAAATTCATCACCTCCAAGTGGATCTTTCGATTTTCTCAGACCTGGAATAATAAAATCCACAAATTCTTAAAGGAAAAGTAAGGGCGTGAGTTAAAAATCCAAGAAGGGTCTCACTAAGTGTTCCATAATAATTGAAACAATTATTCTCTCATTTTAAAAATTATACCAAGAATGGTATTTAATTCACATATTTAAAAAAAACATTCTTTTACATCAAAAGAGATGGTTGATATATCAAAACTAGCTTCAAAGAAAATTTTATATACAATAATTATATAAATCAATCGAAATAAATAAAATAGTTCAATATTCGATGGAATGTACATTCATATCAACAAATTATAACACCATGGAAAAAATACCCATTTTATATTGGTTCTAGTAATAATATTCTCACACATGTCAATAACAATCTTGCCGAAGTATGCATTTTGATATCTTGATTTAAAGGTACGTGGTTCCATAATTCTTTTCCATATTATTGAAACCTTAAATATCTTAATTTAATTAAAATGAATTTTTAATTGATTTAAAAACCTTGATTTAAAAGGATTTGATGTGTGATTTGAAATGGAATGAAAATTGTGAAAATAAAACACCAATTTTAGTCCTCGGGTCCTACAAGTATTTCTGGCCACCCAAGGCCTTCAGGCTAGTTGTCTTTCAAGGATTTCAGGACACCTAAAGGACTTAGGGGCACCTCAAGGCCTTCAACCCACATGATTATGCATATGTACCAGGCAGACTATAAGGGACAAGGATTGAGATGAGGATACAGGGCAGGCACATTCACTAGAGAAGAGCTAACCAGAATTAGAATAATGAGAGCGTATGACATTTCCATAGGTACAGGGCTTGTGAAGCTTTTCACAGGATAACTAGACAACCAGACCTACGAAGGTGGAGTGCTGATATCATGACATATACTAGGGAGGAGTAGTTTCAAGTTGTCTTGTCATGGTGATTCCCTCTATGAACTATGGGTCATGTAATTGTCTCTAAGACTTCGTGCCTTGTAAGGGTACCACCTCACCCCTTGAAAGGTTGATTATCAAAAAAATAATAAAAAAATATAGGCCTTAAGGCCATTCTAGCACATATTGATCAATAACATGACGATCCATCATTCTATAGGGATGAGAAAAAGAGAGATTGTAAGAAATCACACAATAGGAGATTCACTTACCCAGAGAAGATCGAACGAAATCACTATAGATTCAATATGCTGAGAAAAGTGTTTAAATGAGTGAAAATTTCCTATTAGAAGCCTTCAAGGTCCAATGTTTCGAGTTATGTTTTAAATAGGGTGATTAGGGGTTAAACGAAATGGTTATGTGATTTTAATAAATTTTTTGGGGGAATTAAAACTTGTATGCATAGTTTGATGGGTAGGGCCATATTATTAGACAAATTGTGTTCCTTAACCATGTTAACCTACTATATTGGGTGAGCAATTTTTCAAATAGTGCACCAAACTAATAAATTTTCACTATCCAAGCATGGATGGTTTCTGAGGGGCTAGTTGTATGGTTTTTACAAATCATATGCCTACTTCTAGAGGCAAAACCTAGAGTGCACAGTTTCTTAGGCCAAACTACACAGTTTTCCCTAACTGTTTGAAAATCATGCATAGCCCCTTGATCTTCCAAAATTTTCCAAATTCTCATAGAATGACCAAAAAACAAGACCCAACCTAAAGGAGATATAAAATGGTCAAGGAATACATAGGAGAAGGTAACCGAATGTTACATAAGCAGTGCTGAAGCATAGATTCGTATCAAACACTTGATAAAGGCTTCCCCATAATATTTAGGTAAACCTCAAATCTCGATATGATACAATAGAGAGTAGAAATCCATTTAGTCTTAGCAATTACTTTATGTATATCTTGGTGAGTTTTTCAAGAGATAAATATTAATTAATATAAATGAAATGTGTTGACTTTTTATGGTGATGGAATAACACCCATATGAAGTTATTACCTTAAGGTGTCATGGGGATTCCTTTGACAAAACCCATGGTTATGTTTTCCTATTTCTATACTAGTATAGACAATAGTTTAATCATTCCATTATACTTATTTCATTCCTCATTGAAATTTTGGTATACTAATCATCAAGATAAAAACTCTATAATCTATCTCTTATTGTTATCCCACAAGAGGGTTTTCTTTAATTCTCTATATTTCTTTGGATGCATCACTGTAGATCACAAAACATTACTTATTGGTGGGTAATGTGATCACATGTGTAACGATTAGTATCTTCTTAAAATATTTAAATCTCTGTTCATATTCATAAATCTAGAAAAACATGACACCCTTTTGAGTTAACTTGGTTAGTGGGTTTGAAAATTACGAGAGGTTTCCCACAAATTTAAAATAGCACCCAACAATTCTAAGGAAACTTCAAATTTCTATCACATATGTTGGGCTGGTCCAACCTTTAACTGCCTCTTTTTTTTGAAGGATCCATAGATATTCCTTTATTGGTGATATCATGCCCCGTGAAATTTACTTGATCCAAATAAAACTAACATTTACTATACTTTGCATAAAATTTTCCTTCTGCAAGGTCTTCAAAATAGTATTTAAATTATCCTCATGTTCCTCTTTACCTTTAGAGTAGATAAGAATATCATCTATAAATACTATCACAAATTTATCAAGGTAAACTCTAAAAACTTGATTAATTATGTCCATAAATATTTATAGAGAATTAGTTAGTCCAAATTGAATCACTATGAACTCATAGTTCTCATACCTTATACGAAAATTAGTCTCAAGGCTATCCTCTTTCTTACCATTTACTTGATAATATCCCACCTAAAGATCCACCTTTGAGAAATTTTGGGCTTCACATAGATGATCTAGCAATTCATCAATCCATGATTGAGGATAATTTTTCTCTATGATGATCTTTTTGATCTCATGATAATCAATGAAGAGGAGTATTAACCCATCCTTCTTATTAAAGAAGAGGATTTATTTAACCCATGTTGAAGTAGTTGGTTATATAAACCCTTTATCCAGATTCTCCTATAATTATTTATTTATCTCATAAAGTTAAAAAATTCCATATTATAAGTATTATTGAATATTTTCAAAGATTTGGGTATAATATTTATTGATAACTCAACCTCACAACTTAGAGGAAGACTAGAAAATTCTTTGGGAAACACATTAGGGAATTCCCTTACAATGGGCATGCATGATGAATGATATTTTATTTAGTCTTGATCATTTGAGCTAGATACACTTTATCACAAGGAAATAATATCCATTCTTGAGATGTTGGTACCAAATAAGATTCATCCTCCTCTTTGAAATTGTATAGAATCAGAGGGTGATTTTTTATACAGAGGGTGATTTACTTCTCTCAGCAATTTATGTTGGCTCTATACAAGGAAAGTTAATCCTTGCCGAGAATGTCATCAAATTATACTAAATAAAGTATTACAAGGTTCACTAGGAAGTTCATCCCACAAATATAGATATGGGAGGAGTTATATACTTGGGATTCATCAATGAACCCATTTTCTTTCTTTACCGACAACTCAAATTCTATCTTTTGAGGTGGTGATTGAATAGTTCTACTAAACTTGTGTTATATGAATTAATGCATAGAACCATAGTCATATAGGATATTTAAAGTTCAAGAATGGATGGAAATCATACATTTCTCTATTTAATTTTGGTTTTAATCATTTAATTCATATAAAATAGACTTATGGATGAGAATTTTCAAACTATTAAACATATAAAAAGGAAGCTATGAACATTTAAGGGATAAATCATAAATGAAATATATGCCTTAACCATTGAATTTATAAGTTTAAATCTAAGTTATACATGATCTATTTTCTAACATAAAATCTTATGAGAATTTTTGTTCCCTTAATAATGGTTCATATGGTTCTTGTGAATTTACCAAAGAATATCACCTGGTAGTTTCAAACCAGGTGTGAAACAAGACTAGTTTTTATGCACCAAATGATGATCATGTCCAGCTCAATGTTCCCTTTTTGGGGTTATTACCCATAGGAATCTATATTCCAGATCCACATCCACTTGTAGTATCCAAACATGGATGTATTTGATTGAAAACCTCTTACTCTATACTATACCAAAATTTAGGGACGTTTTCATATGTTTAGTATTATCCTTAAGGATATCTCTAGTGTTTTATAACCCTAATATCAAAAATAACTAGACTTTCCTCCAATAACAACTATGACAACCCATATTTTGTTACACCTTAATTCATGATTTATTACATAAATATACAATTAATAAGACCCCATAAGACCATTAAGCCTATTGTATTTAGAAAATTAGGAATATAACATGAAGACTTTCAATAGAGATACAATAACATTATTTAAAAATTCCATAACAAACACTTATATTCCACCAATCTTCTAAAACTGGATGAGATAACCCAGGGATGAGCATAAGATAGGGGTGATATATAAAGCCTAGTAAGGGAATAATCAAATTATATAATATGGTACAACAATACATGTGATAAAATTGGTATATAAAGGAAACATAAGTGGGTTTATAATCATAATCTTGAACAATGAGGCGTGATATAACATGATAACATAAAGGTAACATAGAAATGACGAAACAATTTAAAACATGAAATAATAAACATAAGTCAAGGAAAACCACAAATACAACATAACATAGTGTTCTTAGGACAACCTCCCATGAACCATAAATGGAATACCATGTGATTAAAACATTACCCAATGTATTAGAGGTCTATATAACTTTGTTCTCACTCATCAAATTCATATCATGTACATACATAAGTGTGACACATAGATCATTCAACATAAGAACATATTTCATCACATTTAATCCCATGATTAAGGAGTTTTCAATAAATACATATAATTACCCAATAAATTAAGGATATATACATCTAGATGAATACTCTTGATTTTAAATGTGGATGATTATTCATAACACAAATATTTGGCATGGAAAATCATAGGATAATTTTGGCAGCATAACAGGGGTACTTAAAGAATAATGGGAGGAATTATTGAGATTGAAAGGGTTCTATTATCACCTGTAAATCTTAAGGAAAGTAATAAGTATGTGTTTAAATATTTCTCAACATGAAAAAGGGGGAAAATTCATAATAAAAAGGTGGATCATGAATAAAGAGTAAGAGAGGATCCCTTACCTTGAGAGGGTGCTTCTAAAAGATTGGGTTGAGCTTATTAAGAGATTGGGGGAACCTTTTGAGGCATATAGAGAATGAAATATAGAGTAATATCATTATATAATATATTAGAGTGAATTTGAATGATATGTTTGGTGGGTTTATATAGAAAAAACAGAGGGTAAATCTTTATTAATCTATAAACTTAGGTTTTAGACTCTATACGATAAATTAATACAAAACAGAAACCATCTAATGGGTTTCCCATGGTTTTTTCAAATGGAATTGGTTTTAATTAATTTACAAGTATAATAATTGGGATCATTAAAATAATACCCTTGGTGACGTGGAAGTGAGTCATGTTTAAAAATAATTGATTTTGAAACCTTAAAATACAATATAGGTTTTAGAGGATTCATTAAGGGTTTATAAAAGTAATCAAATAAAATAAAAAAATTATTTTGAAGGGGAAATATATATTTGGTCATGGATACCTTTTATGGTATATATTAAATCACTTTTGGGTCATTATGATGTCATAATACACATTATATATTTATACTATATTTAATTTTTACCCAAAAATTTGAATCTCTAAAAATTATGAAAAAAAACTAATGGATAATTTTGATGTTCTGATGTAAAAAATAATATTTATTTTTTCTAAATAATTATCTATGTATGAGAATTCAAACTTTTAAATAAAAAATCCATATTTTCTAAAAAATACATGTTTTTTGATAATAACAGATTTATAACCCTTATAAAAATTATTTTCAACTTCTTAATATTATATTATCGTTTTTATTTAATAAATATTATTTAATAATTATATTTTATTGAAATATAATTTATTTAAAAAATTATTGAATTCTTTAAAAAGGGCGTCTTTATTGATACTATATTTTCCCAAAAAATACAATTTTTGTTTCATCGTTATTAAATTTAATTTTTATCAAACTCATTATCTAAAAATTTAAAAATTAATATTAAAAAGAGATAAATATAATCATTGTTTTATTAAAAATATAATTTAAAAATTCATCCTGTTAGGGTCTAGATAGATAAACCTTTATTACACTAGTGAATTCCTTAAGGCTAAGGTGTGCGATGATGATATTTTCATGGGGTGGTTTGAGGAACATGGTTTGGGCTTTGATCTTGATGTGGCTAAACCTCTTCCATAAATGGTTTCACTCATTCTTTAGTTTTTGAATCACGATATGGGACTGGTCAAGGGAAAAACCCAATGTTACTACCTACCTTGAAATCTTTGATAAATGGGATTTATATGGTACAATCCTATTGGTCAAAGTCATCAATTCCTTTTTTTGGTCAAATGAAATTTATCATAACCCTTATTATACTAATAATAATGATCACTATACAGTAGCTGTACTATCAAATATTTGATTCTTAACAGTCATTTAAATTTTATAGACCATAGAAGGGTAAATAATTACCAAATTATTGTATGTGTTTTCCATAATTATTTTTATTAATAAATTATTAAATCATTTAAAAATGTAATTTCATGTATTAAAGTTTAGGTCATTACACTATCCATGTGGAATCAACTACAGAAAAACTGATAAGCCAAAACATCCATCTTCATGGCATGCCACCAAATTTCTCCCCATTTTACTATATCCTTCACTACTACAATATTCAAATTACCAAGTGAAGTGAATTAAATTTTGTTTTCACATATCTTGGTTTACACTGATTCTAAACATGAACAATATTTTTATGGCTCCATAATGACCATATTGGACCTTCTTGTTTTTCACAAAACAAATACCTAATGTGAAATTCTAATCATTATAATATGTTTAAAAACTATTTTATGTTGTGAAACCACCATGGTTGAGGTTCTATTATCTATTAAGTTTCTAAAAATTTGGGAACTCGCTTCAACTTATGTAAATCCTACATGATTATCTCCATGGATTGGTGATAATCTACTGACTGCTTTGAAATCAAGAATTACACTCTAGTGAGATTGTCTCATTTTAAATGAGTATTTATATTTTGTAATCCCACATATTTTTCACCTTTTTTTATCCCTATTTTATCAAATAGAATATAGTATGGATGAATCAAACAAATACCATGGCACCACTCCACACTATGGCCATTACCATTCCCATTGTCTCCATGTGTTGGTTATGCTTATTCCTCTTCACACAATGACCCATGAAAGCCATGATCCTCTACTAATAATATATTCAACCTTGGTAATCACTTTTGTTAAGCTTGTTTCCACTACCGTAGGTGGATGGACTTTCTTTAGTGGTTTTGTATAGGTTAGATATTTTTTTATTGTTTTACCTCATACTTTTTATTCACTTTTCCAATCTCCCATTATGGAACTTTTCTACCCTGGAACTTATTCTACCTTGTCCACCATGGATGGTCCAAGATCACCATTACATGGTGATCTTCATTGTTTAAAAAAAGGATTATCCTTTTGACACTCTAGCTAAAACATATATAATTGCTTCTCTTTGGATGTTTCTATGTATATTATGGATTATCCCCATTCAGTACGGTGTGTTGTATATTATGGTGAAATATTTCTCTACAAATCTTTTCTAGATCATTCATTATAATATATAACCCTCTATAAATTCAAAATATTATTTAATAATCATATTTAACATTATTCCTTCCATGTTCTATACTAATTCATATCTTCCAGGAACATCCATTCATCCACATCTAGTGATCAATAATAAATACAACTCCAAAAATTGATAAAAAATCATACTCTAAATATACATTTGGTTCCAACAGCCTACCTGGATCACAAACCATAAAATGTTCTTGGGTAACAAGGTGACCAAGGTTAGTATGAGTAAAACTTAGTAGGACACCACTAATGGTGTCCTAAAATATATACAGTAATTAAATTCATGTATAATGTGATATGCTTATAAATAAATTGAATAATCACATAAAATAACAATAAAATACATCACACCCTTGGGTAATCATCAATCAACCTGTGTGATGAATACCAAATTTTTCCATTGCCATTGTGTCTCTAAAAATATCACATAATCATAAATTGGAAATCCCATACTAATTAAGATTTAGTGGGCCTTACCTCCCATCAAAATATAATGACCAATGCATGGGAAATATGTTTCAATATCATATCCCTGGATGCAGACATATCATCCATATGATAATATGATCACCAATACATAGAAAGTATATCCTGATAATATGTTAATAAGAATGGGAATATCTTATGGATTTTGGAGGATCATCTCATGTTCATTATAGTGAATGAAACCTATAAAAATGCACTATCTTTCATCAGAAAACCCATATACAGTATGAAGAACATAAAACATAACTGGTGTCCTTTATCTTAATGAGCTCCACCTACCATATTATTGATATAGTTTTCTTGATCATGATCAACTAAAAATTACCTAATTACTCTCACGTCTATAAGTATGACAACAACCACTAATATCCTCACACTCTATGAGAGAACCCTTGAATCCCAAAAGCATTCTTTCACCTTCTTCATAAAGATGAATGGTGAACAAGGAGGAAGATAGAGACTTGGATATGAATTATAAGTATTTCTCACACACAATAGAGGGATTCCATCCCTCTATATAGGATCCATCCATTCAATGAAGGGAGTTGGGAGATGGCTACCATGTGATGAAAACTAACATGTGTTTCCTATAACACTAACCATTGAGTATATAATTGTTTGAATGATTTTGATTATTATAAATAGTTTATATAGAAAATAATGAATCAACCCATTGATTCATAACCCAAGGAACCATTATGAAATATGTGGTTGGATTCATGCGCTCGATACACCATATCACTTTTCTAGCATTCGCTATGATATATACATATCGTATGCTATGACATAGGTATGTGCATTCTATATCATTGCCTATGAATTTCGTGTATCATACAATAAAATATACCCATTTAAGTGTATTTCCAATAACCTATTAATTATATTTAAATCCCATAATTAATTTATGAAAAAAATTCACAACTCATTATGAATCTATCCAAAATCTTTTAGATTTTGTTTATCTTATTTTATAAAAAACACTTTATCCAAAATTTAATCCATATTCTAAGGTCTAACTGTGTAACCCTATGGGACACTATAAAATTGAAAATTGAAATAAATTTTTAATTTCATATATGTAAGAAAAGAGTGTCCTCTAGTAAAGAATCAGTGCTACTCAATCTACAAAGGGTCCTAGTGTTCTCTCGATCAAACATACTCATATCTCCAAATGAGATTTTCCACCACAAGATGCATCATATAAATCATATATATACCTATATAATCCCTTTTTTATGAAATAAAGTCACCACTAGACATGTAACATTTCAATATAGTATATACCATATCATATATTCATGATTCTCTAAAATTGACTAACAAATATGAATGAATAGACCACATGTCATTTATTCAAGTAGATAATCACATCATATGACAATAAAAAAAGAATGGCCTTATATTTTCTTAGTATAATTAAATAATGAGACCAAATTTATTTACTCTCCATACAAGTATACAAATTCCATATTGGTTGATCTCCAATTGATGAAATGATTAGAAACATGCCCAACCACCCCTTGATTATCTAAGACTTAAGGCTTGAGTAAGAAATATGTCAAAGTATGAAGGTTGTCGTGATAGGTATCTATCTATTCATAGGTAATTGGAATTCATAATATGAACACACCCCTAAGTATGTAAATAATTGTATGGTATTCCATGTGATATATTTTGGAAGTTCAATCTCGATGTAGAGACTCTAGTTTTTCCCTATAATACTTTGGAATATTTCTAGGAATATTTTCAGAGCGAGGTGTTAAGACGGTGCATAATTCTAAGGCCCGGTGCGCCCATAATTAATTTTCTAAAAACATTAAATATATTTTTAATGCTCAAAAATAGTTTTTCAAAAATTATGGAATATATCCTAAATGGAAGCTCAGATCAAAAAACTGAGGGAACTATTGAGTCCGAAACGTGGTGTTTACCCTAGGCGTAACATAACTTTTTTCGACGCATGTCATTTGTAGAAAAGATTCACCAAGGATGTAACTGTAAATAAAATAATTAAATAAATTCATTTTATTTTTAATAATAATCTAAATAATTCATAACATGGACTCATATTGGAAATATGATATCAATGTTGTGATTTTAATGCGGTGTTTTCCCTACGCGCAACCTAAATATGGTCGGTGCAGGATGTTCGGATGAGACAATCATTGCAAGTATGATTAAGTGGGTCAATTAATCAATTAATTAATTCCTCTTTACCCTAATTCTCAAGTTATAAATAGGAAGATATGGAAAATTTCTAGTGTTATCCGCATAACCCTGGGATCATTGGAAATATATATTCTCCTCCTTCTATTAGAGGATCATGGTGAGATTACAGATGAGGAAAAATCAAGACGTTGCGAATGCAAAAAATTCCTCCAATAATTTGGAAGACACAATCTTTATCAGTGATCGATCCAAATTTGAGTTAGGACTCATTATATGTGGTTTCCACCCTTATAATTAAATGATTGAGTAGATTGTTATTCATCCATAAATCTGTGCCTCTATTGCATCCTTTTCATGCACATGAGTAACTGATTTAATTTAATTTATTCTTATTATTTTACCCTAGATTCCAAATTTCGATCATTGTCCAAAGATGATTTAAACCTTTGTTTTGGTGCTTTTATTCATTCTTTCTTCACGTTCTTTGTTGGTTGGATCCCCGTGGTCCCATCTCAACATTGCTGGGTGGTACAGAACCCAATCGGACCCCCTGAGTTCATGGAAGATTGAAATAATGGGAACCGTTTGATGAATGGAGACTAGATAAATGTATATCAGGGTCCAAGGATTGAAGATCTGGGATCATTTCAATGTTTTTGGTTGAAATGGAGGTATAGTGGCTTGCAGAAGGGGAGGAAACCCATGCGGGAGGTGCGAGATGGATGGTACGATGGTCCAGGAAACTAGTCCTGGAAACGGGCATAGCATCTTGTGGTGGTGGCAAGTGGGGTGTTGTCTGGTGAGGGAGGCAGATGGCTACAAGTGAGACAGCCAGAAGTGGCGTGTTGCGTGGCAGGTGGGCGGCGGAGCGGGTTCCAAGAAGGCATCTAGGCGGAGGAACACATGAATGGGGGGGGGGGGGATTAATACATTTTATAAAATAAAATATAATATAATAATAATAATAACAACAATAACAACAAAAATAATAATATTAAATAGTTTATCCTATGTAACTCCCTTGTGCAACATCCAATTGAAGAGTCATCTATGAAAAAATGACCTAGTTTTTGAGACGATCATTTAGAGACTGATTTTTAGACACCTTTTTTTTTGAACTTGTGCCTTGGGTCAACGAAACACCAAATAATAATAAAATTATTATTATTATGGGATCTTTTATCTGACATATCTCTCTCATACGGTGTCATAATGAAAAACCGTTTGTGACACTACATCCCTAAAATTAAGGAAAATGTTTCAAGACCAATTTTGAGTATTTAATTCGAACTGATGGCTTGGGACCATGAGACTCCATTTGAGTATAATGCGGTGAAATACGACTTTTTTATTGGGTGTTCAATTGAAAAAAATGAATAGTCGGTCTTGTGCACTAATCTATGTGGACCATAATGGTGCAATCTGTATATTTTATTTTAGGACCGAGATGTGGCCCACCTGAGGCACTATTTGTGCACAATGTTGTGAAATGCCACTTCTTCACCGGGTGTCTAAATTGGATGAATGAATAGTTGATCATGTGCTATTTTTCACAAGGATTGCAACAGTATGATCCGTTTTTTTATCTAGGGCCATTTTAAGAGACATGTTAGTGAAATTATTTTTTTCCCTTTGGAGCAATGATTAACATCCTGTGCTCGTCAAACTTTTGGCCAAATATGTGGCGTACTCTTCGAAGTACACTAGCACGCCTAGGGGTACATGTAAACAGTTTATTACCTAAGTATTTCTAGGTACACGGCTAGTAAATGAGACAGGTTCATACATTGTGTGGCCCCCATACGCACCATGTACCTCATTATGAATCTTCTACTTCTAGTATCTTCTTTTTTTGAACTCGTATTTTTTCCAATGAGTATCCTATCTAGAGTGTTTTTCCACGTAGAACCCAATGGTTCCCTCAGAATAATATTTTGAGATATTATATGAAATTATCCAGGTGCATAATCCATTTGAGGTGATTCTTGATGATGGAAGTGATCATACATGGTCACCATAGAATCCTCCATAGTGGAACCCCCCATCACCATGGGCACAAGTCCTCTATAATTACTTCTAAGTGGAACCCCAGTACTAGGTAGGGCACAAGTCCTTGAAGACCTTGAGTGGCACCCCTTTGTGATCCCAAGGTGCAGTTCCTCGACCTTCAGAGTGGAACCCCCCATCGGAATGGGTGCAGGTCCTCTAACTTCCATGTGGAACCCCCTATCAAATAGGGCAAGGGTCCTCAACCACCAAAGTGAAACCCCCTATTATACCATGGTGTATGTCCCCGTGACACTAGAGTATATCCCCCCATAAGAATGTGTGTGGTTACTCTAAGACTACTATCAAATTTCAACCCCCCTTGATACATTAGTGCACGATTCCTATACATTGAGTTTGTTCCCACTTGGCTATGCGGCATAGTAATGAGATGTGGTTTCACATAGATTTGGACTCATGAGAAAGTGGAACACTTTCCCAACCGAGATGCATTTTTATGATGTGAAAAAAACTGTGTGGGTGATTCAGTGCTGCCCAAAGAAGATAGTATAAAGGTGTGGTGATTGATTTCCTTTGTCTCGTGTGTTAAGTAAAGACGTGTGAGGTGCTGGGAATTGCAGATGCAAACTACAAAACCAACAAGGAACAAGATTCAGAAAGAGGAGAAGCAAGGAGATTTCACCATAGAAGAAGATAAAATGATTTAAAGAATGAGAGGGTATGGGACCTTCTATTGGTACAAGCCTGTGTATGCATAAGAAAGCCTAGCCGAACAACCATGCGAAGGTGGAGGGCTGATTTCACTATGAAGATGCTGGGGATGAGTAGTTCTAAGTAGTTATTCTGGGTTGTATGTAATGTTTGAAGCCTATGGGAAATGAATTCCTCTGAGGCCTATGGTCCATGTAATACTTATTTCAACGAGACATGTAAGGGTTCCACCTCACCACTTGAAAGGTGTATTATAAAAAATTAATAAAAAATGAAGGCCTTCGGGCCATTGGATATTGAGCTGTGAGATAGTGATCCCCTTACTCTCTCATTTGGTATTCTTTGACTAAGCACACATATATATATATATATCCTCTTTCAGAACCCACTCTTTGGGTATAGTTACTCTCCTTTATAGAGAGGGGAAGATGCTTGGGGTATGCCACATGCTTTTCATGTTTTGATTCTCATGGATGGATGATTCTACTCTCCTGCTATAGGTAACTAAGAATCGATGAGAAGTTCATCTTTTGATATTGTTGAGATCCTTCTGTTTGGACGAGTTCACTTTCACTCTCTTGTTGGTTTGAGTTGTACTATATTACTATACCTTGTTTTATCTACTATTTCCCTCTAAAGTTGTTTGTCTTACTTCTCCCCCCTTCACCTTTTCGGAGTATTCTACTGGGTATGTATATAATCACCCTTGCATGGGATTTTCCCAACACATATTGTGTCTTTTTCATACAGTAAAAAGGTCGATCATGACTTCATAGGAGCTTAGGGATATGGGGTTCTTGGACCACGTACAGTGGTCATATCATGGGATACATGAGCTATACTCTCTCAGCTATTTACTCTTTTCTAGTTTTGTTAGGTTATGACATATTTGTGGTTTGGGTGTGTATTTTTTCCTTTTTCTTTTCAGTATACACTATCGTAATTCATTATATTTAGTGGTTCATGCATATTTGGTATACTTATAGTAGTGTTTTATTCTTCATTTATTTCCCTCTACACTTTTTAATTGAGTTGGTTGTGTGTGTGTGTATAGGTTTTTAGGAAATTTCCACCTCGATTTTAGTATGCCTTCGATGCTTGTCACCATCCCTGGCCTATGGAGGTGGGATTGGGGTAGTTGTATATAGAGCCCCGACATGGTTCTGGTTGTGAAAGATTAGTACCAGAGGTGGTTAAATCCTTGTGTCATTGTTCAGATGTTCCCTAAAAAGGATTTGGTTGGGTTTAGAGAAATAATGTCAATGTGTCTCGAGTGTAGCTCTCAGGCCAAGAAGTTCAGTGATGGTGTGATGGCCAACGTATCCATTCACCAGGACCCTGACTACCTACCATCGACTCAGCATGATAATCCATTTTTTAGTGATTAATGGTATATTAATCATATAGGATTGAGTTTTTGACTTTCCTTCTGGATTTAGCTCCCCATTTTTTCATATATATATGATCAAATGATAGTGGTTCATTTTGAACACTTTCAAGACACATTTGTGATGAGAACCATCCAGGATACCTACTTTGGTTCATGAAAATGACCCTGTGGGTGACAATGCCTTGGTTCAGGGTCCATATTGTGATCCCCTACCTCTAGGTGGGTAGGTAGTAGCACCTACACCCGTTGAGTAGTATATCATCCCAGTAGAGCAGGATGAGGACATGTGTAGGCTGAGTGCACTCTGTGAGTTCTAGTGTGAGAGACCACTGAGGTTCTACAACAATATAGATCCTCAAGCAGTAGAGGATTGTCTAGAGTCGGTGGTCCACATATTTAGGCATGTCTATAAACTAAAATATTAGATAATGGCTTTAGCAGTCAACATTTTTACATAGAGCGATTGGGAGTTTGTGGAGCCTGGTTACACAGATGCATGATGAGTCAACATTCTCATGGTATAACTTCCATAAGTTGTTTCTTGATGAGTAATATCCCTCCTTATTACATTCAGTTTGGATCCTAGATCTTCTAGAGCTTCAGTAGAGAGGGATGACAGTGGATGAGTACGTAGTGAGCTTCATAGACCTTACGCGGTACTCTCTCGACATGATCTGCAATGGATACTTCCGATCAAAGAAGTTTGAGTAGGGAATCTACAAATAGATCCTAGTTATCCTAGTGAACTTGTGAATACCCACATTTTCAGGGTTCTGGAGTGGGTACCAATGATAGAAATATTTCTATCATAGGGATTCTAGACAACTGGAGCTAGAAGTGGGTGAAACAAAACCGAGTCATCTACAGTAGCTTGCTAGTTCCAAAGATCTCAGAATAGGAGACCATTATACAAGGAGGATTAGGAACATGGTTTTGAGGTTCAAGGAACACACAGAGTACTAGGGAAACCATGAGAGGGGTGATGCCATTCTAGTGATGGGTAAGGTCATATAGAGCATGACTTCCCGAATAGACATGCTAAGGAGTGCAGGCAGATAGCTGATAGATCACCACAGAAGAGGAATCACCGTGATCAAGGATCTCCCAGGCATGGACATAGTGGTACCTAGGGAGGAAGAGCTGAAAATGAGTAGGAGGATCTATGGGTGGTGTAAATTGATATGATATACTTCCACCACCACCATATGACCCATGTCAGGATCAGGGAGCTGGTGGTCGGGGATGCAGACAACTACAAGATTTGGATATCTATGATCCCACAGTGCATGAGATGATAAGAGGTATACTATATGTATCTTCTACCTTATATAGTAGAAATTATTAGACCCTATTTTAGGCCCTTTAATTTCCACTCGTTGATTGAGGTTTAATATGGGGTGACGTGGGGTGTTGGTGTAACCCTATATCGGTGTTGTTCGATTTAGCTTTAAATTCAAGAGAATGATGGGTTTTCCCCCCACCGAGACTCATTTTTGTGATGCAAGAAAAACCATTAAGGTGAGTCAGTACCACCTAAAGAATATAGTATTGAGGTGTGTTGGATGAGTCCCTCTAACTTGTGTGCTTAGTGTGAGGTTGTACAATGGAGTTTCAGAGCAGGTCCTGGCATTTCTAATGAAGTTTTTCCTCTTTACCTTTTTTTCTTGGGATACCACTCGTGGGTGTGGAAAAGTTTCTAGTTTGGGTTTACTATCCTTCCAAGATAGGAAAAGACGTGCGTGGTATGACACATGATTTCCATGTCTATATTCTCATGGTTGGATGAGTTTACTCACCTTCCATGTTCATTGGTACCCTTGCGTGCTCACCATCAACCTCGATATAGTGACACAAAATTATCAAATAAAGGTCAAGGTAGTTGAAACCCCATGAAAAAAACTACGTGAGTCCCTACCTAGAGTTGGAATCGGTAGTCGTTTCCCTGAGAATGTGGAGACACTACCTTCTAGGAGAGTGATTTATGGTTTACTCATACCACCAGAGTCTCAGGTATGTCTTCACTCAGAGAAACCTAAACCTAATACATCAGTGCTGGTTGGAATTCTTATAGGACTATGACTTTGAAATAGTTTATACTGTAGGAAAGGAAAAAAATTTAGTAGATTCCCTTAGTAGGAAGTCTCAGGCTCACTTAGTGCATGAATCTTTAGAGTAGCTAACTTCCTTCCAACTGACCCTAGGGGAGCAGGAGGGTACAATTTTTCTTCAGTTGGTGGGGTTGAATCCTTTACTTCTCGATCATATGAGTAAGTCTCAGTTGAGAGACATCGTCTATGCAGTCTTTTGTGAAAAGATATTCCTGTGAGTTTAACCTATTGGTTTTTTTTTGATGAAGGGAATCACATCATACTTTTCAGAGATGAATAGTGATTCTGAACATGTTACGAGATGAGGTTATAAGGGAGTTTCACACTTCTACTTTAGCTGTACATCCCATTGTAGGGAAGATCCAGGTGCAGGCTCAGTGTCCCCACCACTTTTCTTAGTTTGTGTTTTTTGGGGATGAAAAGATTTGAATAATAGAATAATTTAGAGATTATGGGTTTTCCCTATAACACTTTAGAATATTTGTAAGAATATTTTTAGAACTGGGCGATGAGATGGCATGTGATTATGAGGCCCGGTGCACCCAAAATTAATTTTATAAAAACATTAAATATATTTTTAATACGAATGGGTAGTTTTTCATAAATAATGGAATATCTTCTAAATGAAAGATCATATCATAAAATCGAGGGCACAGTTGAGTCCGAAACGCGACATTTACATTAGACATGATATAAATTTTATCAAAGAAAGTAATATATAGAAAAATTCACTGATGATGTAACCGTATATAAAATAATTAAATTAAATTATTTTATTTTTAATTCTAATCTAAATGACTCATGAAAGGGGACTCAAATTGGAAATCTAAAATCACTGTTGTGATAATAATGTGGCATTTTCCCTAGGTGCAACCTAAAGTTAGTTGGTGCGGGATGTTCAAATGAGACAACTATTGGAAGTATGGTTATTTGGATTAATTAATTCCTCTTTAACCTAATTCTTAGGTTGTAGATAGGTGGATATGGAAAATCACTAGGTTTATCTACATAACCTTGGGATTGTTGTCAAGATCTCTTCTCCTCCTTCCATTGGTGGATCACGATGAGATTACAGATCGGGAAAAATCAAGACACAACGAATGAAACAACTTCCTCCAATCATTGGAAGGCACGTTCTTCATCAGTGATCGATCCAAATTTGAGACATCACTTGTTATATATAGTTTCCACCATAATAATTAAATGTGTTAGTAGATATTTCTTCATTCATCGATGTGCACCTTTGTTTCATCCCTTTCATGCACTAGGGTAACTGATTTAATTTATTTTAATAGGTTTATCTTACCTTGGATGCCCAATTTCGATCATTTGCCAAGAATTCTTGGCCAATGATGATTTAAACATTTGTTTTGGTGAGTTACTTCTTTATTTCTTCATGTTCTTCTATGGTTGGATCCTCGTGGTCTCATATAGACATCGTCGGGCAGTATCAAACCCGATCAGACCCCCGGTTTGTGGTAGATTGAAAAAATGGGAACAATTTGATGAACGGAGATTGGATCAGTGTATATTAGGGTCTAAATATAATATATTTTTTATCGTTCCAATGTTTCAAGTTGAAATGGAGGTGTAGTGGCTCGCGGAAGGGGCAGTGGCCTGTGCGAGGTGTGCGAGCTGGCTAGGATGGTGGTCTAGGTGACTGGTCTAGATAGTTGGCAGAGTGACATATGGTAGTGGCCAGTGGGGAGTGATTCGGTGAGGGAAGCTAGAGGAGAGGCATTTGGAGGCAGTGCGGAATGCTGCAGGCGATCTGTGGTGGCAGTCAGTGGAGCAAGTTCTAGGTAGGCAGCGGAACGTGTGAACGGGGGGGGGGGGGGGTTATAAATTTTATTAAATAAAATATAATAATAATAATAATAATAATAATAATAATAATAATAATAATAAATGGTTTATCCTCCATAAATACCCCATGTGGAATCCAATTGACGCACCGTCTATGGCAGTGTGACCTAGTTTTTGTGACAGTCATTTTGAGACTGATGTTGGACACCTTTTTCAGACTTGTGTGTCGGGTTATTGAAACACCCAATAATAAACATAGTGTCAGAATGATGAACTATTTGTAAATCTACGACCATGAAATTAAGGAATAAGTTTCAAGACCAATTTTGAGTATTTAATTCAGACTCGTGGCTTAGGCCCATGAGATGTCATTCGAGCGTAATGCGGTGAAATATGACTTTTTCATCAGGTATCTGATTGAGGCAAATGAATAGTCAATCCCATGTGTTTTTATGTGAGGATAAAAATGGAATTATCTATATGTTTTATTTCGGGATCGATATGTGGGACCCACAAGGCACTACTCATGTACAATGCTATGAAATGAAGCTTCTTCACTGGGCGTCCGAATTGGGAGAATGAACAATCTATCCTATGTGATTTTCCACAAGTATCAAAAAGGTGTGATCTGTTTGGTTATTCAGGGATTTTTGAGGAGGCATGTTAATGAAATTATGTTTTTTCTCTTTGGACCAATGACGAGAATCATGCAATCATCAGCTTTTTGGCGAGATATGCCACCTACTCTGGGAGTACACTGGCATGCCTAGGGGTACATATACACAGTTTAGTACCCGAGTATGGCTAGGTACATGGACAGGTGATGAGGTGGTGTCACATGTCTTGTGGGACCCATACACACCATGTACCTCATTATGAATCTTCTACCACTCTTATATTTCTCTTTTAAACTTGAATTTTGGCTTTCAAGTAGATTATCCTGAGTGTTTTTTCATGTAGAAAGCGATGGTTCCCTTAGAAGCAGCTTTCAAGATATGATGTGAAATGTTCCGGTGCGACACCTATCTAAGGTGAAGCTTGAAGATGGTAGTGATAATTCATGATCACAAGAGACTTCTTCTAGAGTGAAACCTCCCATCGGCATGGGTGTGGGTCTTCTACAGTTACTTCCAAGTGGAACCCTCCTATAGGGTAGGGCGCAGGTCCTCGATGACCAAGTTTGGAACCCCATTGTGATCCCAATGCGCAGGTCCTTGACCTTTAGATTGGAAATCTCCATCAGAATGGGCATGGGTCCTCTACCTTTCATGTGGAACCCCCTATCGGATAGGGTGTGAGTCCTCGATGACTAGGGTGGAACCCCCTGTTGTACAAGGGTACGGGTCCCTTTGACACTAGAGTGGAATCCCCCATCAGAATGGGTGTGGGTCCTCTATGACTACTATTAGAGTGGAACCCCCTGATACACTAGGGCATAATTCCTCTACATCAGGTTTATTCCTGCTTAGTAGTGCGACATAGTGACAAGACACTTTTTGATGTAGCTTTAGACTCATGAGAAAGAGGAATACTTTCCCCATCGAGACACGTTTTTGTGACGCGACCAAAATTGTGTGGAAGATTCAGTGCTACCCAAAGTGGATAACATCAAGGTGTAGTGATTGAGTTCCTTTGACTTATGTGTTCAGGGTAGACACATGAGGTGTTAGGCATCATAGATGGACTAACATTGGAACCGTTGGCTACTCTTCTTCTTAGGCTGAGATGTGAGATGAATATCCCCTTACTCTCTAATTTCAGATTATTTGACTAAGCGCATATATATATATATATATATATATATATATATATATATATATCCTCCTTCAGGACCCACTCCTTGGGTATAGTTACTCTCCTTCCAGGAGAGGTGAAGATGCATGGGGTTTTCCATGTGCTTTCCATGTTTAGCTTCTTGTGGTTGGATGAGTCCACTATCCTGCTATAGGTAGTGAAGACTCGATGAGAGGATCATATTATCACCATGTTGAGATCCTTGTGTATGGATGAGTTCACTTTTAATCTCTTGTTGGGTTGATCTATACTTTCTTACTACACATTGTCCAATCTACTACTACCCTCTTCAGTTGTATCTCTTACTTCTCCCCATTCACCTTTTCAGGGCATTCTAATGGGTATGTATATATAAACCCCTGGATGGGATTTACCCAACACGTGTCATATATTTTGAATATGTAATACATGTCGATTGTGACCTCAGATGATCTTAGGTATATGGGGTGATTGGACCACGTACGGTGGGCATAATGTGGGATATATGAGGTGGGATCTCTCAGTTGTTTACTCTTTTCTAGTTTTGTCAGGTTGGGAAATATTTTTGGTTTGGGCATGTATTTTTCCCCTTTTTATTTTTAGTATACACTACCGTGCTTCATTCTGTTTAGTGGTTTATATATATTTGGTATATTTATAGGAGTTTTAATTCTTCACTTATTTTCCTCTACACTTTTTCAATGAGTTGGTTGTGTGCTTGTGTACGAGTTTTTAGGAAAAGGTCTCATTGAGTTTAGTGTGCCTTCGATTCTTGCTTCCACCCCTAGCCTATGGAGGTAGGATTAGGGTAGTTGTGGCTCGATCTTTGGCTTGCTTCAGGTCATGACACCAGATAATAAGCATAAAATTATTATCCCACATGTATATTCTTTTTATATTATATAAAAATCTTTTGTATCAATTATAAGGTTCTACTCATGATAATATTAATATATCATCATAACACATAGTACTATATGTTGATATTTGATTAGAGACAACTAAAATTCCTACTCTGAGGGAAAATTATCAATACAATGTTCATTTATTTTAAATTTATCACACATGAATGAATGATAAATGGAGATTTCCTTTATTATAAAACCATGATACATTTTATTACAATTACATCCAATCTCTTATGTATCTTATACCAATTTATTCAATATGTCCCTTATGATTTTTCTACATAAATGTTTTTTTAATGAATCCACTATATTATACTCTATTGGAACCGAATAAATCTATACATCACCTATGTTAATGATATATTATATGTGGTATTACTTGTGAGGTATTTGTTGTCCTTTGGTGAGACTGAGATTTCTTGAACTGAGAAATAGCTCCATTGTTGTCATAGTAAAGCTCAATTACTCCCTCAATGCTAGGAACCACATCAATTTCAGCTCTTAAATTCTTAATCCAAATATATTACATCAAAAAATATTATAAAATGATATAATCTAATTTTTTTGTTGATTATTCTATGGCTTCTTATTTGGAACTCTTCCAATTGATAACTCCACCATTTATAAAAAAACACATAACCAAATTGAGATCTTATATTAACTTTATTGGATTTGAAACTAGCATCAATGTAACCCCTTACAAAGTTCTCATCCTCACCTACAAATACCAAGAATATATTGGGTTTAAAAGGATATAATGACTATCATTAAACACAATGGAAGAAAATTTAGAAACCCACATCCAAGATCTACCATGATATATAAATAAAATCATGTAAATTATAAAATAAAGAAACATGTATACCTTCTACTGATGATAAGATCTTTAATAATATTTATTTAATGTTATTGATAAAGACTAAATGAGAGGTAGTCAAAATACATCCCTAATCTCGAGGTATCCACATGTTTTAATAAATCTCTCAATGCTTGAGAAAGATCCTATAATCACCCATGAAATGATAGTGCATTTTGGTAAAAAAGGGTGAGGTGGGATAGAGCTTCAGGCATGGGATAGTTTTAGACAAGGCATAAATAGACTTGTGACCACCCCATTTTACGGTTAATTCCATTTAAATAGTTCCCAAGACACTTTTTAAGTGTCCATGAATTTACTCATGAGTTGCAATGAATGAGTAAATTCTATTAGGACATTCATGAATTTATCGCATGAATGAATATATATACTAATGTTTCATATCATGAAATGGTTATTAATAATATCTAACATGGAAGATCAATTAAATGTTAACTTTTAACATTTTTCCACAATAATAATCAATGAAAATGGCATCATGTACCATGACTGAAGATATATCTAGTCATATAATACGACTTGAATGTGTAGTAACATGAAAACATGTTTTATGATATCCTTATATGTTACAATATGACATGGCCATCATATTTAAAATGTCTTTAGGGCATATATACTTCAATATACCACTAATATTAAATCTTTATAGACCTTTTTATATTTCAAATTATATTATATCATGTATGATAACTTATGAAATCATATCTAAACCCACTTTTAAATATCTTCCAAAACGCTTTTTGAAAGTTATCATAAACAACACAAAGTATCATATCATATAAAATACCTTGTGAACACCCATGAAAAACTCTTTTGGATACACTCTAAAACACTTTTATATAATCTATCTAGTTTAAAATAAATCCCCATTTATTAAACCACATAGTGTAACCCCATGGGCCTTGGTATCATGGAAAATAAATATGAATAAACAAAACCATTAATATAAGGAAAGAGAATCCTATAACAAAGAATTAGTGTTACTCAAGATAAAAAGTTACTAGACCTAATATCTGTTAATTGATGTATCTTTATACCTCTATCCATCAGTTTCATCATATGCAAGCATTAATTCTCATATAATCCATTTGTCCAAGATATCTAGTGACCATGGGACAAAGATTATGTAAATCCCATATAGTAGACTCATCCATTCTTGATTACCTAAGTATAGACTGACCAGGTCAATGAATACATAACATGTTATTCACCTTTATGGATGATCACATTACACACCCGTCACCCAAATAGATAATAATCTCATATATACTATTTAGGTGTGGTAACAGACTCCCTTGGTCTATCTTAATGAAGGGCGTATATGACACACTCATTATATGAGAGGAAAAATCAATTTTTAGTTAACACCCAACTGATTACATAATAAAAAACATACTCAACCACCCCCTTATTAGCTAAGAATCAAGGATTACATAAGAGAAGTATAAAATTATGAAGGTTATGATTCGAGTTATCTTGATAACCACTAGTATTGGCGTCTCCAAATATAATCCAACCACCCCTAGTATACCAAAAAAATAGTGTATTCCACTCCATGTTGCATAATTTATCGGTCATCCAATGTAGCCCGTGATCATATTATATATCTAGAAAGAAGGATTATACTAACACCAACCTTTAAAATTTTTCATATCCTATAATACTCCATGAAGAACATCAATTTGGTATAAATCAAAGTCAAAATTTCAAATGTAAATTATCATTACACTTTATGAAATACATATCTATATATGCATATATGTAGCTGGGGTAAAATAATGATAAAGTAGATATTTAATTTTTTAGGATACATTTTATATTATTAAAAACATTTAAGAATACTTAAAAAAATCATATATAAACATCCATATAACATGTCGTATATGATAGACTACTAGATTAGCCTTATGTTTTCTAAACTTTTAGGGGTTTTGTTAACTCATTACACACATATATATATATATATATAAAAGTTTTGTTACATATCTATATGAACATATAATAAAACCATCTCACTAAAATCTTTAATGAGTAACATCTATAAATAAATCATGTTTGAATAATGGAGATATTTATGAATCATATTCCTAATGTTTAACTCATTGAACATATTCAAACCCATTAACTTCATAACATCCAATGTTTTGATTTTAATAACTTCTATTATCTACTTAAAAATCATTATATGTACAACCTAATAATCCTCAGTACCCATTCCAATAAAATTTTACTTGAATAATTCTAGTAAAAATATAACAATGTACATTATAAATTTCCAATATATCCTAAACTCCTTTAGGATAAAGTGAAATTCACTTTGTATTTTGACTAGTATAATCTGATTAGAAATAATGATATTCACTTTCCCATAGTAACTAAATAAAATTATTTAAATTTTTATTTACCATCAAATATCTTTAACTCTTTAGGATATTAAGTGAAAAATACTATAATTTTTTACCAATAAAATACATTATTTTTTAATTTTGTACTTATTTAGTCCAAAAATACTCTCACTAGTCTCTTAGACACTATATTCTCATCATAATATCATGATAATATACAAAAACTCATTTGTGTTAGGAAATAATAATAATTTCCCTTTATTAGGAATATTTAACAAATAAACTATTAGACCCGTATTATATATATGGTATTCTATGTTTTTAGAGTATTTTCCTATGAAATAGAACATTTTAATACGTGTCTCCTTTGTAATCATGTTATAGAATCCAAGGAATAATAAACCATTTGTATTGAATTCATTATCTCATATTTTTAATAAAAAAAATAGTGAAAAATTTATATTATCATATAAGATAAATGAGATGAATATACAATTCCCTTACTTAGATCTATTTGAGCTTGATATATTACTTTGCATTCAAATATTTTATTTAACAACCCTTTTCTCTATCACTTGAATGAAATCAAAAATATCTATTAATTTTTTCCTTTATTTTAAAATAATTTATATTTATAATAATTTTAAAATATAATCTTGGTATCATATACACTTTAAAACTAAAGAATAAATTTCTTCATCATAGATACTAGACATGGAAATTCCATAGAGTTTCTAAAACCCCTTCAGGTTTCTCAAATAATTCCATCATATGGAATTATTACTCCTTCCTAATAACACCTTTAGGTATTAATTCCCTTGAATGGATACTTGAAGAAAAATTAATGGACTCTCCAATAAACTTTTATTCTATCGATTTGAAATTTTACCCACATTTACTATCGATACATCACTAGAACCTGAACATTATATGCCCAGTTCAACTTTCCTCAACAATTTTTGAATATCAGTTAAAATTTTCTTGAACTCATTAATATTATTGGAAAATTTACATCAATAACAATATGATGAATCCATTAACCATTTTAAGACTATAAGAAATCATCAGTCTCTCCAAGACATTAGCATACTCAACCATATTGAGTACATTAGTGGAGACTAAAAGTACTTATGATGCCATACATCAAAAGCCTTTTATAAATCAAGTGAATCATTTTATACTCATTATAAGTATCTAGATTCCAAGTGTTAAACAACTAATATAGTTGGTTACCAAGGAAGGAATTTTCTCTAACACATGGAATTTATCTTACTTAAGAAATTTTCATAAGTTACCAGTTCCAATATTTTCTTACATTATGTTTTTAATTTCTTTAGGACTGATTTAAGAGTTATTTTTAATGATGATGATGATGAATTTTTATCTAAATACATTTTTGTTAGTTGAGTATCATTTTTTGTAGAAATTTGATAAGGAATCTTATTAAATTATCTCCTACTAATGTTGAAACATTTTAAATTCATCATATCTATTAGTGGGTCAAGATCCTTATTTCACTAAGCAATGAGTTTATTTTTATTCTTCTCACTCCTCCTCCTCTCCTCCAATTTTGTTTGGTATTTTTAGAATAAAACACTTTTAAGGGGTTAAGTGGGAACCCACATTCCTTTCACATGAAAAAGATAATCCAAAAAACTAATAACATCAAATAGACCACTATTAACCTAGTTTCAAAATTCAAACATTCAAAATACAAATCCAATATCATCACCATCACCCGCTAATGATTGGATGCATTGAGCATAGTGCAACAATTGACATCAACGCCTTGGTCCAATCACCTGGAATCCATCAACACTATCACTATAACCCATCAATACCTTCAAAACACATCAACAAAGTCTTCCCGAGTGCAAAATGAACTCCAGATAGACTGAACCCTTCATCGACACTAGCTTGTTTATTGACCAAAATCCATCATCGCCACCGATAAAACACCACATGAATACCACTAAATCATCACAGAAGAGTATCTGTGAACATGGAAGACCATGAATATCATCTTTACAACGAATCCAGCATAATAACAGAAGCTTGAACCAAACCAACAAAGAAAGAGAACAAAAAATAAAAAAACTAAAAAAACACCAAAAAATGCAAAAGAACACCAAGATGAGGCCGAAAACAAGCAGAAACCAACATATGAAAGTAGAAAGAAAACCTCTGGAAATAGGACCCATACATCAATACCGACTGGCCCCACCAATACAATCCCAATCTTCCACAATCACCTGCGAACAAGACCAAGAATGGGGTTTGGGAAAAAGGTATCAACCAAAAGAGAAGAGTAAAGGGAGAACATGATGATGAGGAATGAACTGCCAAATCACACCTCCAAAACAACCCAAAACACTGAATCAACATCATGAAAAACCAACATGGGGTCACAAAATGATGGGTTAGGTGATAAAAGAATCGAAGGCAGCAATCAAGGCTCTAAAGAATACAAGAAAATAGATGAAAGATGCCACAAAATTCCACCCAAACACAATCCTAAACCATATGCATGCCATTATATAAAACCAAAATGGGGTTAAACATAACCATACCAGTTGATTGATTGAGGTCATGACATGTTCAACATTGGAAAGAATATAACATTTATTATTTTAAAGGGGATTTAATACCACCATATTATCTCATGTTATTACCTTTATATATGCATACTTCTGGTGATTTAATTTAGAATCTTATTCCTTCCACAAAATCTATATATTAAAACCATATTGATGTGTTACTATTTACATAACTCATGACTTGTGTTACTAACCCAAATAAAAATATAATTATATTCAAACATATTCAAATTCAACCTATGCATAAGGAAAACGAAACCCTTTCATGTAAAGGTATAGAATTATATGAAATCAATAATCTTCACATAAGTAAGCTTGAAATAATAAATAGTCAACCCTCAATAAGGTATAAGCCTTCAGGCCAATGGGAAGTCTAACTCAAAGTCCCTCTACCCAAGGACACTTTTCTCAAGAGAGATCTAAATTCCATCACACATCTAACACCAAATATATACAAATCATAATTATATACTTAATTTAATCTAATAAACCAATATAAGCTAAAGTCAATTTTGAATAAGACTAAATCCATTATCATACCTTTCATGAAACTACTATATGCATGTATGATAATCTCTAGAAGCTATTTAATAATTTAAACTAAATAATACACCCATTAATAATGTTAACAATATATAACTATGAATAATAAATAAAGAATAACTTCTAAATTAATGAATAATTTATATATTTAAATATAAGATAAACATTTATGAATAATTCATAAATAAAAGAGTTATAAACACTAAATAATTTATATATTCATTATGTACATTCTATAATATTGTATATAAACACTTTATTTTAATTTAATGATATGAGGTCATTAATATTATTAATTATATGGAATTATACTTTAGATATATGATATTTCCTAAAATATAAAAAATTAATATTTCAATTTCTATTATGTAAAAATTTTACATAATCTAAATATCATATATTTAAAATTGTTTAAATCTTGATCAAATAAATTATAAACTCATTTTTATGAGGTTTAAATAATTTCCCTAATAATATCTATAATTTAAACAATTAAAATTATTTTTTAAGAACAATTAATAATTAAATATAAACTCTTATATTTTAGCATTATTTTTTTTAATTTAAAAGCACTTAATAAACTAACCTTATTATTTCTAAATAAACACATTTTTTAAGTCATAAGGTGGGACATATAATTTAGTAAAAATGTGTTACAAATTTAACATTCAATATTATGTAATATTTATTAATAAATGTTTCAAGAAAATTTAATTAATTAATTATAAACACTTTATAATTAATTAATTTGTAAACATTATACTTACATTTCATGCATTGCTTTTTGATATTAAAATACATTAATTTTGTGATTTAAATGATTAATTTTTATCCATATATCTAATTAATTTTTCATTTATGGAAGAATACAATGATTAAAGTAAATCGAGTAAGAAGATTAAAAAGATTAATCTTTTCATCATGGGAAGGATTTCCATGAAATAGAATGAATATGGTATGATTTCGGGGCTTACAACTGAAGAAATAGGTTGAAATAAATGCTACAACAGTGGAAATTATCCATTCACATCATGAATGGTATTCGGGATGTGAAAAGAATTCAAGTCATGAAGGTAAATCATGAAAAAATACACTCAGTAGGTCATATTTATGCTTCATAGCATGATGCATGTGTCACATCGTGATATATAGCATACATTCCCAACAAATGCTGGGAGTTACCTAACATTTGACAGATAATCTCTGTTAAGATACAGAACCACCATTTAACTTTGAAATTGACACACGAATGATTTATGTCCACATATATGGTTGAATTAAAGAAAAAATGAGAATACCAAATGATTATGAATAGAGTGGAAGGATACTACTACCAGGAATCAATTTGGAGATCAAAACTTGGGGTGAGGTGCTGCGCTATAGAGACGACCACCGGTTCTTCTCCACCTTTTCAATTATGTTTTCTTTTTCTTCCCTCCATCCCTCTTACTCCCACATATCTTGGATGAGAGGTTAAATCCTGATGTTATGGGTAATATAGTAAAATGGGGATGGTTCTTTGGATTTTATTTTATTATTTTGTTCATGTTTTTGTTTTACCATAATAATAAATCAATTTCTATTTCTTTCCTCTTTTCATCTCATGACTATTGAATAAAATTCAAGAATTACCTTTTTAAATTGTAAAACTAATTAAAATAAAGTATCACATGACTATTGAATATTCTAAGGTAGTTAGGTTTAAAACTGTTATCAGGTTAAACTTAATTAATTAAAACCCTAAATTACCTAACCATGTGAAATATGAGATTTTTGTGTTAAGGGGGGGATACCATGACCATTGGATCTCCCTCATCTCGAATACGACAACAGTTATGAATCAACGAATTTAATTTCTAAATTCATATCACCTAAACAATGAATATACAAAACCTCAACATACCTTCCCACTTTATTTTAAAAACCAAACACAATTCTATTACTTCAACCACTTTCTCAAAACTAATTCAATAAATCAATTTTAAATTCCTAAAAACTACTTGCACTATCTCTATGGGTTCGACCTTGAACATTCCACTTGCTATTTTTAATTAGTTAGTTTCACTTTTTTAGTTTACTATAAATAATTAAATTTGGTTAGCCCTATAGAAAACTAATTATTCCCTATTTATGGACAAAAAAATTTTATAATAAAAAAATATACCAAAATAATTTTTATTAAAATTTATAAACAATTTATAAATTATACAATTCAATTCATAATTGAATTCTTAGAAAAAAAAATTTCTCTATAAATAATATTTAATGATATATCATTGATCATAGGATGTGATAGATAATCCATGACACTTAATCCTTTTAATCACTATTCATCATATTTTATAATTGATTGTCCTATCATCGAATATGATTAGCAGTATATGTAAGGTCTTTTAAATTTTGTAACAAAGGAAATGTATCAGTGGAAAAAACCTTACATATCATCACTGAAAACCTATGGTATCAATTTTATTTTATGATTTACATCTATATAATAAAGGAAATAAAATATTTTTTAGAAACCATGACACAAAAATATATTCAAATATAGAATCCCCAAGTCATATACTATGAATAATAACAATACAAGGTATTTTTACTGATTCTTTGGTTATGATATCCACATATAATAAACTACGTCTTAATCAGTTAGAATAAAAAATCATATCCTATTTAATTATTGGTAATATGAAAGTGATTACATATTCAAAAACTACATTTTCAACATGATTTCAAAAATCAAAAGGAATGGTAAGGCTTGGATACTCTAATGTCTTGGTCCATATTCCACTTGACTGGTGCCCCAAACTAGATCTCTACATGACCTCAGGAACTTCTCCCCATATGTTAGAGGCTTTCAACTAACAGCGGGGGTCTAGGGTAGTATAATGGGGTGACTATACCCCCTAACCATAGTGTTTAGTAATTGGTAAAATAAATAAATATCATATATCAAAAATAAGTATCAGTGTATGTAGGATAAATAAAATAACTCAATTAGTAATAATGTGAAATGTAAATATATTAAAATAATACAAGGATGGTTTCCCACTAATATGATCACATAAACAAATAAATATAATATAATAATTGATATAAAGTACCAGAGGCTAAACTATGTCCCCAAGCCTCCCCTAAAACATAGTTTCCAATCCTGATCGATTTTCTCAACTTGATTATTAACATCATATTATGTTTCTTCCCAACCTATGCCTGCAAAAAGTGAAAGATCTACTTGGTTTCCCATGAAACATGGTTTCCTGAGAAGGGTGTGAGTACATAACTCAGTAGGGAACCACCAACATGGTCCTGCACATAATAGATATATGCAGTGTATGTGCATGTGACATGATCAGTTGAAATAAATAAATAAACATATAAAAATAAATACCCAACATCCTACCTGCTTTATTAGTTATGGGATGTATTTGAGCATTTTATGATGATTGTACAAACAATAAATGCTCAAGGGGACTAAGTCCTAACATGGTACCAATATCTAGAGTTGATCCTCAAGTCCATGAACCTGATCAACCATACCTGATTCATCAAGTTCTAGGGTGTCTATAAGCATGTCATGATGACCATGCCAACCATATAAAAACTGGATCCTAGAGTGTGACCCAATAATCCTTGAAGCTGAGGATGGAAACCCCAAATATCACATTAAAAAGGCTCAATAGTTAGATCCAAAAAATCTTGGGCATCTATCCAAAATCCAAGTATAAAGAATGTATTGAATCCAATTCATAGGAATCCTAGCAAATCACTAAATCATAATCATCTCCATATCATTATGAAAAAAGCCATATCCCATACATTTTATGCATCCAAATCAGGAACACATAACATCAACAAGCTCGATTGGATGGATACTAGGGATAACCTAGGCCCCACATCATAATAAAAGTAATCATAATAAAATACACCAGTCCGAGTAGCTAGATCCTAGATATACCTAGAATCATTTGGAATCATGGAATCCAAGGTGTCCCATAGACCAAATCTCGAATCTCGGTGTCCCAATAATTTTTATTCTGCTCAACAACTAGATCCCCGGAAGCACATCTTAGAATCCATGATGACATAAAACCAACCAAGTTATATCACACCAGTATCACATAAGGCTCAAAAGATGAATCCCAGGAAGCACATATGGGCATCCCAAATAGCACCATCACATATCATTAGGACCATAGTATGGGTCCCATGAAGCACCTATGGGTGTCTATAACGATATAAAGAATTAATAAGTGAAATAA
This sequence comes from Viscum album, assembly GCA_963277665.1. NCBI lineage: Eukaryota > Viridiplantae > Streptophyta > Magnoliopsida > Santalales > Viscaceae > Viscum > Viscum album. The sequence goes on along the minus strand of OY728134.1, from coordinate 815,587,382 downwards.
AAAGTATAAGATTGGGGTTGGTTGAATGCTTAAACCCATCACCTCCATATGCATCCCATTAGGATCACATTATTAGTATGGGTTCTATGGTGATACCCGATACCATATATACCCTTTCCTAAGTCCACCCTCTCATTAGGGTCACAATTCCTAGGAGAACCTACTAGGGTTCCCTTAGGTTTATTCAAGGTCCTCTTATCATCTTTGGTAATTCAATAAAGGGGGATGGCCTTAAGTCCATTCCCTTTTCTAGGCATCCTAGGTTATCCTAAAAACCTGATCCATATTCTAGTCTCTATAGGGTATAACTACCTAAGTAGTCACATCTTAGTGGGGGAGGAAAACTCACCCTCGATCATCTTAATGAGTCCAGTGGACCTAGGGTAACTCTCATGGATAACCCCTTGGTTATGCATCCTAAGTCACATGGTTCAATTTATATTCTAAAAAATTAGTGACCAAGATGTCTAATTATCACATAAGGGTCCACCGGGATCCTCAACACTTTTCTTATTTGATCATAGTGTTTAGTTTTTATTTAAAAATAATAATTTTTTTAAGATGCGCACCACCTAAAGTGGAAGGGTCACACTTACCACATGAATATTAAAAACATTATAATAACAAGGAAAAATGAATAATAACCACTAACCATTTTATAATCTTTTAAATTTATTTTCCAAGGGATGAAAGCATCTACCAAAGCCTGTCTAGTCTCATCCATGAATATCCAAGCCCATATTAATGACCTAATCTACTAACCAAAGCAAAAACATAATAATTAATTAATTATAAAATTTATAATTAAATAAATCTAACTTGATATATTTGTGTAAAACTCACTGGATAATCTTTTCTTACTAGAACTACTAAAAATGAGGTAAAATACACTTATGAAAAGCACATATATCTAAGCCATGAAAAATTCCCAATTAAAATGATCAATTCAATGATACAATAATTTAAGTTAGGTCCAAAACACTAAGAAAATTACAAACAGTGACATACCTAAATAGAAGGATGTGAGATTATAGGAAGACATCATCTCAGGTTCCCCTCTATCCAGGAAACATTAAATTCTTGAATAAAATGGGTTATTTCACCATCCTTTGGTGAAATTTCCATTTTGGTCCTAAACCAAAATCGATGGAATCATAGAAGATCAAAGGAAACTAAAATGGAAGAGGGTAGGAGGAATAACCTACCCAATTAAGTCATCCAATCTCACCAAATATCACCAGTATTAGTGAATAAAGGAGAGAGGTTATCTCTAACTAAATCCATCCCTACACGCTCCACTCATCAAGAAAAGAAAGGGGGACCCAAGCCCCATTTTGAATTTAAAAAAGGATTCCAACATGTTTCATGAAATGAACCAAGTGTTCGCACCATGATTTTTTAAGGAAAACCCTCTAGGAGTATCTTTTCACATCTTAAAATCCCTGAGCACAATCCATGAACAAATTCATGGATTGAATACCCCTTTCACATCATGAATGGGATGTTGTAGCAATGTTTAGCAGCTCAACTTCCCATTCCTCCTATAGTGCTTACCCGAACCCTTGGGCCTTCCAAATAAGCTGAACCCAAATCCAAAACACCATTTTGGTACATTGAAACTCTCCAAATCATAGTCTAAATTCCACTTATCATAACAAAATACCCACCAAAATGAAAATGAAAATTCCCGATGGATTTCATAACCCATCTAAACACAGGGTTTTCCAATCTCCCCACCATAACACTTTTATTCCTTGAGAAGAATATTTAAGCATAGAAACAATACACCTGAACTAGTTAGGTCATTGATAAATTCTTAGTTCATGATGATATACTTCATAACATCAAATTATCTTCTACTATGAAACTCCAAACACGAGGTGCATCATTTGTCAAGACTTGATCCACCATTCACAACCATCACCAAAACATCAAGAAAATGATTCTCGGTTCCTATCTATCCTAATACACCACATTAATTTCCAATTAACCATCTAGACTATGGTTCTACCCACCTTATGAAAAATCTCATAATGGATGATTTTGAGTCATGGTGCTACACACCATCAAAATTACTTATGAAAACATGTCCTCCAACCGTCTAACGACCCGCTTAGTGTGGTTTACATCTCACCATATGTAATTACGTATGAAAAAACTTTCTATAAGTTGGTACTACCTTTTATCACCATTTTCGAATTGAAAGAGATGAGTACCTAATGCTAATTTATAGGGTCCACATACACAATCCTTTTCTCAAAAGGTCTCAACCAAACCTCAGAAGACCCCCATCATATCAAATACGAATGCCTAAAAAATAGTAACAAAATCCCTTAATTTACCAAGAATTTTAATCTCATCATACAGCTTTTATATGTTTCATATCATGATACACCCCTTGCACTACATGATAGAACTATTTCACCCCTTAATACATTCCATGAATCACCGATTCACCCCATGAACCATGTCACAAACAAGGGTTCACCACAAAACTACTGTTGGATCATAAAAAAAAGTCCTGATCTTGATTCAAATGAATAAAATCATCTAAAGTATCATCAAAATCACAAATAAGGTATTTACACGGGATCATATTAATCATATTAACCTTCTAAATGACTTAAAAATGCCACCTCATCCATCCAACATCTGGTCTATCCAAGATAACGACCCTTCCCACATGAGGGTCATCCTTCAAAAACCTTTGGTGATCTACCCACAATATGAATTTCTTTATATCACTCCTCGAGTGCAACCTCAATGGATTCCAAAATCACCAGAATTTCTCTCTTCTCAAGCCACACTCACCTCATCCCATCAATACCTAACCAGGATTCACTCAGATCGACCATGCCATGAAACCCGATATAATTAGTGTATCATATACTATGGAGGGGAATATATTATTTCATAGATAGCATAGGAAATTGAGCCCATAAGAATTTCGTAAACTTTATCAGACCTTGGATCTCATCAGGATTCTCACCAACTCATAATTTTAACGGTTACTATTCACAACCTTCATATGCCATTTCATTATTATCCAACATAGAGGGTGTAAAATCCTATAGTATATGATCACACCAGCTAAATAATTCTCCCACAATTTGTACACCAATAACTAGATTGAAACCCCCTAATCACTAACCATGATCTCTAACATGCTAGTTCATTAAGCTAACCACATATTTAGCTACCACTCAAAGATGTTCCAATCATGAGCATCCACCCGCACTCTCACTATACCACTGAATTGAATCCAAAGACAACAAGGTCATAACCCCTGAGAATTCCTCCCCCCAAAACCAACCTCAATCTCAAATCATTAGGAATCAAGGTGATCCACCTCAAGAAATCACAAGGAATAACCATTCATTTTCCACTTCTCAATAACACCTACCATGTATCAGTCTCAAACCTAAGGCATCTACTCATCCCTTTCCATTTATAGGAAAATATCAAGCCCCAACTAACCCCTATCATGGGTTACCCTAAAATAAAATACAAGTCAAATCATTAAACCCTGATTCATATCCAATGGTCTCTTGGTCCTCTGACCTAGCCCAAAGACAAGTCTCACAAGGCTATAACTCACGGATAACCTCATGTTCCCACCTCAAAACCCAAGGAAATATATGTGCTTATCCCCCCTCAAGGGTCTAAAATATATATTTTCCAAACACATCATGATTAATCAACAACATACTAGGTAACTAACTCTCACTGATTATCCATATACAAGACTACCCCTTGTGAATCAGATTTTCTTTTCTCAGCACACACATAATGGAATCACTCTCATGATTCATGTCATATCATCATAGTCACATGGGTTGGTTATTTAGAAAAAAATTCTATTTTATATGATAAAACACTATATAAGTTGTTACAAACATTTTAAATAATCAATCCCATTTCCCTTTTTAAGCCAACACTAAAATTAAATTCACCCACTAGGGGTTCATCACTAAGGCATATAATGGTCATGACAACCTACTTGGGTCACTATAAATCCCTTTAACCAAGGGAATACATATTTATCATCAAGAAATTCCATCAGAAAGAAATTAAAATACCAATAATCCCAATTGAGTATAATTCCACCAATTACTAATTCAAGAAAATTTCATATGAGTAGTTGCTGACACTTTAAATAGTTGGACCTCAATCATTAGTAAAATCCCACACCAGTAGGCCTATATGTTATGTGAATCCTATTTTCATAATATAATACATGATATGACTTTTTCCTTGATAGTCTAATATTCAAAATAAACTCATTGAACTCTCACTAATGTCCCAAAAGATAGAAATCTATAATAAATAAAGAATATCAAACACAAATTTGTTTTAATCAAGGTAAAAATTATATACAATCATAATATTAGAAACAAAAATAGCAATCACATCCCTGGTAATTTGGAAATCCTACCAGATAAAGTGTTCTCAAAGCACCAGTTGGATATCCATCATAGGTTCCAACACATTTCTTTGTATCCTATCTACCAAATCAAAAAAAATTAAGATAAAAATAAAAGAATTATATGATACGAATTTGTAACATCCTAGTCCATATGTCATTTGACTGGTTCCCCAACCTAGTTTTCCATAAGATCTTAGGAAAGCCTCCTCATATAATAAAGGCCACTAACTAGTACTAAGGGTACAGGGTAGTACCGTGGGGAGACTATTCCCCATTATCAGAGTGTATAGTAATGGGTAAAATAACCAAGCATCATATATCAATAATAAGATTTAGTAGACATGTAAGAAACCAATTCTTATATGAGGTATTAAAACATTTATTTTCAATTTAATTATTTTATTTTGACCTAATGTTAATTCCTAATGAGGTTGTAGAGGAAACGAGGGTATTTAGGGATTTATCGGAGCCATGGTTTTGAGAGGAAACAACTAGGCCACAAAGTTAGTATAAACCATGAAACTCAGTCTGCATGGTTAGAGAAAATAGTGCAGGGTGTTTCAGTGCATAGCATAGGGCCACATGGTTTGTCTTAACCATACGAACTAGGCCACATGGATTCATGACTCATCTTAGACATGAGACAATGGGGGGTTTCATAGTCTATAAATAGTTATTATAACAATAAACCTAGTTCATGGGAGGGGTGTCTTAAGGAATATTTAGGCACATAGTTGGTGCACAATTTTTCCAACAATGCGGCCAAACCATGAAACTTTTTAAATTTTGGTGAAAGGACTCCTTTTCCCTCATTTTTTTAAGAGGATAACCTTATTTATCCCTTTATTTATAGCATAAACCAGCCTACTCCCCTCGCCATTGAGAGACCCTCCCAAAGCCTAAAGTTAGGCTATGATCCCATTCTTCCATCTAGACTTAAAATCAAGATCCATTTGTCATATTGGATCACCACTAGTAAGATATCCATTTCGTTAGATCATTTCTTCATTCTTATTCCTATCAAAAGATTTATTTTAGTATGAGTTCATATGCCCTATTTTTAGGGAGTTTTATTTTTCTTTCAATTAAGACCAAACCAAAGGTTGACACCGGATGAGTATTCCTCCAAAGGCATAAGGTAGGTGGTCTATGAATTATCCCTAAAATTATCACCATTTATAAATTGTTTCCGTTGTAAACATTCCGGTTTCATTGGGATTTACTCTATAAATTCATATTCCTTAAATTCAATCATCTAAATTAAAAAATATGTCTCTATAAAGACCATTTTATATTTTTGGAGGTTGATACCTCAAAAAAAACTACCCAATTAGGGTGAGTCCCTTGATATACCTTTAGTGAATTTTTCTGACACTTTTTTGGGGTGCACATCTGTCTTTGGAGGATGTGCTGATTTTTGACCTGCATTCCCACTTTCCAAAGATGGGTGGCATCCGTCGATTATTCAGGGACGTTTTCTCCTTGATCGAAACAGGATAATGGGATGTAGGTTCCACCTTCTGTGGATTCCACCTCAAAAGTCATCACCTAGTCCAGGTCTCCCTTAAAGATTAATACATTGTTCATGAAACTATTACTGGTGCCATATCTTTGTGGATGCTGGTTAATTACACTACTTCTATCAGGATATTCCAAGGGGTAAAGTGAGGGAGAAAAACCTTCAGTTGGGGGAGTAGTCATGTTGGAAATCGCTGGCATGTCTAGACGCTGAAACACTAGTGCGTCTAGGTTTCATTCCCTTATCATAGGGCCTCTAAAGGGTGTGGAAGACTAAGGCATCCCATGTATAGTGTGGGGAATTATATTCCATTGGAATGTATATGAGGTTTTCCTTATCTTCCCATATTTAATATAGGGTATGCCGCGAGTTTAACGTCTAGAGGAGATGGATCAGACTGACTGGAACACTGATAAGAGTGGATCAGATGGGAACATCCCCAAGGGAGATCACCTAAAGGGGTTTACTGAATGGGTGGATCAAGATGTTCAGTGAAGATGGATCTGAGGATGCTTGGGTCCTAGTAAGGGGGAAACCATGGTTTACCATTGGCTAGGATTGATTCTCAGGGAGGTTTCCTATGTACCCTATCCTAAGGGATAGGGATCGAACCCACATAGTTCTAAGGGGTGATGAATTAGGGTGTGTGTAGAGGACAACGACCTAAATACATGTTGTGGATTACGTGTGGATAACATCCCATTATAAGAGGAGTTCTCTTGGTTGGATGGTTATGGATTTTGTGGGGCTTATGCATGGTCAACTACCTGATTGTTACTAGGAGTAGTGATGATGTGGGTGACATGATCTCACCGGGATGTGGTGGCCTGGGTAAGAATCAATATGGACATGGATGGTTGAGTGAAGTGGATGAATAATGAGATGAAAACATTGTGAAGATGATGGTAGTGTTGGGATTGAACCTCAAGGAGTATTCCTACATATTTCCATGGTAGGAAATCAAAGTCCACATAGTTTGGTGGGGAGATGGGACACCTTAGGAGGTAACCTATGAAAATGGATGCATGGATTGGACCTGGAGGAAGTGGATCCTCTGGGTAAGGACATGACCATCCCGAAAGACAAAGGATTAAGGAAGAGACCAGGATGAGACAAGGGTGATGGGATTGAACCTCAAGAAGGCTTCCTACATATCCCCATTGTAGGGAATCAAAGTCCATGTAGTTCCAGATGGGGAATGGAATCGAGGTGTACACGAAGGACAGTGACCCGATGACATACTAGGGATTATGCATGGTTAGCAACCCAGGAGTGGGTCTGGTGCCACTAGGATGGACCAGAGAGAGGGATACCAACAAAGGATACTACAACAGCTTACCGTTGGTTGGGAACTATAATGGCTTACCATTGGGTGGGGAATAAAATGGCTTACCGTGGGTTGGGGTTGAACCTAAGGGAGGCTACTTACATACCTTATCTAGAAGAAAAATATCAAAACCCACTTAGTTCGAATGGGTGATGAATCTAGGTGTACACAGAGGACAACAACCTGGAGACATGCTGGGGGCTTACATGTTGATAGAGGACCATAAAGGAAACAAGGTCTTATGCGTGGTTAAGGGCCCAAGAGTTGTCCTAATGCCACTAAGTGATAGACCAAGGATGTGGTTCCTAGTAAATGGGACCCCTAAGTTTATCAGTGCTTGTGGTTGAACCTCAAGGGGGATTCATACATACCATGTATAGAAGACAAGGATCAAAACCCATGTAGTTCGACTTCATGTAGTTTAATGTTGTGTGAGATGAAAGGGGGGCATAATGTTTAACACCATGAAGGAAAAGGGTTAACTGATATGAAGTGGTCAGGACTGATGGGTGATGGGGTCGAACCTCAGGGAGGCTTCCTATATACCTTGTTGGAAAGGGAAAGGATCAAAGTCAACGTAGTTCAGAATGGGTGTTTGGGGCTTACACACTAAGGCGACCCAGGATGGATTTCATGATCGATTCTTACTCTAATCCCATGTGAGTCATGATCATTTTGAGAAACAAGAGTCAGTAAAAACATGACAACTACATCACGAAAGGTGAATCCACAAGGAATATAATGGGGATTACATGTGTTTAGTGGACCAAAGAGAAAACAAGGGCTTACATGTGGTTAGTGGCCCAGGGAGATGAAGATTGGTACTTACTCCAAGATGGAGGCCCGATGGTGACAAATCCCAGAGGGAGAAGGACAGGGAAACAAAGGTCCTTGTGCCCATCTCTCCTCTAGTATTTGGGCACAGAAGAAGAGAGGAGGATTAGGGATGATACCTATCGCAAGAAATTCTAGGGGCTTACACCCAGATGGTTTCCCTTCCCCGCAGATAGACACCACTCTAGAAAATATGATCTCATTCCAGACAAGGAATATCTCACTCCCATGGAGACTAGTGGGCATGGAGAATGTCTGAGACGGGTCACCCTACGTATATTGAATGGGGAAAGGCCACAATTTAATTTCATGTGCTGAGGAAGATGGTGCTTGATATTTTAACATCCTGCAGCTCGGATGAGGTGGATTTACTCCACACCCCCAGGACTTGCATAACTAATACCCACCCACCCTTGGGGATGGGAAGGAATAAAAAATTCTATGTAGAGATAGGGTTGTGGAGTGATCCATTGAGGCGATCATGTTAGTATAACTATGGGAAGAATCAATAGCCGTTAGTGTGCCTATGAGAAGAAGCATGAGGCTAAGCAATGCAACGTGAAGCACCGCCCAGGGGACGTTGAAATCACTTTGTACAAACCTGGAGGGTCGTACGAGAGAAGGGTGTGTAGAATAGGTGTGTTGCTCGTAAAAAGTGCCCAAAGATGGTTTCTAGGGAAGATACATTGAGGACATGCCTAAGGGCACACACAAGGAGGGATATTTGCATGAAAAAGGTGGATTTTGCGTGCAATAAGTGCGCAAATGAGAACTGTTGCACCCAATAGGTGACGTGTGCATGAAATAAGAGGGTTGCGCAGATAAAGGATTCATGCATGCAGTTGGAGGAGTATTAAATGAAAATCGATTAATAATAAAGGAACCAGGTGAGGGTCTGGCCCTAGTGGTCCCGCCCGAAGGCAGACCCCTAGGAGACCTGTCACAAAAAATCATGTACTTGAATGCCATGTTTTGCGTGCGAAAGGGATGTATTATGATCATAGGAGATGGTTCAAATTCTCCAGACACCATAAGTTAAGAGGTGTACTTATATTTATAGGCGATCTGTGGTTAATGTGGGTGCAGAATTCATTCAGCGTGAAAAACCATCCCCGTCGGTCGGTCGTGCGGGACTTTTCCATGTTGGTGCGCTAAAATCCCCCTAGTCGCACTAGATTACGTGCATTTGAGTGTGCTTTTTTCGCAGACCCATTGGATTTTATGCGCAGCCTTCGGCCATCCCAAGATGGTTCATTTGAGTCAAAATATTCCTTCGGTTTTCCCCATAATTCCCTCTTGAGGCCTTTGGTAGATTTCAGTGCCTACAAATGCCCCCCCCCCTTGGAATCAGAGTTGTGAGGGGGCACGAAGGTCAGATTCTGAGGGAAATTCCGAGATTCCTAGACAATATGAGGGAGGTGCATAAAAAATGCCAATTTGAAGCGCAATACCTTTCACGTACACGAAATTTCCGATTCATACCTATAAATACCCTATGTGTCATATGCTTCGTACAATATTTCTCGTGTGATAATCTTTTAGTGCTCTCATGCACGTAAATATTTCTGGTTTTTTTGCATGGAATCCATTCTATTTTTGTGCAGAAATTCCTGACTTTGGTCACTATTTTGTGCACAACAACCATTTTTTTTCCGATTTCTTGGGTTGTCATGCAAATTTTCTGTTTTACCACACAACCTTCTGGTTGACTCTAGACTTCACCAAAAAAATAGATGTTGATCAGAGTGATTCTAGGAGAGAAGCTGTATATGCTTCTTGGAGGGATGAGATGATTACGAACCCTCAAGTTTATGGTGCAAATAAATTTTTATCTGATAACCAAGATCTCTTCAATATGCTGACCTAAGCCCAGAAGGATTATGTGCTATCAGAATGAATACCGATACTGGAATTCAGTATTTTAGAGTAATTAAGGGTTCCAAGATTTGATATTGATACACCACAATCATGGGTGATGCTCAAGGATGATATTCCACGATACAACATTACAAAAATGGTAATCCTTTCAAAGAAACAAGGAACATGGTAATTTATGTCCTAAATCAAAGGAACATAACCATCTTAGGAAGTGAGCCAGTTTCCGAGGATTCTATGGACCATTATGAAAGTAAATTCAGATAGAGCGTCACTGATGAGACTAAAGGTTGGCTGCAAGATTGAGACCTGAGATCCGAGGGAAATTTTACCAGTGAGTGGGCCTTGGTATATTGGGTATGCCAAACATGTGAGAAGTTCGAAGTAGAATTGCAGTACATCAGGATGTTTGAGGCGGTGTGGACGTCGCAGTTCCACTTATACCACCAGCAAGATCTTAGGACGGAGCTGTTTAGCCGATGGTCCCTTAATAACAACTTATTCCATATCCATCATGGGGTGGTTGGCATCAGTATTTGGGATGTTCATTGCATCGAGGGTATCCCTTTGGACGAGCATCAATATGACGAGTTTGTATAGACATATAATATCTGGGGGGATAGGTCACAGACTCCCATCCTAATATGGAATCTGTTAGATCTGGCCAAGGAGAGGCTAGGGGTCATATTTTTTTTGAAATAAATCCATTATTCAAAGTGGTTCATCCTGTTTCTACAGAAAGAACCAAATATAAGGATGTCAGGTTGAGGAAACCAGTGTCCGACCACATCACATAGGAGAACGAGCAACTCGTATTAGAGGGTCTTGGAGACGGGGGAATATCAATCCTAGAAATTTCATGTGGATGAAATTTGAGACCCAAACATTCAATATTCCAGATTTCATGCAACGTTCTTGAGTGTGTGACTACTGCCAGTAAGGGATACTAGGATGGGATTCCTCCCAACAATATTACTGATAGCCGACATCATGGAATCCAATCAGAGGTTTAACCTATGGGTTTCTTTGTTGGCTCGACTGTATGCCATTCTGGGGTGTATTTCTAGGGGAGGAATGCTAAATAGGATCTGTGGACTTTTCCAAATCCTTTATGGTTGGGTCGCAACTCACTGTGGTGAGTACACTTTTCCAAACACCATTCATCCCCAAGGTAATGGTCTGAAACCCTCTTTGTTAAATATTGTCAGGATCATGCCATTGATGCTTAATGAAGAGGGGATAAGGCTCAAAATCAGTAATCCTTCCAAATTCACCTTTAGTCCATTCCCACCCTGGCTGGACAGATGGTAGATGATGGACAAGGCTCACTAGAGCAAAGAGAATATTTGCAAAGTATCAGTGGTGGGGTGATTTTGGACCAGGTTGATGGACAAATCCTTTGAGATCCCTACGTGCATTCAAGGTTTTCCAGGCAGTTTGGATGTATCCAAAAAAATCCAAATAAGGTGTATATAGATGTTCGGGGAGATAAAAATCCTTTAATTCTTCCTCAAATGTGGCTGATATTCACAACTTATGGCTCTAGTGAGGTAATTACCTATCCCCCACTAGAGTTGATGTTGGCCTCTCATCTAAGTATGTTGAACATTGGGTGGAGGAATATCCTAATGGACTCCAACGGAAGTGAGTTTGGAAGCTCAAGGTGGCTAGTGCAGAACCTAAATGGTTAGAGAGCAGACAAGGTGCCGCTAGGGAGGAGAGGATGGGAACAATTCGGGCAGCTGGGTCTGTATAGGCTGGGACTTCAGTGGCAGTAATGTCATGCGGCGTGGCCATAACATCGCCATCTGGAGGGAGAGGGGATCATGAACAATCTCATGGAGCATCCAAGGAGATTATTGGGAAGTATATAAGGTATCTTCTTCAACCTTCTGAGGATGAAATCTTTCCTACACTGTGGTCAGCCTGGTTGAACCTATAATAGTCATTGAGACATGAAGTCCTTTGGAAAAAATTGTGTGAGGATGGATCTAGATTCCAAAAATTAGGATCATTCTAATTTATGACAAGGTGAAATTTCATCATCGACACGTGTATTTGATGGCCATGGATGTATATGCATGCCAACAGGGGAAGTGTGAGGAACCACATCTCCTGGTGAAAGTGATGCTCGACCAGGAGCATGATTTGAAAATAATTCCATCTGAAGATGACGACAGTGATGAGAAGACAGAAGAAAGTGAATCAAAAGAAGAATAAGAAGAAGGAATATGGGATGCCAAATAGGATATTGTATGTGAAGAGTCTTAGGGAATGGCCCACAAAGGTAGTCCTCGGGAGAGCAGAGAGATTACTAGCTCTAACATGAAAATGGCTGAGCAAATCGAGGTACACATCAATTATTATCCTAACCTTTCCTCTTTTCATCATTCGTAATCACCAATCAAACTTTTATCCTTTTTAGGAGCATATTGGCATTGGTGGTCAAGAATCTCTACTCGCAGGGGGTGAAGGTGCACTGGAAGAACAAGGTGGAGATCCAACACCCATTATTGAATTAAAAAGTATTGAAGGATCCTCTTTAGTGGTAGCTCCTGCAGTGACTAAAATTCCAGAGGTCAATGCACTAAGCTCTTATAAGTTTCATTCATTAGATACTCGTAATTTCCATCAGAGAGCTTGGTTAATCAGGGAATTCATTGTTTGTGCTGTAATCACAATATTGGAGGCTCGGTAGGCTGCTGAATCCAGACCATCTATAGGTAATCTGATGACGACTGTACCAACCCACTCAGAATCTGCTTCTCAAACTGATATAACACCAACACCCAGTGAATAAAGGGTTGTGGACACCAGTGATATCACTACTAGGGTGGGGTCTGAATTTGATAGGGGAAAAACTACTGAAATGGAGACGAACGAGGAAGGTTTCACACATATAGAAGAGACTAACCCCTTGGGAGGAATTCCAGAGGGATACCATGTTACTGATTATCTGGATACTTTCCCCAAATATCGGTCTGCAGACCCTAAGGAGATAGATGATTCTAATCCTAAAGTAGTCGAGGAGAGCCGTATGATTCAGCTTAAGGGCTGTAAGTGTATCAGGAGCTTCCTCAAACATCCAATAGATTAATGGGTTCCTCTAATGGGATCACTGGACACCTGGTTTCACCTTCTCTACGCCAGAGGGGTGGATGCTCATAGTCTTTATATGATGATCCATGATTATTTGGATGAGAAGATGTGGGAGAGAAACCAATGACTCACCATCGACCAGTGCTGGAACAAATCTGTGAACATGCAGAAGTTCCCTGAGGCTAAGTGAGAAGTTCAACATCTTTAAGAGAAATAAAATGAGTTAGCCATATTCATCACAAACCAATATGAGATTATCAAACGGTTAAATTCCCAGCTGGTCGAAGCCTAGGAGCAGGAAATGCATGAAAAATTTCAAATAAATGGGTTTCAAGCTGAGCAGGAGCGAATGCATATCAAATATAATGAGTTCTACTCTGCAGATATTAATGAAGATAGGTAGCTCAAGGAGTGGGAAATAGTTCTAGAGGATACAAGCTAGACAGTGGTAACATTGGATCAATCCAGCAAAGGGGCCGATCCATAAGGGTCATGTTTTGAATGAACTTATAAACATATCTCCCTTTGTTTTTGTAGAGACCCGAAGCTTGACATAAATGGACATTACATTACTTTTGAGGAATACTTAGTACATAACAAAAACACGCACACAAGGATCGTAATAGTTTAGTGTCTTTGGAAACTCGGAACGTAATCTTCTAATCGTGGTGAAAGATCTTCAATATCTCCCATAAAGATCTTCCCTTTTTTTTACCTAAAACCTTTCTTTATATCCTGGGGAAAATAAAACATAAAAGGGTGAGCTCAAATGCTCAGTAAGGGTAAACAAAAGAGAAATCAATCACATCATATTCATAAGAACATAACTTTTGGAAATCTTAACCTCCAAAAGAGAGCATAATTTCATAACATGGGATAAATCATAGTAGTGAAATAAAATCCCAATAATCATAACTTAAAACATGAAACTTTGTGGCATACACACATAATCATAGAGAATCATTTCTTGTTAGTCATGACTCATTTCCAAGACTATCTTAGTGGACAAAGTCCCTTTCTGAATCGAGTCACCCTCGTTTCAGTCCTGTTTCACTGAACCGGTATAACCTACCATTCCAGCCATGTCTATCTCATGAGATATGAAATCTTTACCCAATGAATTGGAGGGAGATATAGGTCCCACCCATCTCATAATGATACCATTCTTATGTGTGCCACAAAATCATAAATCATACATCATTTCATAACCCATGTAATAAAAATGGGATTATTAAACAACATGACATCATAAAACAATTCATATAAGATAAAGGAATTCATAAAAATATTTCCATCACAACATAATCAAATCCATGTAATAATAGGGACAGAAACAGAACCCTTTATTATCTTAGATGGAAAATAATTTTGATAAAACACTTGAACTCCATTCTTGAGGAAAATATCCTTTCTACTTCAAAAACATTTATCCTTTCATAACATGTCATACAATTTTAAACTAAAAGAAGTTGATTAAAAATAAACTTGAAAACTCGTAAAGGAATCTTCTTGGAAATAATGTTTTAAAAATCCATTCATGCCGTATAAGTTAAAAAAACATTCTTCTCGTACTTTTGTCGGAAAATTCAAAAAAGTACCTCGTACGAAAAACGAAAAAAGATTCCTTTCATATATTTTACTAAAAACTCACAGAAGGGTAAAATAGGATTTAAACAATTGTAGGTGGATGGAAATAATATTACATATTGAGGAAACATGGATGTGGATGATAAAATACACCCCAGTAAATGCCAAAGTATAAACAATCTCGGATAAAAATGAGATTGTGATATTTCCCTTACCTTAGGTCCGATTTGCTTTGTACGTGTCCAAAGCTCCTGTATAATGGTTTAAATAATGTTATTGACTTATTCAAGAATCATACATATTGATATGATATCATATATGGGCATATTCTTAGCTTCTTGTTAGTAATATTTCATTGTTACTTGTTACTCGGGTCTTTATTGCCTTTTGTTCTTATGCGTGTTTTGCCGAATAAATTCTTATTCTTCTTTTAAGGTTATAGATACCTTATATCCAGAAGGTTATTAGTGTAACATATATCATATTTATTCATTCAATTCATTTATATAATTACTATGTAATTATGATCATGTAGAACGAGTCGCATCACATCGTGGAGACGGTATTCCGTACGTACGCACAAGTGATGATATCGTTCCTATGATCGTGGAATTGTATTGGAGTATATATATATATATATATTATTTCAGTATAAATATTACTTAATAATAATCATAAATAGTTACTCATTACACCATTATACCCATCCTTGTAAGGTGGTGGTGGAAAATAGATTACACCACGGCGTGGAGACGATATTCCGTACGTACGCACGCGCGGTGATTTCATTTTTCCGTAGGATGGATAGAAGGTGAATTAGGGTTGTTTCATATTTATAATAAAATATCAGTATGTAAGTAATACTGATGTTATTACTTTATCATGAAACAACTAAAGGAGAAGAAGTTGAAGAATAAAGAAATTGAAAAGATCGGTAACGGATATTACCTCTTCTTTGGAACGCCTCTTTGAATCCTCCACTTAGGGAACTAAGATTGGTCTTTGAAGAATACCAGGACCTCTAGGATTATTCTAGGGAAGTGGAGAGGAGAAAATGTCAAGGGTTGGCCGAGCTTGAGTGCTCAAATTGGTGTGAGGAGGAGGGGGAGGAGGTGCCCTTTTATAAGGGAGGAGAGGGGCACCTTAGGAATATCTCAAAATATTATTTTATATTAAAGTCAAAATCGGTTTATAATGGTTCCAAAGGGTCTTATTTCGAAGCTAAAGTGGGGATGGGTCGAAATACTATCATCCAATAGTATTTAGACAAGTTTAGGGTATTATTCTAACCTTATCAATTAGATTTAACTCTAAGTTAAATAATTTAACTTTTACCGTGTCTTTTTGTTTTCTTTCACTATATGGTTAATACACTTACTATAACATGCCAAACGAACCCCAAATTGTTTATTATTAATATATATATCCTTATCTAAGTTATTTGGCCGAACCTTAGATTTTTAGGAATAAACTAACAATTAATAATATAATATTTGATTTAAAAACTATTTTGTGTCAATTTTGTCACTATTTGATATATGATTTTTGTGAAAGTCAAAACAGAATTATATGTTCGAACCAAGTTGATTAAATCAACACTAATATATCATAGTAACCTATAAAATTAGTGGAATTCATAAAAAGTCTCAAATTACATTCATTTGAGCATTTATAACATCAATTATGTTAATATTTCCTTAAAAGGGTAATTACTGCATCATCGTTGTGTCATAAATAAATTAATTTATTTAAATTCTAAAAATTATAAATAAAATATCATTATTTAGGAAATATGTTTAGATTTCTAATGAATATTTATAGTCGAATTTATCTTATGTATAACCCCATATTAAAAATGTTTTAGTTATTAAACTTTGATTTTAACTATTTTAACTATTCATTAAATAAAATAATATTAAATGTTATAATCTAATCCAAGTGGACCTAAATGGTCATATTATATTCATAAGGTTGTTTTTGGTCGAATTACACTTATCCAATAGAATTAGGACATGTGTTAGGGTAATAGTAATATCATATTTACCCTTAGTTACCCTATTTACTATTAACCGTGGTAAAAAAAAGTAAAAAGTTACTATTCACCAAAAATTATTTTCATCTCATTGAACAACATTTTAGTCCTTGAAATTAACCGTGTCTGTCGGATTTTAGAAATTCCATTCACAGAAGCGGTAAAATTAAGTTTTATGCAAAATTCAGTTTTTAACCTACCACTTAGTGGTTTCACTATTCATCAAAAATTGAAAGTTTTCAGAAAAATGCCAAAATTTCATCCTAAGCTATATTTCATATTCCGAATTCAAAAATGAAGTCTATTTTACCAAATTCATAACATAGAAATTGCATTAATTAATTTTATAATTAAATCCCGCTGTTAAAACAAAAAGCGTGTTTTTAAGAAACAATATCTATCAAAAGATTGACACTTGATTATGTCTGGTTTAAATGTGAAATTACATCCAATGACCAACATTGTATTAAATTGTAAAAATATATTCTAAATATACTTTAAAACCACTCAAATTAAGGATTTATCACAATTAATTATTTCAATTAAAAAAGTTGTTTTTAATTATAATTTAGTAATTTTCACTATTCATCAGAATATGAAAGTTATCCGAAAAGTACCAAAATTTCACCTTGGGCTAAATTCGATACTCTGAATCCAAAAATGAAGTCCATTTTGAGAGCTAAAATTTCTAAAATTTAAAAAGTGGTTATTACTATTCATAACGGCTAGTTTTAATAATATTTTAATAGCATATCATTGTTTCGTGAAACTCAGTATTGCGTACTACACACGCTATCGAGGAAGGTTGCGATTGCGTGTAATGCAAGACAAGTCAAGGATGCGTGTTGTGCAAGCTCCTTTTTGTGTTGCGTACAACACAAGACATTAGTGAAATTAAAAAGAATATTTTTCATAAAATCTTGGGCTGTTACATTCTACCCCCCATAAAATGAATTTCGCCCTCGAAATTCGTCGGGGTTATAAATGGTTTACTATTCGAAAGTTTCTTTAATAGAAACCCACATCGTAAAAAAAGAATACCAAAACCAATATTTTAAAACAAAAGTATGAAACTTAACGGTTACCCAAATAAACTAATCACTGGGTTTCCACATAGGTGAAAATATGGATATGGAAGAAAAATCTAACCATCATGTTCTGATGAAGAGTGGTAGAGAACATGGCTATGGAAAAGCCAACAATCACAAATCCATAAATTTGTGACGATCTAAGGTACCATCCTATTCATCAGGTATAAGATCACTAGGACAACATTTTTGGTTTTCAAGATCATTTCCCTAAAGTTGAAAATTTGAATTAGAATAAATACTTTCTTTATTTTGGTACAATCTCACTGTTGTTCATGCCTTGAACAATTTCCACTTCATCTCTTAAATAAATGAAGTTGAATTTGTTATTCGTGAAGTGTTAGCAGATCATGTGATAGAATGACGGGTCATTCCATCTGTCTCAAACAAAAGGTTAGAAAAAATTATATACATAAGTCGATCTATAGTGAGATTAATCACATATGGTTCCTAAAATGGAATTATACTTCATATATCATACTGCTTAATATAATAAAACTAGTTTCTACTAAACAGGGACTTCCTGTAGGCCAGTGGTAGGCGATAAAGGCCAGTCGCACTTCGGTTGTGGGTTCGATTCCCACAGCCTTGTCCGAAGCGATGGGTTATCGCCCGTCCTGCAGGTTGTCCTTTTTCTAAAACTACATTACTATAACATCCCATCAATAATATCGAAAAAAAACTTCTATCCTTAAACAATACTCACTTATGTCCAACATAATCCATTTCAATCTTTAGGCTTATCCATAATACTGCAGTCCACTCTCATAACATAGTGAAAACGATTACCAGAGATTTAATACCATCGTTGATCCCCATATATCATAAGATATTTTTTCTTGGTCACATTCCAAACATTCAAAGTCCTTAATCATGTATTCTCTTGAATACCTTAGTGAAAACATGAATGCAGTTTAAAGTTAACACTTTCCACATACCAAAATCCTCAAAATTCTATATACTCAAACCATGATATCACTTAGTCCTTATATCAATCATGAGCTCATGAATGCTATTAAACATTTCATTTTCTCGTTTTCCCTTCATTATGTGCATATCATCTTATTTCCAAAAAATATCTCAATCACTTTGAATACCACATCAATAAATATTGCAATACTCAATGATACAACATTATTTTGGAATCCCATTACATAAACACTTAATCATTCCACCACATCGTTGTCATATTCAACATTACCAATAGTGAACGCATGTGACTTCCCTTTGTCCATTGCCTTCAGTGGTTGCTCATGTTGATCATCACTAACCCTTGGATTAGGGCATTTATTAGCATAATGCACCATTTCCTTGCACTTGAAGCATTGAAGTGTTGGTGGTGCGTTCTCTGCAGTGTTTGCTTTATTCACATCATTAGAAACCCTTTTTCCATTACTTCGACACTCAGCTGCTCGATGACCTTCTTTTCCAAACTTAAAACATTTTCTAGTCCCTTTAAGACAATCCCCACCATGCTTCTTTCCACACTTTTTGCATAAGGAAACATTCATCTTCTTTTCACCATTATTCTGAGATTTCTCCTTGAACTCCATCTTTCGTTTCTTGTCAAAACCATGAGATGGATATGTAACACCAACTTCCATTTCTACCTTGATAGCACAACGCACAATTTCTTCATAGCTACTGAAGTCTCTTATAGCTAATTCCCTTCGAAGACTTGGTTTTAAGCCACTGAAAAATCGATCAACTTTACTTTCAGGTTGGATGATAATGCCAGATGCATACCTTGCAAGTCTTGTAAAATTCGCTTCGTATATACCAACAGATTCATCATCCTTTTGCTTTAGTTCAAGAAACTCCTTCTCCATCTTTTTTCGGAGAATACGAGGGAAGTACTTATTGAAAAATAAGTTCTTGAACTCATCCCATTCCATAGACTCAATTTCATCCCTTTGCCTCATATTCTTAATAAGATTCCACCATTGATCAGCATCTCCTTCAAAACGATACACTGCTAGGATGACTTTATCATGTTCAGAACATTGAAGAACTGAAAATATCTTTTCAGTGGTACTGATCCATTGTTCAGCAACAAGTGGATCAGAAGACCCACTGAAAGAAGGTAGACGTTGCCTCATGAAGGACTCAATAGAATATTGTTCCCTTCTCTGCTCATTTGGAAGTCCAGAATGATTCATAGCTTGTGTAAGTATAGAAATAAGATTTTGCACTCCATCTCCCATAACATTTGTTTGTTCAGGAGGACAATCATTGCATTGTCCATTGCATTGATCAACACGGTTCCTTCGGGTTCCAGCCATCGTCTAAAACCCAAAAAGAATAGCGTGAGAGGCAAAAATCATGCTAGGGAAAACAACATAATAAAGGTGGAGTATCCTCAATATCTAACATCTTAGGTTAAATTCTATGATCATTACCGTAGTTCTAGGACTGTATCCTATACATATACTTATCCTTAGGGACATCCCTATACATACCTTAGAAATATCTCTAGGGATCTCACTAACGTTTTCACATCCTAGTTTCCAAAGGTTGACTAAACCTTTCCTCTGATACCAACTGTAGAGACCCGAAGCTTGACATACATGGACATTACATTACTTTTGCGGAATACTTAGTACACAACAAAAACACACACACAAGGATCGTAATAGTTTAGTGTCTTTGGAAACTCGGAACGTAATCTTCTAATTGTGGTGAAAGATCTTCAATATCTCCCATGAAGATCTTCCCTTTTTTTACCTAAAACCTTTCTTTATATCCTGGGGAAAATAAAACATAAAAGGGTGAGCCCAAATGCTCAGTAAGGGTAAACAGAAGAGAAATCATTCACATCATATTCATAAGAACATAACTTTTGGAAATCTTAACCTGCAAAAGAGAGCATAATTTCCTAACATGGGATAAATCATAATAGTGAAATAAAATCCCAATAATCATAACTTAAAACATGAAACTTTGTGGCATACACACATAATCATAGAGAATCATTTCTTGTTAGTCATGACTCATTTCCAAGACTATCTTAGTGGACAAAGTCCCTTTCTGAATCGAGTCACCCTCGTTTCAGTCTTGTTTCACTGAACCGGTATAACCTACCATTCCAACCATGTCTATCTCATGAGATATGAAATCTTTACCCAATGCATTGGAGGGAGATATAGGTCCCACCCATCTCATAATGATACCATTCTTATGTGTGCCACAAAATCATAAATCATACATCATTTCATAACCCATGTAATAAAAATGGGATTCTTAAACAACATGACATCATAAAACAATTCATATAAGATAAAGGAATTCATAAAAATATTTCCATCACAACATAATCAAATCCATGTAATAATAGGGATAGAAACATAACCCTTTATTATCTTAGATGGAAAATAATTTTGATAAAACACTTGAACTCCATTCTTGAGGAAAATATCCTTTCTACTTCAAAAACATTTATCCTTTCATAACATGTCATACAATTTTAAACTAAAAGAAGTTGATTAAAAATAAACTTGAAAACTTGTAAAGGAATCTTCTTGGAAATAATGTTTTAAAAATCCATTCATGCCGTATAAGTTAAAAAAACATTCTTCTCGTACTTTTGTCGGAAAATTCAAAAAAGTACCTCGTACGAAAAACGACAAAAGATTCCTTTCATATATTTTACTAAAAACTCACAGAAGGGTAAAATAGGATTTAAACAATTTTAGGTGGATGGAAATAATATTACATATTGAGGAAACATGGATGTGGATGATAAAATACACCCCAGTAAATGCCAAAGTATAAACAATCTCGGATAAAAATGAGATTGTGATATTTCCCTTACCTTAGGTCCGATTTGCTTTGTACGTGTCCGAAGCTCCTGTATAATGGTTTAAATAATGTTATTTACTTATTCCAGAATCATACATATTGATATGATATCATATATGGTCATATTCTTAGCTTCTTGTTAGTAATATTTCATTGTTACTTGTTACTCGGGTCTTTATTGCCTTTTGTTCTTATGCGTGTTTTGCCGAATAAATTCTTATTCTTCTTTTAAGGTTATAGATACCTTATATCCAGAATGGTATTAGTGTAACATATATCATATTTATTCATTCAATTCATTTATATAATTACTATGTAATTATGATCCTGTAGAACGAGTCACATCACATCGTGGAGACGGTATTCCGTACGTACGCACGAGTGATGATATCGTTCCTATGATCGTGGAATTGTATTGGAGTATATATATATATTATTTCAGTATCAATATTACTTAATAATAATCATAAATAGTTACTCATTACACCATTATACCCATCCTTTTAAGGTGGTGGTGGAAAATAGATTACACCATGGCGTGGAGACGGTATTCCGTACGTACACACGCGCGGTGATTTCATTTTTCCGTAGGATGGATAGAAGGTGAATTAGGGTTGTTTCATATTTATAATAACATATCAGTATGTAATTAATACTGATGATATTACTTTATCATGAAACAACTAAAGGAGAAGAAGTTGAAGAAGAAAGAAATTGAAAAGATCGGTAACAGATATTACCTCTTCTTTGGAACGCCTCTTTGAATCCTCCACTTAGGGAACTAAGATTGGTCTTTGAAGAAGACCAGGACCTCTAGGATTATTCTAGGGAAGTGGAGAGGGGAAAATGGCAGGGTTTGGCCGAGCTTGAGTGCTCAAAGTGGTGTGAGGAGGAGGGGGATGAGGTGCCCTTTTATAAGGGAGGAGAGGGGCATCTTAGGAATATCTCAAAATATTATTTTATATTAAAGTCAAAATAGGTTTATAATGGTTCCAAAGGGTCTTATTTCGAAGCTAAAGTGGGGATGGGTCGAAAGCCTATCATCCAATAGGATTTAGACAAGTTTAGGGTATTATTTTAACCTTATCAATTAGATTTAACTCTAAGTTAAATAATTTAACTTTTACCGTGTCTTTTTGTTTTCTTTCACTATATGGTTAATACACTTACTATAACATGCCAAAAGAACCCCAAATTGTTTATTATTAATATATATATCCTTATCTAAGTCATTTGGCCGAACTTTAGATTTTTAGGAATAAAATAACAATTAATAATATAATATTTGATTTAAAAACTATTTTGTGTCAATTTTGACACTATTTGATATATGATTTTTGTGAAAGTCATAACAGAATTATATGTTCGAAAAAAGTTGATTAAATAAACACTAATATATCATAGTAATCTAGAAAATTAGTGGAATTCATAAAAAGTCTCAAATTACATTCATTTGAGCATTTATAACATCAATTATGTTAATATTTCCTTAAAAGGGTAATTAATGCATCATCGTTGTGTCATAAATAAATTAATTTATTTAAAGTCTAAAAATTATAAATAAAATATCATTACGTAGGAAATATTTTTATCTTTCTAATGAATATTTATAGTCGAATTTATCTTATGTATAACCCCATATTAAAAATGTTTTAGTTATTAAACTTTGATTTTAACTATTTTAACTATTCATTAAATAAAATAATATTAAATGTCATAATCTAATCCAAGTGGACCTAAATGGTCATATTATATTCATAAGGTTGTTTTTGGTCGAATTAAACTTATCCAATAGAATTAGAACATGTGTTAGGGTAATAGTAATATCATATTTACCCTTAGTTACCCTATTTACTATTAACCGTGGTAAAAAAAAGTAAAAAGTTACTATTCACCAAAAATTATTTTCATCTCATTGAACCACATTTTAGTCCTTGATATTAACCGTGTCTGTCGGATTTTCTAAATTCCATTCACAGAAGCGGTAAAATTAAGTTTTATGCAAAATTCAGTTTTTAACCTACCACTTAGTGGTTTCACTATTCATCAAAAATTGAAAGTTTTCAGAAAAATGCCAAAATTTCATCCTAAGCTATATTTCATTTTCCAAATTCAAAAATGAAGTCTATTTTACCAAATTCATAACATAGAAATTGCATTAATTAATTTTATAATTAAATCCCGCTGTTAAAACAAATAGCGTGTTTTTAAGAAACAATATCTATCAAAAGATTGACACTTGATTATGTCTGGTTTAAATGTGAAATTACATCCAATGACCAACATTGTATTAAATTGTAAAAATATATTCTAAATATACTTTAAAACCACTCAAATTAATGATTTATCACTATTAATTATTTCGATTAAAAAAGTTGTTTTTAATTATAATTTAGTAATTTTCACTATTCATCAGAATATGAAAGTTATCCGAAAAGTACCAAAATTTCACCTTGGGCTAAATTCGATACTCCGAATCCAAAAATGAAGTCCATTTTGAGAGATAAAATTTCTAAAATTTAAAAAGTGGTTATTACTATTCATAACGGCTAGTTTTAATAATATTTTAATAGCATATCGTTGTTTCGTGAAACTCAGTATTGCGTACTACACACGCTATCGAGGAAGGTTTCGATTGCGTGTAATTCAAGGCAAGTCAAGGATGAGTGTTGTGCAAGATCCTTTTTGTGTTGCGTACAACACAAGACATTAGTGAAATTAAAAAGAATATTTTTCATAAATTCTCGGGCTGTTACATTCTACCCCCCTTAAAATGAATTTCGCCCTCGAAATTCATCGGGGTTATAAATGGTTTACTATTCGAAAGTTTCTTTAATAGAAACCCACATCATAAAAAAAGATTACCAAAACCAATATTTTAAAACAAAAGTATGAAACTTAACGGTTACCCAAATAAACTAATCACTGGGTTTCCACATAGGTGAAAATATGGATATGGAAGAAAAATCTAACCATCATGTTCTGATGGAGAGTGGTAGAGAACATGGCTATGGAAAAGCCAACAATCACAAATCCATAAATTTGTGACGATCTAAGGTACCATCCGATTCATCAGGTATAAGATCACTAGGACAACATTTTTGGTTTTCAAATCATTTCCCTAAAGTTGAAAATTTGAATTAGAATAAATACTTTCTTTATTTTGGTACAATCTCACTATTATTCATGCCTTGAACAATTTCCACTTCATCTCTTAAATAAATGAAGTTGAATTTGTTATTCGTGAAGTGTTAGCAGATCATGTGATAGAATGACGGGTCATTCCATCTGTCTCAAACAAAAGGTTAGCAAAAATTATATACATAAGTCGATCTATAGTGAGATTAATCACATATGGTTCCTAAAATGGACTTATAATTCATATATCATACTGCTTAATATAATAAAACTAGTTTCTACTAAACAGGGACTTCCTGCAGGCCAGTGGTAGGCGATAAAGGCCAGTCACACTTCAGTTGTGGGTTCGATTCCCACAGCCTTGTCCGAAGCGATGGGCTGTCGCCCGTCCTGCGGGTTGTCCTTTTTCTAAAACTACATTACTATAACATCCCATCAATAATATCGAAAAAAAACTTCTATCCTTAAACAATACTCACTTATGTCCAACATAATCCATTTCAATCTTTAGGCTTTTCCATAATACTGCAGTCCACTCTCATAACATAGTGAAAATGATTACCAGAGATTTAATACCATCGTTGATCCCCATATATCATAAGATATGTTTTGTTGGTCACATTCCAAACATTCAAAGTCCTTAATCATGTATTCTCTTGAATACCTTAGTGAAAACATGAATGAAGTTTAAAGTTAACACTTTCCACATACCAAAATCCTCAAAATTCTATATACTCAAACCATGATATCACTTAGTCTTTATATCAATCATGAGCTCATGAATACTATTAAACATTTCATTTTCTCATTTTCCCTTCATTATGTGCATATCATCTTATTTCCAAAAAATATCTCAATCACTTTGAATACCACATCAATAAATATTGCAATACTCAATGATACAACATTATTTTGGAATCCCATTACATAAACAATTAATCATTCCACCACATCATTGTCATATTCAACATTACCAATAGTGATCGCATGTGACTTCCCTTTGTCCACTGCCTTCAGTGGTTGCTCATGTTGATCATCACTAACCCTTGGATTAGGGCATTTATTAGCATAATGCCCCTTTTCCTTGCACTTGAAGCATTGAAGTGTTGGTGGTGCGTTCTCTGCAGTGTTTTCTTTATTCACATCATTAGAAACCCTTTTCCATTACTTCGACACTTAGCTGCTCGATGACCTTCTTTTCCACACTTAAAAAATTTTCTAGTCCCTTTAAGACAATCTCCACCATGCTTCTTTCCACACTTTGTGCATAAGGAAACATTCATCTTCTTTTCACCATTATTCTGAGATTTCTCCTTGAACTCCATCTTTCGTTTCTTGTCAAAACCATGAGATGGATATGTAACACCAACTTCCATTTCTACCTTGATAGCACAATGCACAATTTCTTCATAGCTACTGAAGTCTCTTATAGGTAATGCCCTTCGAAGACTTGGTTTTAAGCCACTGAAAAGTCGATCAACTTTACTTTCAGGTTGGATGATAATGCCAGATGCATACCTTGCAAGTCTTGTAAAATTCGCTTCGTATATACCAATAGATTCATCATCCTTTTGCTTTAGTTCAAGAAACTCCTTCTCCATCTTTTTTCGGAGAATACGAGGGAAGTACTTTTTGAAAAATAAGTTCTTGAACTCATCCCATTCCATAGACTCAATTTCATCCCTTTTCCTCGTATTCTTAATAAGATTACACCATTGATCAGCATCTCCTTCCAAACGATACACTGCTAGGATGACTTTATCATGTTCAGAACATTGAAGAACTGAAAATATCTTTTCAGTGGTACTGATCCATTGTTCAGCAACAAGTGGATCAGAAGACCCACTGAAAGAAGGTGGACGTTGCCTCATGAAGAACTCAATAGAATATTGTTCCCTTCTCTGCTCATTTGGAAGTCCAGAATGATTCATAGCTTGTGTAAGTATAGCAATAAGACTTTGCACTCCATCTCCCATAACATTTGTTTGTTCAGGAGGACAATCATTGCATTGTCCATTGCATTGATCAACACGGTTCCTTCAGGTTCCAGCCATCGTCTAAAACCCAAAAAGAATAGTGTGAGAGGCAAAAATCATGCTAGGGAAAACAACATAATAAAGGTGGAGTATCCTCAATATCTAACATCTTAGGTTAAATTCTATGATCATTACCGTAGTTCTAGGACTGTATCCTATACGTATACTTATCCTTAGGGACATACCTAGACATACCTTAGAAATATCTCTAGGGATCTCACTAACGTTTTCGCATCCTAGTTTCCAAAGGTTGACTAAACCTTTCCTCTGATACCAACTGTAGAGACCCGAATCTTGACATACATGGACATTATATTACTTTTTCGGAATACTTAGTACATAACAAAAACACACACACAAGGATCGTAATAGTTTAGTGTCTTTGGAAACTCGGAACGTAATCTTCTAATCATGGTGAAAGATATTCAATATCTCCCATAAAGATCTTCCCTTTTTTTTACCTAAAACCTTTCTTTATATCCTGGGGAAAATAAAACATAAAAGGGTGAGCTCAAATGCTCAGTAAGGGTAAACAAAAGAGAAATCAATCACATCATATTCATAATAACATAACTTTTGGAAATCTTAACCTGCAAAAGAGAGCATAATTTCATAACATGGGATAAATCATAGTAGTGAAATAAAATCCCAATAATCATAACTTAAAACATGAAACTTTGTGGCATACACACATAATCATAGAGAATCATTTCTTGTTAGTCATGACTCATTGCCAAGACTATCTTAGTGGACAAAGTCCCTTTCTGAATCGAGTCACCCTCGTTTCAGTCCTGTTTCACTGAACCGGTATAACCTACCATTCCAGCAATGTCTATCTCATGAGATATGAAATCTTTACCCAATGAATTGGAGGGAGATATAGGTCCCACCCATCTCATAATGATACCATTCTTATGTGTGCCACAAAATCATAAATCATACATCATTTCATAACCCATGTAATAAAAATGGGATTCTTCAACAACATGACATCATAAAACAATTCATATAAGATAAAGGAATTCATAAAAATATTTCCATCACAACATAATCAAATCCATGTAATAATAGGGATAGAAACGGAACCCTTTTTTATCTTAGATGGAAAATAATTTTGATAAAACACTTGAACTCCATTCTTGAGGAAAATATCCTTTCTACTTCAAAAACATTTATCCTTTCATAACATGTCATACAATTTTAAACTAAAAGAAGTTGATTAAAAATAAACTTGAAAACTTGTAAAGGAAGCTTCATGGAAATAATGTTTTAAAAATCCATTCATTCCGTATAAGTTAAAAAAACATTCTTCTCGTACTTTTGTCGGAAAAGTCAAAAAAGTTCCTCGTACGAAAAACGACAAAAGATTCCTTTCATATATTTTACTAAAAACTCACAGAAGGGTAAAATAGGATTTAAACAATTGTAGGTGGATGGAAATAATATTACATATTGAGGAAACATGGATGTGGATGATAAAATACACCCCAGTAAATGCCAAAGTATAAACAATCTCGGATAAAAATGAGATTGTGATATTTCCCTTACCTTAGGTCCGATTTGCTTTGTACGTGTCCGAATCTCCTGTATAATGGCTTAAATAATGATATTGACTTATTCCAGAATCATAGATATTTATATGATATCATATATGGTCATATTCTTAGCTTCTTGTTAGTAATATTTCATTCTTACTTGTTACTCGGGTCTTTATTGCCTTTTGTTCTTATGCGTGTTTTGCCGAATAAATTCTTATTCTTCTTTTAAGGTTATAGATACCTTATATCCAGAATGGTATTAGTGTAACATATATCATATTTATTCATTCAATTCATTTATATAATTACTATGTAATTATGATCATGGAGAACGAGTCGCATCACATCGTGGAGACGGTATTCCGTACGTACGCACGAGTGATGATATCGTTCCTATGATCGTGGAATTGTATTGGAGTATATATATATATATTATTTCAGTATCAATATTACTTAATAATAATCATAAATAGTTACTCATTACACCATTATACCCATCCTTGTAAGGTGGTGGTGGAAAATAGATTACACCACGGCGTGGAGACGGTATTCCGTACGTACGCACGCGCGGTGATTTCATTTTTCCGTAGGATGGATAGAAGGTGAATTATGGTTGTTTCATATTTATAATAACATATCAGTATGTAAGTAATACTGATGTTATTACTTTATCATGAAACAACTAAAGGAGAAGAAGTTGAAGAAGAAAGAAATTGAAAAGATCGATAACAGATATTACCTCTTCTTTGGAACGCCTCTTTGAATACTCCACTTAGGGAACTATGATTGGTCTTTGAAGAAGACCAGGACCTCTAGGATTATTCTAGGGAAGTGAAGAGGAGAAAATGGCAGGGTTTGGCCGAGCTTGAGTGCTCAAATTGGTGTGAGGAGGAGGGGGAGGAGGTGCCCTTTTATAAGGGAGGAGAGGGGCACCTTAGGAATATCTGAAAATATTATTTTATATTAAAGTCAAAATCGGTTTATAATGGTTCCAAAGGGTCTTATTTCGAAGATAAAGTGGGGATGGGTCGAAAGCCTATCATCCAATAGGATTTAGACAAGTTTAGGGTATTATTTTAACCTTATCAATTAGATTTAACTCTAAGTTAAATAATTTAACTTTTACCGTGTCTTTTTGTTTTCTTTCACTATATGGTTAATACACTTACTATAACATGCCAAACGAACCCCAAATTGTTTATTATTAATATATATATCCTTATCTGAGTCATTTGGCCGAACTTTAGATTTTTAGGAATAAAATAACAATTAATAATATAATATTTGATTTAAAAACTATTTTGTGTCAATTTTGACACTATTTGATATATGATTTTTGTGAAAGTCATAACAGAATTATATGTTCGAACCAAGTTGATTAAATCAACACTAATATATCATAGTAACCTAGAAAATTAGTGTAATTCATAAAAAGTCTCAAATTACATTCATTTGAGCATTTATAACATCAATTATGTTAATATTTCCTTAAAAGGGTAATTACTGCATCATCGTTGTGTCATAAATAAATTAATTAATTTAAAGTCTAAAAATTATAAATAAAATATAATTATGTAAGAAATATTTTTAGATTTCTAATGAATATTTATAGTCGAATTTATCTTATGTATAACCCCATATTAAAAATGTTTTAGTTATTAAACTTTGATTTTAACTATTTTAACTATTCATTAAATAAAATAATATTAAATGTCATAATCTAATCCAAGTGGACCAAAATGGTCATATTATATTCATAAGGTTGTTTTTGGTCGAATTACACTTATCCAATAGAATTAGGACATGTGTTAGGGTAATAGTAATATCATATTTACCCTTAGTTACCCTATTTACTATTAACCGTGGTAAAAAAAAGTAAAAATTTACTATTCACCAAAAATTATTTTCATCTCATTGAACCACATTTTAGTCCTTGAAATTAACCGTGTCTGTCAGATTTTCGAAATTCCATTCACAGAAGCGGTAAAATTAAGTTTTATGCAAAATTCAGTTTTTAACCTACCACTTAGTGGTTTCACTATTCATCAAAAATTGAAAGTTTTCAGAAAAATGCCAAAATTTCATCCTAAGCTATATTTCATATTCCGAATTCAAAAATGAAGTCTATTTTACCAAATTCATAACATAGAAATTGCATTAATTAATTTTATAATTAAATCCCGCTGTTAAAACAAATAGCGTGTTTTTAAGAAACAATATCTATCAAAAGATTGACACTTGATTATGTCTGGTTTAAATGTGAAATTACATCCAATGAACAACATTGTATTAAATTGTAAAAATATATTCTAAATATACTTTAAAACCACTCAAATTAATGATTTATCACTATTAATTATTTCGATTAAAAAAGTTGTTTTTAATTATAATTTAGTAATTTTCACTATTCATCAGAATATGAAAGTTATCCGAAAAGTACCAAAATTTCACCTTGGGCTAAATTCGATACTCCGAATCCAAAAATGAAGTCCAATTTGAGAGCTAAAATTTCTAAAATTTAAAAAGTGGTTATTACTATTCATAACGACTAGTTTTAATAATATTTTAATAGCATATCGTTGTTTCGTGAAACTCAGTATTGCGTACTACACACGCTATCGAGGAAGGTTGCGATTGCGTGTAATTCAAGGCAAGTCAAGGATGCGTGTTGTGCAAGCTCCTTTTTGTGTTGCGTACAACACAAGACATTAGTGAAATTAAAAAGAATATTTTTCATAAAATCTCGGGCTGTTACAGTTTTCCTATCCCAAACTGCATGCACTGACTTATTATTTTCTGGCTTTTTTATTTTAATTATCACATCTCAATCATAATTGTGGAGTAACCAATAATCAATCCCTAAGACCACATGGGTTATACCCGATGTGAGAAACAAGGGGTGATTACATAATTATTCACCATATAAATGAGGGTGTTAGCTAAAATTAGAAAACCTTGGGTATGGATGACCACCCAGAGTTTTTTGAAATGGTAAGGGGAGCCTTGACATGGGAATAAGGTCCTCAGAACAACCAAATTTTCTCTTTCCCAACGTGCTCTAGTGCACGAGCAGGATGACATCATGTGAATTGGAATCAATCCGAACAGAAGGAAGTGGAAAGTGTGAATCATGATACCCAAAATCTAGAACACTATAGGGGTATCATTGTAATGGAGGATGAATTTTGACCGTGTTAGAAACATATTATCCCTATTATGTTACCCTGTATTGGGGACAACAAATAAGCATCGACCACTGACCATGTTCTAAACACGGCGCCTCACTCAAAATGTCATCCATTACTCTTCCAGAACGTTAACCTAGGATAGTAGGAAGGCCATGGGATGATCATCTGTACTATTAGGGGGTTCCTTCATGCATGGAAGAGGACAGAGGTCAAAATATAGGTCACACAAATCATGGAGAGCAGAGTGATGGGTTGTTTTAATAGAGTCCAACATTCTTGGAATTACACCACCATAATGAAAGAACATTAGGTGAGTGCATCAGTCTGATCATGGATCAAAATTGTTTCCTGAAAGGATCTCTCTGATGAGAACCTAGAGTGGATCGCAATTTTACATCATACCAATGAGGATGATAAACACATAGTTTAACATCGTACGGTGAGGACAGAGGTAATAAACGGTCCCTAAATACGGGACGAGGCCATGAAGACCATATAGAAGGTTTGAAAACATGTGGATGGATCCATGAAATAGAAATATAGAAGTCCCTACATATCCTACTAGGGTATAAATCAATCCATACATAGTTCTTTAGCATGACGTGGCCAGAGACCAATGCTGGTAGGGGTAATCCTCTCTGGAGAGGAAGCTGACACATCCCATAACTATCATGGGGCATCCTGAACTTGTTCAGGGTAGGGATGTAGTTTAAAGTCATGCGTTGAGGACATGGTTATATAGAGAGGAAACACATGGTGAGGTACATATCCTAATGTGAATGGGGACCATAAGAGTCCAAACCACACCATGTGTTCCCGATGGGATTCTTTAGTCCATAGACCGAAGGTGGCCTGACTTGGGGTTGGACCCGAAGAAGAAATGTTTGGGTGTTCCTACATACCCCATGAGGATGGGAATCAATCCATACATATTTTTGGATGACTCGTGTAGTTTATCATCATACGGTAGGATGGAGAGTGGAAGGGGGAGATCCCAAAGGGGGGGTATGCGGTGCGACCGTTATAGACCTGGCGTGAATGAGGACCAATGCATTCCATACAACACCATGAAACCCTAGTGGAAATATTAAGTCAAGAGACTAAGATAGAGAAATTTGGGTTGGGCCCAAGACACAATGTCCTTGAATTCCTATGTACTCTATAAATATGGTAATCAAGCAATATGCAGTTCTCAAATTGTAGTTTAACGTCATGTGGGACGATTGCTGGGTAGTTTGGCTGCACCAGTACACATCCTACCAAAACCACTAAGCCCAAGTTAGTTATTATCGATGTGGGAAACAAGTAGTGGTAGGACTTTCCTGGTACAGGGAGGCACACATTAGGGTAAATGGAATTCTAGTTGAATGATGTCCCAAAATTATTGACCCACCTTCTTAATGCATATTGATGTGTGAAGGTGTAAAAATGAGTGTGTTGGAATTCCAATTGAACATAAGGGAGTGGAAAGATGTGAATCATGGAGCCTTATATCTAGATCGCAATGACAGTGGCATGACAATAGAGGACAATTGTTGACTATGTTCGAAACACAGCATCTGTTTCACGTTATCCTGGTATGGGGACAGACAAATGAGGGTCGACCATTGACCACGTTTGAAACATGGGACCTATCGCAAAATGTCATCAAAGGTCTTTTGGGCCATTGGCCCAAGACGGTAAGTAAGACAATGTGGCATGTGACCAGGACATAAAGGGGGTCCCTCCAGACATGGAAGGGGATGGAGATCCAAATTAAGGGCTCATGAAGCATGGAGACGAAACAACAGAATTCCATGTGAAAAATCTACACTTTGGGATCTTCTCCATGATGCATTCGAGTATGAAAATGGGGTGTGTCTAAAAAAGGGAGTCAAATCCTTTTCCAAGGATAGGGGTCTTGGGGATGTAGAATCCTAGTTTAAGAGGAGAATTGATACAAAACCCAAAGTGAATGAGGACATAAGGAGTCCGCACCACACCACATGCTTACAATAGAGTTTGTGAAAAGTGGCTGAAATAATGGGGTTATGATTTAAGATACCTAATGATGGACCCATAGATGAAATGTCTAGGTGTTCCTACATATCCCATGAGGATGAGAATCAAGGCATACATAGTTATAGAAAATGTCATGCAGTTTAATGTCCTGTGACACAGACAATTGGATCTTATTTTTAAGGTCTTAGAGATCAGACTATAATGGAAAGAAGAAAGGGAGACATAGAGTGAGACTATTGAAAAACCTAACGTGAACAAGGATAACAGGAGTCCGTATCACACCATGTGCCCCCATGGGATATTTTTAGGTCGAGGGACCAAAAGGGAAAGTTGGGATGGGATCATGGAAAAGTGCCTGAGCATTCCTACATACCCCATTATGATGGGGATTAAGACATACATAGTTCTAGATGTGTCCTGGTAGGGTACCAATGCCAAGGACAATACTTTCATGTAGGTCTGGCCCACACACCAAAGGAAGTGACATTTGAGAGATCTTGTTTGTTCTTTAGGATGTATGTGTTTTTTTTGAAGCAACGACCCTAGGATAGAGAATCTGTGCATTGCTGTAGGAATCAAGCCATATGTAGGCCTTAAAAAATGGCATGGTGGATGATCAATACCCAAAAATGATGTCCCCTCAAGTGAGGGAATCACAATGTAGTGCTGGTTTTCATCGTGCGACCAGGACAATGATGTCATAGATTATGGTCATATGATGAGACCAACCTACGTATTTTAATGTCGCGCAAAAAAATTGTAATAGTTTAGAGTCATGTGGGACTAGGAAGCATAGTTTAAGGTAATATTTCATGGAAACATATATAATAATGAGGTTTTAGATGGAATGAGTAGGGTGTGATAAATCATACCCGATGTGAATGAGGATAGTAGGTCCACACCATACCACGTGCAACTCCAACGAAGAAACCTTAGGCCAAGGGGCCAGAATAGATCAGTGGATATAGGGATGGACCTGAAGATGAAATGTATGGGTGTTCCTATGTATCCTGTGAGGATGGGAATCGATCCGTACATAGTTCTGATAGTGTAGTTTAATGTCATTTAGGACAAAAGGCAGGAGAGACTGGATTCTAATAGGGGAGTACGTGGTGCATCTATTGCAAACCTGATGTGAATGAGGACATAATCCCACTTATGTAACACCATGAAATCCTCTAAAAGTTAGGGGAAAAAGGCCAAACAAAAGAGATAATTAGTGGAACCTGATCTGGACCCAAAGATGAAATTCCTGGGCATTCCTATGTACCCCATAAAGATGGGAACCAAGTCATACGTAGTTCTTGAGAGTAAATTTTAACATCATGCAGGACAAGAACATGGTAGATCTTAGTTTAATGTTATAAATCTTGGATCATAGAAGTGAGACTCTTTGAAGTGGGTATAAACCTTGGTCAAATCCCTAAGCCCACATGAACCACACTTGACATGGGAAACAAGGGTGGATAAGATCTTTGCAACACATGGAATACAGAGAAAGGGGAAATGACGTGGAGCCTCAAATGACACTGCACCATGTATTCATCCTCTCAACGTCCCCACGTGCACTGAGTAATAACACTAAGAGTGTTGAAATTACTCTTGGGCATGATGGAGTGGAATAGGTGAATAATACACCCAATATTTCGGACTTAATGGGTGGTGGCATAACGATGGAGGATAACTGTTGACCGTGTTCAAAACACAACATCAATATCATGTGACCTGAAACGGGAACAAAAAATTGAGCATCGACTGCTGACCAGATTCACAATGTGGGACTTGTATCAAATTTTCATTCAAAAATCCTTGGGGACGTTGGCTCGAGATGGTAGTAGAGCCCTAGGGCCTAGCATCCATGCTGTTTGGGGGTCCTTTCGAATGTGAAAGATGATGAAAGCCCAAATAAAGGGGAACATGAAGCATAAAAATCAGAAAAACCATGTCTATGTAGAATCCAACACTCTAGGTCCTGAACTAGAGTGCTCTTAGGCATGGTGGTGAGTTACCAAAGAGAGTTGAGGAGATGAAGAGCTCTCAAGAGGGAGTTACACGACATGGCTATTTCAAACCCGACATAAATGAGGGAATAATCCCAGACCACACCACATACCCCCCTCCCAAAGGACTTAGGCCAGGGAGACATAATGATGAAGAGGTTTCTATGAAATTGGGTTGGACCAGAATATGAAATATCCGGTTATTCCTACGTATCTCTTGAAGATTAGAATCAAGCCACACATAGTTCTGAAGAGACCATGTAGTTTAACGTCATGCAGTGAGGATGTGGGAGATCTTAGTTTATGGCCATAGAGCTAGAACTGTAGCTGCCCAGTTTAATTTTATGTGCATGGGACAACATAAGTGAAGATCTCAAAGGGGGGAATTCATGGTGAAGTTGTGAAAAATATGATGTAAATGGAGGCGAAAAAACCTATTCCACACCATGTGTTTTGAGAGTCATTCGGGCCAAGGGGATGAACCTATGGGGGGTCATGGAGTTCAGGGCTGGGCCTACAGAAGAAATGTCCAGACATTCCTACGTATCCCATGAAGATGGGAATCAAGCCACACATTGTTCTGAAAGCTCCATACAGTTTAACGTCATGCAGTGAGGATGTGGGAGGCTAGATAAATGGGAGGCAT
Organism: Viscum album; assembly: GCA_963277665.1. Lineage (NCBI taxonomy): Eukaryota > Viridiplantae > Streptophyta > Magnoliopsida > Santalales > Viscaceae > Viscum > Viscum album. The sequence continues at coordinate 815,551,250 of OY728134.1, read as the reverse complement.
ACATGGTGAGATCATCATAAACCAGGTATCCAAAGAAGTCTACACAATACTGTGTGCGACCCTTCAAGGGAACTATACCTACAAGGGAAGTCAATGAAATGAATTTGGGGATATAATCCAAGACGAAGCATATGATAATTCCTATGTATCTCGTGAGGATTGGAATCGAGCCATAAGTAGTTCTCGAGTTTCTTTGTAGTTTAACGTCATATGGGACGAGAACGCGGGGAGATCCATGTTTAAGGTCATAGAGCTCAGACTATTTTGCTATTTATAGTCATCTGGGACATGTGCTGGGTAGTTTTACGTCCTTCATCTTGGACGGATCATGCATTTTAATGTCATGAAGCAAAGAAGGAACATTTTAAGGTCATGCGGGACCAAGCGGCTAGTTACTCAAGAAAAGTAATGATTGCTGAATTTGGAATTGGTGAGAGGAGTGATCCGCTCACCATACAAGGTAACCGTGGTGTACACACCATTGGATTAAACCTTGTGAATGATGTAATGTCTTTCCCACTTGGGCTCCAAATTCAGTGGTTTCCTACCGGGTATCATCGGCATTCTCAGGGCTAACACCATGTCACCTTGTAAGAAGAAGTAGAGGTGAAATTTCTTGTTGAAATCTTTTGCTATCTTGTTCTTATGCCTCTTCAAATTGTGCAGGGCACAAAACCTGATTTCATCGAGTACCTCTAGTTCAAACAGATGGATTTAGGCTACCTTATATAGTATCTGTTGATCGTAGAAAATTTTGTGCAATGAAGGAAACTGAATCTCGATGGGCAGGACTGCCGCTATTCTATACACTAGGGAATATGGGGTCACCTGAGTGGAATTGCGAGTCATCATCTGATAAACCCAAAGAGAATTGAGTATTTAATCTAGAAATATATTCTTGTTTTGACCAACCATATTCCAAAGAATGTTAGAGAGGGTTTTGTTGAATGCCTCGATTTTCCCATTTTCTTGCGTGTGATAGTGAGAGGTATGATTAAAATAGATGTTGTACTTGGCATATAACTTCTTCAGTTTGGAATCCTGGAAGTTGGTGTCGTTATCAGTGAGAATAGTGCGAGGGACTTTGAATAAGTATATGATATTAGAGCTCACAAATTCAATGATATAATGGGTCTTTACCTCCTTGAGTAGAACTGCCTATACCCACTTGGAAAAGAAATCTGTAGCAGTCAAGATGAATATGCACTAGTGGGATATCACCGGTGGATAGGGTCCCATGACTTTGAGTCCACAACCCACAAAGGGATAGGAGTACTTGGCAGTGTGGATAGGTTATGGTGGCCGATGCAAAAAAATAGCATGGATTTGGAATGCATGTAACCTCTTGGGAAACTTGATACAGTCACAAATCATGGCAGGCTAAAAATACCCCAATCTCCGGATCTGGTGGGTGAGTTTAGGGCCTGTTTGATGAGCCCTACAGGAACTGTCATGAACCTTCTACATGGCCTAAGAAATATTATCTTCTTTGATACAATGGAGGATAAACCCATCCAAACCATGTATGTAGAGGATCTGATCAAGACTGGGACCACTCTGGAGGGTAAACTACAATGCACGACGTTGGATTCTCTTGTGCTCGACTCGATCTACCGGGAGATCATTGTACTAGAGATACTTGATAAAGGGGGTCTTCTAGTTGGGAGTCGCTTCCAACACTGCAGCAGGGGGACCTATGGGTCCGGATGTGGAGGTTCCTATAGTAAGGTGGCTTACCTGCGGGCTATCATCATCGTCCGGAGTGATGGGAGCGATGAATCTCCAGTGCACCACATGAATAATCAAATCATCCTGGTCAGGTTCTGCAAGAGATGCAGCCAAGCTGGCCAAGGCATCAACTCTACTATTTTGCGGGTGAGGGACATGAGTGACTTCTAGATGAGATGGGAATTGGTCCATCAGTTATTGGGTACATTCCAACAGTGGTACGAGATCTGGCTTCCTGACGACATAGTCACTGTTGATCTATTTGATGACTTGTCTGTTTTCCCCTTTCACATGTAAGTGGGGAACATCAATCTCAAGGGATAGCTTGAGACCAATAATGAGAGCTTGATACTCTACCTCATTTTTGGTAAAAACTTCTGATAATAGGAATGAATATGGTAGAACAACCTATGCTTTCATGATAAAGACAATACCCATTCCCACTCTGTTGAGTCTTGGGTCATTAAGTCTTCTTTATGTAGGGATTTTTGAATCACCATAAAAGTGAATTTTACAACAAGGAACAACATGGTCTACTGAGAGGATTGCCTCACCAAAAAAAATCAAGATCCAGAAACTGGTCTGTGAGAGATAGATGGGAGGCAAGGAAGTCTGCCAATGCCTATCCCTTAATGGTCTTCTGGGGGAAAAACCTCTTGTAAAACTACTGGAGGATCACTACCCACCGAACTAGATGACCTGTTAATGTGGAACGATTCAGAATGTACTTATGTGGATCAACTCGGGACACTAGCTGTATCTCATGATGTTGTAAGTAGTGTCACAATTTCTGCATTGCGAATACCAGTGCAAGGTATATTTTCTTGATATAGGAATATATGGTCTCTGTATCAAGGAGAATGATGTTGAGATAGTATAAAATATTATCCATTACCTTATTTTTCTTCTGAGCGAGAAGGTTACTGAGATATTGTTCCAAAGCGATCACATAAAGAACTAGAAGCTTTCCAAAAATGGGTGGTATCAGGACCAGAGGCTGTAAAAAGTACTTCTTTATTACCTCGAAAGAAGTCTAACACTCCCCATCCCACTGATAATCAACACCTTTCTTCATGATTTGGGAAAAGGGATTACACTTTCCATATAGATTCATGATGAATCGGTGTATATAGGCTAAGTAGATTTGAAAACCTCACAGCTCCCGAATGTTGCATGGGGGAGGCATCTGATTGGTGTCCTTGATCTTTTCAGATCGATCTTGATGCCTCTGTATCTGACAATGAAGCCAAGAAACTTTCCAGAGGTGGCCCCTAAGGCACACTTCAAGGGGTTCATCTTTATGTGGTTATAATGGAGAAAGCCGAACACTTTCTCGAGATATTTGATATGGTCTTGGAACTAGTGAGATTTGACCACCAGATCATCCATTTAGCATTCCACTAATGTCCTAAAGACTGTCTTAAATATGCGATGCATGGGATGCTGATAGGTGGCACCTGCATTCTTTATACTTAAGGGAATTACCTGGTAGAAAAAAGTATCTTGCAGTGACCTGAAGGATATAAACTCTTCATCCTCAGGGGATATTCAAATTTGGTTATACCTGGAATACCCATCCAGGAAGGAGAGAGTCTGGAACCTAGCTACGACATCAATCAATAGTTCTGTTGCAGGAAGGGGAAAATATTCCTTCGGACAGTGACGGTTGAGATCCCAGAAGTCGATGCAGACTCTGATCTGTCTGTTCTTCTTCCAAATAGGCATAATGTCGGCTAAACATTTGGGGTACGGGACCTCCATGATGAGGTTGTATCTGATGATCTTATCAACCTCAACCTCGACCATGAAACTATGATAAGGATGCATATTTCTAGGAGGATATTTAAACCCATGATGATTTTCTAGAAGACCGAGGTGGTGAACGGTGAATTGAGGATCTAGTCATGGAATCATGTCACAACTCTAGGAAAACCCATCACGATGCTACTTCATAAATTCCACATATCATTTTTTCTCTTCAACAGGCATAGTATCACTGATCAATGTGGGATTCAAATTCTTCTTGTTACCAAGGTTCACCTATACCAAATCATCGACCTTGGTGGAGACACCCTCTTCAAAAGTGTGAGGAGAATCCTCCAAATCCTCTTCTTCATTCATGGAGTAGAGATTCTTAGCAGGAGGTGTTTCTTGTAAGTCAACAGACCCTAATTGGACACTGGTTCCAGCCTGAGCGACAATGGAAACCGCATCGAGGAGCTCTGGTACTACCGAAACCATAGCGATGAAAGCCGTTTACCCAATCCCATCTGGCCTTCGACCCAAGGGTACATGCTTGATGATATCAAAGCAATAGTGGTGATTTGGCTTGAGATAGTTAATCCCATCTTAGTGAAATAAGAAAGTATGACGTATTTTAGTTTCCATGGGGTAGACATCTCGATACCTTATGGGAGTAGAAGTATCTAGGATCACCCAAGCATGATTTGTATAGGAATACGAGGTGATCTTCTGGAACCCCTTAATCTTGGGAATGTGCTTCCACCTCATTCCAAAAACAACAAAGTATTTCCCCATGTCTGGGGTTGTGGCCTCCAATCAATGGATTAGAAAAATGTAAGCATCATCTAGGCATGTCCATGGGCTGGTCGCAGCCGTAGCATGTTCAACCTCATTGGCCTGAATCTTCTTGTCCTTGATCTTATAATAGTCATCATCCAAGTTGTGGTCTTCACATGAGGTGAAGGGGGATACATCACCTTGGAGTACACCCACTTGAACATTAATGGAGTACTTAAGGCATTAGTGATACGAAGAAGGGACCACCACATGCAGGTGGATCCATGGCCTACCCATCAACGTGTTGTAGGAAGTTTCCAGCAAGACAACCACAAACTCGGTGCTATCCACCAGGCCACTAAACTAGGCCTTCAGGCAGATCATTCTGACCAGAGTCTTTTTTGTCCTATCATAACCTTGAATTTTCTGGTTAGAGGGACTCAGATCATCCTTAGACATCTTCATTTTTTAGAGTGTCTGGGTCAGGATAAGGTTGATCCCTAACCCTGTGTTGAAAAGATATATGAAAACATCCACACCATTGAAATGTAAAGTGATATACAGTAGGAGAATGTTCCCCTGTATGGGAGAACCTTCATCTTCTCTAGAGAAATAGATAATTTACTGACATTTTACATGCTCTACTTCATCAACATAGAAGGATTTTGTGACTACTACCTTCGTCTCAAACTGGAGGGGGCTTATTAAAGCCTTGTTAAGGGATTCACGCATATCCATCGATAGGAGAAGGGCCTCGAGGATAGAGAGACTTGTAGGAATACTATCCATATGCCTGAGAATATCATAATTCCATGCCAAGTGTGAACTTCTACTAATAAGAGTTTGTTCTGTGGAAGTGGGTATGATGAACCCTTCTGGATGAACTAGAGGTCGACTGGTGCTGGGAATGTCCCATTGCTCGCTAGTAGAAACTTGTATAGAAACTACCAGATGAGGAATAGATGACTGAGGGCAGTCTGTAACATAAATTGGCTGATCGTGGAATGGTCCGGGTAGCTCTTCTTTATCAAGTAGCACAAACAGCAGTGAAGGAGGACCTGGTGAAACCAAATGAGAAGGCTGCATGTGTTGGGATTCACACTGGACCTATTTTCTAGTTTTAGTGGCATGCACAGCTAGGCTGGAATTATTGACTGAGGAATTAAAACAAACCATATACCCATAGCTCTATTGACATTGGAGATGGTTGGGGAGGTTAGGAGGATCCTTGTGGCACTCCTCGTCATCAAGAATCATGTAGGGGTTTACCAGCTCCACAGTATTAACTGAAGCATACCCTTCATCGTTACTTGAATAATCCTCCATAACTGGATGGATCCTGGTGGTAATCTCCATCTCTGGGGGAATGAAGTTGCTGAGAGTACGGGATGACAATGGAATCGGTGGGGTATTTGTCTACCCTTGCGTTGCTGATGCTTTACCTTTTGGGAAGAGGAAGGCTGGGACATCGATGCAGAAGTAGTGGCTGCAGGTGACATAGTGAATTGTGAAGGATTGGGTCAATTTAAACATGCACTAATAATACCATGGGCATGGGTGATTGCCTTACGAGTCATCCATTAATCATATTTTTGAGACCTGCAGTTAGGAACCTGCTACCACTCACCTTCGTTGTCACTATCGTTGTTTGGCTGTATGAATACACATGCCACCTATGCTAGTTATGGGCCTAACCAGACTATGTTTTTATCAAACTAGTCTTGGATTCACTCTTTAAACACATAGCACTGCTTGAGGGTGTGACCTAGGATCCGGTGATGGGGGCAGTAATTGGGACAATCAGTGAGATCTACCTCTTTGGGTCTCCTATATTTCGGAAACTGTAGAATTCTATACTCCAAGTCACTTCAGAAATAACTGGGGACCTGAGACTTATTAAATGAGTAGGTTCAGTTCCTTCTATCTGGGAAGGGGGATATGGGAGCTTGGCCCTTATGAGGGGCTAGAGGATCCTGTCAAGGAGGTGGAACCTGATTATTTTGCTTAGGCGGCGGTGGCACCTTCCAATTTTAAGGTGGGTGCTGCTGGTTCAGAGGTTGTGCCTAAGGTGGAGAGACTCTATGAGGCTGTGGAGGTGGATCCACTGGTAATAACTCTATCTACCTGGGGACTTCTATCTGTGCTACCATGGTGGGATTAGCCTTAGAGGCTCTTCTGGAAAGAACTACAGGAGGCAACGTGTGTGCCTGCTTGGTCTACCGCAATACTTCCTCTAGATGTTTGGAATTATCAGAGAAATCTCAGAATCCCATGGGGTAATTCAAGGTGATGAGAGAGGGGACCAGTTCAATTTTGACATTCCCCACACACATTGTTAACAGCTATTCCTAATTCAGTGACATATCAAGGGAGTAAGTGAGGCCTTTCCACTGGGCGAAAAAGTCGGTGACATGATCGTTAGGCCTCTTCTTGCACTTGAAGAGGTCTGCAATACTCATCTTCCTAGTGATAGATTTGAACTGGTAAAGAAACTACCTACGGAGATCTTATGAGCTGGCTACTAACCCAATGGGTAGCTAGTTGTACCAGAAAAATGTAGGCCCTTCCAACATTTGTACGAAACACCAGAGTTTGGCAGCCTCTTGCTGCACTTGAGTTCCCAGTATGGGTCCACACCTTGAGATGAAGTGGCCCATATGCTGCAGTGGATCGTCTTTCCTATTAAAGGGAGAAAGGGTAGGATTTATGAAACCAGGGGTTGCTGGCATATCATTCACCCATGTCAGATATATCATGCCATCAAGTGGAATTTCCACCTGTTCAGTTTCCAAAGCCTTGATATGGGAAATGATCACTTCCATTGGATCATCTGGATAGGGATTCCTATCTTAGAGAGGGTCTATGTCTACTAGTTCATTGGAGGGTTCTTAAACATGATAAACAGGCCCAATGGCTTGTAGAGAATCTGGTGGGATAACCTGTAGGACTGCTGGGGGAATAACCTGTAGAGAGGCTGGGGGAGCCTGAGATGGGTCCTGAAGATTATCATGCTAATTAGGTAGATTTGGTTATACATACCACACACTGTTTCCATAAGCTCTTAATTCTACCCTGCTTATGTGGGTAGGATGGTCAAGGTCACTCAGTGGCAACTCGCCAAGGGAGAGTTGTACCTGCCTCCGCTGCCCCGATCAAGGATCACCGTAGTTTGGTCGCCGCTCTGTAGCATTTTCAGTGAGAAGTTCATCAACAATATTTTTATTATCCATGAGATATTGATGTAACACGACCTTTTCGGGATCATCCTTCATCTTCTATACTGATCCCGATGGTTCGGTGGGTTTGACGGTCCCAAGATGCTCTCTTCCCTTATTGGAATTTTGACCGAGGGCTAATGAATCAGTAGGTTTGTGAATACCTTGTAAATTTCTTTGCTGGTGAGTAATTATTCCCAATGGATCCAATAGGTGTGGCACTCTATCGGGGTTTAAGTTATCTTTAAGGATTTCTAGATCATTTTCTCCCTCTGGTAGGTCGGCCATGTCAGACACAACTCTACTTGAATGCGTATCCTCAATATCACCTGGTAAGTCAGGTTGGTTTCAGATAGAATTGTAATGAAGGGTAACATACTACCCCCAACCATGGAACTAAATGTGGGGGGAATCCTCCTTGATAATCCTACAGAGAATTTTATATCTCTGGATGCACCGATGTTGGAGGGTCTGATGGCGACCGAGCGACTCAGGATGCTGGGCCACAGGGAGTGCGACCAAGTCGACCATGCAACATTGATGGCCAATATCTTCAAACGTGTTCCTAACTATTGGGGTAATCCACTCACTAATAATGGAGATGAAAGTGCGTCGCCCAGGGAGTTTGGAAAAAACACACAACTTCCTCCTGGGTAAGTGATTCCGGCGCACTGAAGCTCAAGGTTGAAACTGGCCAGAACATCTCTGGGAAATGGTCTTCTGCAAGGATGTCCCAAAAACTTATCGGCTCAGACTCGGGATCCAGACCTTGGTTGACCCATTCATCAAATAGGTGTGGTTGAGGGACCTATAATGGCACTGAAGTGGACTATTGAGATGGTAGGTTGGCCAGTGGAGAATACAGCAAGCGAGATAACATGTTGCTGCATCTTGGGATGTCTTGCGATGAATGCAATGAATGCACCACCACAACTCAGTAAGATGGATTAGAAACCACAACATCCTTTGTAGTGGATATGGTTATTGATGGTGGGTTAGGATTCTGTTCGTCCTCTCTCGGTCCCCATAATAACTCTCTGTGATATTTGGTTGAGGTAGAGAATGACCCTATTGATGATAGGGAGGATTGAACGGCCATTCCCTAGAAAGAGGAAAAATCTTCCTCCTCCTAGATATATCTTCAAAGGGAGGAGGGAATCTGGTGGACCTCAATTTCTAAAAGGATGAGGCTTATATAACTCTTTCCTGTGTCATCCCTTGACACAGAAGATTGAGGTGAAGGTTCCATTATCTAATCTCATTCTACCTCAGAATCTGAGAAGCAGACAGGTGTAATCGTGGTCTTAAATGTCTCTCTATTCTTCTTATTGCAATGAAGACCTTCCCTCCTACCCTGGGATAGTTCTTCAGGACTGGGTCAGTTTCCGAATTGAGGAGGACCTTTAGCCGAACTGATGCTGGGGTGGAGAGGACTTCCTCCTAGGTGAGCTGGGGTTCGAGGAGCACCTAGACAAATGTCAAAGGGAAAATGGTAAGGACCTCCATTTCTGCTGGCTGATGCACAGGTGGAACCTCCATGGGAATCATTGGAGTGGGTAGGACCTCCAATGAATCTGGTGGGAGAATAGGCAGTACCTCCATGTGTGTTTCCCTTGGTAGTTTTGATACAAGGGGGGCCTTCATACTAGTCAAACTAAATATAGAGAAGATCTCCATGCTAGGTGACAATGAAGCGAGGGATACCTTCGCTTCTCTGATTTCCGGGATGAGGAGGACCTTCGTTGGTTGATTTAAGAACATGGGGAAGGACCCCACACTGATGGTTGACTGGACGTGGATGATATTTTAATCGGTGACCAATGACAGGAGGAATGACTCCATACCTTGGGTCACAGGTGCGATAGAAACTTTCGTGTGGGGTGTCAATGTGGTGGGGAGGACCTTCACTCAGATTGATGGTGGAATGGGGAGGACCTCGACACCGAGATTAGGATTGGGGAGGACATGTTATCTAATTGGTGTAGGCAAGGGGAAGACCTCCGTACTGGATATCATCGCTGTGGGTCGGCCCATAACGGACGCCACCCGTGTCGGTGACCACGAGAGTCAGCCCAACCAACCCTCAGGGTGGTTGGGGTTGTGATACGGGTCAGGAATATAAGTTCCCATGTTCAATATAAATTAATAATTGAGGGTATGAATTAGTGGTGTCACAAACCACTGTATATGTCGATGATGACGCCCCCTGGCGGGTGCCCTCCTTAGCTTGTGCCTGACGTTGGCATCAGGTTAACCGGACTGGGGATGGTGGTGAAGGTGTATAACTTAGCTTCTCCTTATCCTGTGGGGATGGATGGCAATGCTAACATGGACTATTTGGATCCATCCTTGGTGACCCCTAGGAAGGGATCACAATTGCGCTGGCCTAGAATTCCCTCACCTCATTAGCATAGGGGAGTGAGTCATCAAATCGTTCTAGGGAAAGGCTCTAAAAACGGTTGTAGGTCGGTGTGGGGATAAGTGGTGCCCTATGTGGCCCTTGGGGGTGGTAGTGATGATGAGGCATAGAATCCTCTAGGTCCTACCGGTCCATATCCCGGGTTGGGATAATATCCTCTTCCTTGTATCATCAAACGAGGTCATTAATAACCCTCCTCTGAATGGGTTCATATGGGGAGATGGGGTGTGGGTACCCAACAACTATAGATGCAAAGATAGTTGTAGAAGAGGTGGAGAAAAGTGGGATTTCTGCATTGGTGTTTCCCTAACCCCTGCCTCGGTAGGTGGGGTGTGATTGGTTTCCTTCCATGAATTCTTGGGTCCTAAAAAGCAGGGAGATTCAACCATTAGTGCTGAAAGGAGGAAAGGGATGTCTAGTGCCCCAGCGCCATTATGTCTACCACATTTGGTAAGAAGGATCCACGCTAACAACATCATTGTCCGAGATGTCCAACATTCAACTACCCCAATCTCTGGTGAGTTTCACGCCAGGTCTACTATTTTCTTGGCGGGACTTGACACCGGATCGATGGATCCGGTGACATTCTTATCCACTGATTTCTCGAATGATACTAATCTCTAGATTGAGGAGAAGAACATCACGTTGGGTTCACCATTTCAATTTCTGATGATTTCACTGGGGTGAACATCTGTCTTTGGGGGACATGCTGATTGTTGCCCCTCATTCCCGCTTTCCAAAGGTGGGAGGCATCCGTCACTTATTCAAGGACGTTTTCTCCTTGATCAAAACGGTATGATGGGATGTCAGTTCCTACTTTCTAGTATTCCTCCTCAAAAGTTGTTTCCTAGTCCGGGTCTCCATTAAATATTAATACGTTGTTCATGAAACTCTTCCTGGTTCCATATATTTGTGGAAGCTGGTTAATTACACTATTTCTGTCAGGACATTCCAAGGGGTTAATTCAGGGTAGCAACCTTCGATTGGGGGAGTAGTCATATTGGAAATTAGTAGCGTGTCTGGATGTTGAGACATTGGTGCGTCTGTCTTTATTTTCCCTATGATACGACCTTTCGTGGGTGCGGAAGCCCAAGGTATCCCACATCGAGTGTAGGGATTTATATTCCATAAGCAAGTATCTGATGTTTTCCTCAACTTCCCATGTTTGAAACAGGGTATTCTATGAGTTTAACATCTATTAGATATGGATCATACTGATCAGAACACCGATAATAGTGGATAAGATAGGCACATCCCCAAGAGGGAGCACCTAAGGGGGTTTACAGAATGGGCGGATCAAGATGTCTAGTGAAGATGGATCCGAGGATGCTTAGGTCCCAGCAAGGGGGTAACCATGGTTTACCATTAGCTGGGATTGAATCTCAGGGAGGTTTCTTACTTACCCTGTCCCGTGGGACAGGGATCAAACCCAAGTAGTTCGAAGGGGTGATGAATCGGGGTGCATGCAGAGGACAACAACCCGAAGACATGTTGGGGATTACGCGTGGATAACAGCCCATCCTAATAGGAGCACTCTTGGTTGGATGGTTATGGATTGTGTGGGGATTATGCATGGTCAGCTACCTGATTGATGTTATGAGCAGCAAGGATGTGGGTGACATGATTTCATTGGGATGTGGCGGCTTGGGTAAGAATCAGGATGGACATGGATGGTTGAGTGAAGTGGATGAAGAATGATATGGAACCTTTGTGAAGATGATGATAGTTTTGGGATTGAACCTCAAGGAGGATTCCTACGTATTCCCATGGTGGGAAATCAAATTCCATATAGTTTGGTGGTGCGATGGGACACCTTTGGAGGTAACCCTAAAAAATGGACGCATGGATGGGACCCGGAGGAAGTGGAACCTCCGAGTTAGGACATGACCTTCCCAAAACACAAAGGCTCAAGGGAGAGACCAGGATGAGACATGGGTGATGGTATTGAACCTTAGGGAGGCTTCCAACATATCCCCATGGGAAGGAATCAAAGTACATGTAGTTAAATATGGGGAATGAAATCAGGGTGTATGCAAATGACAACGACCCAATTACATACTAGGGATTACGCATGGTTAGAAACCCAAGAGTGGGTCTGGCGCCACTAGGAAAGACCGGAGAGGGGGATCCCGACAAAGGAGACTACAAAAAATTACTGTTGGTTGGGTACTATAATGGCTTACCATTTTTTGGGGACTAAAATGGCTTACTGTTGGTTGGATTTGAACCTTAAGGAGGCTTCCTACGTACCCTGTCCATGAGACAAGGATCAAAATCCATGTAGTTCGAATGAGTGATGAATCAGTGTGTACACGGAGGATAAAAATCAGAAGTCATGCTGGGGATTATGCATGGATAATGGCCCAAAGAGGAAAAATGGGATTATGCATGGTAAGCGGCCCAATAGTTGGTATGACGCCACTAAGGGATGGACCAAGGATGCGGGTCCCAGTAATGGGGACACCAAAGTTTACCAGTTCTTGGGGTTGAACCTTAGGGAGGCTTCCTACATACCCTATCTAGGAGATATGGATCAAAACCCAATTAGTTCAACTTCATGTAATTTTATGTTGTGCGGGACGAAAGGGTGGCATACAGTTTAACATCATGCATGATAAGGGTGAATCGACGTGAAGTGATTGGGACTGATGGGTGATGGGTTTGAACCTCATGGAGGCTTTCTACATACCTTATTTGGAAAGGTTATAGATCAAAGTCCACGTAGTTCATAATGGGTGTTTGGGGCTTACGTGCTAAGACATTCTAGGAGGAATGTCATGGTTGATGCTTACTCTAAGACCACATGACTGATGATCGGTGTGATAAACAAGAGGTAGAAAAGACCTGATGAGTGCATCATTAAAGGTTCATCCACAAGGAATAAAATGGGGGTTACATGTGGTTAGTGGCCCAAATAGGAAATAGGGTTTTACGCATGGTTAACGGCCTAGGGAAATGGATATTGGGACTTAATCCAGGATGGAGGCCCGATGGAGACAAATCCCAGAGGGAGAGGGATAAGGCAAAGAAGGTCCCTGTTCCCATATATCCTCTAGTATTTGGGCACATAATAAGAGATTAGGGGTAGGGATGCTACCTCCCACAAGAAAGGCCAGGGGATTACACTAGGATGGTTGCCCTTCTCTGTGTACAGACACCACTCCAGCAAAGAGGATCTCATTTCATGTGAGGAATATCTTGCTTTTGCGGAGACTAATGGGTGTGGATAATGTCTAAGATGGGGAACCCCACATATTTTGCATGGGGAAAGGCCATAATTTAACATCATGTTTTGAAGACAATGGTGCTTGGCATTTTAACGTCTTGTAGCTCAGATGAGGCGGGTTCACTCCACACCCCTAAGACTTACATAACTGATACCCACCCACACTTGGGGAAGGTAAGGCATCAACAATGCCATGTATAGATGGGGTTTTGGAGAGATCCATTGAAGGGATCATGTTATCATGGCTATGTGAAAAAGAAATATCCAGTAGCATGCCTATGAGAAGAAGAATGAGGCTAAGAAACGCAACATGAAGCACTGCCCAAGGAACCTTGAAATCACTTCATATAAACTTGGAGGGTCGTATGGGAGAAGGGTTCATAGAATAGGTGTGTTGTGCATAAGCACCTGAAAATGGTGTTCAGGGAAGCGACATTGAAGACATGCCTAAGGGATCACACCAGGAGGGAGGCTTGCGTATAAAAAGTATATTTTGGTCGCAATAGGCACACAAATTAGAACTGTTGCATGAAATAGGAGACATGTGCATGAAATAAGCCAGTGTTGTATAGATAAAGGATGCTTGCACACAATTGGAGGAGTATTTTGCATAAATGTCTTAACAATAACGGAATCTGGCGAGGGTCAAGCCCTAGTGGTCACAGCTGAAGGAGGACCCCTGGGAGACCTGTCATGGAAAATCTTATACCTGAATGCCATATTTTGTGTGTTAAGGGATGTATTATATGCATGGGAGTCAGTTCAAATTATTTATCCTCAAAAATTTATGGGGTTTCACTTATATTTATAGGTGATCGGTGGTTAGTGGGGGCATTTAATTCAGCCGGTGTGAAAAACTATCCCCGTCGGTCAGCCGCGCCAGACTTTTCTATGTTGGTGCACTAAAATCCCCATGGTCGCGCAAGATTTCATGCGGTTGAGCACTTTTTTCTTGCACCCCAGGGATTTTATGTGAAACCTTCATCCCATCCCAGGATGGTTCGTTTGAGTTGAAATATGACTTTGTTTTTCCCTATAATTCCCACCTGAGGCCTTCGGCGGATTTTGATGCTTATAGTGACCAACAATGTGATTACCCTAAACACCATTTGGGTGTGTTTGAATTGACCTATAAAATGTAAATTCCTTATTTTAATTAAATGAATGATAAATCATTATCTGGAATGTGTGTTTAGGTATATTTAAATATACCACTTAGCCTTGATCAAATGTAATTAAATTAGAAATTGGTTGTATGTCCTCTTTGAACTTTTCATGTATGATGAAAGGTAATAGAATGAACCTAATGAGAATGTAATTGGAATTATTATTTAATAGACTTAAATGAATTATGTTACATATAAATTAAACGTTTAAGGTTACTATTACATATGAACCTTTTTTATCTTCATAACAATGGTTATACTTGAGCCCACCTTGGATTCCCAAGGGAATGCCTTGAGCACTCAGAGGATTCCATTCCGATTCATTGAGCGAGTTATCAAAGGGAGATAAAAATTGTAATATAGTCTTTTTATATTAGTATATACCTAAAATGTACCCATAGTATCCCTTCATTTTCTTTACAGAAATTAGAATTCCTTGGATGCACTTCTTGTATTTAGTATGATGTCTTAAGACGCACAACATTGTGGATTATTCTCCTTGGGATCCAATCATTTTTATCCAGATATTTAATTTGTACATGATCCATGGAATTTTTTAGAAATAATTATATTGGAATTACTTGGGTTACCCATTCAATTATACTTATCCTCTTATTTCTAGGATGCATGGTTTTGTACCACAAGCTAGCCTGACCTTCTAATTTCAAGGATTCCTTGTTAACTCCATAGATACTTTATGATTATTACTATCATTAATTATATCAGATTAATAGTATTGTAGTACTAAATCCATTGACTAAATAATTAAATGAACATGTTCTCAGAGACATCCAACTTAGGCTAAAGCGGGTATGGTCAGCCAGGTGTCCCATGAGGAACCTGATCTCAACTTGGGTTGTATTTATTTCCTTATTTACTTTGATATACCTACAAAATATTATAGTTTATATTAATAGGATGGATTTTTATAGAAATAATTAGTGGTGGCATACTGAGTTTAACTAACACCCTATCTGGGCCACCGATGATACCTGAGAATATTTCATGATTTCAGGTATAGATGAGTGGAAGCATCCAGTTATGGATGCATAACTTATTGTATTAGGGTGTGAGATTGGTAGCAGATGTCTGATCCAGTGCTCAGGATTCTTGGAATTTTTTTCTTTTTGAATATTTTTATTTTTTTTATATCAAGTATGATTGATCCTATTTTAGATACATGTTATCATTTTTATATGGAACTATTCATTTTTTTAGTTTATTATTTATGGATTAGATGTTTGTACTTTCTCTTTCCATTTTCCTTTCCATTATTATTAATTATGTTGGTTATTTATATATTGTTTATTTATATATTACACTATAATTATGAGGGTATAGTCTCCCCATTGTACCACCCTAGACCCTCGATGCTTGTCTGAAGCCTCTAGCATATGGGGAGGGGTGCTTGAGTCTATGTGGCCAACCAGTTCAGCTACTATTACCAGGTATGCCAGGATGGGATTCCACAAAGTGGTATTATAGATTTATTTTATTTGGATTATTATTTTGGGATGGTAGAAAGGAAACAAGGATGTGTCAAAATTTGGTAATGACCATGTTCTTGGGAGTATCTAACCCATGTGTGGGAGAAAATCCGAATTTCCTGGGATGGGACTTGATGGTCTAGATTATGCTTATTTTTGTTGATTTGATTCCACCATTGGGTGAAAAAAATTATGTGTGATGTTATTATTATTATGATTTTTGATTAAATTTTATTATTTTCTTGATATGGGAATGAAGAATTAATGATGTATTAGTTTTGTCACTTTAGGGAATAAAATGTCATGCATTATTCCATGCCATGTAGGTTTCATTTCCTAAATTCATAATAATTGTTGTATGTTCCTTGAGTGATATATCTATTACGAAAATGAAATTTCTTCAGTAAAAATGAGATTGAATAGTTGGTTATTAAAGTTTATTCATCAACCTAAATGGTTTTATCCTGTATAGTTTAATGTTTCCTCATTAATTTATCAATTATCACATGTTTGAGTTATGTAACTGATGTAACATAGACTGAATTATTAATTGATTTTGAATATATGAATTTCATTTGTAATTTAAAGAGTGAATGTACCTATATAAATTGGGAATAATGATTCATCTAGTCAAATCATTTTATATTACCTGATACATTCTGATACCAAATGTAAATGTTTGGATGTAGTTAAATGAATTACCAACCATAATTTATAAAAACAATTCTTGTATAAATTGGGAATGATACTCATATAATTGGTCTATAAAATTAATTCAAGAATCAAAAAATAAAAAATACCAATATGATCACTGTTAAATGGGGATGAAAATTGAAAATTAAAGGGTGATTTTCTCTATAACTTGGAATTGACTATCCATATACTAAGACTCTTATAGTAAAACAGATAACTTGAACGAGACCTGAACTTAGTAGTGGGCAGTAGGTAGTGTCTCTCAAGATTCGTTGTGACCAATATTACCACCCATACAAGGATCTAGGAGAAGGAATATGGGTTTGAGTATTATATAGGAATTCTTATGCCTCTCTCACTCTTATATCTGTGATCTTAATCATTATTAATTCAATCTGAGGCATGTTCTTATTATTGGTATAGTTATTTTACCATGATTTCTATGAGTCATGTGCCATGAGGGAGGTGGAAACCATACTCTAGAGGTGGTGGTCTATAAGCCACTTGTGTTACCTCTAGTAGTGCCACCTATAACACCTCCTGTTATTCCCGATGCATGTGATGGTCCCCAGTTTTGAGATGGATTACTTCATATTATATAGACTATAAAAGGATATGCATGAATTTTACCTCATATGGTAGAGTTTATTAAAGAGTTTCAGCATTAGAATCCACCCATGTTTTCATGGGATGGAAGTCCATAGGTTTTGGAGTCTTGGATGGAGGCCATTATATCAATTTTCAATCACCTTGAGACACCTACTAAGAGGATAGTTAATCTTGCCACTTACATTATTTGTGATTACTCCAAACAATTTTGGGATGTTCTAAATTAGGATGATCAACACCTAGGTATGACTTGGGGGAATTTAAAGTCGAGTTTTTATGAATTCTTCTTTCTGGAGACCTTGAGATATGATAAGGCTAGAGATTTAATGCACCAAGATTAGGGTACTATGTCATTCATGGGCTACTTTTCTTTTTCTTATAGAGAAAAAATATTTTTTATTGAACCTAGAAGGATATGAGACTTCTAGGGTGAGGTAATTATAGGATGGGATTCAATACACCATCCAATCTCAGGTAAATGTCATCAAGATAAATACCATATCAGAGTTTGTAAATCAAGATCTCATTATTGAATGAAATTTGGGGGAATCCAACAGTACATGTCATGGTGGCTTAGTATCAAGACAGATTAGTGGTTCCTCTAGTGGTCACAAATTTTGACATGAGAGTTCTCAATGAGGCAGTGATAGCCAGATTATTTGTACTAGAATTTTAGTAGTGTTCCATCACCATGAAATGAAATTTCATTTGAATCCACATTATGATAGGAACAAAGTTGAGTGTAGAGCCTATAGCCAAATGGGTATCTACATAAGTTATTCCAGACCTTCCCATCTATTTCCAGTGGAAGAGGACCCATGCCAATTCCACCTTCCAGAGTAGGATCAGTAACTCCACATTAGGGATGGAGCTGGGGTAACACCATACGATCAAGTTGAGGAGGAGGTCATTGACATGATAGCCATATTTTTTTTATCATGAAAAAATTGGACCAGATCAAGGTAGTATAGTTGTAGCTCATGCGCAAGAATCAAATTAGTTGCATGTAGTACAACTAATACTCAAGGAGCAGAGCACAAGAGTGTCGATTATACAATTAACTATTCTATCATCCTCTACTACTATATCTGCTTTATTCAATATAGGCACCTCACACTCTTTATTTTTGAATCAATCATAGAAATTATTGGGATTGAAATTCAATACTTATATGGAATGAATAAACTTGATAATCCATTGGGAATTTGATTAGATAGTTTACACTAGTGTAAAGAATGAACATGGAGGTAGGAAGTTGTCATTTCTTATTGGACCTATTCATCCTCGAGATGATAGGATTTAATTTCATTCTCAGGATGGACTACTTGGACCCTTATCACATTTATGTGGACTTATATCACTTTAGAGTATCATTTACATCACCGGGGGTTGATAGTTATCTTCACAAGGGTGAATAGGATATCTAGGAAATTAGAGATGGACCAAATCATCTTGGTCTAGGTGGAGTGATAGCCCGGATGTCTAGACTTTATATAGAGGATAAAAGAATAATCTATGATGAAATTACTCCTATAATATATAATTTTCGGGATGTATTACCTAAATTTTTTTTAGCTCACCTCCTGAGGGAGAGGTGGAGTTCTCTATTGAGATAGTTCCAAGAGTAGCACTGGTTACATGATGGATACAACTGAGTTGAAGGAGATCAATAGGAAGTTAGAGGACTTGGAATCTAAGGGTTTTATCTGACCTAGTATCTCACCTTGGGTCTCACTCATGATTTTTTTTCAGGAATATGGATGGGACCCTTAGGCTATGCGTAGATTACCAATGGTTGAACTAGCTTTTGATTAAGAAAAAATACCCATTTCCATACATAGATGGTATTTTCAGAAAACTCTGAGGACCTAGAGTATTCTCAAAGATTGATTTGAGATCAGGTTATCATTAGGTTCATGTTAGACCATAAGATATACCATGTACAACATTTTATAGTAGATATGTCTTGTAAAAGTATTTGGTCATGCCATTAGGTCTCAAAAACATGCCATAAGTTTTTATGGCCTTGATGAATTATTTTTTTCACCCATACCTAGATTCTTTTATTGTGGTGTTCATGTATGACATCTTGGTGTGCTCACAGACTCAACACGATCATTCCAGACACCTTGATATCATTTTGAGAATAATTATAGAGAATAAGTTTCATGCCAAACTCACCAAATTCCACTTCTAGATCAACAAGGTTCACTACCTAGGTCATATATTATCATAATTTGAAGTATTAGTTGACTAAGAGAAGGCTAGGATCTTAGTTTTCTAGGAGAATCCCAATAATGTGTTTGAAATATGGAGTTCCTTGGGGTTGGATGGAAATTACAAGCACTTTATGTAGGACCAATCACACATTGTAGAACCTCTAAATAGTTTGACTAAAAATGAAGTGAAGTTATTGTGGTACAAAGTGTATGAAAAGTACTTTCAAGAGTTGAAAGGTAGATTGAATTTAGTACTAGTAATGATTATACCCGAGCCTGGTAGAGGCTATATAGTGATTTGTGATGATTTAGGGATTAGGCTAGGTGAAGTAATTATATAGGAAGATAGAGTTGTCACATACGAGTCTCAATAGTTGAGGCCTCATGAATATAACTACCAAAATCATAATATTGAGCTTGAATAAGTTGACCATGCCTTACGTTGCTAGATACACTATTTGTTGGGGGAGTACCTTTTTGTGAAGATAGACCAAAAAATCAACAGGTATATCTTCACATAGCATGAATTATACCTTGAAAAATGGAGATGGTTCTAATACATTAAGTCCTTCAAATTTAATGTTACCTATATGCTTAGAAAGGGCAATGTGGTTACTGATTCTCTAATCTATAATACTCAAACACAATCTGTTTAGGAAGCCAGTGATTAATAGTGGTTGAAGGCTATTATTTTTGAGATGAATCTGGAGGTTCAGGAGAGTTGAGAGCATCCTCTTCTTATAGCATTGGTGGTATCCTCACAACTTATGGATTGAGTAAAGAGGAGGTAGTTTTCAGATACTGAAGTCTTGGTCCCGAGGGATAGTATTTCAGGCACTGACCCATCTCCCGATTGGTCGGTCGATGCCTAATGATATGAGATAGGAACTGTTGTAATAATCCCATACTTTAAAATGTAAAATGCACCCCGGGATTTCCAATATGTATCATGATATTCACCATAAGTATTGGTGGCTTGGGATGAAACGTTATATTGTAGGTTTTATCACAATTTGTTCCTCCTGTTAGTAGGTGAAGGTAGAGAACTAGCAATCTTATGGATTTTTACAGTCATTACCGATCCCGTAATAGAAATGGGATGATGTTACAATGGATTTGGGTACTTTTTTACTAAGGTATTCTTGAGGTAGTGATGTTGTTTGGGTAATCATGGACAGACTGATGAAGGTATCCCACTTCCTTCCTATATTAGAGACCTTATCACTGGATGAGTTGGGGATATTATATGTCACTGAGATTATATGTCTACATGGGTCCCTTGTACTATCCTTTCTGATAGGGATTCCTATTTTATATCATGTTTTTGGAAGGGGTTTTAGAAAATACTGGGTAAATAGGTACTTATATTTATATCTTACCACTCTCAGAATGATGACCAATTAGAATGGACAATATAGTTTCTAGAGGATATGATTCAAGAAAGTTTCCTTGATTTTGGGTGTTCTTGGGAAAAGCATATCCTTATTGAAGAGTTATCCTATAATAACAGCTATTAGGTGACCATATAAATTGATTGTTATGAGGCCTTATATGGTAGGTTGTTCCTATCACATATGTGCTAGTCAGAGGTAGGGGAGGTAGCGCTAATATGACCTCATCTCATCCAAGAGAATTCATATAATGTACAACTTATCAGGAAGAAAATGGTTACTGCTCAGTCTTGAAAGAAACCATATGCCAATAATGACTATCGAACACTAGAGTTAGAGGTGGGAATTCATTTTTTCTTACAGGTTTCCCCTAGACTAGGGTATATATGGATATGGAAGTAAGGGAACTTACTCCTAGGTTTTTTGGATCTTTCTATATTTTGGAGAGAGTCGGGCCAGTAGTATATTGGTTTTATTTACCTCATAGGTCCCATACCATGCACGAAATCTTCCATATATCACATTTTTTTTAATTTCAAGCCGACCTTTCTCATACTTTTTATCATCATGATATTGAGTTGGAGGCTGATGATTCTTTTTAGGAGTATACTATTCATATCATCGATCAGAGCATGAAGGATTTATAAGGTAGATCTTTCCCTTTAGTATAGATTCTATGGAAGCACGACTGTGTAAAGGATGAGGCTTGAGAGAGAGAGAAGCTGATGTACATTCTTAGTAGCAGGAGTTGTTATAAGACAAAGTTTTACTAACCTTGCAAGGGAAACTCAGGGATGAGTTGATTTAAGGGGGGGAGACTATAATAACCTAGTTTTTCTATGAGGTATGGAACCTTTTCTTTTCAGTTTAATTCCTTAGTTTTGACCTATTGTGAATTCTTATTGATTATATGGAAGAAATGTGAGTTTATAGAGATTGTTTGGAGCCTAGAGCCCTGAATTTGGGAGGACACAACTAGGACACATTGTTATTAGAAACCATGTAGCCTAGTCTTCATGGTTAGATAAAACCATGTGGGGTATTTCAATGCACAATAGAGTGCCACATATTTTTTATTAACTATGAAATATAGACCACATGAACATGCGAATCATCTCATACATGAGACAATGGGGTTTTTCATAGGATTCACATGGTTAGTCTAACTGTGAACCTAGAACATGAGAGGGGTGTCTTGTGGAATATATGGGTTCATTATTAGAGAATAATTTGGACAAATGTGCAGCAAAACCATGTGAATTTTTAATTCTGGGAGAAATGAAATTTTTTTCCTCCTTTGTTTTAAAGAGGCGAACCCTCTTTCACCCTTTATTTCTAGCGAACAAAAACCTCCTTCCCACACTATTTAGAGATCCTCCTTAATCCTAAAGCTTATATTTGATCATATTCTTCCATATAGACTCCTAATAAGGATCTGTCTATCATGTTGGATCACCACCAGTAAGATATCCCTTCATTTAGCTCCTTTCATCGTTCTTCTTCCAAGAGATAGAGTTATTTTGGCCTGATCTCATATGCTCTATTTTCAAGTCATTTGTAGGATATTCCATTTTCTTATAATCTAAGCCAAACCAAATTTTGATACTGGATGAGTATTCTTGTATAGGAATAAGGTAGGTGGACTATGACTTATCCCTCAAAGTCTCACCATTTATAATTTTTTTTTCGTTGTACACATTGTAGTTTCACCAGGAATTTCTCCCTAAATTTATATGCCTTAAATTCAATAATTTAAATTTCAAACAAAGGCCCTTGAGAGATAATTTAATATTATTTAGGGTTCATACCTCAACACCAACCACCCAATTAGGGTGCATCCCTTGATATGATTTTACTGACCAAAAATATGATTATCCAAAACACTGTTTGGGTGTCCTTGACTTGAAGGTTATTATGGTAAGTCCTTGTTTTAATTAAATGAATGATAAATCATTTAATGGAAAGTATTATTAGGTATATTTAAAGATATCACTTGGACTTGATCAAAATTAATTAAATTAGAAATTGGTTTCATGTCGTCTTTGACCTTGTCATGCATGATGAAAGGTAATGGAATGATCCTAATGAAAATATAATCGGAATGATTATTTTATATCCTTAAATAACTTATGATACATATGTACCCTTTTCAGATTTATAAGAATGGTCATACTTGATATCACATTAGATTCCTATGGGAATTCCTTTAGCACTCATAGGAAACCATTTTGATTCATTAAGTCAGTTAGAAAGGGAGATATACACCTTGGAACATTATATTTGTCTATTAGTAGATGCCTGACATAACACTGTAGGATACATTCAATTTCTCTCAAGGAATTTGAATTGCTTGGATGCACTCCTTGGATTCACGTGATGTATTAGGTCATGTGACACCTTGTATTATTTCCTTAGTATCTAGTCATGATTATCCTATAATTTACTTTAGAGTTGATCCATGTAATTAGTTAGATATTCTTATAGTGGAATCCCTTGGGTATACCCCTTGTAATACACTTATCCCCTTATTTATAGGATCCATTTCTGTGTACCGTGATCTAGACTGACTTTCTAAAGTAAAGGATTCACAGTTAACTCCTTGGATCATTTATAATTATTACTATCATTACTAATCTCTAATCACTGGTATTTTATTCATAAATACATTAAGTAAATATTTAAATGAACATGTTCTTAGAGACATCCATATTTGGATGAAGCAGGCATGGTTGGTCGAGTGTCCCTCAAGGAACCTGAGCTTCAGTTGGGTTATATTTTTTTCCTTCTTTACTTTGATATACTTGCACACTATTACGGTTTATATCCACAAAGTGGATTTTTATAGACATCCTTGGTGGTGGCCTACTGAGTTTAACTGAAACACTATTTGGGCCATTGATTGTACCCAAGAAGATTACATGATTTCAAGTGTGGATGAGGGGAAGAGTCCAGTTATGGATGTGTGACTACTTGTATTACGACGGTATCTTGGTAGTAAAATAATGGGCTAGTGCTTGAGATGCATGGATAACTTTTGGTCTTTTTGAATCTTTTGTATCTTCCTACTATCATGTATTCTTGATCCTATTGAAGATACATGGTATGATTTTTTATATGGATCTGTTCAATTTTTTACCTAATTATTTATGGATCAGAGGTTTATACTTTCTCTTTCTGGTGTCTTTTACATTATTATTTATTATTTTGGTTATTTATATATTTTTTATCATTGTGTTCCCCTATAATTACAAGGGTATTGTCTTCCCAATGTACCACCTTAGATCCTCATTGCTAGTTAGTAGAATTTTGTGTCTGGGGAGGCAAGATTGAGTCCATATGGCCAACCAATTAGGATACTATTACTATATGAGATGTATTGGGATGTCACAATGCACATGATAAATAAAATAACCCAATAAGTAATAGTACGAAATATGGAAGAAATACAGTCATACAAGGATTATCTCCCATCATTATGATCACATATATAAATAAATTCATCAAAAAAATAAATAAATAAATAACTAGAGGCTCAAATACATCCCCAATCCTCCTCTCAAACCCAATTTCCAATACCAATCAAGCTTCTCAACTCAATAATAAATATAATACCAGTTTTATTTCCAAATTATGCCCGTTAAATGTGAATGATCTACTTAGGTACCCAAGTGGCATGGATGCGTGAGTATGGTGTGAGTATATAACTCAGTAGGGAACCACCAATGTGGCCCCGTATATAATGGTTGTATCTAGTGAATGCACATGTGAAAATTGTAGCTAAAATAAGTAAATAACTATAATAAAATAAATAAACACTACACTACATAATTTAACCAATGATGGGGTGTCTATGAGCACTTCATGATGGATATCACCACCATAACCACTCATAGGAACTAAGAACTACCCTAGTATCAATATTTAGCATCGATCCTCAGGACCGTGACCTTGATCTACCATACTAGATTCAACCTGTACTGGGTGTCTCCGAGAACATCACAATGAGAATTCTAACCATATAAAAACTAGATCCAAATGTATGACCTAGGAATCCCTATAGATCAGGTTCAAATGACCAAACATCTCACTATAAATAGTTCAAAAACTAAATGAAAGGTTTCCTAGGAATCTCTACAAAATCTAACTATAAAAATGGTTTAAATATAATTCATGATAATATTAGGAAATCTATGAATCAGAATCATATCCTTATCACCATTCCAAATAGATAGATCCTTGGCATCCCAATCGAAAACATGTATCTTCAATAGGATATACTGGTTGGATCCTATGGATGGCCTAAGAATCACATAATAATAAAATTTATCATAATAAAATCCCCAAGTTTGTACAATTGGATCTTAAAAATACTAGGAATCCTAGGTACCTTTGGAATCTAGGGTGTCACATATTGAACTAAGGTATAATCCCAACATCTTGGGAATTCTTACATGGATCAACAGATGGATCCTAGGAAGCACATATGGGAATCCATGATTCCATCATCCCATCCATGTCGTATCACAAAGGTATCACATAATTCTAAAAATCTCAATCATAGGAATCATATATGGAAATCCTCAATAGAACCATAATATCTCACTAGGCCCATATGTTGGGTACCAGGAATCACTTCTAGAAATTTATAGCTATATAAAGAATAAAAAAGTGAAAGCATAAGCATAAGGTATGAGTTTTCCAAATTCCTAAACCCATAACCTCCATCCATAACTCATAAGGATCACATCATCAGTATATGTTCTAAGTTGACACCAGGTACCATCTCTACCCTTTCCCAAGTCCACCCACTCAATAGGGTCACAAGTCATATGGGAACTTACTAGGCCCCCTTAGGTTTCATCAAGTCCCTCTTCTACTCTTAGTAAAGTCATACTAGAGAGATATCCTTAAGACCATTCCATTTCTTAGGTGTCCTAGGTTGGCCCAAATAGTCGACCCATCCGCCGGCCTCTAAAGGGACTGACCACCAAGGTAGTCACATCCTAGTGGGGGAAGAAGACCCACCCCTTGATCATATTAATGATCCCAATGATCCTAGGGAATCTCTCATGACCAACCCCTTGGACATACATACCCATGTCACATGGTTTAATTTATATTATTGACCATCAGTGATTGTGATGTCCAGCTAGCACATGAGGGTCCACTGAGTCCCTCAATTGTTTTCATTAGATTATTGGATTCAATTTTTATTAAAATGAATACATTTTTAAAGTGTTACACCACCTAAAGTGGTGGTTCCATGCATACCATATGCATATAAAAAATCTATAATATCAAGGGTAGATGCACAAGGACCACCTACCATTTTAGAAGCTTTACCATTTATTTTACAAACATTGAGTGTAGCTACTAAGGACCATCTATTATCGTCCATCAATATCCAATCTCATCTCAATGACCCGAGCTCCTAAACCTTGCCAAAGATCATTAATTAATTAATTATAACATTTATAATCAATTAATTAATTCGGTTTAACTCAATATATTTGGAGACCACTCACTAGGTCATCCTGTCGCATTGGAACTAAAAGTGATAAGGAGAAATCCACTACCAAAATGAATCAAAACCTAAGACACACAAAACCCCAATTAAAATCACAAATTCAATGATCTGATAATTTAATTTAGGTATGAAACCCTTGTAAAATTCCAAATGGTGATGTAGGTTAATATAATGACACATGAAAGTAGGAATACATCATCTTAGGCTCCCCTATAGCTAGGCTGCAAAAAATCCGTAAAGAAAATAAGTGATTTAACTATCCTTTAGTGATATAAACATTTACCCCTAAAACAAAATTAATGAAATCAGATATGAATGAAGGAAAATAAAATTAAATAGGGAATGTTGAATAACTTACCCTCCAACACCATCCAATATCACCCAAGATTGAAAAGAATGATGAAGAAAGGAGAGAGGGGAGCTACGACTAAAGTCCTCCCCATGCCCCCTCCCATTTGATGAAGAGGGGGGGGGGATAAGAAACATTTTTAATTAAAAAATACTTCCAACATGTTTCATAGAGTGAACCACGTGGTAATTCTATGAATTTTTAGAGGAAAACCCTGATACCCTCTTTTCACTTCTTGAAACCCCCTGGCACACCCCATGAAAAAATTTAAAACATGAATACCCATTTTGTGTCATGAATGGGCTTTTAAAGTAGTTGTTTGCATCCTCAATCACCCATTACTCCTATGGAACTTGTCTAAACATATAGTATATCCATAAAAGCTTAAGACACATAAAAAAACACCATTTTGTGACATTAAAACTCTCAAAACCTTAGTTAGAATTCAGGTTCTTAGAATAAATAGACCATAAAAATGAAAATGAAAATTCTTGTAGGATTTAATAGCTTATCCAAACACGGGGTTTTACAGATACCATTGTTATGTTTCAAGGGATTTAACAACTATAATTAAATATGGAAAAAAAATAAACCTAAATAAATGATTAAAAACAATAGATAAATGAAATAATATATACTATAACACATGGAAACCTATGTACCTTTCACTGTGATAACTGTAACAATAATCTTTACAAAATGTGATTAATGAAGAAAACATGAGAGGAATCAAAAAGAAATCACTCCTTCACATATTTACATGGGATTTATGAATTGATTGATGACTGAGTGGGATCCTCTCATCTACCACAACATATTAGTTCTATGTGAAGAAAAGGTGTGAATAAGAGAGTTATGTGGGATTTTTTCCAAGTATTTAACAAAATTTCATGCACCCCATATCATGTTGAATGTTCATTAAATATCCATTAAGGTCACTCCTTGAGTGTTAGTACATTTAATAAATTTTTTACAATGAATGAGTAAATTCCATTTGTCCATTCATGTAATCCTCCCATGAATACATCTACTTCATAAATGTTTTATCTCATGAAATGATTAATAATGACATCCAATGAGAAATATCACTCAAACATTAACTTTTGATGTTTGAAGTCCATAATAATCATATAAAGTGGAATAATATACCATGAATTATGATAAATCTAATAATACAATATGTCATAAGTGGTGAGTAACATTAATTCCTGCGTTATAATATCCCCATATTATAAAATAATACATGAAAAATACATCATATGTATAATTAATTCATGGAATATATCCTTTATAATATATCATCAAATCTTGTTAAGTACACAAGGATGTTCTTAACAACAATACAATGTCTCTCACTAGGATTAGATTTGTATATAATAGTTATGTTCAAAGCATAAGTGAAATCAGGTTAAGTAAACAACCTGGAATATATGATAGATCCTATGACGAACACATAAGTAATCCTATCCATCATTTTTTACTCATTAATGTTTTTGAGTATTCCTAATATTTTCTCCATAAAACAGAGGGAAAGAAAACTTTTTTTAGAGTTCTCCATGTTAAATAAGTTTAGAAATTTACCAATATATATTCTTTAGCTCAATCCAATAAGCCTTCTTAATCTATATATATAGATCTTCATACCGAGTATGTAGGTTTCTTCACCCATATATTTCACTGAGAGACATTTTATCTACCATATCTTTACATAATATAATGTTGGGACATTATTTATTAGAAACAGTATGTCTACCACATATAATGTTAGAAATACCAAAATACTCCAACTAATCCACATATATAAAAACGAATTATCTATGTTTTTATTAAAATGAAATTATTTGATTTCATCATAAAACTGAGTATTTAAACTCCAAGAAGATTTATTAAATCCTTAAATGGACCATTGAAACTTGAAAAACTAAGTAGAATAATTTGGAACTTTAAAACATTTCATTTATATCATATAAACTTCCTATACTAAATTAATATTAATGAAATAAGTTTTGATATCCATTTGATATATCTCATAATCATAAGGATCTATTATGGAAAATAATATTCAAATGGACTTTATCATCATAGTCGATAAAAATTGAAGGAATCCGGGTGCATCAGAAGCATTCAATGATGGTATTTTCAAAAAAAAGACCAAAATTGTGTTGTTCCATCAAATATCGTATACTGGTTCCATGTTCACCCATAGATGTTCACAAAAAATATTTAAGCATAAGAAAAATTTAAACAAAAAAATAAATGGTACCTTGGTGGATAATGAAATCATGTCATGCTTTGCTCGATGTTAGATCATCATATATTAAAGGATCTGATCCAATATTCCTCTAAATAATTCACACATGCACTAAAATATATTGGTTCATCGTTATATGGATGTTGTGTTCTAGCTTGAGATAAATGAGTACTTTATTATGAACACATGATCACATGAATAATATAGACTTGACCTGAGAAGATGGGATGATTAGACCTTGTTATTCCTTGGAATTTCCTTATCTATAACTTTATATAGAAGGGGAGGCACCCAAATTTATGTAAGTGGTTTCCATGAATTTTTTAGGCTAAAATATATATTTATACTTAAATTTAAATTTCAAAAAATTTCACATTGGTCCCCATAGAAATTTAACATTATTAAACATAAAAAAAACACTTACAACTTAGTTAACTAATTAGAGGTTTTAAAAATATTTCATCAACCATTTGTGACATTATTTAATGTCATGTGATAAATTATGATCCATTAACACAACCTATTTACCCCATAAATTTTTAATAATATCAAATATTAATTATTCACCCAAAAACTATTTCCTTAAATTCAATTATTTTAACTAAAATAATTAATGAATATATTGATAAATAAATTGAATTGTTATTATTATTATTATTATTAGTATTATTATTATAAACTTGAATAAAATAATTTTATTTATTTATTTTTCATTTTCATACTTGGATGTTCACCAACCCCCATATATGAGGCCCACTTCATCCTAAACTCCAATTCATCTGAATTGGTGGAAGTTGTTGATACAATTTATGTTTGAAACTACATGCTTTTATCATGTTAATAGTGAATCATATTCATATCCCAAGAGTGATATCTAACAACACATATGACCTCTAAAGAAATTATAAAAATTAATAGTTAAAAAACCTTCTACAAACACATATTGTGTAATATAGTGTATTTATATTGAAATATCTTATAAAGAAGGATGAATAGAATGTATCATCATCCTTTGATGATGTATTTATATTTTTTTGACTATATTGGATGTAATTACCTTCATTTACTATGTCCTTGGATTTAATCAAGGAACTATCATCCAAATCAAGTGGCCAAATATATCTTCTTCCTCATAGAAGTGAAATATATTGTATTTATCATTAAATTAATTCCATATCATCAATGATGCACATGAAACATTCTAACTCCCCAGATAAACAATCAAATGACACAAATCAATTTTTATCTTAATTCAAGAGACTAATACACATGCTTTTAGATTAGAATTCCCAGTGACACCCAAAACATGTGGTGTTCCTATTGGCTGGTTAGTCTTCATGATCTCCTCTACTCATGATCATAAAGTGAGAATATTACGAGAATAAGTCTCAATGCTCATGATTCCCCAACACCTAATAGTCAAACATCATCTATGTCTGTTTATTATGATGTCTCTAGACCATATTCCACATACATAAGATTATTTCTATAGTATATCAAGGTTCTCATTAAAGCTGAGAACTACTATAAACTTTTGATATGAAAAATAATCCAAGGATATTACCATATAAACAATGTATGAAGAAATAATAACAATATTATGGTAAGAATACATCATGAATAACTCTCTGTATACATGATATGGTAATCAAAAAGTACTATTAAAGTTGTATTTAGGGCACCTAATTTTATAAAACTCCCACTTATACTAAATCCAACTTGATAACTATCAACATGTTAGCTCTAACATGATAAGATCATGCTACTATTATGTTTTTGATTTAGTCATTAGGACTTTCATTTTTTCTTCATAGATCCTCTATTATCTATTATTCCACCCCTTTGAGTAAAAACCTCCTTATGAGATGATATCCTCAATTATACCCCTTTTATGATCTATTATATCCTTAAAATATTATTTAGTACTATTTCAATAATCTTATCAAAATTTATATTATGATAATACATTAATTTCTAGGTATGATTCCAAGAACTGGAATAAATCATTGTATATTTTGTATAACTTTTTTATCTGTATCAAAATCTACAATATACTCAATATTTATATATATGGCTACCACTAAATTCAATGAGATTATATTTCTTATTTCCTTATCTTAAATACTATATTAGATCAATTAGTTCATATGAATAATTGTTTTATATCTTCATGATAACTAGTGTTTCTTCCTCTCCAAGTACTATGTACATATACATTATACTTTCTCAAGTACTATTGGATAGTTTTAACTGCTACCTATGAAATTATCTAAGATTTATTTGATATTTTACTATCATAATGCATGTATTAACAATATAAAATCTATTATATAGAATGTAATATGTGATAGATCCATTACTAAAGTGTATAGAGTTCTATTTACCATGTTAATCCCCTCTCATATCTTACATATGTATTATCAGAGAGGTTTATGCTATGTGACATTGGTAAAAATTCCCTCTTGAATTTTTCCGACTGTAATTTTTAATATTATGTAAATTTATGTACTTAGTCTTGGTCTAAGAAACCCATAAATTTATCTTCATAATTTTTTTCCCTAGAACTCAAGTCACTACTTTAATTCATTCTATGGAGAGTTTCTTTCAACCCATTATTAACTAACTGTATGACCAAAAATTGTTTTCTATATGTTATCAATATATTTTACTTGAAAAAACTATGGTGCTCCCACTAATATTTTATATACACATGAAAGTATAACTATCCCATTATTTAATTTCTTCCCTGATCCATAAATGGATAATTGCAACATTAATATAATAATAATGGTAGATACTATAACAATTTTAATTCAAGTAGATTTCAACATCTCTATTATTGAAAAGGTTTTGAAACAATCAAAATTTTGAATGATCTTGAGCCTTCAAAAACCAGTCATGATTTATAGGTAATATATTTACCATCTATGTCCAGTTTTCTCTTAAATACACATTCCATCCCAGTGTGATTTACATAAAAAAGATAAATTACCAAAATACACACTTTATTTCGTTATGTGGCATCCATTTTTAAATTCACAACATTATTCCATTTCTTGAATTTTTTTCAAAATACTAATTTTATGTTGTATAAAGATTTATTATTCTTAATGAATAATATATCACCTAACTGGTGATTATAAAACCCCTTATATTTGGTTTTATCTTTTCAATACAGTTTGTGTATTTGGTACATTGATTTTCCATAAAATCTTATAGAATATGTTCCTATTCCAATTACCTGTGAATCTCATTCCTTGACTTTATCAAAGTTTATCTTTACCTGGTTATTTCAAATAGATATGTGAACCCTATTCTAAAATTATTATGTTTCAATAAACTATAAATTTTCTATCTTATTTATTCATGTAATATTCTTAGAAAACCTAAGGATAATTAATTGAGATACATTTTGTGTTTTTCTTGATGTAATTTTGTTTATTGACTTAGACTTACCAAACTCTTTACATCCAAACAGATGTTTTTTTGTGAAATAATGGATTTATTTCAAATATAACTCATACGATATCCATTTGTTATTATATTTAGCATATAATTAAAGGTCAATTACTCTATATGTGAGGAATTTCTTGAAATATAATGAAATAATTTTCAAAATTTATAATCCTCAATATCAATATACTTGTTACTAAAATATTGAGTCTAATGTTTATAATGAAATGTGAATTTATTAATTAATCTAATATAAATTTTAATGATAAATGAATATTTGGTTAAGATTTTTTTTCTCACCTTCTTGAAGCATCTCTTATCTTCTTAGAAAGAATATTCCTTTATTCGCCTTTATATTCCTTAAATATCTTAAAGGAATATCATGAAGTACATGAATTTAACTCTATCTTCTACTAATTTCTTTTTAAATTTATCGTTTTGAACTAGTTATTAAATATTTTTAGCTTTATGTTATTTAATATCAAAAGGTTTTTTGCTCACATTAAACCTTATAATAAATCATATGAAATATCGAATATTTTTTCTCAAAAGGACACTAAATAAATTTTATGATATTTCCTTTATATTTGGTTCTAGATTTACTTGACCAAGAATTAACGTGTGAAAAATATGTATTAATAAATTATTGAATTTTATATTAATCAATAATTACTGATATAGGACATCTGTGATTCATGTATAATTACACTCTTAATTAATTATGGTATACTATAAATTTTTTATCTAAAACTTTAAATAAAATCTCATTGTGTATAAACTAAACATAAGATAATGTTTATTGTCACACACATTACATGATAATATTTTTCTAATTCAATAATTCTTCCACCAAGAATGTGAGGATGTGATCTTTTCTAGCTGGCATAGGATTCAAGCTCTATTAAAAACTTAAGGATTCACTTCACTCATGTAATCATTCTAATCTTACTTGGTTACTGTATTTGGATAACAATATATAAGTCATATATTATTTATAATACCCTATATATAAAATAGAAATATTATAATCAATTATGAATATACCTGAAGTAGAAGATTCTACTTACTTCTTTAATTCATTACAATATCTTTTCTAGCGACCTTTGTTTCCACATGTGAAGTAAATAACCTCTTGTTCAATTATATCTATATTTATATTTGGTTTCTTAGAAGTACATTTCTAATATTCCTTTGGTTCCATATTTTCCATTTTCCATTTAACTTTTTATATCTTATTTCTCATCATAAGAACTAAATATTTATCTTTATTTAAGCTCTTATCTTCCTAGAGAACCCTATCTAAATGATATTTAAGTGGTTTATACATATTTTTTGTTTCATAATTCTCAGTGAAACTAGAGTAACATATGATTAGGTTGAAAAAAATTATATGTATTAAAAGATCATTATTTTTATTGAATCAAAACTTTTCCAATAGATTATTTTGATCTATCATATTGAGTATGAATGTTTCAGGTGTAGTGAATGTTGGTTGATGTTATTACCACTGATGTTTTGTCATTGACATCAATGAATAAATACAAAGAACGTGTTGAAAAATTTCATGTCTCATGATTATATATAAATAAAATTTTTGAAAGAATCCCAAAACTGTGGAGAGGATCTTTTCACATTAAATTTATAATTAATATTATAATAAGAAATTACCTCATTCTCGGGTACTTTATTTGATGTACGTGTTTATTGTTCAAAACTCAGTTCAATTGTACAAAAATTGTATCTAGAGGATCCAAATTTAAATACCTATAGTAGTGATCCACATGTGATGCTTTGATCTTGAAGCATTGAAGATGGTACTATGGGTTTTAGAGTGATGGTATCGATCATATTTCATTTTTCACCTTTGATTATAACACAATACTTTAGGTTTAAAGGATTGATTCTTATTTACTTTTTATTTAAAGGGAGGAGAAATGTGGAAGATATTATGTCTAGATTAAGATAAAACCCTAGAAAAGTTCTTCATGGAGAGAATTATCTTAAGAGTAAATCTTTATTCACAACCAATTGATTTCCACATTTTGAAAGACAAATGGTATAATTATTTATATATAGAGTTAGGTTTAGAGAATTTGTAATTAGACAGAGGCCCTAAATTAATCACTTAATCCTTATAAAACCCCATGTCTAATAATAATAATAATATTATTAATTAATTTATTTTTGTATGTCTCATGGATAATATAAATATCAATAAATAAATTAATATTTAGTTAAATGATCCTTTTTTATATCCTTCCTTCCATGAGTTCCATAACTCGGCCTATCAATATTCCTCATCATTTATCAAACCTTGAATAATAAATATTATTTATTATATAAATAAATAAATATAATATTCATGGTCTGGTGAATAAATAATTATTTTAAAATGTAACTCGTATAAAATAGTGACTGAATATATGTGATCAATTGATCCTGAATAAATATTATTCCCTAGTCTTGAGAATAACATTTATTCCAATAATTAAATTGAAATGTAATTTAATTGATATCAATAGAAACATTAAGTATTTCACCCTCAAGTATTATTCCTCAATGAAATTACGTAGGTTTTTCTAAAGTCCAAATAAATGTTTAAAAACAATTAAAGGTACCCATAGAAGAATAATTTAATACCACAACATCGATAAAAACATACAAATTATCACTATGTAATATAATCTAACTATCTTGATATATTATCAAGTTGGATGGATACTCATGTCATTAACCTATATACTTGATACATATTTCTTTAACTTAATGAATTGAACCCATAAATACACCAGGGCCATGGAATTTAGTTTGAGAGTTCCATCCCAATCAAAGGTCTTATATATCAACTTATTTATATATGTAAGATAAAAATACTTCCTCAACTTATTCATTAGTAACATATCATTGGTGATGTAACAATTGTATCCTACTTCACTATGAACATATGTCGTCATGGTTTATGATAATACACCCAAGTACAAGACTCATGATATATATTAATAATAATTTTAAATTCCAAGGATCATTAAACATGTTCCCAAAATGGAATATCCAATGACATATATAGAACGTGGAATTCTTATAGGTGTGATTGTCCTCATAAAAACTCATATTAGATATTATCAAGTGATAAATTCATGAGATAAATTCCCATTAACTTATGATTTCTCATAATTAATAGAATTAATTAGATTTTTCCCATTATTTATTGTCATATGCCCATATGAAATACAGTTTAATAACATCATCATAGCTTTTCAAGGTTCCCATCATAGTAGGGAACTGTTATGAAATTTTCAATGTAAAAACTATTTTAGGATATTATAACATTAAAGTTACATATAGGAACAATCAATATGTTATTATGTATTTATTGATATCAAAGTCTATACATATATATGAAATATAAATTAGAATGTAGTTGGTTATATAGTACCAACTCCAAAATACTATCACTTTTAATAGATCTAATTTCTAATTGAGTAGTAACTTCTAATATATAAAACATGATTCTACTAAGTATAGCCATAACTACTAGGCCTACCATGTCTCCATGAAAAGGGTTGGTTCAATAAAATGTCTCTATTTACCGTGACCTCACTACCTTTAAAAAATACCTCAATTAGAGATATACCCAAGTATCCATTTTTCCCTTATCATAATCCTAACATCTTAGATAATACCATAGACAAAATTTATCATAAAATGAAAATAATCCTAATATTTTGGTATGACCCAAAATTAAAAAAATCATTACTAAACCACTTATTAAGCTACAATGGAATCCAAAATATGATTGTTTATTATAAATATTGAAACTCTTGGATGTAATAAGTTTATCCTACATATTACTTTATCCTCACTATAACATTAGATCAAAATAATCTAAATTAAATATAGTGTTATATATAGTGACATAAGATATACATACCTTTATTTTACATCATTTATATAATATAAACTTTCCATTTTATAAATAATCACACAATCCCAATAATGGAAGGTTTGTTGTCTTTGAGGATTAGTCACACAAGAAACTTATTTTGAAACCCTTAAGAACATTTCTTCAAAATTTATCCACAATAATCTTCATCCTATAATTCTTATAAATTATACTCATCTTCATAATTTGGGGAAATGGAAACATAATAAAGGGGTGGGATTAGATTCTCATTAAGGATACACATATGAAAATATCATAAGTGATCATATGATGAGTATATGGGCATAATCAAGATACATAATAAAATTTATACCCTATAAAAAATAGATCATAAATCACGATATAAGTCTTTGAATAATATAATACATGAATAAAAATATTGATGAAACATGAGTCAAGAAAAATAATACATGAGAACTTAACACATTCATGAAATTAATCATAAAACTATGAAACATATTTTAACTTTGGAACAAATATTAGTATTGGGAACATATCATTCATTAACCACAACATCAGTTCCCACACTTTTGATTAACTAAAATGTACTCTTGAATACATATCCTATTCGATATAAATACTTTACCAATTCATTGGAGGGAGATATATCACCCCACACATCATTATCCATACTTATGAGTTCCATTTGAAATCGACCATTCCTCATTACACAAAGAACCCATGGGAAAAATGGTTTTCACGTCCTTTTTAAATGGAATCACATAAAGAAGTTTTTCATAATCCCATAAATAATAATAATATTATAAACCCATGGAAAATAAATGGCATCCAATGAAATAAAGTAACATTAAAGGTAGATACCATTTAATCAAGATGATAAACAATATGGTATTTTCACCTTATAGATAGAGGGTATATGGTTATGTCAAAAATTTACACAATAAATCAATATATAGAATATAGGTTAACACTCTTCAATAAAATAAATGGAAAATAAGTTATTCATAATG
The DNA here is from genome assembly GCA_963277665.1 of Viscum album. Taxonomy (NCBI): domain Eukaryota; kingdom Viridiplantae; phylum Streptophyta; class Magnoliopsida; order Santalales; family Viscaceae; genus Viscum; species Viscum album. Next base: position 815,514,083 of record OY728134.1, on the reverse strand, counting down.
TAAAGAAATTGAAATAAAAGTTATTACTATTCATAGTGGATGGTTAAGTAAGACAAAAGCTGTGATGGTCAATTATTATGATATAAATGAACATTTCATAATCCATATATACAAATAAGTGTATGGTTGAAAAATAACACATCACTAGTGTAAAAAATAAACTCATAAGGATGTTGATAAAGATAAAAAATATCCTTGTAGAAGAATACTTTAAATATTTTCACATAACAAGGGATCAAGAATTGAATTTTTTGATATCATGAGTTAAATCCCCCAAGTTATATATATATATATATATATATATAGTAGAAGAAAAATAATTTAACATAAATCCCATGACTTTTATTCCCCTTGGAGTATAAAAATTAAATCGTAGTTGAAAACATAAAATAGATTTTAGAATGTTTTTTAACATTTACATAAAATATAAACTTACAAGTCAATTTCAAAGTAACTTTTGAAAAGGTGAATTGAAATATTTTTAAAACATTTACTTTTAAAATTAATATCCAATAATAGATCCTTAAAATTTAAATATATTTGTCTATAGGAAATTTCAATCTAAAAGATAAAACATTTGATTATGAAAGGAACCATTTAATACTTTAAGATTACCTTTGTTAAAAACCCACATTGTAAAAAAAGTAATAAAACCGTATTTTTATTAAAAATTAGTTTTATAAAATAGGATTATAAATTAATATATAATAAAATATTATTTCAGGAGAACTCAATCATGGAATAAAAAATTTCAAGATAAAACTTTATAACTCAAAGAATAGAGATTTGAAATATTAATATCCATTACGAGAAACATACTACATAATTTAATAAATACTTGACAAGGATTTATTTTCTATAAATTTAAATCCATAGAAAAAATTATAGAATACCAAAAAATAAAAGAAATTTCACAATTAACCAAATTTATATGAAATAAGTTTATGATAATGATCATAACTCAGAGAAAAAAAGTTATGTTGTGAAAGATCCTTACCACTGGGTAACATTTGAATCAATAGAAATTTTAAAAAGGGAAAATGATTTGGATTATTATATCCCATGAAATATAAAATTTATGATTAAAATAAATCCATGGGAAGTAAATAAACCACCCAAGGAAAACATGTTCACAAAATGTATTATGTCTCAAATAATCAAAATTGACAGCAATAAAACCCTTATAACCTTTGTAACTTTTGAATAAAAAACCCAATAGAGATAGAAATTTAAATAGAACATTAAATATATTTAAATATAAGAGAATAATTATAAAAAGTTTAAATAGTTCAATATTCTTTCTTGGAAAAATAAAACATGGTGTGTAACATAAACATGTCTCAAGGAATTCAAATTTGAGACAAAGAACCCTTACCTTAATTTCTATTTAATAGAAATGAACTATAACATCATGTATAATAAAATAAACTATCTTAATAAAATATTTCATAAATTTTACATATATATAACCTTTTATTTACTTCATTTAAAAAAAATTCAACATGTATATTAGTTTGTTATTATATATTTTCGATATTGGGTGTAAGTAATCTTGATTGTTTTGGATAGTTTCATAATAGTGGTATTGTTCTACATTATTCTCCCAAATTTCATCATTACTGGATAATAAAAGATACTAGAATTGATTTTTTATAATTATTTATTATGTTATAACTGTATTTATAGGATTTTTTTGTACCATTCTTTAATAGGAATTCAGAAATGATCATGCTTATATGACTATTATCAAATAAAGAGTGTTTTATTGAATAATGAATTAAAAATTTAAAATAGCATTATATAAAATTTAATGGTTTGAAAATTATATCATATTATATAAGTTATTAAGTTACCATAGTCATACATTATATAAATTCATATAATTGTTCAAGTAAGTGATTAAACCGACCTGAACAAGAACATCCCATAATTAATGGATGATTATGAAGTGATTTAGTTGCAATATCTATGTAAAAGAAGCTTAATGTCCATATTTAGTTTTATTAGTGTTTTATATTATAATTTTAAGGAAATATAAAAACAATACAACATATATGAAGTTATTTCATAATATGAAGAAATCGTTTTTTTATCCTAGGATGCCCTTCCATACAGTTGGATTTACCACAGTTTTTTATTAAAAATATTGTTTATATGTTGTAAAATTTGTATTTATATAACATTAATAAATTCATAAACACCATATTTATCCATTAAACCTATTATCATGTCCATCCATGTAATACGGTGATGAAAAGAAAAACCAAAATCAATCGTTCTAGGGAGGTGGTTTTTTCACACATACACGTGGATGCTGATTTCATTTTCCATAAAATGGGGAAAAATAATAATATGTTTTATCATTTCAAAATATAAAATATTTCATATATATCATAATTATATATTAAATTACCTATTAAAACCATCCTTTTATGATGGTGAAGGAAAATGAAACACATTGCATGATAGAGGCGACAATCCGCACAATGCAAGAATGACAATTTTATTTTTCTTAATAGGAAAGGGAAAGTTAGTTAATGCTTTTAACATAATTATAATAACATAAAATTATACTACTAATAATAATTTTATAATTTTAATATATTTTAATGTAATTTTATGAAAAATAATTGTTTATAAAGAAATAAATATGTGAAAGGAGCAGTTAGAAATTTACACCTCACATCATAAATTATCTCTTTTGCAAAGGGGGTTAAGCCTTTAAGGGATGGTATTTTTAGAATAAAATAACCTATTTAATATTTATTGGAATGTTAGGATAGGTTTTTGTTGTGTTTTTTTAGAACCATAAAATTTAGGTAATTGACCCTTTATTTATGTATTTTAAGTATATAAAATGATTGAGTAAAGTTTCTAGAGGTTCAGAGGAGATTTTGGAATATTTTTGAGGCTTTTATACAGGTGAAAGGTTTAATAATAGCTAGTAGAAACCGTACAATAGCTCTAGTAATCCATGAAAATGAAATATTGGGAACTAGGTAGGTTCATGGTTTAGATAAACCATGTGGCTTCCCAATAGAAACCATGAAATACAAGGCATAGGGGAGTAACTGTAACACCCCAGGATTTCAGAGTGTGTTATTTCTTAAAAATAATTCAATAACTTGCACTACACGTAACACCGAGTTCAATCACACCATTAAAAGAGTTCATGAATAGTATTAACTACATTTTGAACTTTATATAATCCTTATAATTTTAGAATCCCTATTATGAGTTTCTTAGTCATATTGCAAGAACAGATTCATTTTCAGTATTATCAACTTCTAATAGTGAAACCTTTTTAAATACAATATTTTAATCTTTTTGACTAAATTGGGACATCAAAAATTTAAAATGAAACATCCCAAGCTTCCACGGTACGCTTTCTTTGAGTAATACAGTAGCGTGTGTTGTACGCAACCTTGAGTTTTAACACACACCACAACCAATCAAACTAGCCGTTATGAATAGTAATACCTAATTTTTGAAATTATATATATTTTATATTTAAAAATGGACTTCATTTTTGGATTCGGAATATCGAAATTAGCCTAGGGTGAAATTTTGGTACATTTCGGATAACTTTTATATTTTGATGAATAGTGAAAATTACTAAATTTTAATTAAAAACAACTTTTTTAATCAAAATAATTAATATTGATAAATTATGAATTTGAGTGGTTTTAAAGTATATTTAGAATATATTTTTACCATTTAATATAATGTTGGTCATTGGACATAATTTTACAATTAAACCGAACATAAACAAGTGTCAATCTTTTGGTAGTTATTATCTCTTAAAAACACGCTTTTTGTTTTGACAGCGGAAATTAATTTTAAATTAATTTCTGCCACTTCTGTGTTTTGAATTTAGAAAAATGGATTCCATATTTGGAATCAGGATGTTCAAATTGTGTAAATAGGTAACTTTTATTTTTAGACATTTTGAATAATTACTGCGGTAAATATTTTATTTACCATGGTTAAGGGTAAATCCGGTAAATAAGGGTTAAAAAAATAATATTATAATAATACTAAATTACCCTAAAACGTGTCTTAACCCTATTGGTTGATACATAGTCGACCATGGGCATCTTTGTGTCTATTTTGGGACCCCATGGATCCACTTGTAAGTGATAATGACACTTTATTTTAATTAAGTCAAAATGAATACAAAAATGACACAAGCATATATCTTTTAGAACAACAATTTTTACATAGGGTTATACATGTTGGATTTTCTATTATAAATATTCATTAGAAAGATAAAAAGATTTCCTACATAATGATATTTTATTTATAATTTTTAGACATTAAATAATTTATTTTATTTATGACACAATGATGATGCAGTAATTACTAAAATAGTAAAAAATTAACATAATTGATATTATAAATACCCAAATAAATATAATATGAAACTTTTAATGAATTAAACTAATTTTCTAGGATAATATGATATATTAGGATTGATTTAATTGACTTTGTTCGAAGTAATCAATCTGTTATGAGTTTCACAAAAATCAACTATTGAATAGTGTCAAAATTGACATAAAAGAGTTCTTAAAACAAATATTATATTATTAATTGATATTAAATTCCTAAAAATCTAAGGTTCGGCCAAGAGACTTATATTATGATAGGTTAATCATTAATGGACCACTTGGGGGTCGCTTGGATGTATATAGTAAGTTTATTAACCATAATATACAAAAATACAAAGAGACATTGTAAAAGTGAAACTAATTAACTTAGAGTTAATACTTAAAGATAAGGTTAATATAAGTACCCAAAACTGTATAAATTATATTGGATGAGTTGTTTTCGACCTATCCCCACCTCATCCTTTGAATAGTCAACTTTGGAGCCTTTAGAAACCGAATATGAATTTATTATAAATTAATATTTCTAGCTTTTCCAAAGGTGCCCCTCACCCCTCTTATAAAAGGGCACTCCTCCTTCTCATTTCTTCACACCTCTAAAGCCTTTTGGTTCGGCCAAAATCTGCCCAAATACTCTCCCAACATCCCTCAATACAACCTAGAGGCCTTAGTTTGATCAGAAAGCCAACCTAAGGAGCCCTTTTGATCAAATCAAAAGGAAGAACCCGAAGAAGAGGTAATGATCTCACCACCCTTTTCTAAGTTCATTTCTTCTTCCACTTCTTCTTCCTTTGTTCTTACCATTCTGAAATAATAACTCCAGTATCTCACATATACTGTGATTTTATTATAAATATGGTACAATCATATTCAGTATTCTATCCACCCTTTGAATAACATGTCACCATACGTGCGTACGTACGGCTTACCGTCTCCACGTCGTGGTGTAATTGTTATTCAATATAATATTATTTGGATGGGTATAATAATGATGTGTAACTCATGTAAATAATAAATATAACATGTTAATGATTCTGTATATATGATATACCATCCATTTATATATTATTTTAATATCAAAAGAATGATATTGTCGCTCGTGCGTACGTACGGACTACCGTCTCCACGAACGCGATGAGATTCATTCTCCATCATAACCATTAAAGCGTAATTATCATTTTATGATTTAAAAATGATGTTTAAGGACTTGATATCATTCTGGATATGAATAATATACAACCTATCCTTTACAAACATGTCTTACGTAACAAAACATATGAAAGAAAACAGGTAAGTTAACACCCGAAACAACGATAATACTAAGATATTATTATCAAATCAATATTAAAAGATCATATATGATATCATATTAATGTATATGATTCTTGTATAATTTAATAACAATTATTTCACCATTATACAGGAGGTTAACCTACCACAACCAAGGAAAAGTACAAGGTAAGGGTTATTTCACAATCTCTTCATTATCCGAGGTTGTTTATACGTAATAATCTACTGGGATCTCGTTATCATCCACATCCATGTTTCTTCGAAATGTATTTCAAAACATTTTTACTATTTACAAGAATATGGGTTAAAGTCATTTATACCCTTGTTTGACTTTTTATAAGAGGTTTATAAAGGAATCTTTCCGTCGTTTTCAAAACAATGTTCTTTTTAACCTTTTCGACAGAATTGAGGTAAGAATGTTTTTTTTAACTTATACGGCGGGTGCGGTTATTTTCCGCCGTTATAAAATCGTCGAAGCTTTACATACAAGATTATAAGAATATTTTCAAAGAAAATGTTTTATTTTATATGGATCTTAAATGATTTCAAAATAAAAGGAGATACTTCTTTAAAAAGAATTTTGATTTCATCTATGTCAACATCCTTTGATGGATTTTAAGATTATTTGAAGTTGATTTATTATGATACAAAAATTCTATATTGAATTGAAGGTTTTGTGATATGTTTGACTGTGGATGTGCTATTTTTATACCATTCATAGTTTATGGTGAAATTATTGACATTTCGTATGCTAGTTTTAATCCGAATGTTTATGTTATATTTCAAACTTTTCTTCAGATGAATGTGCTAAACAAGTATGTTCCGGGTTGGGGACCGGTAAAAGTAAGCCCTCCAGGTTGGGGACTGGTAAAAGTAAGCCCTCCAGGTTGGGGACTGGTTAAAGTAAGCCCTCCAGGTTAGGGACTGGTAAAAGTATGCCCTCCGGGTTGGTGTCCGGTTATTAGAGGCACTCCGGGTTGGTGTCCGGTTATTAGAGGCACTCCGGGTTGGTGTCCGGTTATTAGAGGCACTCCGGGTTGGGTTCCGGTTAGAAGTAACCCCTAGGTCTTGGGATGAGGCCTAGACAAAGAAATTAACATTTAGTATTATGCATTCCAACATTATGAAAGTGGTTATTGATTTTTGCATGTGATTATTCGATTAGTAGAATATCCATGTGAACAAGTAAATGGCATTATTTCATTTTACTTTTGCCATACTATGTTGAAGTTCAATTTTAAAAGGCTTTTGTTTTAGTAATTCATTGCCTTAAATGTTTATGCTTATTTTGAATGTTCCGCTATATTGTTATCCTTACTGGGCATTTGAGCTCACCCCTTTTCTATGTTTTATTTTTCCCAGGTAGTGAAGAAGTAAATTATGATTGACTTACAGGGATATTACGAGGGGTTTATAGTGTGGATTATGGAGACAATTTGTTGTTGTAGTAGTTTTTCGTTTAATGATGTAATGTAAAACTTATGAATATATCTAGTGTTTCCAAGGCTACTAAACCAATCGGTCTTTCGGGATTTGATCCTTCTTGTGATCATGCCAATGTTACGAAGTAATGCACCGACTCTGGGCAACTGGGGTCGGGGCGTTACAGTTGGTATCAGAGGAAGTTTAGTACAAACCTTGGAAGCTAGATTTAGATAAACTCTGATTAGAGCACGTAGACCTAAGATGAACGTTGAGGATTAGTATAGAAGAACTTCCTAGAATTTTGGTATTGTAGAGATTTTGTGAGTTTTCCGAGCAATACATCCCTGTCTGGATACGAGCAGGTAGAGGCGGCTCTGGCACAGATGTACCTAGGGGTAAAACCCGAAAACACCGCTTTGAGCTAGACTCGAACGGGAACTGGTGCACGACAACGGGCCTTGCTGCACTCTTGGTTACGACACTCCCGGGGGATATGCTTAGGATAACTCTCATTTTCTTTACAAATCATTATGAAGGGTTTATGAGTATATACTTCCTCAAAGAAAACATTTTTATGATTATGGATTATATCCATAAATAGTTCAATTTATGTTAAGTGTTTTATAAGTATGGGATTATGTATTTTGATTCATAAACTGATCTAGTCTATGCCATTGTTTAGAAATGGCGCCCAGTAGAAGGAATGAGAACTCCAGAAATACACATGATTCAAAGAGAAGGAAGGATCATATCTTTCATGGTCTTAAGCTAGAATTTATAAGAGAAATAGTCTCCCATGTATTATCATCATATGAAGAAATAATATCATGTGTTGATAAGATAAGTAAAGAGTTTACTGAGTCCTATGGCTTTGAAGGGAATCAAGAGAAGAAAAGGATGGAAGAGAGAAAGATGGATAAAGGGAAAAGGGAAAAGAAGAATTTTCCCATATGTGGTAACTGTGGAAAGAAACACCCTGGAACTTGCCTGAAAGGAATGGGAGTTTGTTATAAGTGTGGAGGAAAAGGGCACAAGGTACGTGACTGCAAGGGTAAGAAAATGGTTTTAAATGTACAATGCTTCATTTGCAAGGAGTTTGGACACTACGCGAACCTATGTCCCAGTCATCAGACTATGCCGAAAATGATGTTATTGGATAATAATCAAGTTATGATACTACCACAGATGAAGAGGAATGATTAGAGTTCTTATGTTGATTATGTCAATTGAGTGTTGTATCAACAATGTACTTGTTACAATAATTATGGAGTATATAAGGATTGTACTGCAGTACTATTTCATTAAGGACTTGAGATTATGTGGAACAAAGAAAAGTGACTCAATAGCAGGATAATTTTTTGGAAAATATATGGTTGAGAGAATGATAAATCATAATATAGTTCTGATACTGAGGTAGTGATTTTGGAATAATATGTGATTGTTTTGGATAAATTATATTGGATATTCCTGAATACCCTGGAACTGATTAATGATTTGTATATTCCATCATTGTTGGGGTTTAAAACATTTTTGGATTAATGAAGTATATCCAGCTTTCTATATGGAATAAGGGAGCATGAAGGTAATCAATAAGGAATATGGTAATTCAGGATGTTTCGGTGTATTAAAAGAATACATGATGAAGGTATTCATATGCTATTACGGGGTAAAAAGGTTCTACATTATGTTTACCTTACTTATAAATGTTGGACTGTGAGTTTGGATAGAAGTATTTTGGATAGTTCTAGTTTGGATTATTTTGGATTGCCATAAAAGGACAACCCGGAGGTCGGGCGGCAACCCGTCGCGTCCGGCAAGGCTGCGAGACTTGGACCCGAAACCGAAGGGCGACAAGGGTGTATCACCTACCACTGGCCCACGAGATGTCCTGGATTAAATAATGTAGTTTTTATTAAAAGATCTTGTAGATGAATTATAAATTCATTTATTTTGGAACCCTATACGAATAGTGTAAATAGAATTTTTCTTACATTCTATTATCTTTTAGAGTGAAAGATGAGTTTGTGGTAGAAATTTATTAATGGATAAAACTATAATTATAAAGTAAGTATATCTCCTTATGATCTTAGTCAATCTCATAAATAGATTCCTCAATATTAAGAAAAGCAACTTAGAACAAAAATGTTTTCCTAGATGGTACCTTAAATCATCACTAATTTATGGCTTTGGGATTGTTGGCCTTTTCATAGCCATGTTCTCTACCACTCTCCATCAGATAATTGATGGTTAGATTTCTCTTCCATATCCATATTTTCCTAAATGGAACCCTAGTATGTGTTATTTTCGTTAATCTTCATACTTTCCACTCTTTATTTTAAATAGAGGCCTCATTAATTCATTTTTTGATGTGGGATTTCAACTAAGATATTTTGAAATGTCAAAAATGTGTTGTCCCAATACCCTATATTTTGTTGAACCGATGGTACTTCAAATCATCATAGATTGATGAGTTTAAGGACCTCAATTTTATACTTGTTTGTGATTGATGACCTCAATCACTACCTATAAATATTTACGTTTTTCCTCCAATTATATGTCTCTAATTGCCACCAATGTTCTCCTAATCGAGATCATAATTTGGTGGTGACCCTTTCATTTATCTTTTCCTCATATTAAGACTAAATTTTAGTAACCCAATTTCCGATGTGGGTTTTCCCACAAATATATTTTCTACTTTCAACCTTTTATTTTCGAAGAACAATTTCAAATTGCGAGGACGCAATTTATTGAAGGAGGGGAGAATGTAACACCCCAGGATTTCAGAGTGTGTTATTTCTTAAAAATAATTCAATAACTTGCACTACACGCAACACCGAGTTCAATCACACCATTAAAAGAGTTCATGAATAGTATTAACTACATTTTGAACTTTATATAATCCTTATAATTTTAGAATCCCTATTATGAGTTTCTTAGTCATATTGCAAGAACAGATTCATTTTCAGTATTATCAACTTCTAATAGTGAAACCTTTTTAAATACAATATTTTAATCTTTTTGACTAAATTGGGAAATCAAAAATTTAAAATGAAACATCCCAAGCTTCCACGGTACGCTTTCTTTGAGTAATACAGTAGCGTGTGTTGTACGCAACCTTGAGTTTTAACACACACCACAACCAATCAAACTAGCCGTTATGAATAGTAATACCTAATTTTTGAAATTATATATATTTTATATTTAAAAATGGACTTCATTTTTGGATTCGGAATATCGAAATTAGCCTAGGGTGAAATTTTGGTACATTTCGGATAACTTTTATATTTTGATGAATAGTGAAAATTACTAAATTTTAATTAAAAACAACTTTTTTAATCAAAATAATTAATATTGATAAATTATGAATTTGAGTGGTTTTAAAGTATATTTAGAATATATTTTTACCATTTAATATAATTTTGGTCATTGGACATAATTTTACAATTAAACCGAACATAAACAAGTGTCAATCTTTTGTTAGTTATTATCTCTTAAAAACACGCTTTTTGTTTTGACAGCGGGAATTAATTTTAAATTAATTTCTGCCACTTCTGTGTTTTGAATTTAGAAAAATGGATTCCATATTTGGAATCAGGATGTTCAAATTGTGTAAATAGGTAACTTTTATTTTTAGACATTTTGAATAATTACTGCGGTAAATATTTTATTTACCATGGTTAAGGGTAAATCCGGTAAATAAGGGTTAAAAAAATAATATTATAATAATACTAAATTACCCTAAAACGTGTCTTAACCCTATTGGTTGATACATAGTCGACCATGGGCATCTTTGTGTCTATTTTGGGACCCCATGGATCCACTTGTAAGTGATAATGACACTTTATTTTAATTAAGTCAAAATGAATACAAAAATGACACAAGCATATATCTTTTAGAACAACAATTTTTACATAGGGTTATACATGTTGGATTTTCGATTATAAATATTCATTAGAAAGATAAAAAGATTTCCTACATAATGATATTTTATTTATAATTTTTAGACATTAAATAATTTATTTTATTTATGACACAATGATGATGCAGTAATTACTAAAATAGTAAAAAATTAACATAATTGATATTATAAATACCCAAATAAATATAATATGAAACTTTTAATGAATTAAACTAATTTTCTAGGATAATATGATATATTAGGATTGATTTAATTGACTTTTTTCGAAGTAATCAATCTGTTATGAGTTTCACAAAAATCAACTATTGAATAGTGTCAAAATTGACATAAAAGAGTTCTTAAAACAAATATTATATTATTAATTGATATTAAATTCCTAAAAATCTAAGGTTCGGCCAAGAGACTTATATTATGATAGGTTAATCATTAATGGACCACTTGGGGGTCGCTTGGATGTATATAGTAAGTTTATTAACCATAATATATAAAAATACAAAGAGACATTGTAAAAGTGAAACTAATTAACTTAGAGTTAATACTTAAAGATAAGGTTAATATAAGTACCCAAACCTGTCTAAATTCTATTGGATGAGTTGTTTTCGACCTATCCCCACCTCATCCTTTGAATAGTCAACTTTGGAGCCTTTAGAAACCGAATATGAATTTATTATAAATTAATATTTCTAGCTTTTCCAAAGGTGCCCCTCACCCCTCTTATAAAAGGGCACTCCTCCTTCTCATTTCTTCACACCTCTAAAGCCTTTTGGTTCGGCCAAACTCTGCCCAAATACTCTCCCAACATCCCTCAATACAACCTAGAGGCCTTAGTTTGATCAGAAAGCCAACCTAAGGAGCCCTTTTGATCAAATCAAAAGGAAGAACCCGAAGAAGAGGTAATGATCCCACCACCCTTTTCTAAGTTCATTTCTTCTTCCACTTCTTCTTCCTTTGTTCTTACCATTCTGAAATAATAACTCCAGTATCTCACATATACTGTGATGTTATTATAAATATGGTACAATCATATTCAGTATTCTATCCACCCTTTGAATAACATGTCACCATACGTGCGTACGTACGGCTTACCGTCTCCACGTCGTGGTGTAATTGTTATTCAATATAATATTATTTTGATGGGTATAATAATGATGTGTAACTCATGTAAATAATAAATATAACATGTTAATGATTCTGTATATATGATATACCATCCATTTATATATTATTTTAATATCAAAAGAATGATATTGTCGCTCGTGCGTACGTACGGACTACCGTCTCCACGAACGCGATGAGATTCATTCTCCATCGTAACCATTAAAGCGTAATTATCATTTTATGATTTAAAAATGATGTTTAAGGACTTGATATCATTCTGGATATGAATAATATACAACCTATCCTTTACAAACATGTCTTACGTAACAAAACATATGAAAGAAAACAGGTAAGTTAACACCCGAAACAACGATAATACTAAGATATTATTATCAAATCAATATTAAAAGATCATATATGATATCATATTAATGTATATGATTCTTGTATAATTTAATAACAATTATTTCACCATTATACAGGAGGTTAACCTACCACAACCAAGGAAAATTACAAGGTAAGGGTTATTTCACAATCTCTTCATTATCCGAGGTTGTTTATACGTAATAATCTACTGGGATCTCGTTATCATCCACATCCATGTTTCTTCGAAATGTATTTCAAAACATTTTTACTATTTACAAGAATATGGGTTAAAGTCATTTATACCCTTGTTTGACTTTTTATAAGAGGTTTATAAAGGAATCTTTCCGTCGTTTTCAAAACAATGTTCTTTTTAACCTTTTCGACAGAATTGAGGTAAGAATGTTTTTTTTTAACTTATACGGCGGGTGCGGTTATTTTCCGCCGTTATAAAATCGTCGAAGCTTTACATACAAGCTTATAAGAATATTTTCAAAGAAAATGTTTTATTTTATATGGATCTTAAATGATTTCAAAATAAAAGGAGATACTTCTTTAAAAAGAATTTTGATTTCATCTATGTCAACATCCTTTGATGGATTTTAAGATTATTTGAAGTTGATTTATTATGATACAAAAATTCTATATTGAATTGAAGGTTTTGTGATATGTTTGACTGTGGATGTGCTATTTTTATACCATTCATAGTTTATGGTGAAATTATTGACATTTCGTATGCTAGTTTTAATCCGAATGTTTATGTTATATTTCAAACTTTTCTTCAGATGAATGTGCTAAACAAGTATGTTCCGGGTTGGGGACCGGTAAAAGTAAGCCCTCCAGGTTGGGGACTGGTAAAAGTAAGCCCTCCAGGTTGGGGACTGGTTAAAGTAAGCCCTCCAGGTTAGGGACTGGTAAAAGTATGCCCTCCGGGTTGGTGTCCGGTTATTAGAGGCACTCCGGGTTGGTGTCCGGTTATTAGAGGCACTCCGGGTTGGTGTCCGGTTATTAGAGGCACTCCGGGTTGGGTTCCGGTTAGAAGTAACCCCTAGGTCTTGGGATGAGGCCTAGACAAAGAAATTAACATTTAGTATTATGCATTCCAACATTATGAAAGTGGTTATTGATTTTTGCATGTGATTATTCGATTAGTAGAATATCCATGTGAACAAGTAAATGGCATTATTTCATTTTACTTTTGCCATACTATGTTGAAGTTCAATTTTAAAAGGCTTTTGTTTTAGTAATTCATTGCCTTAAATGTTTATGCTTATTTTGAATGTTCCGCTATATTGTTATCCTTACTGGGCATTTGAGCTCACCCCTTTTCTATGTTTTATTTTTCCCAGGTAGTGAAGAAGTAAATTATGATTGACTTACAGGGATATTACGAGGGGTTTATAGTGTGGATTATGGAGACAATTTGTTGTTGTAGTAGTTTTTCGTTTAATGATGTAATGTAAAACTTATGAATATATCTAGTGTTTCCAAGGCTACTAAACCAATCGGTCTTTCGGGATTTGATCCTTCTTGTGATCATGCCAATGTTACGAAGTAATGCACCGACTCTGGGCAACTGGGGTCGGGGCGTTACAGTAACACAGTGGGTGCATGGTTTGTTTACCCATGTGATCCAAACTTGTGAGGTGGGGTTTGAGGTAGATACTTATGCATAGTCATCATACAGTTTTCTTAACTTTGTTCCCTAACCATGAATCGTTATAAATTAGATCTAAAAATTATGGATTTAATATGATTTTCCTCCTAAACCACTCATTCCCCCCCTAAAAAGACTATATCATGAAGTCCTCTCCCTCACAAGGATTTGGAGAAAATTCCTTTCGATTCAAGATATATTACTAGAAAAATAGAAGTGTTTTGGAGGCCCAAATTCATCATTAAGTGTTCGTTATTCATTATTTTCCTTAGATATATTCCTCTTCCCTCTCTTAGAATCATATATTTAATCTATTAGGGATATATAGATGTTTTGTGATGTAAATAAAGATGATATATAATAGTTTTGATTGAATATAATGAGATCTAAGGACTGTGTATTGAGTTTCAAGCTGTATTTTTAATTTTTTTTTACCATTTTTCATTTTCACCTAAGTTTGAGAGGTAGGCGCATTATCTCTTAACTCCTATTGATTGGAACTTGAAGGCCTGATTTAAAATAGATTTAATTTCATGAAATTATTTTTCAAATCTTGGTATGATTTGATAGAAATTATCATTTGAATTAAGTTTATGGAAATCATTAGAATTAGATGATTTTTTTTTGAAAAAACCATTGTTTATAATTTTAAAATGGTGATTTTAAATTATGGTTTGTTTGGTGTAATTAAATTATTTGCTGAAATGATTTTAAAGGGGTGATTTTTTTTATTGAAATTGGTTGACATGATTTGGCTGTAACGGTTGGTCAAGAGTTGAATGGGATGAATAATGGTCATAAAGTACTACCATCAAAGGGATAGAGTATGGACATTAAGTTCCACCATCAAGGGTAACACTAAGTTAATGTCTATATGGGTGGGGATGGGTGTAGATATTTGTAGATGTGGAATAATATATTACAAATAATAAATTTATAAATGATTTGGATACTTTTTTGATGCATTCTTTGAAAAATGATTATGAAATATTGATGATGATTTCCCTAGAAAAACTAATTTATGGATTGTTATAAACTATTTTAATTGATTAAAATATTTTATAAAATATTATAACAAGTTTTATTTTAGTATAATTATTTGGGAATTCATTGGAGAAATCCTACTAATTTTTATACTCACCTCTTTATTGGGAACTATAGTGAATTTTCATATGTTATATATCAAGACACATGTAAAGAAAAGGTATCCCAGTTCTTTAGTGATGCTTCTTGATACCTTGGACAAGGCATTTGAAGTTGGAACCTGGAGTAGGTTTGGAGTTTTTGAGTCGGTGTCTTTGGTGTATTTTAGTTTTACTTGTCATGATTTCCACTTTTTACTCGGATATTGTCTTTTAGTTAGTTTTATATTGTCTTTTATTACGTACTAATGCATCATTTAGAGTTTTGGTTATCATAGTTATGTTGTTCGGTTGTTATATTTTCAAAGTAAAAATCTTCCCCAAATTATTTATAAAGCCCTTGGAATTTATTTATGGCCTTTGGTGTTTTGGGGATGTTATCTAAGGCCTAGTAATACCCATTTCCTCTTCCCAATCTAATGGGTGAGGGAAGAGAGGTTAAAAATGATATTATTCTTAAGATTTCCAAATATATTTTGAGATAAATGTCATTATCTTGTTAAATCATTGAGTATGAGTCTTGGTAGGTTTTTATGGATTTGGGATGGTATTAAGAAGTAGGATTGTCAGAACATGAAATGTACATCATAAAAAAGCACAAATAACTTTTTTTCTTCTAAAATTCAATTTACCAGGGAGTTTGGTACATGAGTGTTTTGAGACACTTCTACGAGTTGTAACCTCAACATCATGAGTTTAGCTGATGAGAAGATCATGAAATGAATTGATATAAATTAATTCCCACTGGGAGTTCATAATTCATTTCTAGTAATGATTTATGATTTTTTATTAAATTGTTGTCTTTTAAAAATAGTAGAAAATGGATTTATTTTCAAAAAGCATGGTGAAATTTTCAAAAATAGTTTCAAAGTGGAAAGTGTTGAATTTTAAATATTATTTTCATGATATGTGTGATATGGTAAATTTGAAATTTATAAGACTTAAGTTACTAAATAGTGATACTAAATGGAGTTTGTTTTGGTTATAGTGAATGGAAATAGGTAAGTTATATAGAAACCTACTAAAATATGATACTAGGAATGTGGTTTCACATAAACTATAGGTGAACTAATAGTTGGTTTATAGTATTTTCCATGATTTTTAGGCCATGGAAAAAGTAAACAAAAATGATGAACCAAGGCAAGAGGATCATTTGGTTCAGTTCCAAAAGTATGATTCAACCATTTTTAGGGTGATTCAGTGCCAAAAAAATAAAAAGTGTGTATAAATAGAATGAATCAAATATTTTATTTCCTTATAGCACTAGTAGATATTAAATTAAAGTTGGAAATGTACATGCTATAAAATATTTTATTCCAATGGTGGGATTTAGTAGTTTAGGTTAAATCGGACCAAGTCATGAAATGGGAGGATTTTGAAGAAGTTTTTAGATAACAATTTAATCCTCATAATTTCCATATAGAAATAACAATAGACTTATTTAGTTTTAATAAAGATAACCTCACAATGATAGATTATTCATCTAAATTTATAAATTTAGTCTGATTCTCACTGGAATGTTTTAAAAGTGCATCCTTAAAAGAATGAATTTTTGAATCAGGGCTAAGGCTAGAGATTTGCTCAAATATTTTCATGATTTGTTTATTGGATCATACACAGATTTTCAACAGAGCAGCAGTTGTATAAATGGATATATAAAGAGATACGGGTATAGGAAGCATGTTGATACCTATGGTAAATGGGGGGAACTCTAATTCAAGAAATAAGTGGAAGAGGGACACCTATTTACAAGGTGATGGTATGAATCAGAATCATATAGCGGGATTAGTAAATCTTTATCCTAAACCAAATGGTAAACCCATTTGTTTTCAATTTAGTTCTCTCAACCACTTGAAGAGATATTTTACAACACCACCTAGAGCCTATCACATTTGCAACTATATAGGACATATTCCACACAATTATCACAGTGTTCCAAGGCTAGGTTCTAGAGACACATATCATACTTCTCAAGCATCGTATGATTTACCAGGATGATTGCAGAAAAATAGCTATTTTCGGCAAAAATCAAGAAATCCATTATGATTGTAGGAATACTATGAATCCTCTACTAGTGAAATCTCAACACAATAATAAAGAGAAAGGTGTGGTGAGTAATCAATTGTATGGAGATGAGAAAGTGGTCATGGATGATCAATGAAGACCTTCAATAGTGAGAGGTATGATTATTTTAAATTCTACCCTTATGAAAGATTTGTGTGATACATGTAAATCCCATCAATTAATTTCTTCTAATGTTGTTGATCTTATGTATTTTCATGTTGGTATGATTCCTTTTGTTTATAAACTTTAAAACCTCTTGGAAAAATAGAATGTAGATCACTTATGTGAAAAGATTTTTCTATAACTATAGATGGGGATGAATTGATTTCAGTTTTGTCTTTGATTGAAATTTATGTAGATGACTAAATCTTGGGTATGTATTGGTTGAAAATGTTCAAATATCACATCAGATGTTGTACTCAAAGGGTTATTTTTACAACTATGGATGGTGTCGAGAATCACTTTAGAGGATATAAAAATATAAAGGAATATAGAGCAGGATTGTTGGCACTAGTAGTTAGAACTATCTCATAACAGTTGGAAACTTTGACATTGGAATCTATGGATGATATTAGGAATAGTGGTTTTATAATAATTTTTATTAGTTTACTGATGCTTTTCCATTAATTTCTTTGTGTTTCCACCCAAAATAAAAGTAGAGTTTATGATTTTTTCCTACCAGGGACCAGTCCTATCTCACTTCAGTCTTAACATATAGAACCAAATGAATTAAGATAATTGAAATTCTAGTTGGAAGATTTGTAATTAAAAGGGTTCATTTATCCTAGTATGTCTATGTGGCCATCACCAAATTTTTTTGTGAAAAAGTCAGATAATACTTTTAGGTTTTGTGTGAATTATCATAAGCTTGATCAAGTTAAAATAAAGAATCAGTATCCTCTTCCATGGATTGATGGTCTATTCAATCAATTTAGTGGTTCCTAGTTGTTCTCTAAAATTGACCTACATTTGGGATATCACAAACTACATGTTCAAAAAGTGGATATTCCAAATATATCTTTCAAGAGTAGATATAGACATTATGAGTATGTGGTTATGCATTTTTATCTTAAAAATAAACCAATATTCTTTATGTAATTGACGAATCATATATTTCAAAGGTATCTATATTCCTTTATGGTGGTGTTTTTGGATGATATACTGGTGTATATAGGTAAAAGGTGGATTATGGGAAACACTTGGAAATAGTGTTGTGTGTCTTGCAGGATCATCGTATGTATGCCAAATTTTCAAATAATGATTTTTGTATACAAGAGGCACATTTCATTGTCCTTGTTATATCTGAAAAAGATGATTATGGGGATCCAGAAAAGATAGAGTTGGTGATCTCTTGGAAACTTCCAAAGAATGTCTTTGAGATATATAGTTTTTATGGTGTAGATGGTTATTACTAATTATTTTTCATGGATTTTCATGACTATATTCACCAATGATATATTTTCAAAATCAAAATGTTCCATTCCAAGGGATAAATTAATGTAAGAAATATTTTCAAGAGCTTAAAGTTATGTTTACATCAGCACCGATATTGATATTTTTATAATCAGGATAAAGCTATGTGGTATATTGTGATGCTTTTATATTTGAGTTGGGGTGTATTCTCATGTATGGAGATCATATTGTTTCTTACGAATCATAGAAGTTATGATTTCATGATAAGAAAAAACAAACACATGATTTTGAATTAGCTTTTGTGGTCCATGATTTGAATATGTGGCATCATTACCTATTTTGGTGAGAAATCTATAGTGTTTACAGATCATAAGATATTGAAACATATTTTCTCAAAAACATATTTGAATATGATACAAATAATATGGATGGAGTTTTTTTAAATGCTTTACTATGAATTAAGGTATACACTAGGTAAAGTAAATTATATGGTGGATGCATTAATTAGAAAGTAATATATCTAGTTGGACAAAGAGGCTTTAGATTAATGGATGCTAATGTCGGTGATAGACGACATGTACTTGGATTGTGAACACTTAGGTAATGTTGTGGTTTTCTTTTTGATTTCTTTTATTCCTAATTTTTTATAAGGTTAAAGAGGCAAAAAATATTATTTTTAATGTATTTTTATGAAGAAATAACTTAATTGAAGGGATATTATTGAGGGATGAAATCTTGACAGAAGATCATTTGTTTGGTTCTGAGATCGGATGGTTGTACCTTTAGCTTATCAGGAACAAATACTTCATGCTTACCACCATTCAAGATGGGATTTTTATCTTAGGATACAAAATATATTTAAGGAAATGAAAGCAAAATATTGGTGGTATAACATGAAATTAAAATTAGATGAGTTAATTTTGTGATTACTCACTTGTTAGCACGTTAAGTTAGAGCACTAGTGGCCAAAGGGTATGATGTAGTCTTTACCGATTCTCATTTTTAAATGGGAGCATATAGCTATTTATTTTGTAACAAGTCAACCAAGGACTATTTGGAAACATGATTCTATATGGGTGATAGTAGATCGAGTCTGAAATTTGGATCATTTCATACCTATTAATAAATCTAAATGTTGAAAAACTTCTCAAAATTATATATCATAGAAGTGGTAAAAAGGAATGGTGTACAATTTTTGATAGTATCAGACTGAGATACGAGGTTGAAGTCTCATTTTTGGAAAACCTTACAGCAATCCATTGGGACCCATTTGATTATGAGAATAGTGTATCATCCTAAAACTAATGGAAAATATGGAAAGTCAATTCAAATGTTGTATCACATGATTAGGGATTGTGTGATGAATTATAGTGGATCATGGGAGGATCACATACCTTTAATAGAGTTATCATACAACGAAAGTTATCAGGACTCAATACATATGTCTCCTTTTGAATCACTGTATGTGTGTCTTTTTAGATCTCCACTTTGTTGGGTGAAAAAATATGAGACATCACTGGTTTGACCAAGCCTTTTTCAAGAGTCAATGTAGAAAATTCAGTTGATCAGAAAAATAATAGAGATGAATCAGAGTCATCAAAAATAATATATGGATAATCATCAATGACCATTTTCATTTAAGGTGAGTAATTATGTGTTCTTTATAATCTATCTAAGGATTGGGAATTATCATTTTTCTAGAAATGGTAAGCTACCTCCTTGATATATGGGATCTTTAGAGATACTTGAATTTTTTGGTGAGGTGGAATATTAGTTTGATTTTGAATCATGTTTTAGTTTAGTGAATAATGTGTTTCATGTATCTCAATTAAAGAAGTATTAACCTAATCCTGACCATGCGATTTTACATGATAACATTGACCTAGATCCGGATGGTACGTTGGTTCAGGTGCTGGTACATATTATGGATAAGTAAGATAAATTATTGCAAGGGAAAATCATTAGTCTAGTGTAGGTTTTACAGCAACATGGTTAGATTCTCGAGGAAACATGGGAGCATGAAAATGAAATGTTGGAAAAAAGGATAGAAGTCATTTAGGCCAACACTAGGTTTTTACTTTCTGAGGACAAAATGACTAATAGTGTAGATAATTTAGCACATCCAGTTTTAGGTACTTGACCCATTATTTATGTATTTTAAGTATATAAAATGTATGGGTTATGTTTAATGAGGTTATGATTATCTTTGGCTTGTTTTTGAGTCTTTTATAGAGGTTCATGGTTTGATTATGGTTAGTGGAAACCATGACGCACCTCTAGGAAACCATGAAACTGAAATAGTGGGAACTAGATAGATGCACAATTAATAGCATGGTTTGGAAAAAGAATTCATATGCCTAGGAGAAACTACACAATACTGTACAGAGGGGAATAACAAAGTTGTTGCACATTTTTTCTACCCCTATAATACAATTGTCAAATGCCAGGTTTTAGGTATTGGATCGTGCAAAATTAGCGCATGGTTTTCCTAACCGGGAACCCAAACCATGCACCGTGAAAAATAAAATTTGAAAATTATGGATCTAATTCAATTTACATCCTAAACAACTCATTTTACACTAAAAAAAATATCAAGAATTACTCTCCTTCCCAAGGCTATATACCTAATTTCATTTGATCCATGAGTGAGTTTTAAGAGAATATAAGTGCATTGGAGGCCTAGATTCATCGACAAGTTCTCATTTTTCATCGTTTTCCTTTGATCACTTTGTATTCCCTCTCTTGGAATCATTGATCTAATCCTTTGGGGATAGATCTATATTTTGTGATGTAAATCATGATGAGATATTATTGTTTTGATTGAATGGAACAATATATAAGGATGGTTCACAAAATCTCAATCTAGGTTTTTGGAATTTTGTGTCGTTCTTCATTTTTTCCTATGTTTGAGAGGTTGGTGGATTCTCTCTACACTCATCTTGATTAAAATTTGAAATCTTGATTTCAAATAGATTTAATTTCTTAATTGTTTTTTTGAAAATCCTTGTGTTATTTGATGGAAATTAATATTTGAATTATGGTTTTGGGAAACATGGTAATTGGATGGTTTTTTAGAGAAACCCATTGTTTATAATTTCAAAAGAGATTTTTTAGAATTATGGTTGATTTGATGAAAGTGAATTATTTAGTGAAATGATTTGAAAGGTAATATTTTTTTTATTGAAATGAGTAGACCTTATTTGAGCATAATGTTTGGGAATGAGTCGAATGGGATTGATAATGGTTGTGAAGTAACACCATCAAAGGAACATAGTGAGGGTGCCAAGATCCACCTTCATTGGTAACACCAATCTTGTGTGTGTATGTGTGTGTTTTGTATGAGTGTTGAAATGAAATGGTATATTTCAAATCAAAAATTGAGAAATGGTTTAGAGAATTTTTTGATTTATTCTTTGAAAAATGATTTTGAAATCTTATTGATGCCTATATTGGAAAAACTGATTTATGAATTATTATAAAATATTTTCATTTCTTTCACTATTTTATAAAATGTTATAACAAATTTTATCAAAGTGTCTTGAGTTGGAAATAAATTGAGGAAATCATACTAAATTTTATACTCAACCCCTACTTGGGCACTATGGTGCATTTTTAGATGTCATATATTAAGAAACAAGTAAAGGAAAGGTATCCTAGTTCTTTATTGACTCTTATTGATAATTTGGTATGGACATGTGGAGTTAGATCTCAGATAAGGTTTGGAGTTATTGAGTAAATGTATTTGGTGTGTTTGAGTTTTTTTGGTCTTGGTTTTTATTTTTTAATTTGTTATTTCCTTTTGGTTGGTTTTTTATTGGATTTTATTACCCACACATGCATCATTTAGAGTTTTTGTTATCATAGTTATCTTGTTTTGTCGTTTTATTTTCAAGGGGAAAATCATCCACAATTTTATGTGAAGCCTTTGGAATTTATTTACAAACTTTAGTGTCTTGTAAATGTCACCTAAGGCCTAGTAATACCCCCCAACTATTCCCAAGATAATGGGAGAGGGTAGAGATGTTATAGTTTGGGATAAAGTAAGTGGGTTTTGGTGTGAGGGGAAGCTTTGAGAGGATTTCCCCTTTTATAAGTGAAAAATAATGGCATTTTTGTAAATACCCACAATTTTTTAATAATAGGAAGTCAATCTCAATAAAAGTATCTAAAAAACTTGGAAATATTGGATAAAGGAATAGATAAGTTTAATAAAGGCATAAACATACCATTATCACACATGTTTTAAACATGTTGTTTATTCCCTCTTGGTTAAACGCTTTTTACCCCTTTGGTTTTATAATGAGGTTACCGGTTTTTACCAAAGTAATTTATCCTTTATGATTGAAAATAAAATTATCCCTAATAAATAATTTGGAAATATTGATTCAAAATATGAAATAAATTTTAATAGATAAAATTTCTATGATTAATTAAAATCAATATTAACATTAAGATGTGTAACATGTATAAAACCATTTTTAGAAAAAGATTATTTTTAAGATAAAAATTTATATGTAGGATAAAAATTTTAATTTATTTCATTTTAATGATATAAATTGGTTTATTAAAAAAATAAATTTTTCTTTCAAATAAATCTAAAACCAAATTTTATCAGAATAGTATTTAATAAAAATAAAAGACAAACAACAATTTTTATTGGAAAATATTACTTAAGTCCTTAAAATTTTAATCACAGGTTTTCTAAATTCAACCCAGTATATTAAAATAAATATAATTTATTAATTAGTTTTATATTCAAAGTTTTCATAATTTTTTAAATCAAACTTATCTTATGAAAATTTTACAAAAATCACAGTTTTGGTAAAAACATTATATTTTTACTACTCACCAGAAAAATAATCAATTCTAGAAACATTCAAAAAAATTACCTTAGTATATTATTGATATGTGGAATTAAAAAAAAGCTTATTTTTTAAAAATTAAAAATATAAAAATTATGAATTTATCTAATAAAAGAAAATACAAAAAATATAAAGGAAAACCACTATTATTGAAAAAATGACATTTTAATACATCAAGTAAATTTAGTATTATTTTATATAAATTTCTAAATAATTGAAATTTTTCATATTAGTTTTTAAATTTAAATATCATATACTATAAAAAACTTTTATATCTGATCAATTTAATTTTTTAATATAAAATATGATACTTTTTTTAAAAATTTATTTGAATGGAATCCTTTTTTTAGAAAAAGAAAAATAGTTTTAAGTAATAATTTTACTGGATTATTATATTTTTATTTACTAATGATTATATTCTTTATGTAATTTTAATACAATAGGTTTCATTTTAGTCAGTATTATATTATTTTTGTGTCATGTAGACATAATCTATTGAATATAGTATTTATTTATAGGGTTAATAATCTCGGGTTGTTAAATTTTACCCCCTTATATAAATTTTGTTCTTGTAATTTTAATTATTGATCACTGGTGGAATTAAGTGTGGGTATTCTTAAAATATTCATCATTTAAGACATCACTTCTCATATTTCATCTACCCTACTCTCTTATTCTATATCAAATTACTTATCCCTCCTCAAACAACATTAACATTTCATACAATCATATACCCGAGTATGTATATGCCCTAATATTATATTATCTATTACATAACATTCACAAAACCATTATAATATCTAAGACTTTAAACCAAAATTAGAATATATATTATCTAAAAATATGACTCCATATTTAATCCTCAAATGGTATTAATCACTAGTTTATAAAGTTACACACTATTAAATATATATCATAATTCCAAAAATGAGATAAAATAAATCAAAAATAACATGGGTCACTTTTTCATTAATTAAATAATCAATGAAAATGATATCAATACTATATAACTCACTTTTATCAAAATAAATCATCCATTTATTAACCTAAAATCAATAATATATTAAACTAAAGAGTTATCCATACCTTAATCACGTGTTCTTCAATAGTAATACCAAAATATTTAACCTTGTCATTAAATATATTTTCATTGTTATGGAATCCATTTATCATATGTTTCTAAACCCTTAATGTTGAAATATTAAAGAATAATCCTTTTATGTTTTACATAATCCTTATAACTTTTAAAATATACAACAATACAATCAATAATTTGTACTCACTAATGAAAATAGCTATGAGTATCAATAATTAATTTCTATAATGATATCAAACTCAATACCTTAGGTAATACTAGGAAAATCACATTTTCCATCATAATAATCACATACCAAAATTATAAACCATTTAATTATGATCCTTTATTTGGTTATAAGACCTAGTGATTTTTAGATACACACCTTTATTAGCTTAATTTTCATGATCTTGTTTCAACCCAAATACTAAAACAAAAAATAATTATCAATAAAATCAGATTAAATGATTATATTCATATTAAATATCAAAAATAATATTTAATCTCTAATAATGCCTTCATTTCAACCTATGATACCTTCATTTAAATTATTTTACACCTTGTTTATTATATAGCTCTCTTAGTTTATCCTTGGTTACTTTAAGTTATGATCTCTTATACTTATTAATGAAATACCTTAAAATAATTAGTAAATAAATACTTCATAATGGATTTCAAGGAAAATTTGATTAACCAAATAATACCCCTAGGAGTTTTAAAATAGGTGTGTAGTTTGGAATCATTTCCATGAACTTGGTGGCGATGGAGTTAATACCCAACACAACCTTTTTAGGGTTATTATCCCTAGGTAAATTTGTGCTAGACCCTATATCTAGTTATAGTATGTATAAATTTATGTAATTACCATGATAACTACATAATATATACTTTAGAAAAACTTCAGGATTTCATCCTATAGTTTTACTTATCCCTTATACTTATCCACAGTTTTTTCACTAAAATTATCTCAACATAATCCTAAAAATAAATAAACTAATCCTAAAAAATAAACTAATCATACCCTGATATCAATTTTAGAAACCCAGTCTAGGAAAAATTTATTTTACATCATTTATATAATGTTTAGATTACATTTAAAAAATAATCACGAAATCCCTAGAATGGAAGGTTTAGTGTCTTTGAGGACTGGCTATATAAGGAAATTATTTTTCAACCCATGTGAACATTTATCTATAATTAAGCCACACTAGACTCCATCCTATACTTATTATAAGTTATTCTCATATTCAAAAAATGGAGAAATTAAAACATAAGAAAGATGTGATCTCAGATGCTCATTAAGGGAAAACATAGGTGAATATCAAAAGTGAATATAAGATGTGAATAAGGGTATAATCAAGATACATAATAAAATTCATACCTAATGAAGCATAGATCATAAATCAATGGATAAGGATTAGAATAACTTAACACATGAATCAAAATAGGATGAATGTATGAGTTAATAAACCTGATCCCTGAGAGATTAACACATTCTTGAGAATAAAAATAAAAATGTGAAACATATTTCAACTTTGGAACAAAAATTAGTGTAGGGAACATGACTTTCATGAGACACACCATAACTTCCCACATTATGAGTAACTAAAATTCACTCTTGAATACTTATCTAATGGGATATAAATCCTTAACCAATGCATTAGAGGGTGATATAGGTCCCCAACCATAATCATCCATACTTTTACCATTTGAAAGAAACCAATAATTATTTTAAAAATAACACATGGTAAAAAATACGGTTTCATATCTTCTTTAATTGGAATCACATAAAGATATTGTTAATAATTCTATAAATAATCATAACATGATAAAACAATGGAAAATAAATGGGTATTCAATGAAATCAATTGAAATTGTAGATAAATACCATTTAATCAAGATAATAAAGAATATGGAATTTACACCATATAGGTAAAGGGTATATAGATAAGTCAATAATTTTCCTAATAAATCAATTCATGGAATCTAGATTACCACCCTTCAATAAAATAAATGGAAAACAAGGTATTCACAATGTAATGGAATTAAAATAAAATTTATTCTCATTCAAGGTGATGGATAGGAAAGATAAAAGCAGTGATAGATCATTATTCCGATAAAAATGAAAATTTGATAAGACCTCCCGATAAAGAAGGTGGATGGTTACAAAATAAAATATTTCTAGTGTAACAAAGGAACTCATAAGTATGTTGAAATATATGAAAAACAACTTTTCAAAATAATTCTTTGAAAAATATCAAAAAATAAGGGATTAAGAACTGAATTATTTGATACCATGAGTTAAATCTCTTAAATTATAAATTTATATATTTATTATATGAAAAATCATGTAACAAAGATTACATGAGTGTAAATACCATAGGAATATAAAAATTAAAATGGCGGTGAAATCTTAAAAGGGATTATATATTTTTTAACATTGATGTAAAATAAAAACACATAGGTCACTTTGAAAAGTGACTTTTTAAAGGTAAATTGAAATTTTTTGAACAATTTTACTTTTAAAAATAATTTAAAATAATGGGGCCTTGAAAATTATAGACATTTTTCTATAGAAAATGTTGTTCCAAAAGATAAAACATTTGATTATGAAAGAAACCTTTTTAATACATTAAAATTTCCATTGTTTAAAACCCATATTGTAAAAATTGTAATAAATCCTTATTTTTATTTAAACTTGATTCTAAAATAGTATTATAAATTAACTTATGAAAAAATATTGTTGTGGGATAAATCAATCATAGAATAAAAAATTTCAAGATAAACATTTATGACTCAAAGAAAGAAGATTTTTGATATCAATATCCTCTACGTGAAACATAATCCATAAGGTTAGTAATATTTGATAAAGAATTATGTGGTAGGAATGTAAATCAATATAAAAAAGTGATATAATACCACATAATATAATCAAGGATATAATGTACTTAACTTATATGAAATATGTTAAAGAGAAAGATTATAACTCAATAAATGAATGTTGAGACACCAAAAATAAATACTACATGGGAAACAATTAAATCAATAGAAAATTTGACCAAGGTAATATTATTTGGATTTTTATATCCCATGAATTAAATAATAGTGATAAAAATACATCCATGGGTAGTAAACACACCATATTAGAAAAACATGGTATACAAAATGTATTTTTCTCAAATAACCATAATCAAGATCAAGTAGACCCTTACAACCTTTGTAACGTTTGAATCAAAATACCATGAGAGGTATAAATTTAAATTAAACATTTAATATCATAAAATATAATAAAATAAATATAAAGAATTGTAATTGGGTAGTATTTTCACTATGAAAAATAAAATATGGTTTATAATATAAATAGGTATCAAGGAATTCAAATTTTAGATAAAGAACCCTTTCCTTAATATTGCTTAGTTGAAATGCACTCTAACATCCTAAATAAAAAAATAAATATCTTAATAAACCATTTATGAACTTTTTTCATATTTTTAACCTTTTTGAAAATTTATTTATAATTATTTTCTACATTTATATTAGTTATTTATTATATATTTTTGATAATGGGTGTAAGCAATCTTAATTATTTTGAACCAGTTTCATAATAGTACTGTTTTATAAATTATTATAAAAAATTTCATCATTACTAGAACATAAAAGGTACATAAATTTATGTTTTATAATTATTTATAATGTTAAAATTTCATTTTATGGGAGTTTTGGTTATGATTCTTAAATATGAATTTGGTAATGATCATGTTTTGATGATTCTAAGCAAACAAAAATTATTTTATTAAATAATAATTTTTTTAAATTACCATTAAAAAATAAAAATAAAAATTTATTTATATATTTATATAATATTATACCAGTGATTAAATTTCCATAATCATCCATGATATAAATTCTTAGCATTGTTCAATTAGGTTGTTCAATTAACCTAAAAAAGAACATGACATAATTAATTGATGATTATGAAGTGATTTAGTTATAATATAGCTATAATAGAAGAATAATTAACATATTCAGTGTTTATTAATGATTATATCATAATTTTAAAAAATTATAAGAAGAATATAACCTATTTTTTTCATAATATGTAGAAATCATTTTTGTCTCTTAGAATTCTCTTTGGGACGATTGTATTTACCACAATTGTTTATCACCGATATTATTAATAGTATATCCAATTTTTCTTTCTAGAAAATTAATAATTTAATAAAAATAATATTTATCCATTAAAACCATTATAATTAACAACTATGTAGGGAGATGATAAAAATATAAATAGATATCAATCATTTTTTGGAGGCGATAGTCCATACATATGCATGGATGATGATTTGATTTTACAAAGAGCAAGGAAAATGAGTGATATGGTTTGTTATCTAATAATATAAAATATTTCATAAATATAATAGTTATATATTAAATTATCTATTATTACTATCCTTGTAAGGAGGTGAATGAAAATGATATACATTACATTGTGGAGGCAGTAGTCTGTACAACACACGAATAATGATTTTATTATTCTTAATAGAAAAGAAAAATGTAATTAATGATTGTACCATAATTATAATAACATGATAGTATAATAATGACATATATACTATAATTTTAATATGGTTTAATGTAATTTTAGTATTAAAAATTGCACATAAAAAATAGAGATGAGAAAGGAGTGGTTAAAAATTTATACCTCACTTCTTTGATTATCTCCTTTGTAAAGGGAGTTAAACCATTGAGTAATGGTCTTTTGAGAATACCAAAACCTCTTAAATTTGTATAGGAATTTTAAAGATATTTTTGGGAAGATTTTGGTCTAAAATAATTGGGTTTTTGTGTGAGGGGAAGGGAGGAGAGGCGTTCCCCTTTTATAAGTGAAAAGGGATGACCTTTTTGTAAATACCCAAAACATTTCAATAATGGGAAGTCACTATCAAGGAAAGTGTCTCCATAATTTAGAAATAATGTAGAGGGGAAGATATAATGTTGATATAGTCATGAAACATCTATTCAAACACATGTTTTAAACTTGTTTTCATTCTTTACCTCTTGGTTAAACCCTTTTTATCCCTTTTGATTTTAACGAGGTAACTAGTTTTTACCAAAGTAATTTATCCTTTATGATTGAAAATAAAATGGTAATTTTCAAATAATTTATAAATACTAAATTAAAAATATTAAATAAATATTAATATATAAAATAATGTGTAAGATAAATAAATTTTAACATTAGCACATGTAATGTGTAAAAACCCCATTTTTACAAAAAAATATTATTTTAATCATAAAATTTATGTGTAGGGTACAATTATCAATGTAACTGATTTTCATGAAATAAAATAATTTATAATAAAAAATAAAATAAAATATATGTGTCTTTCATAGCAATCTGTAACCAGATTTTACAAAAAATAATATTTAATTTAAAGAAATGACCCAAAATAGTTTTTTATTGGAAAATATTACTTAAATCTTTAAAATGTTAATCATGTGTCTTATAAATTCAAAATAATATTGTAAAATGAATATTATTTATTACTTGAATATAAATTTAATGTTTTTTTATAAATTTCTAAATAAAACTTATCTTATGAAAATTTCTTAAAAAATGCAGTTTTGGTAAAAATATTTTTTTACTATTCACTTAAAAATCAACTATTTTAGAAAAATCTCAAAAATTAACCTTAGTTTAATTTTAATATGTGGAATTTAAAAATTAATTTAAGTTTTTAAAAATTAAAAATATAAATTTTATAAATTTTATATTTAAATGTAAATATAAAAAATATAAAGGATAACTACTTTTATTGTAAAAAACAGCCTTTTAAACTTCAAGTGTATTTAATATTATTTCATATAAATTTCCAAATAATTTAATTTTGAAATATTATTTTTTATATTTAAAAATAATATGATATAATAAAATTTTATATGCAATCACTTTAATTCATTAATGTAAAATAAAATATATTTTTTATAAAAGTTATCCGAAAAGCATCTTTTTTTAGAAAACTAAAAACAACGATAAGTAGTTATTTTTGTTGATTATTATCATTTTATTTACTAATTATTATATTCTTCATGTAATTTTTATAAGTCGAATTATTTTTAGTATGGTGTTTCATTAGTTTGGTGTTGCATGTGACAAAAGCTATTAAAGATAATATTAATTTAAGGGGTCTAAAATATCGGGACATTACATTATATAACCTTAAACACTAGTATGCCCATTTATCCTTTTATTAATAACTCATCCTGTTTAGTTTTTTAAATTACCTTCGTATATTTTTATCTATAAATCTCTATAGTTCCATCAGTTTTGTTTGATATTTTCACTTAATGAAACATGTATAAGTAATATTAAACATCAATTTATATCATGGAATATTAAATAGATTACTCACACATAAGGTTGTGAAATTTTATTTATAATATCCTCTTATTCCCACACGTGTTATCATAGATATATTTCATACCATTTGAATTTGGAAGAAATTTATTTTTGAATTATTTCATTTTTTATTTTAAATACGTAGTCAACATATATACTATGACAAGATTAAGAAACCCCATATATAAAAATTTATAGATCTTGTTACCTAGAACTAGGTTTCTATTTTAAGTCATTATTGAAGAAATATATTTATTTATTATCAATAATATGTTAATAATGATTATCTATTTTCATAGGTTATCAACATAGTTGTCTTGAAAAATAGTAATGCTCTGACTAACCCTTTATAGACACATGGAACTCCATCATTCCAAACAATTATTTATGATCACTATGTTTTATTTTATCCATAAATGGATATGGTAATTTTTCATATATTATTTTCATTCATTGGAATCAAAAAACATTTTTTATTATTTCATATAAATAATCCCCATAGGTTATAAATTAATGGAACTTTCCTTGATATCTAACCTTCCAATAAAAAGATCATAAAATATTTTTTTAACAAATAGAATTAAAAAATATTTATCATTATGATTGAAGTAAAGGTTTTTACATATAATATTTCTTAATAATAATTTTAATAATCAAAAAATATTTATTGTTACAAAATTTGTCCATCTAGATACTATTTTTTTGAATTATTCTCCAACTTTATGAAGTCATGAAACATCCAAAATAAAGTGCCCTTGAATTTTAGTACATGGATTCAATTACTGAATATAATCATTTCAATATTAGAATATTTCTATTGATTTATTCTTTGTAGGATTCATTATTCATATTGACTAATACATCATCTATCTTAGTGCATAAAAAAACACCTTTTGGTTTTATATTCTTACATAGTATGTCTCTCTTGGAAAAAATCCGCATACTGATCTCAATGAAGTGTATATTCCTATTCCAAATCAGATGCAATAGGAACCTATAATTCATAAAAGTATAGAATGATCCCTATATCTAAAAATGATATGTTCTTACCACTAAAATATAAATTTCTGAAAAAATAAGGGAATCTAATATCCTTAGTAGCTATAGGATAGTAACTGAGATGTACTTAGTGCTTTCTTTGATGTTAATTTTTAGCTAAATCCATATTTTAACAAATAGTTTTCATCAAACACTATAATATATAACAAATGTATTTATTATAATATTTAAATTAATATGATATCCATTAGTCAATATAATTAGTACATGATTAGTGATTTTTTTGATATTTATGAAACATGTCTTGGGAGAAATTATTGGAAGATTTTTTATATCTATAATCCATTTAATCACCCCCCTTACCACCATAAAAACTTTGATGTGTAAGGTAATGTGAGTTTAGGATTACCTTAATTACACCAATTAATAATTAATTAGTACTTGGTTATGATACAACCTGATAATCCATCTTGAAGGATCCTTTATCCTTTACTAAGTGTTTTTATTTCTTCATTGAGAATTCCTAACATCATGTAAATTAATATCATGATGTGTATGAACTTACCTTTTATCTATATCTTTATAATGGTTCACATGATTTTCATGAACTAAATATCATATCATTATGTCATACATTTATTTCAAATTTTTTCTTTTTCAAACCTATGACAGTGAATTAGTTTTTATACCTAGAATCTTATCTAAAAAGTTACTAGAACACCCTTCTGGAATAAACATTTCAACTACTATTAATTTTTCTTGTAAAATAATTATTTTTCCACAATGATTTATTCCAAGTATTATATTTATATTTATATTTTATTTATTATTTAGATATTAGTGATTTAATAATTACCAAACTATTAGTTGGGTATGAAATTCCATAACAATATCTATTCTATATCTTTATAATGGTTCACAAGAATGATACTGGTGCATAATTCATTAGGTAGTTTAAGCCCTAAAATATATAAACAATCAATGTAGATAATAATCTTGAATATGTGAGGTCTATCTAGCATTTCATATCCAAGAATTCATGTAAATAATTACTTGGTAATCTCAAACCACTCCGGTCAAGCTATCTCCTAATAAAGATCATGGATATTCTTGTAAATGTTATACATATCCATGTTCTCATGAGACTTTTGGTTCATCATAGATGGATTATAGCATAAAAAATTGGACATATATATTATCATATAAGTTTTTACTATAGATATCAATATATTCTCCACTCACCTCCTTATCAGGTTTAGTAGTTGGGGGTTCTAGCACCTAAAGATTTCGTTCTTATTATAGTATAATGTGAAAGCTCTTGTACCAATATTTAAAGTTATTACTAGTAAAAAGATTTACTTTCTACTATATGGATCACGCTAATATCATGGTCAATGAACATTGAATTTTTCTATAATAATATAAAATAATATTTAAGTACTTTATATGATTAGTAAGATACGTGAGAAAAAAATAATTTAATTTTCTTATTTCCCTCCCACTATTTTATCATGTCCCAAAAACCCTCACCATAAGACATGGAATAACTTTTTGTATGAAAATTCTAGTGTAAAGGGTCCATATTTCCATTTTCATAACCTAATATTTTTACTGAAAAGTTATTAAATGGTATTTAGGTAGGTGGTTATTCCAACTAATTGTTTACAGATCCTTGATCCATTGAGTGAACTCCCCAATTCTAAAATATTGATTGATATTTCCTCAAAACTTACCTCTAAAAAGGTATTGAGCAGGCTTTTTATATTACACTCAATAAGAATCCAGTTAAATTAATGAATTATCTTTGTTAAACATTCCTAATAATTTGAAGCATCCCTAAATTTATCCTGATAGACACTTTAACAATTTGTGCATCTTAAGTCAGATGATAAATTATTTATTCACTTATTATTTTCTTGAGGGATTTTATTTATTACGTGTAAAAAAAGTCTTGTTAATATTATATAGATTTTATATAATTAATTAACAATGTTTTTGATAAAATCAATTTACTCATAATAAAATTTATTTTAATTGCATCATGCATACCTATTAATTCATTAATTTGTGTGTTCTCGATAAAGAATATATAAAATTTATAATATACTACGATATAAGTAAAATAGCTAGATGATGAGATTTCTGATGGTTGATATATTGCGAATGTAACACCCTGAGTTTTTATAAACCTTTTCTTGAATAAATTAATTTTATTTGACGTCTTTCATTATAATATACACAAAGTTAATCTTTTGTTATATGTTATACCAAGATAAGCTTTTTCTACATGAAACATTGAATTGGATTGCATTACACTCAACACTGAGTTTCTAAGAAACAACATTTTTTATATAATTATTTTAATGAGATAGTTCTAACATAGCCATTAAAATTAGTAAGATGAATAGTAATAACCAATTTTTAAATATTATTTAAAATTTGTTTTTATAAAAAAACACATTCATAAAAAAACATATAATTTTTGGTAATGTCTTTATATGTTTGAAAATACTATTTTCTCAAATGAACTACTTTTTATGTCCTTATGTGAACAATAATAAAATTAATTTCAGTAAATTTTAGAAATTGAATTTAATAAAATGAAATTCATTTTTAATTCATAATTTCAAAATTAGATTAGGAAAAATTTTGGGGATTTTTATGAAAAACTTCTTTTTTGGATGAATAGTGAAAATACTGAATTTTAATTCAAAACTACCTTTTCATCTAATTTATTTAAATTATTAAATTATATTTTATTTTGGTTTTAAAGTTTAATTTTATCTATTTTACATAAATTAATTAAATTTTGGTTATTAGAACCAATTTCATTTTGAAATTGGATATAAAATCATTTTAAACTTTTAAACCTTTTCGCTTAAAAAACCTGTTGTCCTGACATGTTTGTGGGATTAATTTTAAATTAATTTATGCCTCTTATGTGATTAGAATTTAAAAAAATGTATTGAATATTTGTAATAAGAATAATTCATAATTTATAATAAGTTTATATTAGTTTTTGAACAAAAATATTAGTGAAAATAATTAAAATTAATTATTGCGATTAAGGTAAAAAAACAAGATTACTTAGTGATTAAACTTTAACTTAAGTGAAAAAATAACCTATAAACATGTACAAAAGACATTATATGGAAATAATTAGACCAATTACTCTATTTAATTACAAATGGAAAATTATTTGAGGCATATTATGTAAGGGAGACCTCTCAATAATGTTTTCCTTTTTATATTTACAAGAATGTCACTCCTCTTCTACTATAATAGGAACTCACCCCCTCACTTATTCACACCTATAAATCCACTTGGATATGAAAAAGATTTATCCAAAGATACTAAAAACTTCAATATATTCATCCTATATTCATAACTTTTGGAATAAATCCAACCAAGGAATTCTTTTAGTGAAAACCAAGAAGAGTTACACAAAGAAGAGGTAACATCCTTCTATAAAAACTTTTCTTTTATTTTCATTCCCCACCATATCAATTATTATTATTCCATGATTATATAATAACCTAAGTGTCCTAAATATACTGATATTTTTTTTATTATAATGTTTATAACTAAACCTACACACACATTCATCAAATGGGTAACGAACTTACCGTTCGTGTGTATGAGAAACTACCACCTCGTGAAATGATGTCATTCGTTTTAACTTTATAAAATCTCATGGTTGGGAATTGTGATGAAAATAATATTTTTATATGATGTGTATTAAATTTATTATTTCTTTATTCTTATTTAATTATTATATAAAACATACCTTCATGCCCTCTATTTTTTTAAATATGATAAATTCATTTGTGGACGTGTGGACTACCGCCTCCTCAAAGCGATGTGATTCGTTCAAACTTTACATAGAATGTATTATGGACAAAATTAGTGAAATTATATGATATATATATATATATATATTACATAATAATTAAACCATAATGATATTATATATATATATATATGTATACATTTCATTTAATTTCTTTCAATATGATAAGAAAATGGAAACAACGTTCATGCATATGTATGACCTACCGTCTCTATGAATAGTGTATTTTATTTTGTATTTATATATTTTATATATTGTTATAAATAGAAATATAATCTATAGATATGATATTTATATCATGGTTATCATTCTAGAGATTATGAAATCATGATATAAGTAAAATGATAAAAAATATAACAAATCAAAACACATGAAAAAACAATGCAGTTATTACCCGAAATGTAACTTTAAAAGGGAATAGTTAATAAATGAGTAATATAAGGTCATAAGTAAATAATATATGGTATTATATTATTTAATATGGTTATTTTATGAATTTATAATAATAAACTTATATTTATTATGAAGGAGTTTTGAATGAGTACGAAGAGATCCAAGACATAAGGTAAGAGGATTTTTAGTCTCACTTTTATTTCTACAAGACTTATGCCTTATTCACCACTCATTTATTTTGTGTGGTGTATATAATGACCTGTAAAGACCCATAAATTTCAAGGAAATTTTTTTCTTAATTTTCTTTGGAATTTTACAAGAACGCAGTTTCTGACGGCACCTGATTCCGAGGCCCGGTGTGCCCGAAATCATTTTTCGAAGTTTGGCTCGGGTACGTTCAGTGAACGAACGAGCGGGTTTTTCTAACTTTTGAATCGGTCCTCGGAATCGAATTCTGAGGGCACCTATGGAATCGCAGCGCCGGTATTTTCTTAGAAACGCCTCTTCTGGAGTTGCGTTTTCTCGGGTGTGGTTTTTTAATTTTTGGGCTTTAAGTTAAGAAATAAAATAACGTGGTACGACAAACTTTATTTTATTTCACTTAAAGCCGCTTAAAGCCACTTAAATCTGCTTAAGCTGAGTTAAAGCGGATAGGGTACAATTCAAAATATCCTACCCTCTTGGTAGGATATTTGTGAGGTGGGGCCCGCACGAGCCCCACCGTTTCTTTTTCGCTAAGTAACGCACCCGCGAAAACCCTTTTTAATGAAAGTCAACTGGGGCGTTTTCTTAAACAATTAAACGATCCTATTAATTGGGCGGTTAATTTGTTGAAATTAATTCTATGAATTAATTGGTTCGTTTCTTAACCTGTTTTCAAACTGTTG
Organism: Viscum album; assembly: GCA_963277665.1. Lineage (NCBI taxonomy): Eukaryota > Viridiplantae > Streptophyta > Magnoliopsida > Santalales > Viscaceae > Viscum > Viscum album. Next base: position 815,476,861 of record OY728134.1, on the reverse strand, counting down.
GCATATTAATAAAATAAGACCAACACACCTTTCTTATGGGGTGCGATTTGTTGAGAGGATTTGGAGATTTTGTGCCTTTATCCTCCTTCGAGAAGAATGCGAAGAATGCAAAGAATGCCGACCTCCGACGAAGGGACACGAAGAACGCCCGACCCCCGAAGATCGACGCGACGCCGACGCTTCTTCCGCAACGTTCGTTCCCCGCGACAAATCTTCGATCAACTGCTTGAGGTAGGAGATTTCGAATCTTTAATTCCTTTGTGGATTTTATCCTCAACATGGATTTAATTGTTATAATTAAATCTGTATGTTCTTGACCCTCGGAGATCGTCGATGCGACGCCGTATTCCGCGACGATAGGATGCTCTTCCGCGACGCGACGATCATCCTCTTCTTCCGCGACGGTTAATTCCTCGAAGAACTCTTGTCTGATGACAAATACGAGGTAGGGGTCGTTATGAGAATGATTTATTTACCTATGTTTGTTTTCCTCCAAGGAAAGAACGCAGACCAACCAATTAACAAGTTGGTCTGTGGATTATTATTGTGGGACGTGGTTTATCAATTCCTGGGATTTATGGTCTTGTTTCAAACCGCTAACGCGGTGGGTGCGGACCAACGAACAAGTCTGAACCCACCACCCTTTGTTTCTTGTTGTGCGGAATGGCGGATGACGAAAAAATGCGTCGTAGAGATGATTTGTTGATTCCACAGTGAAGAAAGGGACCCGGGATGAACTACGACGCAGTCAGAAATGGAATCGGACCACCAGAGCAACTCCGGTGGCCCGCGGAATCCACCGGCGGCGCGGGTCGCCGGCGCGGCGGCGCCGATGGCCGGAGGCGGCGTCCAACCTGACTCGCGACCGCGCGGGTCCGGCGAGACACAGGACGTAGCTCTGCCGCGTCCGCTGACCAAGCACGGCCCCACGCGGGGCCGCGACTCCTCTTCCCACGGGGGCAGCACGCCCCGCGGCTTCCATTGCTCGGCCGCTCGGCCGAGCCGAGCCGAGCCGACCCGCCGGCCGGGTCACGCCCAGGCCGGGCCGGGCCGGGTCGTTCCCAACCGGGTCCGACCCGGACCTGGGTCAAGTCGACCCGGTTCGGGCCGACCCAGGGGGGGTTGGGCCGGGTCGGTCCGAGCCCAGACCCCCCGTTTCCAGACCTTTTTGGTCTTTTGCTCATAACTTGAGTTACGGGCCTACGAACGACGCGCTGTCTGCGGCGATACGATCCTTGGATCAAGATGGTCGTTTCGGTATATCACACTCAAGTTTTCGAAACACTTGGGATTCGGCCGGGTTGGTTCGTACACAAAACTAACCGGGCCCTCAGAGCGGAAACGCTCATATCTTGAGCTTAAGATGTCCGTTTGACGTGCCGTCGCCTTTTTTGAATTCCTCTAAGTGAGATGGATCTTTTGGATTACTCCGCCCGAGGTTTGGATGCAGGTGGAGTACGGTCGGGTTGGTTTTTCCTTAAAAACCAACTGGGCCCCTCGGACGAAAAAACCAATAACTCTCAGACCGGGCATCCGATTGACGCGCCGTCTGCGACGTTGAGTTCCTGTTGACGATACAGAACTTTTGGATACATCAACTATGGAATATGTGTCAGTTGATGTATCAGCCTCTCGGCTCGTGGAGTAGACCCTCCCGAATGAGCTTGCTGTGTGCTGGAACCCTAGAGCTGGCTGTAACTGCTACTGCGGCTACGACGACAGTACAGAGATCCTTAGTGGATTCGATGACGACTGTGCAGAGATCCTCAGTGGATTCGACGGCGACGACTACAGCACTCAGCGATCCTTTGTGGGTTAGTGCTACCGATCTTGTGTGGGTCCGATCCTGTGTGGGTTAGCACTCAGCGGTCCTGTGTGGGCCCGCGCCTACAGATCCTGTGTGGGTCTGATCCTATGTGGGTCATTGCTGGGGTTAGTTACCTATCGATCCTTTGTGGGTCCGACGACTTAGATGGATCAGTGATCATATCTATCATCATTCGAAGAAGTATACCTGTGTGAGCTGAAACCCTGTTTTGCTTTCCTTTGTGGATTGTGTTGTGCTATCCTGTGTGGATTTACGTTTTGCTTTCCTGTGTGGAATGGGTTGTACTTGGGATCGGATGTTGGAGCCGAACGGGAATTGATGACTTATGTATATGTATGGGCATATACCTAAGCAGTGTCGGATGTTACTTCGTTATTGTATCTTTCCTTTGTGGATTATCCTTTGTGGATTCTGGGAGACCTTCGGGGGTCTCGGGGTCCCTACTGAGTAGCTTATACTCACCCCTGCACGGGCTATGCCCGCACTACGTTGTGTTGGTTTCAGACGACGGATAGCGTTGATCGTGGTGGAGGCTTGCGGAGCAGGACGGTACCTGGAGGTGGACCACTGGGCGGGACGTACTCAGAGTGGTCGGCTGGGCCCGAGGAGCAGTGGAGGCTATCTGTACCCACCCTTCAGGTGGGATTTCCAGTGGACGGCTCGACGCTTTGGCTTTACTTTTCAGTTGTTGTTTTCCCTTTCCATTTGTACTTTACTTTCAGTTTGGGTTTTTATACTGGCCTACTTACTTTCCACACTTACTGTTGTACCAGTTTTTACTTAGTTTTTACTTCCGCTTGCTTTCTATGTGGTGTTTGTGGTTTACTTTTCAAAGGTAATGCCTTCCCTTTTTCCGGGATTTACGCCTTGGTGCTAGTCGCCAGCCCCTGGCATATGGAAGGCCGGCTTGGGGTAGTCACGACATGGGCCCCGAGGACGGGTCGTGAAAAATTGGTATCAGAGGAGTTCGGTTCTACCGCAGACTCTGATCGTTCTTCTATGTGAAGCAATAGTGTCAAGCGTATTGAGTGTGGTTATCAGTCCAGGGAGCCCAGTGTTGGTGCGGCGGCCGATGTATCCGTACACCAGGACACTGACTTCTGATTTCCGACTTAATGCACGAAAACATTGATTGCATGTGTGTTTCAAATTTTCTTTGTGATTACTTTGTGTCAGCTCACCAGGTATACTGTTCTGACCGTGGCACACCTGTTTCCTTTTCAGGATGACCCCATGATGGCAGCTAGCTAGGGTTCCCAGAGTAGAGCGAGACGACAGCCCGTCGAGCGATGAGGCCTCGGTGCAGGGCCCTTTGACAGCTGAGGCACCGGCGGTACCTTTACCTACCGAGCCACCGATGCTTCCAGCACCAGCCGCTGACGATGCACGTTGCCTCAGTGCACTGCATGAGTTCCAGCACCAGCGACCACCTAGGTTCCGCGGGGAGACGGACCCCCAGGCAGCCGAGGACTGGCTGGAGGCAGTGGTGCAAGTTTTACGGTTAATGAGGACACCAGCAGACCTCATGGTGATCCTCGCAGCGAGCCTACTGCACGCAGCAGCGGGCCGATCGTGGAGCTTGATGCTCCAGGTGCACGATGAGGCATCTCTTCTCTAGACGGAATTTGAGAGCCTCTTCCGCTCAGAGTTCATCCCAGCCACCCTCCGTGCGGTGCGCATCCAGGAGCTTCTTCATCTGCGGCAGGGCAGCTTGACGGTCTCCCAGTACTCGGCGAGATTTACCGATCTCTCGCGCTACTCGGCCGACATGGTATGGGACCCATTCTTCCGGGCCCGGACCTTTGACCAGGGTTTGAGACATGAGATCAGGGCATCACTGATCTCCCTCAGCATTCCGACTCAGGCAAGAGTACTGGAGTGATCCCTTTTGATTGAGAGCTTCCTTGCTGAGCCTTCATCAGTAGTGAGACCTACCGCAGGGCGGCAGGTAGCAGAGTCTTCCGCAGCAGGCAGCCGACGGATGACTCAGGGGTCCAGGAAGACCAGACCCTCACGCAGATGACCTCAGGACACTGGCTTAGCAGTTCGGGGCACACAGCATGGAGCTAGTCTTTCGAGAGGCAGGCAGTGCTACATATGCGCCGGGCAGGGCCACATGGCTCGTGACTGCCCAACCCACCGTGCCGAGGAGTAGTAGACGGTTGAGGGGCCACCCAGGTAGAGGCAGAGGGTCGACCGTGGCAGTCCGCAGGGAGGAGGCGGATGAGGCAGAGGAGCTGGCCGAGCAGCAGGTGGTGGGCGACGCTTTGAGGCTCTACCACCACCCCCACCACCAGGAGGCCCACCCCGACCAGAGGGAGCTGGCGGGCAGAGACAGGCACAGCTCCAGGCAGCGGAGGCCTATGACCACGGCGCACCCGAGATGATTCGAGGTACTATTTGTGTCTATTCCACACTTGCTGCAGTTCTTATAGATACAGGAGCGAGTCACTCTTTCATAGCCACTGCCCTTTTTCGGAGCTCAGAGATTCCGACAGAGCCGTTGGCTCGATCCTTACAGCTAGAGACTCCTACGGGAGCAGACTCGACGATTACGCACTGGTGGCCGTACATGAAGAAGGTTGTGGAAGAGTTCGTTTCATGATGCCTCACCTGCCAACTGGTGAAGGCAGAGCATCAGGTACCAGCAGGCATGGTACAACCCTTGGAGGTCCCAGAGTGGAAGTGGGACGGGATATCTATGGACTTCGTGACTGGACTTCCACGCACTTCCAGAGGTCACGACTCCATCTGGGAGATTATCGACCGACTCACCAAGTCGGCTCACTTCTTACCCATCAGAGAGCTGGGCTCAGTGGAGATCTTGGGACGTCTCTACGTTCAGGAGATTATACGACTTCACAGTGTTCCATCGTCTATCGTCTCCGATCGAGATTCTCACTTTACTTCCCGGCTTTGCAAGGGGTTGCAGGAGGCGTTCGGGACGCAGCTACGTCTGAGCACTGCCTTTCACCCTTAGACGGATGGTCAGACAGAGAGGACCATTCAGACTCTCGAGGACATGCTCCGCGCATGTGTCCTCGACTTTGGTCGCAGCTGGGAGGACCACCTACCCTTGGTGGAGTTTGCGTACAACAACAGTTACCACTCCACCATCGGGATGGCACCATATGAGGCGTTTTACGACAAACTTTGCAGATCTCCTTTGTGCTGGACAGATCTTGGGGAGTCAGCATTTGTGGGACCAGAGATGGTCTGGGCCACGACAGAGAAGGTCCAGGTCATCTAGGAGTGGATGAGGACAGCCCAGAGCCGGCATAAGTCTTACGCTGATAGGAGGCGGAGGCCACTAGAGTTCGACGACGGCGACCACGTCTTCTTGCGGGTCTCACCTCGACGTGGTTTACGGAGATTTGGCCGAGGCGACAAGTTGTCTCCACGCTTCATCGGACCATTCCAGGTCCTCAGCAGGATTGGAGAGGTGGCTTATCACCTGGATCTACCACCTCAGTTGCACCGGGTGCACGACGTCTTCCATGTATCCTAGCTGAGGAGATACGTGCACGAACTGACTCACATCATTGACCATGGGGAGTTGGACGTTGATGATGGGGAGACTTTTGAGGAGGTCCCGGTGGAGATCGAGGATCGACAGGAGCAGGTCCTACATGGACGTCAGATTCCTCTAGTGCGCATCAGATGGCAGCACGGGAACCTCCAGGAGAGCACTTGGGAGCGGGAGGCTCAGATGCGTGCTCAGTACCCACATTTGTTTCCCTAGTTTATGATGTATCTTTACAAGGACGTAAAGCCCTGAGGTGGGAGTGATGTAAAGACCCGTAAATTTCAAGGAAATGTTTTTCTTAATTTTCTTTGGAATTTTACAAGAACGCAGTTTCTGACGGCACCTGATTCTGAGGCCCGGTGTGCCCGGAATCATTTTTCGAAGTTTGGCTCGGGTACGTTCAGTGAACGAACGAGCGGGTTTTTATAACTTTTGAACCGGTGCTCGGAATCGAATTCTGAGGGCACTGATAGAATCACAATGCCGGTATTTGGTTAGAAACGACTCTTTCGGAGTTGCGTTTTCTCGGGTGTGGTTTTTTAATTTTTGGGCTTTAAGTTAAGAAATAAAATAACGTGGTACGACAAACTTTATTTTATTTCACTTAAAGCTGCTTAAAGTCACTTAAAGCTGCTTAAGCTGAGTTAAAGCGGATATGGTACAATTCGAAATATCCTACCCTCTTGGTAGGATATTTGTGAGGTGGGGCCCGCATGAGCCCCACCGTTTCTTTTTCACTAAGTAACGCACCCTCGAAAACCCTTTTTAATGAAAGTAAACTGGGGCGTTTTCTTAAACAATTAAACGCCTCTATTAATTGGGTGGTTAATTCATTGAAATTAATTCTATGAATTAATTTGTTCGTTTCTTAAACTTTTTTCAAACCGTTGGAAAATTAATAAAATAAGACCAACACACCTTTCTTTTGGGGTGCGATTTGTTGAGAGGATTTGGAGATTCTTTGCCTTCATCCTCCTTCAGAATGAACGCGAAGAACGCGAAGAACGCGAAGAACGTGAAGAATGCTGGCCTCCGACGAAGGGTGACGAAGAACGCCCGACCCCCGGAGATCGACGCGACGTCGACCCGTCTTTCGCGATGTTCTTTCCCCGTGAAAAATCTTCGATCAACTGCTTGAGTTAGGAGATTTCAAATCTTTAATTCCTTTGTGGATTTTATCCTCAACATGGATTTAATTGTTATAATTAAATCTGTATGTTCTTGACCCTCGGAGATCGTCGACGCGACACCGTATTCCACGACGACGCGATGCTCTTCCGCGACGCGACGATCATTCTCTTCTTCCGCGATGGTTAATTCTGCGAAGAACTCTCGTCCGACGACAGCTACGAGGTAGGGGTCGTTTTGAGAATGATTTCTTTACCTACGTTTGTTTTCCTCCAAGGCAAGAATGCGGAACAACCAATTAACAAGTTGGTCCGCGGATTATTATTGAGGGACGTGGTTTATCAATTGCTGGGATTTATGGTCTTGTTTCAAACCGCTAACGCGGTGGGTGCGGACCAACGAACAAGTCCGAACCCACCTCCCTTTGTTTCTTGGTGTGCGGAATGGCAGAAAATGACAAAATGTGCCGAAGAGACGATTTGTTGATTTCGCAGTGAAGAACGGGACTCGGGATGAACTACGGCGCAGTCAGAAATGGAATCGGACCGCCAGAGCAACTCCGGTGGCCCGCGGAATCCACTGGCGACGCGGGTCACCGGCGCGGTGGCGCCGGCGGCCGACCAGACCCGCGACCGCAGGGGTCTGGCGAGACACGAGACGTGGCTCTGCCACGTCCACTGACCAAGCGCGGCCCCACGTGGGGCCACGGCTCCTCTTCCCGCGGGGGCAGCACGCCCCGCGGCTTCCCTTGCTCGGCCGCTCGGCCGAGCCGAGCCGAGCCGACCCGCCGGCCGGGTCGCGCCCAGGCCGGGCCGGGCCGCCCTGGCCGGGTCGGTCGCGCCCAACTGGGTCCGACTCAGACCTGGGTCGAGTCGACCCGGTTCGGGCCGACCCAGGGGGGGTTGGGCCAGGTCGGTCCAAGCCCAGACCCCCCGTTTCCGGACCTTTTTGGTCTTTTGATCATAACTTGAGCTACGGTCCCCCGAACGACGCGCCGTCTGCAGAGATACGATCCTTGGATCGAGTCGGTCATTTCGGTATATCACACTCAAGGTTTTGGAACACTTGGGGTTCGGCCGGGTTGGTTTGTACACGAAACCAACCGGGCCCTCGGAGCGGAAACACTCATATCTTGAGCTTCAGATGTCTGTTTGATGTGCCGTCGACTTTGTTGAATTCCTATAAGTGAGACGGATCTTTTGGCTTACTCCGCCCGAGGTTTGGACGCAGGTGGAGTACGGTCGGGTTGGTTTTTCCTTAAAAACCAACCAGGCCCCTGGGACGAAAAAGCCAATAACTCTCATACCGGGCGTCCGATTGACGCGTCGTCTGCGACGTTGAGTACATGTTGACGATATGGAACTTTTGGATACATCAAATCTGGAATATGTGTCAGTTGATGTATCAGCCTCTTGGCTCGTGGAGCGGACCCTCCCGAACGAGCTTACTTTGTGCGGGAACCCTAGAGCTGGCTGCGACTGCTACTGCGGCTACGACGAAAGTACATAGATCCTTAGTGGACTCGACGACGACTGTACAGAGATCCTCAATGGATTCGACAGCAACGACTACAACACTCAGCAATCCTTTGTGGGTCAGTGCTACCGATCCTATGTGGGTCAGCGCTCAGCGGTCCTGTGTGGGCCAGTGCCTACAGATCCTGTGTGGGTCCGATCCTGTGTGGGTCATTGTGGGGGTTAGTTACCTATCGATCCTTTGTGGGTCAGATACTTTTTGGGTCATTGCGGGGGTTAGTACCTATCGATCCTTTGTGGGTCCGACGACTTAGATGGACCAATGATCATCTCTATCGTCGTTCGAAGAAGTATACCTGTGTGAGCTGAAACCCTGTTTTGCTTTCCTTTGTGGATTGTGTTGTGATATCCAGTGTGGATTTACGTTTTTCTTTCCTGTGTGGACTGGGTTGTACTTGGGGTCGGATGTCGGAGACGAACAGGAATTGATGACTTAGGTATATGTATGGGAATATACCTAAGCAGTGTCAGATGTTACTTCGTGATTTTATCTTTCCTTTTTGGATTATCCTTAGTGGATTCTGGGAGACCTTCGGGGGTCTCGGGGTCACTACTGAGTAGCTTATACTCACCCCAGCACGGGCTATGCCCGCACTACGTTGTGTTGGTTGCAGACGATGGACAACGTTGATCGTGGTGGAGGCTTGCGGAGAAGGACGGTACCTGGAGGTGGACCACTAGGCGGGACGTACTCGGAGTGGTCGGCTGGGCCCGAGGAGTAGTGGAGGCTATCTTTACCCACCCTTCAGGTGGGATTTCCAATGGACGCTCGATGCTGCGAATTTACTTTTCAGTTGTTGTTTTCCCTTTCCAGTTGTACTTTACTTTCATTTTGGGTTTGTATACTGGCCCACTTACTTTCCGCACTTACTGTTGTACCAGTTTTTACTTAGTGTTTACTTCTGCATGCTTGCTCTGTGGTGTTTGTGGTTTACTTTTCAAAGGAAATGCCTTCCCTTTTTCCGAGATTTACGCCTTGGTGCTAGTCGCCAGCCCCTGGCCTATGGAAGGCGGGCTTGGGGTAGTCACGGCACGGGCCCCGAGGACAGGTCGTGACATGAACATTAATTTATTATATTATTATTATAATTTAATTTATGGGTATTTATATATCCATTTTATAATCTCTATTTCATCGGGTTTTACGGTTCAAAAGTTACCAAATCAATAAGGTAGTTTTGTCTCAATTTTTCTTCTTTGAGACACATGTTTTTTTATTCACCAATATTCTTTTATGAGGTGTATATACTTACATTTGACTTGTTTTATCATGAATATAATTATTTTAATGATATTTTAAGCTTAATTTAATTTTATTTTCTTACATGGGTAGTATAATTAAAAGTTACCAAGTGGTAATAGTTTATTGAAACAATCTCATCGATTGTTAGGATTGTTTATGATTATGCTTTCATTGATGAAATATTATAATCCATATCTCAAGAACACTTATGATTTTTAATATCCTCTGGTTATTCCTAATACCTTCATGTATTGGTACCATTTTTACACTCTTTGGTTCATAGGATAATTAATAAAACGTTTTTATGAAAATCTGACCTTATTTTTTTCTTTAGTGGGAAATATTTTTTATTCAAAATATGATGTTTTAAAAACTGTTTTTAAAAACGTTTTTAAAATGATATCTTAAGATAATTTTCAATGAAAAAGGATTTTAAAATTTTTATGGATTTCAATGATTCCTTTATAAGTTTTAAAATATATTTTCAAAGAAAAAGTTTTTTAAAAACATTTTAAAATGACATATTTAACGTGTTATATTCTTATAAAACCCACTTCTTTTCATGGGCTTTGCTGTGATGAAAATTATTATGAAACCTATCCCCTTTTCCCAGGTTATGATATGATGAAATTTTTATGATAACCATTTCATTTCATGGGTTATGATATGATTGTTTATGATCTTGTGGGACATGTATGTATGATTTAATTATGAGATGGGTGGGAACTATATCTCCCTCCAATGAATTGGGTAAATTTTTTTATCTCATGAGATAATGATGGGTAACAAGTTGATATATTTGATCCACTAACTAAATAAGGGGAATCCCGATCTAGTATGAGAAGAAAGAGAAACCTGATCTACTATGGGAAGAAAGGGAAACCCGATCCCTTATAAGGAAAGGACAACAAATGGGGATGGTGGTGTGTCCCACCCAGTGGTTTCAATCCCCATAAAGTGCCCTGATATGTTTTGAAAATGATCATCGATATATAGAGAATGCTTTTCTATGATTATGGGTCTACCAAAATTCCATGTATTATTTGAATGTTATTATTTCATGGATTATTCACTTGATTACCTTATGAATAATGTATTATGAGCTTCTAATATTTATACCATGATTCATGTTTATGATATTTGATATGAAGGGTATGATCTTCTAATGTCATGATCACGTTCTCATACCCTTATTCTCATGTTTATGCTTAAATATCTCCCTTGTTTACCCTTATAGAGCATTTGAACACACCCATTTTTTATATTCCTTTTCCCCAGGTTATAAAGATAAATATTATGTATGATATGTCTAATAAGGGTGATATTCATGAAGAGCCTAGTGGGAGATAATGTAGCTCACTTATGTAATAGTGTTTATGTTTCCATGTTTCTAAAGGCACTAAACTAACATGGTATTTGGGTATTTGTTTGTGTAAGGTATTAAGTATTCTATAAAAAATTATTTAATCTTAATGTATGAAAATAAAGGGTTTATATGTAGTAGAAACTTTTTTAAACTATGACCAAAGTGAAAAAAGTCATTGAGTTGGTTTTGGCTCAAGTTACAACATTCCAACATCGACCTTTGTATCTTCCCAATTGGTTTCACCTTGGACCAGGTTCTAATCTTCCTTATTTTTTTAGCTCCATAATTTACTTATTTTATAATGACACATAGGTGAGGGGAACTAGAGAAATGAGGTAAATAAAATAAACCATAGACATAGAATTCCAATATAATAAAGGTGGGAGGGATGAAACGCAGACCATCATATTTAATTTAATAAATCATTATTTCCAAATAAAACTCATGAAATAATTTTAAATTAAATAGGAAATATAACATACATTGGTTGGTAAAAGATCAATATTAGACACATACATGAAACAACATCACATTCATATAATCTGACACTCAATTCAAATTGCTCAATTAATCAAGATAAATTTATCTTGAATTAATAATTAATGGTTTTATTAATTAATTAATTATTTATATTAATTATTATACTAAAATTTACCAGATATACATAAGATTCCATCATCTTTAAATTATAACCAAATCAAATAAATTAATTTCATTTAAATTGACTTAAGTACATGTTGTGTTCTTGGAAGAAACACAATGTGTACCCATCTAAACTATGTGACATCTAGTCATTTTCATGCACTATATACTCACATGGTATGAATCATACATGGTGTATCATATAAAATAAATGGTGTGTACTTTCAATTTATGACATATATAAACAAGTTAATTTATGTTTTATGTACCTCTTTCGATGCATGTTGAGTACACAATGTATTAAATTTACAATACAAGGTGCACAATTCTAAATTAAACACAAAAATTAGTTAAGAATTTAATATTATTTTAACCTTATCACATAGTGTGTACAATAAATTTTTTACAAATAGAATACATGTCAATTTGGTTTAAAGGTGAAATTAATTTTCCTTCCATATAAATTAATTTACACAGTGTATAACCCGACTTGGCATGTATTCGATGTAAACAGGTATGAGACTATGTGTGTATTAATTACACAACATGTGTGTATTAATTTATTATACACTACATGCATATTAATTATGCAACACATGTTTATTAGTTAATTTCACCCAATGTGTATATTAATTACATACCGTATGTGTATTAATTAATTATACACTACATGTGTATTAATTAATTACATACCATGTGTGTATTAACTACACACAGTGTGTGTAATTAACCAACCTAGGTAAACCTAATATATCACCCATGTCTACCTTCCACAAGACTCGAGGAATGTTCTAGATCACCCTGGGATAGAAACTAGTGCCTGAGAATCACAATTTTCCAGGTGGGATTACTTTCAACCTTAAGAATCCAAAGACAAACAATGAGTTACAAATAGAAAAAATGACATGAGTCATCTATCTGTTAAATAATCATTCTAAGTAATTAAGCGTATCCAATAGATAATATCTAATCAAACAAGGAATAATAATAGAGGTAATCAAAACTTTTTACCAAATAGTTTCCAGTTTAATAAAAAACTATTTTATACAAAGATTTTACGTTCAAAAGTAGGAAAAAAATTATAAAAATGGGTTGAAGATGAAAATATAGAACCTGATATAACTATTCTAATGAGTTCAGTAGATGGACCACACTATTACCATGTGACTCCCAAGTCACCACCATATCTCAACATCAACCGCTTTCCAAAAGGAGAGTTGTGACAATCAAACATGCAATCCAAAAAAAATGAAAGACCTAAAAAATAAAGGAAGAATTATTACCCATTAATGTGAGTATGTAGTTTGTGATAAAATTCCCAAAAAGATAACAAAATTAACCATTTAATTTTTTTATAAAAGAATTCAAAAATTCTAGTTTGAAAATAGATGTGTAAAAATAGAGTTTCATTTCATTTACATGGTTCGAAATCAAACAAAACTTAAATACTCCCTTTTAAAATTATTCCCTTTTAAAACCCAAGTTAAACCATACTTTTTTCATTTAAAACATCTCCATTGAAAAGAAACCATCCACATTCTTTTAAAATAATTATAAAGGCATTTTATTGAAGTCTAGCACTTTAAAATTACTACCCTATTTTTTCCTTTGAAAACTTCAATAAACTATCTTAAAATGTAATTAAGGAATAAGGGTAAACCATAATATAATGTAAATATGTGGAAGGTAATGAAAAAATTACAATAATAAAATAGATCAAAACTAGTTAACATTAAGACTAAACAAAGCGGAGGACAATACATTAATGTAAAAATCAATCCAAGAAATAAGAAACTCATATGATAATAAACTATAAAAAATATAAAATATGATACATCCACTAGCTAGGTCATAACATTCAACTAATGGCTTCTTGTAACATCTTGAGATTTTATGACATTTTTTTTCAAATTAATTTATAATTTTTTGATATCTTTCATTATATACAACACTGAGTTTAGTTTTTGTTACATGTGATAAGGAGTTTCTTCATTATCATGCATGACACACAACAGAGAGCTTTAGTGAACCATGAAATAATATTATTTTAAATATGACCATTATAACATAGTCATTAAATATGTGGGTATTAATTTGATTACTAATTTATGAAATATATATATAAATGTACTAATTAATGTAAATTTATTGATAAATTCTTAGTAAATAATCAGTCATTTTATAGTAAAGTAATTATATTCATCAAAAGTATGCTTTTTTCAAAAATGTTTTTTTATTTATTTTTATGAAAACATATTATAACTAATTTATAGAGATTTTTGAAAATTTATTTGATAAAATGAACATAAATTTTGAAATCATTATATCATAATTAACTTATGTTTGATATTTTTAGCAAAATATTATTATTAGTGAATAGTAAAAAGTGCTAATTTTTGTAAAAATATCATTTATTTTAAATAAATTAAGTAATTTAAATGACCCATAATTTTTTAATTTAACATTAGTTTTATTTATTTATATTTAATTCACTTAATTAACTTTTAATGAACTTTATATTGGATTTTATAATAAGTTTATTTTTGTGTTTAAAAAAAATATTTTTTCTAAAAACTGTTTTAATGTGCACAATATTTCTAAATTTTTATTAATTAAAATAATACCTAGTGAGAAATGTTTTAAATTAAAAGTATAGATTATATATCCAAAAATATTAATTTATATTCATACAGTTGTTATTATTAGACAAAGAGTCAATATAAATCTTGTTGTGCTTTAAAAATACACTTCTCGAACAACCATTTTTCATCACGTCTACGGGTTTTGTTGTAAATTTAATTTTTAATAATCTGTGAATTTAATTTGGTAAAATGGATTCAATATTTAGAATAATAATAATATATATTATATAATAATTTCATCTTACTTTTTATCTATAATGAATATCAACAACAGTAAAAAAAATATTTACCACTGTTAAGGTAAAATGGGTTTACCAAAGGTTTAATATAAAAGGATAAGGATTAAAAATAACCAAAAACTTGTAGAAAATCCATTTTATGGCCATATTTCTACCTTATATATTATAAATCATAGAATTTACAATTTTCTTATCCTTTTGTAATGTGAAAAATGTGGGTACACCTTTTTCCTTTCAGAAATTACAAGTGTGCCACTCACCTCACTTATAAAAGGCCACCCACACTCCTCAACTATTCACATATTAATAACTATTTGGTTCATAAAATAACCACCCAAACATATTATTTAATTCCATAAAATATTCCTAAAATAATTATTTTTCTCATAAATCAAACCTAGGATGTATTTTGGTACAAACCAAAAGAATCTGTCTGGAGAAGAGGTAACGTCCCAAACCGAGCGTTTTATTTTATTTCTTCCTCAACATCCTTAAATTATTATTAAACCATGATTATATTAAAAAAATATTATTCTACATATACTTATTTTTTTATGTTAATTTAATTACTTATATCCATATCCTCTTCTCTTAAATGGGATATAAAATCATCATTTTTGTGTATAGAGGACTACTGCCTCCCGAACCGATGTTGTTTATTTTCCTTAACTACCTATGAGAGATGAATATAATTATGGATTTAATGCTTATATATGATATTTATATTATTATTATACCTCTCTAATTATAATACCACATATATATTCTTACATTTAAACCCTTTGGGAAAACAATAACGTCTCTTGTGAGTGCGGTGGACTACCGTCTCGCGAACTGATGCGATGTGTTTTTCATTTATTATTTAATTGGATGGTAATAAGGATATATTAAATGAATAAATATGATACTTTTAACAAAATTATACTTCTTTAATGACTATATCTCATATAACTTCTTACTTTCTATTTCAAAGGAGATATGATAATGTCGTTCATTTGTACCTCGTGTAGGGATGTGATCCATTAATGCTTTACATTGAAGATTATAAGGATGTTTTTAATGAAAATATGTGATATATATGACATAAAAATAACTACATAATGATAATATATCCTTTAAATTTATTTATTTCAATTCTTCATGAAAATGGAAACAACGTTAATTCATACATACGACCTACCGTCTCTACAAACGGTGTAATTCATTTCTATCTCAAACCCTAATAGATTACTATAAATAAATATATAATGAATATATATAATATTTTTATCATGGTTAAATTTTTTTAAATGATAAAACCATGGTCAAAGTAAAATTTCTTAAAACATTATACCAAAATATATATGAAAAACAAACTAGTTATTACCCGAAACATAACTTTAATAAGGAACTATTAATAAACAGGTAATAAAATGGTATAAGTATATCATATGTGTTAGATATTTATTAATATGATTTTTTAATATATTTATAATAAAATTATATTTATTATATTGGAGTTCTGAATGTGTACAAAGGAAGTAGATACTTATGATAAATAATTTTGGTCCCATATTTACTTTTTGTGAGACATAAGCCATATTCTCCATGTGTTTCATTTATGCGGTGTATATACTTACCAGGAATGTATTTTATAATTATTATCCTTAATTTTTTTTATTTAAATATCCATTTTATTATATCTATTTCATGGGTTATACACTTTAAAATTTACCATAACAGTAAGGCATTTCTGAATCAATTTTTCTTTTTTGAGATATATTTTATGTTATACACCCATCTTATTTTATGAGGTGTATATATAGACCATTTGACATGTTATTTCATGAATATAATTTTTTTCATTATATTTAATGTTTTATTTATGTTAATATTTAATGGTAATTATGATTGAAAAGATACAAATGCACTAATGGTTTTATATTACAATCTCATTAATTACCGTGATTGTTTATGATTATGATTCTGATGATAAAATATTATGATCTATTTATCAAGAAAATAATTTCTTTTCTTATACTATTATTATTTATGGATAATAAAATTTTCAACTTCATTTTCTATTGCTTATGTACTCTAGATACCCAAAAATGTTTTTTTAGAAAAATATTCATTATTTCTTTCTTCGGTGAAAAAAATAGTTTTCTTCAAAAACTGTGTTTTTTTAAAGGTATTAAACATTTTTTAAAATTATAAAAATGATTTATCAAAGAAATTTTACCCAAGTTTTTCTTTTTACAATTTTTTTTAAAGGAATCTCTATGTTTTTTTCTAAAACAAGGCCTGTTTGGATTTTACAGATAATGTGAAAGGAATATTTATTTTAACTTGTATAAAATGAATAGAATTTTATGCAATCATAACCAAAATTTTATTTGAATATTAATTTATAATTTTTGAATATGATTTTAAAAGAAAATTATTTTCATTTTTTTGGTTTTAAATAGTATTTTTCAAAAAATAAATTATATGTTCCTCAAATACTTTATATGTTTTCAAGGTTATTTTTGAAGAAAAAGATTTTTAAAATGTAGTATGTTTTAAAAAGTTTTTTTAAAAGAAGAAAGGATATATTCCTCAAGAAATGTTTTAAATTATTTTAAAATATTACTTTATATGTTCTCAATGTTATTTTAAAAGAAAACTATTTTCAAAATTTTTTATGTTTTAAAAAGAGATTTTAAAAGTGGAAAGGATATTTTTATCAAGAAATGTTTTAAATTATTTCAAAGATTCATTAATAATTTACCATGTTTTTTTAAAAAAATTAACTTGAAAATTATTTCTCTTTTAAATTTTGTTTTTCAAAGTTGAAAGACTATATTACTTAATAAATGTTCCAAGTAATCTTTCAAAATCATTTCACATATAAGATTATATCCTTTGATGTTACTTACACTTTTCTAAGGTTAAAATTGAATGATACCCTCCTCATTATTTATCTATATGGTTAATGTTTTTGTTGAGGAAAAGTTTTTGAAACCCATTTATTTTTCATGGGTTATTCCATGTTGAATTCACGAAATGTTTATGAAACCCCTTTTCTTTGAACGAGTTATGATGTGATGATATGATGATCTTTTTATGATATTTTGGCACAAATAAGTATGGTTTTCATTATGAGATGGGTGGGACCTATATTTGCCTCCAATTCATTAGGTACAACTTTATATCTCATGGGATAAAAATGAGAAACAAGTCAATGTGATTGGTGCACTATGGGAAATAGGTGTGTCCTATTCCACTATGGGAAGAAGGTGTGTCTTGATCCACTATGGGAAATAGGTGTGTCCTGATCCACTATTGGAAACAAGTGTGTCCTAATCCATAATAAGAAATATGTTATAATTCATAATCTACTATGTTGATGTACATGGTAACTAACCTTGACATATGAAATGATCTTATTTTCAATATTTTTTATGGTTCCACACTTTTATGACATGATATTGTGATTCATAATTGATTTATGATGTTTTCTCACTATTGTGGCCCATTTTTTCAAAAATGATAAAGTTTTATGCCATAACTGATGTTTATGATCTATTAAAGGTTGGGTATAAACTTTATAAGTTATGTTCATGATCACATACCACTATAGTTTTCTAATGATTTAATATGATCATATATTGATATCTCTTTTGTTTACCCTTATTGAGTATATGAGATCACCTTTTTATGTTTCCTTCCCTAGGTTATGAATAATGGTTTAGGTAGGGTATTACTAAGAGGATTAATGTGTGAGAATATCTCTGTGGGAGATGTTAATGGTCATTCAAAAAATAAAAATATTGTGTTTATAGTATATAAATTTACTAAAATATTATGGTCTTTCAGCCCGTGTTTATGAAATATATTGAATATTCATCTAAAAAGATGTGATATTTATATATGAAAATACTTGGTTTCTATAGTTTGGATAAGAGTGGGGTTTAGTTAAAATTTGAAAACTAGGATAAGAAAAAATTAGAGAAATACTTGGGGATATTTCTAAAGATATTTTTAGGGACGTATTTAAGGAAATTCTTAAGGATGATTCAAAGTATAGGAAAGTGTCCTAGAATTTTGGTAAAGGATTGAGTGATTGGTTTCCAATAAATTACATCCCTGTTTGGATACTACAAGTAGATATGACTCTAGAATAAAGTTAATTAGGGGTAATAACTACAAAATAGAACATTTATTTAGACTCAATCATCACATTGATCATGAAAATAGGTCTTACTACACACCTATTTTAACACTCATAGGGGATATGCTTGGGAAATTCAAAAAAGCTTTACAAATCATCATGAAACACTTAAATAATGACTCTTCATGACCTATGGTTAAGCCTAAGGTAGGATATATTGAAAATAATGTGTGATAATTTATTCATCATATAATTTATTTTTCATTATTATGTGTTTCACACTATGATTATTGTTGCTGACAATATGATTTTTGGTTTTAGTCAATGGTGGGAACCATAAGGAACTGGGTTAACATTGATTGTTGTAGAAAATGTGTTGATGGGAAACCAAAAAGGATAATGACTGGAGTGAATGATATTTTTATTATTCCTAATCAGTTATCATAATATATTATTAACAAATTTCACCTTAACCAACTCTCAGACTCACCAAAGAAGATAAGGATAGAGTTTATCGAGAGTTCAGGTGGTGGAGACATGGAAGAGAGAAGATTCAGTTTCCTTTGTGTTAGAAATGTAGGAAGAAAAACCCAAGTGGATATCATAGAGTAAGGGGAAGATGTTTTGAGTGTGTAAAAGGAAACAAAGAAAGTAATTGTAGAGGAAAAAATAAAAGTTCTATTTACACAATGGATGAGAATAATTTTCTCCCTAAGATATCATTAATGATTGAATATTTCAAATTTTAAAGTATGGGAATTATAAAAATTGATGTCCTAAAGGTAAATCCCATGAAGAGAATAAACATGATTGTATAAGTAATGGTAATATTTTGTATGATTAAGAGACTATAAATGATATATTAAAGGAAAACTGTTAAGGAATAAGAAGACAAATCTTGGTTAATGGTGTATGAAGAAAGTGGAATTATTAAGGTGTTTATATAATGGAATTAAAGAATTATTCTATATAAATTGTGAAATATATAAGGATTATTTCTTATAAGCTTTTCATTATGAAGTTTTAACAATATTTTGAATGGTTATGATGACCTAGAAAAATGATTCAACAATAAGGTGATATATTACGAAAAACAAATGAATAAGGGAAGAAAACCCTGAATATGTTCTTGATGTTGAAAAAATGGTGTTTAGTTTAGATAAAGCGTTGATTGATATGGATAAACTAAATTGAATTATATTTATGTCTTTAAAACTAATTAGCGATTTTATAACAATGTTGAGGAGTTTACGACATTTTGTATTCATGGTATATATTCAATAATCTATGGTTTTATTTAAGGAATAAGGGTAGAGTTAATTTTTTAAATCAAAAATTTTTTCATTATGGTTTTATTTTAATTTTGGTTATTATCACATTTCTCAAGAATATATTACCAAGGTATTCAAATATTTTTTATGAGAGAATTAAGTGATACTTAATGATATTTTGAGGATTAATGTTAAGTTGATTTTGGTAAATTTATTGACCTTGTTTATATATTTTGAATTTTTTAAGGATCATAAGTTTAACCATTTATGGGTTTAAGTTTAAATTTGGATGAGGCTTTAGATATTAATGTATTAATTCACCATATGAAGATATATGTATATTATATAACTTGTGCTAACCATTTTTTATAATAAATAGAGATAAAATTAATATATTATCATTCTTTTATCAATATTGTGATTTAATAGTACTTTAGGAACAAAAAATTCATCCTCATTTGTTGGAGTAAGAGATGAAGTGGAAATTTATTGAAGCAAAACCAAAGGATGATATTGTGGTTAAGAAATAGAATGAAATCAAGTAAGTATATCTTCTCATAAAAAATCCCTAAATTTAGGGAAAATATATTGAGGCATTTTTTTCCTATTTCCTTCATTTATGATGAATCAATTGCCTTTTATCTCATCATATATTTATAACTTTTTGGTGATTAACTTTCTCATTAAAATGTTATCTATCACACTATATTAGTTCTTGCAATTTAGTTTTCTCTTCTATATCTATATTTTAAATTCCCCCCAATGTTTCCCACAAGTTGAAACCTAGTTATGTGTTACTTGAAGCAACCTTTATGTTCCACACTTTCTCATTTTAAGGTAAATTTTATTATTCATTGTTACAATGTTGGTTTCTATGAAGGAATTTCAAATGTTGAACCTTTGATTCCCAAGATGAATTTAAAGAGAGAAATTCATTTTAAGGGAGGTAGAATGTAACATACAGAGATTTTATGATTTTTTTTAAATTAATTTAATTTTTTTGATAGATTTAATTATACACAACACTAATTTTAGATTGTATTACATTCAATAACGAGTTTTTTCGATATCATTCATGACATAAAACACTGAGACTCATCGAATCATGAAATAATATTATTTTAAATATAACTGTTATAACTTAGTTATTAAATATGTGATTATGAATAATATTAAATACTTTATGAAATATATATATAATTTTTTACTCAATAGAAATTTATTTATAAATTATTAATAAATAATCAATTAATTTTTAGTAAATTAATAATATTCATCAAAAGTTTGTTTTCTTCTAAAATGAGTTTTATTAATTTTTATGATAAATTATTTTTTATTTAATTTATAGTTATTTTGGAAAATTTAATTGATAAAATGAAATTAATTTTTTAAATCATCATATCGAAATTAACTTATGGTGAAATTTTGGGATTTTTTGGAAAGTATTTATTTTTGGTGATTAGTGGAAAATACTATTTTTTTTCTAAAAATATCATTTATTTGAAACAAATTATGTAATTTAAATTAAAAAATATGTTTAAATTAACTTAATTATTTTTTATTTATATTTAATCCACTTAATTAATTTTTAATAAACTTTATATTTTATTTTAGGATAAGTTTATTTTTTGGGTTTAAAAAACTATTTTTCTTTCTAAAAACTGTTTTAAAGTGAATAATGTTTATCAATTTTAATTAGTTATAATAATCCCTAATGAGGAATGTTATAAATTAAATTTATATATTATATATAAATAAAATTTAATTTATATTCATACAATAATTATTATTGGATATATATTTAATATAAAATCATATTGTGATTGAAAATACTCTTATATAAAACCCTCCTTTTCATTGCATCTATAGGTTTTTATTAAATTAAATTTTGAAATTTTTTAAATTTAATTTGGTAAAATGGATTAAATAATTGTAATCATAATAAATTATATTATATAATAAGGTCAACTAATTTTTTTATTATAATGAATAGTAAAACAATAAAAAATTATTTAACGTGGTTAAAGTAAAAATAGGTTTACTGGATGGTTAAACTAAAAAGATTAGGGTAAAAAACTAACAAAAAAATTGTAAAAAAGATAATTTGTTACCATATTTAGACATTATAACTTATAATTTCTATAATGGACCATTGTTTATCATTGATTCATGTGAATTCATCGGTATATGTTTTTCTTTTCAAAAATTATAAGTGTTCCACTCACCTCACTTATAAAAGGCTACACCTCTCCTCTACTATTAAAATATTAAAAACCATTTGTTTAGAAAAAAACAGACCAATTAAACTAATTAATTCCCTAATATCATCATAGAATCCATATTTTGGTAATATATCTCACCTAGTAAGTATTTTGGTTTAAACCAAAAGAACTTGTCTGAAGAAGAGGTAACATTCCTATCCGAGCGTTTTATATTATTGTTTCCTAAACCTACTTAAATTAATTTTAAACCATGATGATATAATAACCTTATTATCTTACATATAATTAGACGTTTTTATTTTAAGGTAATGACCTATATCCATCTCATTTTTCATCAAATGAGATATGAAATCATTATTCGTGTGTATGACGAACTACCTCCTCACGAACCGATGTTATACATTTCCCATACCCACATCTCATGGCCATATATAATGATGTATTTAATGTTTATATATTATATTTATGATATTATTATACATATTTAATTATAATACACCATATAGACCTGTTGGGTAAACAATAATATCTCCCGTGTGTACGATAAACTACCACCTCGCGAACCAATGTGACGTGTTTTTCATTTACGACTTACTTGGATGGTAATAAGAAAATATCAAATGAATAAATATAATATTTTTATCATAATTATAGTTTTTTTAATAATTATATCACATATACCTTCTTACTTTCCATTTCGTGGCGAATACAATAATGTCGTTCGTGTGTACGATGGACTACCACCTCGCGATGCGATGTGATTTATTCATGCTTTGAATGGAAGGTAATAAGGACGGTTTTAATGAAAACATGTGATATATATGACATAAAAAATAATTATATAATTTTAATATATTATTTACCTTTATTTTTTCCAATTTTTAGTGAAAATGGAAACAACATTCATGCGTATATATGACCTACCGTCTCTATGAATGGGGTAATTCATTTATATATTTAACTCTAATGGATTAATATACATAGAAATATAATTAATAAATATGATATTTATATCATATTTAAAATTATTTAAATGATATAACAATGATAAAATTAAAATAACTAAAAATACCAAACCAAAACATATGTGAAAAATGAAGCAATTATTACCCAAAAAATAACTTTAAAAAGTAATTAATGATAAACGATAAATAAAAGGGTATAATTATATAATATATGGTTTTAAATATATTAATATGGTTCTATAATATATTTATAATAAAATTATATTTATTATATGGATTTTTCTAATGTGTACGACGGTTTTTAAGACTCATGGTAAGGGGTTTCCTTGTCACTTTTATTTTCTGTGAGACACAAGTCTTATTCACCATATGTTTCTTCTAAGTGGTTTATATTCTTCCTATTAATTTATTTTTTGATTAATATAATTAAAATTATTGTTATTTATATATCTATTTGGTTATATCTCTTTCATGTGGTTTATGGTTAAAAAAGTTACAGAAACGGTAACAGATTTTTGAATCAATATGGCTTCTTTGATACATATGTTAAATTGTGTACCTGTCTTATTTTATGATGTGTATATACATAACTTTTGATATGTAATATCATAAATATCCTTCTTTTAATGATTTTAAATGTTTTATTTTATGTTCATCTTTAATGGTACTTATGATTAAGAAGATACAAATGTGGTAAGGGTTGTATGTTACAATCTCATAGATTATCAGGATTTTTTATGACTATGATTCTGATAATGAAGTAGTTAGATACATCTTTCAAGGAACTCATGTATTTTCTTATGATATGGTTATATTTGGAGAATAATTTTCCCCCTTAATTTTTCTTTCATTATGTACTCAAGAGACCAAAATAATGTTTCTAAGAAAAATAATCATTATTTCTCTCATTAGTCGAAAAATGTTTTTATTCCAAAGCCATGTTTTCTAAAAATGTTTTCAAAAATATTTTTAACTTTATCCAAATTATCTATTAAAGGTATTTTTACCAATTATTTACTTTTTAAATTTTTTCGAAAATGAATCTTTTTATCATTTTCCAAAATAGTGCCCATTTTGATTTTACCAAAAATATGAAATGAATCTTTATTTTAACTTATATGACATGAAAAAATTTCCCACCATCATGCCTATTATTTACTTTGAATATTACATTATACTTTTTCAATGTTATTTTAAAATATAATTATTTTAAAAATATTTAATTTTTTAATTTTTTTTTCAAATCAAAAAGAGTATTTTTTGCAATAAATGTTTTTAGTGATTTTAAAGCTTAATTTATATATTTTAAATTTTATTTTAAATGAAAAGAATTTTTAAAAAGTTTAATGTTTTAAAATGAATTTTTTAAATAATAAATTATATTTTTATGAATAATTGTTTGAAATAAATTTTAAAGCTGCCTTTATATGTTTTCATGGTTATTTTCAAAGGATTTTCAAAATGTTTTATGTTTTTAAATGTGTTTTTAAAAAGGAAAAAAATTCCTCAAGAAATTTTTTAAATAATTCTAAAGATTCATTTATAATATTACAAGTTTATTTTTATAGAAAAATATTCTGAATTTTGTTTTATTATTTAAGAAGTGTTTTTTAAAGTGGAATACTATATTCCTTAAGAAATATTCCAAGTGATCTTTAAAAATAATTTTCCATCTAAGATGAAATCCTTTGATGTTACTTATGGTTTATCAGAGATAATATTTATTGATACCATAATTTTTATTTTTATGGATTATTAATGTTTATGTTGATTAAATATTTATCAAAAAATTATTTTTCATGCATTATGCCACGGTGAATTGAAGGAATGTTTATCAAACCCGTTTTATTTACATAGTTTATGATGTGAGGATATGATGAATTTTTTATAATATTTTGGAACACATAGTATTGGTAGTTAACCTTGACACATTAAATGATATTTTTATAGATTTATGATGTTTCCACACTTTTATGACATGATATTATGGTTCATGATTGATTTATGATGTTTTCACACTGTTATGGCCCTTGTTTTTTGAAATGACAATGTTTTATTCCAGGACTCATGTTTATAATCTATGAAAGGTTTGGTATGAACATTTTAAGTTATTTTCATGATCACATACCTTTATTGTTATCTTATCATTTTATATGATGTTATATTGATATATACTATATTTTCCTTTACTGAGCATCTGAGCTTATCCTTTCTTATTTTTCCTTCCCTAGGTTCTGCATAATGGTTTAAGTAGGGTATTCCTAATAGGATTACTATGTGAGAAGATCTTTGTGGGTGATACTGAATATATTTCTAAAAATAATAATATTGTGTTTCTAGTCTCCAAAGACACAAAACTATTATAGTCCTTAGGTATGTGTATATGTAATGTGTTGAATATTCAAGTAAAAATGTGATATTTATGTATGAAAATCACGGGTTACTTCACTTCTAGATAGTGTGTAACTCTAAAATATAAAATAAAATATCCCTCAATTTTATTCTTTATATCCCAAGGTTACTCATAGAATAGAAAAAGTTGATATTCCACTAAACAAGAATATATCATTCACATGAAAATCACATGACCAATGGAAACATAATCTAAAAACAAGATCCATTTCACCTCTGACACACATTTAATAAGATCCCCAACCCACAATCATAATTATAAGCATGAATCACAATTTATTTGACCAGAAACACATGAATACGACAATCAATAATGGATCAAAACCAAGATAAACAATATCATAACCATTATCAATAAAATACCTTTCTCACAATGTTCCAAATAGGGATTTTCTTTAAAACCAATAATCACACCATTGTAAATCCCTTTTAAAAACCTTCTTTGAAAACAATGTAAATTCTATAAATGAAAAAAAATTAAAAAAAACAATCACGCCTAAATAACTAAAGGAATCATCAAACAATCCAATCAAAAAATAAATCCTTTAAAACATGGATATTGAACTTAGTAAATCAATTCCCCCCAAAAAATCATGAATAATTTTCTTTTCTTAAGGAAATTAATCATTGTAATTATATAAAACACTTAGAATTCACACACACCATTTAATATATAAATTACCTCTTACTATAAAATTCAACAAATATTCCAAATGAAAACCTAGATAATTTATAAAAAACCATTGAAAAACCTCATATAAATCGCATATGATATTTTTAGCTATATTAAAAATGGGTTTAAAAGATCAAAAATCAATGAATATATAAAATAAAAGGTAATGAAATGAAAACACCTACCTTAACTGGCATAACCAGTCACCTTTAATGAACACCACCATGTTATGTCTCAATTAAAGGAGAAAAACCCATCGAAACCAAAACAACAAATTTAGAACATCTCTAGACATGAAAATCATCCAAAATGGCCATTAATAATAGATAAAAGGTGATAAATATAAATAAACCAAGAAAATAAGGAAGTAGAGGCTCTTACCTTTCAATTTGGGTGATGATACACTATGAAATAACCCCATAACTACCATGGAAGGGATTGAAGGAGGGGGTAGAGGTCTTGGAAGGTTTCTCAATTGATCTATTCAAATGGTGGATGAGTTTGTGGGGCCAAAAATTAAAAATAATGAAAAAAATTAAAAATAACCTTATATATGTTAGGTATTCTTTTGTTTTCCACACCCTAAACAAGAGAAGTTAACCTCATAAATATAAATAATAAAGTGACAATTTTGGATGTCACAATTCTCCTCACCATGCCACTTTCTACTGTTATAAAGTCATCAAAAACTTAGGTTAAATTAATTTTCAATACCAAATAACTAATATAAATGACCCAACCAAAATATAACTCTCTAAATATAAAACCAAGAACATGGGTTATAAACAATCCACTACCCGAGAGAACTAGTTTACCTTGAGTCAAAACTCATAGAGAAAAGATCCACTAAGAATTCAAAAAGGCCATATTCTCACTAAAAGAAAATAGAAGAGGTTGAAAAAATATATATATTGGGATGACCAATCCTCTAATAAGATTAAAATTTAGGGGATCTAATATATTCATATATCATGAATAATAAGTGATTCCCATGTTTTGAGCCAGACCAAAGGAAAAAACATAACCAACACCTTTATAAAATTGGAGGCCACAAGAACTAAAAATAATGGCAAGTCCCAAATTAAAAGAATCCCCAAAATAACTTCTTAAGAATGTGTAAAACACATGAATACCTAACCATTTCTTCACACCATTTAGAATTTATCTAAAATGTTGAAACAATAGATAAAAACATGTAAAATAATTA
This sequence comes from Viscum album, assembly GCA_963277665.1. NCBI lineage: Eukaryota > Viridiplantae > Streptophyta > Magnoliopsida > Santalales > Viscaceae > Viscum > Viscum album. Next base: position 815,449,830 of record OY728134.1, on the reverse strand, counting down.
ATACCACAAAAGCAGAAACCTTCCCACTAATCATCATAGGTAAGTATAAGATTCCACTAACCACAAAAGATCATAAGTCAACTATCTTAAAACAACATAAAAGGTATAATTGTTGAGAAACATATGAAAGGCCACCATATTAGATTACCTAGATAACACATTCTATAAAAATAGGAGAAACAACTCAAACAAAAACATGCCTCATCCAGAATGGCATAGTTCAGACATCAGGTGAAGAAACTAAATGAAGGGTAACTTACAGATAAACATATAGAAGTTGTAATCATAGTGATTCCAAAATAAAATCTTAACACATTAGCTCTCATGATCTAATTGGAAACCAAAAAAATAAACTATTTTTCCCCATCCTGTAGCCAAGGCATCCCCATGTTATCCATAAAAGTAGCTCATCCCATAGTCTACACCACACAAAAGTGACAATAAAAACCACAATTCAACAAGGAATACACAACTCAAAAGACACTAAAATTGATCTATGAAATCTTATATCTATTATAAAAAATGGAATAAAGGAATATATAAGACATAAATAAAGTTACAATAAAATTAAAAAATTACAAAGAACACTCCCTAAAAACAGGGATCAACTTTTAACTCTTCATATGGAATCAATACTATAGACTTATCCCTATACCAAATCAAGGTATTCAGCTATTTTTTTATATTAATTCAACTTCAAAACCTTTTAAGATATCTGATATTACCAAAAAAAATTATAGGTCCTCAGATATATTGGACATGATGGATTAGAGTGTTCAAAATTCCCACAATGGAAGCATAATAATTCCTTTCTCTTTATTGAAGTAGGAGAAAAAAGTTGAGATGATAACTTTTCACCATCATCACCTTCAATCTCCCTATTCTCACTATCCAAATTACATTCGCAAATACCAAATGGGGTTAAATAATAATCTACCCTAGGTTGTATTTCTAATACTTCCTTAATAATAATGAACTTATAAACCACCTCCATATAGGTAATCATGTTAGACTGAGACAGCATCGAAATATCCCCATGAAAAAACTTAAAATGGTTGGGCAAAGATAATGATATTACACCAATCTAGAAAAAACACCTTCAAATATAGGAGTGTTTCACCTCACCCTATAGGTTTCTAAAGTTCCTAGTGACTTGAAGATATATTCTAAGTTATATAGACACTTCATTGACTCCTAATATCTTTTATTAATACCAAAAATTGGTATATTATAGTTAATAAAATCCCATGAATGATCTAGAAGACAAGAATAATATATTCCTTCCACTCCATCAAGAGTCTGGGAAGAGTTAGTGACTGAAAACAAAATTCTAGATTACTAAAATTACTACCCAAGGCATTCTAAATTTAACTTTTCAATTCCTTTCTTGGGGTCACATTCTAAAAAAATACCAAAAAATAAAATTTAATCATATAATACAAATTATAGATACAAGGGAGAAAATATCATAAATCAAAAAAACAAGTTTATAAAAATCCATTTCAATTTTTTATTCCAAAAGCATGGAAAACATTCCAAAATAAGTACAACAAAAATTCATTTCCTCCACTTAAACCATTATCAAAAACATTTTAAAACTCTCCACAGATCTTACCACTTAAAATAATATAAACCCCAATTTCAAAAATTAATACAACCCAAAAATAATTTCCTTTACTCTTTAAAAACATGACTAAACACCCAGTCAAATAACATTACTCTAGAACTTGATTAGAAAACATTTATCATATAAAAAATTATACCCAATTACTCAATAAACAGGCATCATAAATCATAAGGGAAGTCAAAAACATTAAAGGAGAGAAAAATATAAAATTTCCAAACTTTTTCCAATATATAAAGTTTGGATCCATGATTTTCCAGAATGTCCGCAAATCGTTTTAGTGCCACTAGAAGTTACCCAAAATGGTTTCACACAACTTTCATATAGTTTGACATATCATGCACCTTAACTATTCACCTCCTGTATTGTTTCAAATTTCACCCAAAAATAGTAATTTCCAAAAACAACACTCGTGATATCCCTAAAACTTAGAGTAGTATCAAACCATGTCGAAATATCTCAATAATAAAAAACTATAAATCCGTATTCAAAACAAAACCCACAACTACCCATGGTAACTTGAGATTTAGAATGAGGAAGAACTATCCAAGAACTCCTTTTCATCCACCACTCATGTTTCGAAGACCTTATATATGAACTACAATTAACAACCAAATAACAAGAGAGATATAATAGTATTTTTTAATAAACAAACCTGATTCAATGATTCATCACCTAGGATAGCCCGCCAAAAGGCCTGAGGCAAATTCTCGATTTCCCTAGATTGGAAACTAAGGATAAGGACCTGGTTGGAATGATTTCACCCATAATAATACAAAGTTGAAAAGTAGGTTCCTAATAAAAAACCTCATATGATGCATCCATATATTGGATAATCATGATAAGAAAATATACAAATCCAATAAACAAGATCCAACTAAACAATGCATAATAATAAAGATAACAAAAATATTTTACCAAATAATTTTTAGTTAGATTAAAACTATTTTATTTAAATATTTTTCATTTCAAAAAATGAAAAAAATAATATTGAAGGGATAATGATTCTAATACACAACCTAACCCAATTGGTCCAATGATCTCAAGAGATAAAATACACCATCACCATGTGACTACCAAGTCTACACTATAACTTAACATCACCTTCTTCCCAAAAGAAGAGTGGTATAAATCCAATATGCGATCCAAAAACCTAAAATACCTAAAAAATATAAGAATAATACATACCCAAAAATGTTAGTATGTAGGGTTTGATCTAAATCCCAATAGGATACCACTAAAAGGCTATTTTATTCCATTTATAAAAGAAATACATAATTATTTTTTAAAAATAAATATGAATAAATATATTTTAATTTCATATCTAAGGTTCAAAATAAAAAAACATAAACACTCCCTTTTTAAAATGATTCCCTTTTAAAACCCAAGTCTTCCCCTTTTCATTTAAAACATCATTATTGGAAAAAAAACCATTTACATAGTCTTAAAAAAACTTTAAATGTGTTTCAATGAAGTATAAAACTTTAAAATGACTATCCCCTTTTTTTCCTTTGAAAACATTATCACACACTCCTAAAATGTAAGTAAGGAACAAGGGTAAACCATAATATAATTTAAATCCATATAAGGTTATGAAATGATGACAATAATATGACTGAGGAAAACTAGTCAACATTACAACTAATCTAGTAAAAATTTCAACCATCAAAAGGAAAACCAGTCGAATAAATAAGAAACTCACTTTACAATAAAAAAATAAAAAAATATAAAATATAATAAATATCATGAGGAAAAATCATAGGGAATAATGGGATATAACTCAATATTCATAGGTGTAACCTACTGATGACAATTTGGAAGTCCCATAAATTTTCACCTGAATCACTCTCAACTAGACTCATCGGTGAAACATTCCCTAGCCTAGTCATACAATTAAACTAGGGGATAATAGAAAATGTGTAACTATCAACTAGAAAAGAAAACATCCCTCTATTTCCCAATTAAAAGCCTAATATTATTCATGAAATAGTTAAATGAGGCAGGTCACTAACAATTATACCTCAATGACATGACAAGAACATGGACTAGTGAAACATAATCAAATAACAAGCTCCATTTCATATCCAAAACCAATTTAATAAGACCCCAACCTACAATCATAATCACAAGAATGAATTATAATTAATTTAACCACAAATACATTCATACAAGAATCAACAATGGATTATAATGAGGCTGAACAAGGGTGTAACCATCAATTAATAATATACCTTTCTCACAAGGTTCCCAAAGAGCCTTTACTTTAAAAGTAAGAATCACTCCATTGAAAATTCCCTTTTAAAACCACCTTAGCAAGTAAGGTAAATTTTAAAAGTAAAAAAAATATATCAATAAAACATCATTCCTAAATAACCAAAGGAATCATCAAACTGTGAAATCAAAGGAAAAATCACCCCTTTAACAAAACGTGGAAAGCCTTTGAAAAATGGACGCTCCACTTAGAATATAAATTTTACCAAAAAAATCATGAATATATTACTTTTATGGGGTAAATCTATTATTTTAATGATATTAAACACATGGAATTCACAATAAACTATTTAAAATAGAAATCCACTCTTACTTGAAAATATACTCATTTTTTCAGAAGAATCCTAGAAGAATTTATATAAAACCTTTAACAATCATCATATAGATAATAAATAACATATTTAACTAGAATAAAAATGGGTTTAAATCATCAAGCATCGATGGAAATCACAAATTAAAGGAAATGAAATGGAAACACAAACCTTAAACAATGTGATAATGTTGAATTCGATTAATACCCCCAAATTATATCTCAAGGTATGGATCAAAACCCCTAAAACTGAAAACCCCAATTTTGAAAAACCCTAGACACATAATTTTTTCAACATGGAAAATTGTATTAGAATGAAATGGATAAATAGGAATAAACCATGAAAAGAAGAAAAGAGAGGATCTAACCTTATAATATAAGTAAATATCCAATAATAAATCACCCTAGAACTACCATGAAAGGTATTGGAGGAGGAAGAGGGATTAAAAGGCACCTTAGTTGATTCTTTTAATGTGGGAAGAGTTTGGGGGAAACCCCACTTTAAAAGATGATGAAAACACAAAAATACCTAAACTTGAGATGGTTGTAAGATTTTCTCACATGGTTTAACAAACCTCACAGTAATCGTGTGATCACTACCATGAAAAAATTTAGAGGTAATATGGTTTATACTACATGGTTTTCCAAACCAAGTGACAAACCTTGTAAACCTATAAAAGTTCCAAAAGTTACAAAATTTTACCCCGATACACCACAAACATTGGGGAGAAGTTAACCTCATAAACTTAAAAAATTGACATTTACGGGTGTCAAAACATGTGTATTAATTATACATAATGTGTGTATTTATTAATTTTACACTTCAAATGTATTCATTAAACACTTTATGTGTAGTGATTAATTACAAACATTGTGTATTAATTACACAATGTGTCTATTGACCACCCGACCACCAAATTATGTGGGGTTACACGAAGTGTAGAAATGAAAACCATGTGCCATATTTGGATGTTATCAACATGAATTATTCATTTTTTCTTGTTTATAATAAGGTGAATAAATAATATATCTCAACTTTTATATTGAATAATAAAAACTGAAATGAAAAAATAAAAAAGAATTACAACATCAATAACTGAGGAGTTAAATAATTATAAATTTAAATTTGACCACTTAGATACCACTTAAAGGTTTGAAGTGTTACAGAAGTTTGTAAATATTAAACCTAATGATGGTTTGTTATGGAATATAATGAATTTATCATAAAAACATTATAAAAAATGAAAGGTCTCATGATTATATCCAAATAACTATAGCTAAAGAATCATAGAACTCAGTAGAAGATCTTTCCACATTAAGTTTATAATTTATTTAATAATAAGAAATTATATTAGTCTTGTGTACATTATTCGATTTAGATATTGATTGTTTTAACCTTCATTCAGTTACACTATCATTACGTTAAGATAATTGAAAGTAAAATCCATTTATCCATGATTCACATGTGCTTCTTTGATTTTAAAGCAGCACCGATTGTACTCTAGGTTCTCACATGGTGGTACTGATCACCATGAATTATTCACCTTTGATCATAACACAATCCTTTAGGTTTGGAGGATTGATTCTTATTCACTCATTCTTGAGTGGGAGGAGGGAGGTAGAGTATATTCTCTTAATTTTAAGAGAGAACCCTAGAGAATTTCTTCATGGAGATAATTAACTAAAGATGAAATCGTTTTCCATAACCAAATGGTTTCAACATTTTCATAGAAATGATATAATCAGGTATATATAGAGCTTGTATTAGAGAATTTGTAATTACACAATTTTCCATTAAAAATCTATTAATCCTTAGAAACCCCCACATGTAATAATAAAAATCAAATTATTATTATTATTATTATTTCATTGATGTGAACATGTCTCATAGATGGTATAAATATCAATAAATAAATAAATATTTATTTACATGATATTTATTATATCATTCCCGTTATGGGAACTATAAAACAACCCATCCATGTTTCGCAACATTTACCAAATATTCACTAGTAATATTAGGAATTGGTATACTAGATTTGATGTTTTGAGATAGATCTATTCGTTTTTTAGAAAATACTATCCATAAATTCTTTCTATATGCCCAAGTTCTTTCATTTTCACATGTTTTGATGATAATGTACATTCAGATTCTTGGTTCCATAATATCTCATTATAATTCTAAGATATATCAAATTGATGTCAAAACTACTTTCCTTAATTGAAATTTTGTTGAGGGTGTGTATAGAATACAACCATAAGGGTTTTAAATTCAAAATGAGTCTACTACAGTTTACAAGTTATAAAGGTGCATTTGTGGATTGAAGTAGGATTCTTAGAGTAGGAATATCTAGTTTGATGATCCAATCAAAGAGTTTAGTTTCATAAAAAATATATTATTCTTGTGTATACAAGAATATTAGTGGGAGTCTTATGGTATTTCTAATATTGTATGCCGATGACATACTACTTATGGGAAAGGATTTCCTAAATTTTCATTATATAAATATGAGTTTGGAAAAATTATTCTCAATGAAATACATTGGTGACACATCCTTCATATTGAGTAATAAAATATATGGAGATAGATTAAATGGGATATTTGAACTCATTCAAAACACACACATTGGTAAATTTATAAATTATTTTATCATAGTGAACAACAAGAATGGGTCTTTACTAATGTTAGATAGAACAATTATTAAAAATATTCACAATACTTTTAAAGATTTATAATGAATGGATATGTTTCCTTATGCACCCACCATAGTATCTATCACGTATGCCATGTTTTGTACTCAACCTGATGTCACATATTCCTTGATCTTAAATAATTGATAATAATCTAATGCTGGTGATAATCACTATATTATTTTAAATAATATCATTAAGTACTTATGAAGAATTAAAATATGTTATTGGTATTTGAAGGTGAGGATGGTCTCATTATAATGGGTTACACTGATATCAATTTCCAATCTAAAAAATATGACTTGGGATCTCAATATGGTTTCATGTTTTAGATAAACTATATATTTATCAATTATAAGTTTTTCAACTAATCCCTAATAGTGGGAATTCATGGGTATAATTACTATAAAATTTATGTCAGTAAAATATTGTAATAGATATAAAAAGTTGTATATGATATATAAAAATAGACTCATGAGATAGTAAGTCAATATATATTATCTAGAATAACAAGTTAAAGTATATCACATGGAATATCATATGGTCATTAGTATAATTAGGGTTGTATACTTATACTAAATCCCAATTACTTTAGGTTAATGAGATCCCTACCATGTGAAACTTTATACTTTGATACCTTTCTTAATCAAGTCTTAAGTCTTAGCTAATATGAGGGTTCTTAGGTATGTTGTTGATCATGTCATTAGTTGGAGATCAACTAAGATGGGTATTTTCTACTTGTATGAAATGTACAGATATCTAGGCACTTAAATTTCAGAAATTAATGTCCATTATTAGTTGTGTGAAATGTGATGTGCTCAATTACTTGGATGAATGACATGTAATGTATTCACTCATATTATTATGTTTATTTCAAAGAATCATGAATGTATGTGATTTCCAATACTGGACATATTCCATGTCAATTGGTCACATTATATCATAAACAAAGATATTATATATGTATAAATATTATCTATCTAATATATCATGTGGTAGACATGTTCACATGGAGAAATGGTTGTGTTTGATTGAGATTACACCATACCCCTTTATAGTTTGAGTAGCATTGATGATTTTATATATTTTGATATTTTATTATATATATGAAATCAAGAATTTATATTTTTTTCAATGATATAAAGGCATGTAGGGTCACACTGTTAGGATTTATAATAAGGATTAAATTTTCGACAAAGTGTTTTTTTCTAAAATAAATATAGTTTGATAAACCATATCAAAATGAGTTTTGATGGATTCACAATAAGTTAAGAAATTTTGTATAAAGTACATATAGGATTTTATCCACAGTGGGAGATTCTTTTAAATTCATTAAAACAAGTATATCATATTTTGTGATATATTTGAGTTGTAGCCTATGATAAGGAATTAATATCCCTCTATAATAGCATATTATCAGTATCAATCATAGTGTATGATAAACATGAAATATAGGATATCAATTTCATAGATTATGATACATTTTACATAATCATTTACTTCTATTATGAATCAATTATTTGATTCATTTATGGCTATGCAAACTAATTTTAATAATATAAAATATTCAAATGACTATACACTCAACACACATATTTTATGGGTAACACATTTTGGCTACCATGCAATGGAATCGACTCCGAACTTCCTTCATTGAATGAAGGGATCTTCTATAAGTAAATATAATCACTCTAATGCATGTATGAGACACTTAAAATCTATATATAAATATATATCTTCCTCCTTATTCTCCATTCATCTTTGTAGAGAAGGGATTGGAACACCTTCGGAGTTTAGGGGTCCTTTCATAGCATACATGGATCTCACTATCTAGTTTCATCCCAATATAGGTGAGATTCCTTAGTATATCTATAGGTGATCATGATCGAGAATACTCTATCAAGAATATGATATTTGGAGCATGCTTTGATGAAGCTAAATCTGTTATGTTTTATATTCTTCATGCTACATGTTCATTTAGTAAGGAGATATTGGGCATATTTATGGGTTTCTAACACTAGAATGATCATGATATGATCCTCCAAAACCATTAGATATAATATTGTCTATGAAAATACTATCAGTATGTACTAAACATGTATTATTGGTCCTGTTATTATCATTATGGTATTCCATTTTCTAAGGATATTCCATTGGGTTGTACTGCCCACACATTGGTCATTATATTTTGATGAGGCATAATACTCACCAATTATGACTTGTGATAGTATTCCTATTCTATGATTATGTGATATATTTAGAGACAATTTAACACTACTTGAATAAGTTATTCATCACACAAGGAAATTGAGGGGCACCCAAGAGTGTGATATATTTTATTTTTATTTCCCATGCCTGATTACTATCTTTATGAGCATATCACATTGTATATGAACTTTTATTACTAGATATATTTACAGATAGTTTTGGTGGTGAAATAATAATATATATTCACACCCTTCTCTAGTGACTTTGTATCCAATTAGAATCTATATTTTGTGATATAGGTAGGTGAAAGGTCTCTACTATTGACGATTGATCTAGATCTTGGTAGGAGCTAGGAGTTAGGTCGAAGAATTAACTTAGGACCAGTTGTTGTTCTTACAATTATTTTACATTTTGGGAATCTCATATATGGTACACCTAGTTGAAATATATTATACTTCTTATATGAGTTCCTAAAATTTCTACTATATAATGGTTGTTATTATTATTATATATTGTATCATCAAAAAGATAGAGACTAGATTTGATACAAAATATAGTCCTATATATGGTTGGTTAAAGAGGGCAGGGTGGGAGGGGGGGATGAATTGAAGTTTAAGGAAATCAAAAAATTGTCTCCCACTTTAGATAAAAAACTACTAGGAAGTTATAAATTCTAAAAAAACACAGTAACAAATCAAAAAAATATAGTGGAAATTAAATCACTTAGAAGTTAGCACTTAACCAAGGTAACAAAACTAATCAAAATATGAATAATATAGAATTAAAAAAAATCATGGAGTTGCAAAAAACGATCAGTGATCTTTTTTGAAAGTTATCATAAAGGATATGACCAATTCCAATAAAATGAATCCTTCTATTTTGATCTAAAAAAATACAAGTATAAATACCTTGATTTAAGGGATAAAAGTTTTGATACCCTATAACTTTACTAGTAAAACTTATTAGAATATAAAAGTACAAAATAGGATTTCTTCAATAGATGTAAGTAGTAATTTTTCTACCCTAAGACCCTTTTTGATTAACTTTATTAACAACAATTCTTTACAAAAACTTTATAAAACTAACAATTTGGAAGCAACATGATCCATATCCCCAGAATATCTTTGATCATAAATGATCAAAAGTGAACAATTATAATATAAGGACTTTGAGCTTTTATAATTTAAGACATGACACATGGAATGTATAATCACAAACTAAAAAAATAATATAAATAGAATTTATCAATACATTTATTCATGACCCACCTCTCTCCTAATGTACCTCTCCTAGGATAACAATGGAGAAAGATAGATAATGTACCCTGAGTACCGCCACCAATAGACCTTGAGTTGGTGATTAGCACTGAGGGTATAAATAAGGCCACATATAAGGAAGGAATTACCCTTAACAGAATGAAAATTAGGGTTGGTAAATCAGATATCACTACTAAAAACTCCATAAAATAAGAAAAGGTAAAATCCAAAATCTCTCACCATGTATGTAATATCATATGAATATAATTAAAATATCTGATTAAAACATCAAATACAATCCGATGATAGAAACTCAAAAATAGCTCCAATATCCACTATTAATGTCCATATGATTCCCCAATTTCTTCCTAGAAACCTAAAAATAGTTTATATATATATAGTTTAACCAAAACCTATATACTTAATAGGATCATACCCAAGGAATCTCGTGAAAGTTTGAGAATAGCATACTAATAAACCAATGAACAAATAAAATAATCAATAAGTACCTATTTGGTCAATTAGTTATTAGGATCAACAAGCCTCACTCGCCAAAAAATGCATCCAAGTATTGTAATACAATAAGAATCATGCCGATAAAAATGGTACCCCACACCACTTTCCCACTGATTTTCAACACGCACACAACATCATAATACATCATATTTCTCTTATATATTCTATAGAATCCTTCTAAAAGACACCTTGGAAACCTCATCATTCCAAGAACCTGTATGCAACTGGTCATCACATCCCTCTAGAAGACACTAAGGCCAAGACATCATAACTCACCAAGGGACACTTAAGACAACACATCACATCTCAACCACATTTGTATCTAGAATAGTATGGTATAATGAATATGAATGAAATAAAACTCATTCCATCCTACCACAAATGAACCCCACCATTAACCACCTAATCATCTCATTAAACAAAACTATAAGTGAACTAAAATCATAAATCCATCATATCCCATTCATATCAAACTCACCTAGAATAGAGAGTAGGGAATAGTAGGTAGCCATCCACCCTTCTTCACTATCTGGATATTGGGAAAAATTCCCTCAAAACATTTGGGTGTTGACACATGGTGAAAAAAATTGGTTGGGTGTATATATAAATCAAAATGAATATACAATATATCTAATAGTTACACACTAGCCCAAACTATGGGTCCGCACAACCAAAACCACTCAACTACCACAACATCTAAATCGGTACTATCATGTATCAACATTACTTCCACAACTAATGAATCAGACTACACAAACACTACACAAGCCACATTCAATTATAATTGTTACCATTTCAAGAATTATCAAGTTTTCATTAACTATATTTCACTAAGACATTCCATTTAACATTAACAAAACACATTATTTTATTTTACAATTAATTTAATCCAAAACCACACATCTATTTCATAGTAATCATTTTACGACATTGATTACAATCCATTTTCACATTAACTTATCATTTTTTCATATTAAAATTAAAAATCATTATCACAATTACCATTCATTATTTCCATCCACAATAAACAATAACCACAATAAAACATAAGCTAAGCCATCTCCACAATTAAAAAATATCACTACAAAAAACCACACATCACAACCATAAGGAAAAAACCCATATCCATACATAACACACTTCATCTTCCATATCCACCACAATATAGTTTAAGGGCTTTCATAATATTAAATTATCTTTATCATGGGGTATTATCACACAATTATAGATTTTAATGGGGAAATTGTTAATAAATCGTATATAAGTGGTTATCATTTTAATTTATAGTGGTCTTTATAAAAAAATTATATCAAGGGTCTCATATTTCATAATATTCAATATGAAAATAGGGTTCCCAATAACTATTATTTTCCTCAAGGAAAAAAACATAGATAATCCTTTAAATAATATCACAAAAAACAAAAACCATGTGGGAAATCCCCTTTGAATGAAAAATAATATTAATTATCTTTCTGTGTTTATCACATTTATTTCTTAGGGTAGTCTTTCTATTATCTAAATTAACACAACATGTGATGAAAAGAACAACAATTCTTTACTCATGCGATAATAATTTTTGGGGAAACAAATTATAATAATATAAATAAATTGTATAAAATATTGGTAAAACTCCCCATTAAAATAAATTGATTAAGTATAATTAATTATCTTCATTAGGTTGACACATACCCTCCACCCAAAGTGAAATAATAGCATGATAATATCACAGATGCACAAAAATAAGAGAGAACTTGGATCCCTTACCAGGTTATGGTACTGAACTCAGGCTACACATGAAGGATAACAGAGAAAGAGGAGGATACCTATCCTTCATAGATCAAAATTTCATGACCAAAGGGGATTAGACTCAATGAATAAGACATGAAAGACTCCAAATAAGGGGTTAGATCATCTAGACATTAGATAATTTGAATAAAATTAAGAGGAAGTTTATGTATTTTAATATTATAATGGCAATGAGTATTAGGAATATATAATGTAAAAATCCCCCACTTTATTTTTCTTATGGTTTGAAGATAAAAATTAATTATGGATCAAGGTAAATCATATAAAAAAGATTTATAAATTATTAAATGAGTCCAAGAAATTTAATTCCAGGATTTTAGGATTTAAAAATCCTTGAAAAGTAGTTCGCATGGTTTGTCAACCGAAAGGAGAAAGAAAATATAAAAACTAAATAAAAATATATAAATTTATATAAATCATATATGATACATAAGTGTAACATGGTTTTACCCTTACAAAGATTTACACCCTTATAAAACAAGGTAAAACATGGGAAAACCTTTTTGAAGGTCTTTTTTTAATGCTTATGTAGCCTTAAGAAACTCTTATATACCCTTACAAAACCATTAAAAATCTTCGATGGCCCTTACTCATATCGAAGCTACTTTTATATTCTTTTAAAAAAAATCATGTATACCCTTACCCAAGCTTCATATTACCCTTGCATTAGACATGGGTTACCCTTACATGGTATTGCAAAACCCAAGATATACTTAGGTGAGATGGGTATGACAACTACACAGTGCCTTAAATCATCAACTTACACTTACATAACATGGAACACACCCTTAAATGAAGAAGGATAGAGGAACTTACCTTTACATAGGTAAGAACCTAACTTTATACAAATTTAAGGATCTTAGATAACCTTTTCACAATAGAGGATATACCCTTACACAGACAGTTTAAATCATGGATTACCCTTACACTACTCAAGGAATCCACTACTTAACCTTATACAACTTGGAGTAAAAGGGGTTACCCTTAATCAACATATAGAAAATATCATTTACCATTATACACCCCTTTAAAAATAGTTTTAACCTTACATAGAGGTATGTCCATGTGTAAGGGTGAAAATAACTTTAAAAATATTTTATTTCCACTTACAAAAACTTATAAATAATTAAGGAAAAACATTCTCATCACTTAGAAAAAACCAAATACACTTAGAATAACCTTATAATATAACAAATTAAATTCCAAATAAACTTTTAAAACTTGAAATTACCTTCATAATTTGTAAAACCATTTTAAAAATAAGTTATAAATTAAAAAATCATTTTGAAAAATATTATAAAATTTATGAAATCGCTCCTGAACCACTACACACCCCACAATGGAATATAAAGGCTCGAGAATATTCCATAACTTTTCATTAGATACCTATAAAATAATTTTCATCCTAGAGAATTAAAAAACTATAGATAGGGATAGAAAATAAAGGGGATATAATTTCACTACCCCATGAGATACCTCTCATGGATCTCGTTACATTAGAAAAAACTCTAAGGATAGTATCTTGTTGGTGACACCTATAAAACAATAACAAGGCCACATAGATATCCATAAAAATACCAATAATAAATAATTAAAAATTAAAAAATTTCCACAAAAGAAACAAAATAAAAGTGAGAACCTTTAGAAATAATCACTTTACATAGAAACACTAGAAATTAATATAAGAGAAAACATAGTTAGATCAAAAACTTCAATAAAATTATTGAGGCATGAAACTAAATGAAAATATATACATGACTTGTACTCATTAATCATTCCATAAAATTTAAATTCATAGCATTAAAAACTTATCATTCTTAACATGTCATGAATAAAGTAGATTAGCATGAATACATAAAGAATTATTAACTTAGATATTATATTTTTAAAATTTTATTAAGACATACTAGTAGAGAAGTTTAAAACCCAAACATGATTTTAAAATTAATTTTACTTGATATACATGGATCATAACATTCCATTTTTAAAACATGTTAAGTTAAAAAGCATGCTAAAAAAATTATTACCACAAAGTCACTTGAATTTAATAAAATATGATAGGTTATAAAACTATATTAAATTAAAACCATTCTTAATCATTCCAATAAATTTTTTTTATTAAATCCTCTTTGTGAAAACACATTCAACACATTTCCACAATTAATTTTAAAATAAATTCAAGTTTTATGGAATAATTTCAATTTGTTATTCAAGAGAACTTACTGTCACAGAATAAAGTTTTTCCAACAGAATCTCACTAAATATTATTATGAAACATGAATAAAAATCCCAATGATGACATACATAAAGTAAATTATCCTTTCCACAAAATATTTCATATATTATATGAGTTCCATGATAACTGACGTGCATAGAAAAGTTACATGATTTCATTGAATTATTTTTATTCAACTAAAAAAACTCTCCCATTCTCTTTAGAAAATATTTTTTTATTAATACACATAACTTTCTATTTAACATAATAAATTCATTACAAAAAAACATAATGTTTAAATAATCCAAATCATCCAGTTTTTAATTTTTTTCCCATGTTGTTAAGAAATATTATTCACCAAGGGCAGTCTCATGAAAAACATACAAATCTATAACATTCTATTTATCATTTATCAGAGATGTATGTCATTAATTTCAAGATTTTTCAAATTAAAGTCACATAAAATTACCCAATCATCACATGTACCAAGATCAATAGAGATAACATAATCATAAAAATCAAAGGAACCCATCCACCATACTATAATACTATCCTCTTTGGGTGGAACTGACTCATCTGTACAGTTTTAAAATGTGTCGTAATATAATGTGTCATGATATGTGAAGTGTCCCCTATATTCATATGCTCAATTACATAACATATTTAAATAGTATGAGAGAAATACCTTTAAATAATGCATGCACACCAAGTTTAAACCATTAAAAAACCATACCCATCATCATGAAAATGTCCTAACTTTCAACAAAAAATGGGAAAGCCTAGCTTCGACCCATTCTATCCCACCTGATGTAATCCATGATACCACTATATATAATAAAACATATATAATCCCATGAAAATATCAATCTCGTAACAGGAACCCCATTCCACTGACAGAGCCTCGGGCATCCCTTACCATATCATCACTATAACTAGCACCATGTACCACCATCACAACCTCAGTTATCCCCAACCATATCTCTTCAACCAACATATACCTTAGGATCACTTCATATCACATATAAAGTCTTACATCCAATGAAAAAATTGTAGGTATCAAACAAAAAAATAGAGTCAATAGGGCATCTAAGCCCTATAAAAAGGCGTCTAACATTCAAAAGAAAACATGATCGATCTGCCCTAAACATTTACCTTCATAAAAAAACAAGTTTTATTACCATCTTAAATTTAATAATTCATTTATCAAAGGTTACCACCACAGTAAAATTTATAAAGCCAAAAATTATTTAAAAATTCTCTCAAGTGTAGCTTCTAGTTTCAACAAACATCAAGGAAGAACATTCTCATTATCATGCATCTTCTTTATTTCCAATAACAATCATATATATCGTCATGTTCATTATCTAATACCATTAACATATAGAAAGAAAAATTTAATTAAACATAAATCATATAACATTTTATTTCCATATAATTATAATAATCATTAGATTCAATAAATATTCCTCTTTAATTAATTATCCAAACAACTTTACCAATTTTAAGTGAATAACCTTTTTTATGAAATGTGGGTGATTCCATCAATACAACCACAATAAAAAAACTTTGTAGGGATATATATTCTCAACATCAAGAGACATCATCTACACAGTTTTATTTGTTAATAAATTATAAAGGGTACATGGTATAGGCTTTATTATGAAACATATTATTCTTAAAAATCCTTTAAAATATCATTTTATAATCTGGAAACATGCGTTTAAAAAGCCATATCAACACTTAAATAACAAAAATAGATAAAAATTGCAACCAAAAACACCACTCATAATTTCTTGGTCATTAATAGGGAAATATCATACCTTGCATTTAAATAGATCTGATATGTGGCCAAGTTAAATATAAAAACCAAACATGCATTACCTCATCAATCATTCTTAACATGATTAAAAAAGACATTCTAGGTTCATCGTGCTACCAAGGAAACTCACCTCCAACTTTATTTTAAATTTTTATATGCTAGATTATCATTCTAAATTCTAATACCCCATTAAATATATAATATTATTTCAAAATTTTCAAAATACAATATTCTTTCAAATCACAAAATTATAACTACAAATGTTTCTTTACTAAGTTTCATGCCTATCACGCTCAAAATAAACATTCATACAACTTTCATTACTAAGGGAAACAATATTATATAATTCATTAGGAGTAATATGATTTTACTTCCATATTTTAAAACAACATGATTAGTATATAACATGATTACAGATTCTTAACATGATATATTTAGCATGTTACATAATCAATATTCACATACTATAAATTTCATAGTCCCCACACAAACATGTACAACATTATACTGGATTACTAAAACAAACTAAAAATGGATTAACATATAAGGAATAATTATTTCAATTTAAATAATATTTTATCAATATTGAAAAGAATAACTCTAATCATTTAAAAAGTTTCAAGTCTCAACAGGTTACCTCAAATCATGCTTATCATTTTCCGAGATTTTAAAATAACAATCAAGATATGGAATTGAAATAAATTCACAAACAATAATCATGATAAATTTCAAATGGAAATAAAATCATGGAATATTACATCACGTGGAAACAAGAGTAATCATAAGCATGGTTCTCAAAAAAATCATTTTATTATAGAAGTACATTACTTATTCAAGTTAACAAGTTTCATAACGGTTCTAAAATTTATCAAATATTTATAGAAAAATAATTTAAACATGATTTAGTAAAAATTTTAAGCATTAGAAAAATAGTTTATCATGTTATGCATTTTAAATATGGGAAAAAAGTTAGTTCATGAAGAATCATGATGTAACAGGAAAGTAAAAAACACATCCAAGTCTCAATAAGGTTCCAAACAAATGGATTAGACTAGTTAATCACCATGTTACTCTTCCCTTTTAGGTTATAAGATTAATTATCAAAACCATAATAGTTCATTAACAACCACATCATAGGAACATTAATAGAAAAATATATTAAATTTCAATATTTATTTAATTAAAATACTTAAATTCCCAAAAAACATTTTTCAAATAGAATATCAACCAATCATGATGTATGTAACTTTCCTAGGTCTCTACAGTGCAAGAAACACCACCTCACATGGTCATTTGGTAGGATTTTAGTCTTTACATCAGATCATCAGGGGCTATAAAATACCATATCCAATTCAGTCTTCCTTGGAATATATCACTCACCAAGATCAACTGGAACCATTTCCCTACCAACCCATGAAAACCTTATAGTTCCTAACTCCAAATTCATCATATTTATCAACCTAAACATTTTATAAATCTTTTTCATGACCCCCTCTCTCAAAAGTAACCTCTCATAGGATGATAATTTAGAAAGGTAGATAATAAACTAGAAGAATTACCTCAAGTATGCCTCGTGTTGGGGGCTAGAATCGAAGATATAAAAAAAATTCACACATATGGGTGGAATTTAAGCCAATAAAAAGAAAATTAGGGTTGAGAGATAGGATATCAAAACCAATCAACTCCATAACAAAAGAAATGAAAAAATCTACAATATATCATCATGCATGTAATGTCATATGAATAAAATGAAGTCTCCAAGCAAAGAATCAAAGATAATCCTACGACAGTAACACAAAATATCTCCAATGTCTAATCTAGTAATGTTCATATGAGTCCCTAAAGTCCTCCTAGAAACAATAAAAATAGTTTTTATATAAGTAGTGTGAGAATAACATGTATAATTAGTAGGATCATACCCAATGAATCTTGTGAAAATTTGAGAAGAGTATACTAATGCCCTAATGAACAAACAACAAAAGAAATGAGCACCAATCAGGTTAACTAGTTCCTAACCTCACCAAGTCTCACTCCCTAAATAACAAATCCAATTATAGTGACATAATAAGAAGCATATTAATAAAAAGGGTACCCCACACCACTTTCCCACTAATTTTACACTCTCAAAAATCAACAGCATACATCCTGGATCTTCCATTTCTTATGTATAATCCTTCTAGAAGACACCTAGGCCAACACATCACATTTCGACTGAAGACACCTATTCTAATACATCACATATCAATAATAGACACATGAAAAATAGTAGGTTATGTTTAACATGAATGGAATCAAACTTTTTCCCTCCTCCTACCATGAATATACACCACCATGAACCACCTCATCATCTCATCAAACACAACAATAATTTCACTACAATCTACAAGACATCATATCTAATTCATATCGAACTATCCTAGAAGAGAGAGTGGGGAAGAGTGGGAATCCATACATATGTCCTCACCATTTGGTTATTGGTAACAACACCCCCAAAAAATCTGGGTGTCAACACATAGTGGTTGATGCGAGTGTGTGTGTGTAGAGATAAAAATAAAAATACAATATATAAAAGTTACACACAATCCTGACCTATGGGTTTAAAAAACCAAAAATACAAAACTACCACAAACTTTATATCACCACTATTGCATATCAACATTACTACCACATCTAATTCATCACACCACACAACCACCCCACACAAGTCAAAAAATCCCACTTCAATTATAAGTTATACTATTTTTATAATTATCAAGTATTCATGAACTCTATTTCATTAAGCTATTCCATTTATCATTAAGACAAATTTATTTAATCCAAAAACACTCATCAATTTCATAGTTCTCATTTCATCTCATAGATTACCAACCATTTTAACATTCACTTTTCATCATTCCATATTCAAATTAAACATCATTATCTCATTTACCATTCATTATTTCCATCCCCAACCAACAATCACCACAACAAACCAAATTCTAATCCATCACCATAATTTAACCATATCATTGAAAAAACTACACATCACAACCACCACACATCAACTCATATCAAAACATAACAACACACTTTAGCTTACACATCGAACACAATCTAGTTTAAGAGATTTCATAACATTGAATCATCTTTAGCAGAGGTCATTATCAAAAAATTCTAAATTTCCATGGTAAAATCGTTCATTAAAAGGTTCCCAATAATGGTTAATTTCAGAAATGGTAAAAACATCGACAATCGTTTAAACAACATCACAAAACAAGTAAAATCATGCGAGAAATACCATTTTTATGAAAAAAATTATTACTTATCTTTATATGATTTCAAAATTATCATCCCAAGATGATATTTTGATTATCTAAATTAACATAACATGTGATAATAAGATTAATAATTATTTACACATGTGATAATAATTTCTCCAAAAAAACATATTAGCAACATAAATAAATATTATAAAATACAGGTGAAACTCTTCATTCCCATGAATTTCATAAAGTACAATAAATTATCTTCATTAGGATGATAATTAAAATCCACCCAAAAGGAAAAAAATTCAAGCTAATATCATAGATTCATATAAATAATAGAGAACTTAGACCCCCTACCCAAGGAAGGTACTAGATTCGCATTGCACAGGAAGGATAGAGGAGAGAGAGGAGGATACTCAACCTTCTTAAAAATAGAATGCATAACCAAATGGGATGAAACTTGATGCAGATGAATCAAAATAATATAAGTAATGGGCTTGATCATCTAAAATTTAGACAATTCAAAGGAAATTGAGAGGATGAGTTTTATGTATTTTAAAAATAATAGCAGTAATATATATTCATAAGATACAATGTTGAATCCCACCATTTAATTTTCCCAATGGTTTTTAAATAAATTGTGAATCAAACCCAATCTTCCATAAAAGAGTTATAAATTATTTAAAAATTCAAATTCATTTAATTCCATGATTTAAGGATTTAAAAATCATTAAAAATAAGTTCATGTAGTTTGTAGATTGAAAAGTGGAAGAAAAATTAAAAACTGGATAAAAATTAATCACCTATATACATGTCTTATACATTGTACAAGTATAATAGGGTTTTAAACTTATGTGGATTTCAAACCTTAACCATCAAGGAAAAATGTGGGTTTACCATTACATAGGTATTTTTTTTACTCACACATAGCCTTAAGAAACTCACTACAACCCTTACAGATCCATTAGAAATATCAGCTAAACCTTACACTGGTTGAAGATACCTTTATGTAGCCTATTTAAAAGCTTAGATACCCATAAATAGGATTTATCATACCCTTACACGAGACATGGGTTTACCTTATGTGAGTATTAAAAAACCTAGTATACCCTTATGTGAGATGGGTATTACATTTACCCAGTTCATAAAATCATCCACTTACCCTTACATAGCATGGGAGGTACCCTGACATAAAATGGAAGGTACCCTTACATGAATAAGGATAGAGGCACTTACCTTTATATAGGTAAAAACCTACCTTTATGCAAAATGAGGGAGCTCGGAATACCTTTACATAATAAGGGAGATACCCTTACACAAACAGTTAAATCCTAGCTTACCCTTATGCAACTCAAGGAAACCAATACATACCCTAACACAAGTAATATAAAAATGGTATTAACCTTAAACGAAATATAGAAAATATCATCTACCCTTACGAGCCCCTTAAAAAATAGGTATTACCCTTACACAGAGGTATGGACATTTATAAGGGTAAAAATATGTTTATTTTTTATTTTCACTTACATAAACATATAAATAATTAAGTAAAAGATTTATTATCACTTCCAAAATCTAAAAAAACATATAATTAATTTATAAACATCCAAATTAAATTTGAAATAAACTTTTAAAACATAAAATTTCCATCATAAATTTTAAAACCATTTTGAAAATATTTTATAAAGTACAGAATAATTTTGGAAAAACATAGAAAATTTATGAAATTTCTATCGTACCATCAGATACCCCAAAATAAAAAAATGGATTAATAATATTCCAAACCTTTACAATTGAGATAGTAAAACTCTTGAATGTAATAAATATTTCACCTTATCTTGTTGATGACTGTATTTATTGTATGCATTTAATTATGCTAAATGTATTAATTTTGGGAAATCTAGAGAAAACCAAATTACACGTCTTTTATATAAATTACACAAATTGAGTTTTTTCAGGATATGTTTCTGGAAGAGATATATGATGAAATTTGAGATGTCTAGAAATTAAAATATTACAAGATGTGTAAGATTTACATGTCATGTAAGTATCAGCGAGAAGAAAATTAAAGACACATTTACAAGGGTTTTAATGTGATTTACTATAAAAATACACCCTCAGCCACTACATTGGGGATTTTAGATGAGGTTTTTGATGAGGATACACTACTAGAGACACACACCACCATAGATCCCTACTTCTCCAACATTTTGTAGGATTTTTTTCATTATTTTTTCTCACCTGCCCATGGTTAGCATGAGAAGGAGATTTCATTATTCCCTGGCGTGTGTTATAAATGTGGATTGAATGTATGAGGTACTTTAATTTTGATTGACATTCATGTTGGGGTTTCATATTGATTCTTCATTTCTTTCTCTTCCATTATTTATTCTTGCATGACCATTGTGAGGAGAGGGGGGGGGGGGGTTGAGTTTAATTTCTTTCATTCTTTGAGCATGAACATTTCCTGAGTTGATTGAATTTTTTTTCTTAACATATGATCTGGGGTTTAGAATTCCATCATGACCATTGGGATTATCTCTTCCCAATGTTTAAATTAGGTTTTTGGTTACCAATAATTTTCAATCCAAAGTACCTGACCAATAGAAAAGGATAACATAGGATGGAGGGTGTTCATCATGACCTTTGGACTCACTAGAACCCGATTTTTATTAGTACATGATTGTGAATTAATTATTTCATACATTTTCATCCCATTAACCATAATTCATTGCTTCCTGACAACAGTTTTATATTTTCTTCACCAAATAACTTCACCAATAAAATTTTCAGTAGATTAGATTTTATTTATAAAAATCACAATTATATTAGGTTTATTTTATTTAATTAATATTTTCTTCAACCTTATCTTTGTGGGTTTGACCTCAGACTTGAAATCCCTATACTACCCTATAGTTTAATGTTTTTTTGTTTCATGTTTATAAATTTCTAAATTTAGTAACCCTATGGGACTCAACAACACCCAAAGGGATATCAAATATTTGAATTTGATAGGCCCATAGGGTGTTGTTAATTCCCTATGAGTCTATGAAAAACATAGATTTATAAAACTCAACAGACACAACTAATTATTTAAACCGAGCATAGTAGTAGGTCAAGGTCGATCCAAAGAGACTGTGAAATTAGTTTGATTTTGATTTTCAAAATCTTTAATTTTATTAATTTTAATAATGAGGTGAGAAAATATGGATTTTGATTGATTTTGAGAAGTCAAATTTAAGACAAAGTAAATTTATTTATTGAGATTAGATTTTGAAAGTGAAATATGGTTTTGAAATTTCATAGTTCAGGTATAGTTGGATTTAAGAAAATATGTTTATTAATTCATGACTAGTGTTGGATTTGAGAAGAGAAATATCCAATGGTCCTGGTATCATCTTCTTATGGTGGAAATACACTATGTCCCTTGGTCTGATAATTTAGGGTTTTTTCAAATCAATTTTGTCTCTATACCATATTTAAACCTCATTTCCACTAAATTTTATAGTGGTCATTCCTACATTATGGTTATTAGTTGTAAAATTTTAATTTTCCTTTTACATTCAAATATCAATGGTCATGATAAAATAAAAATAAATATAAATGAAGTTGATTAAATAATTGAAACAAACCAAATACATGAATAAATAAGATGAAATAAATTCAATGCACCTTCCTCCTTCTATTTACATAACCCTAGCACAAAGTGGGTTTACCCCGATATCCTAGTAATGATAGGATTATAGGTAAGGAGAAAAAAAATAATTCATAATGAAAATGGGGATAAACTAGAGGAGGGACCTCCACAACGTAGCTCCCTGCTTCATGCTTTGGTATCCAGATTCTCCTCAATAGCAGCAGGATATGCATCCATTTATAGGCTCCATATGGGCTCCAGTATTAATTAATATCATAAAGGAATGGTCCAAAGGAGGTCCAGTGTGGATTTCATGTCAAATATTTTGTCAAACAATATAATATATGTATAATCTGGGCGTTTAAAACTCATCCCAAAAATTTACACAACGTGCAATGTGTTTACATGATGTGTAATCTTTTAATTTTCAGGTGTTGTGAATTTTGGAGAATCTCTTCCAAAAACTCATCCCCAAAAAACTCAAATCTTGTAAATGGAATACATGATTTGTAAATTCCTAACTCTAGTTTTCTTTCTTTACAGCGTCCTAAAAAATCCATTGTTACCCCGCTTCGCTTCGCATACTGCAAAAAAGTGGCTTTTAGCTCTAATATTTGTCTCTTTTCACTCATTTTTCATAATTCTATTGTTCCTACCAAAAAACACATGAAAAGTTAGTATGCTCCAAAATTGGAAATATTATTTATTTAAATAAATAAATCAATACATTAAAATATCCTAAAATATATGAATGGACTAAATCCATCAAATACCCCCATACTTGAATTCAGACTTTTCCTTAAAGATGAAATATCAATATACTAAAAAAATACATTCACCTTAGAATGATTTAAATTCAATTTTAGTATTAAAAATTGGTAAAATTCAAAATAAAATTTTTTAGCATCAAATGGAAAAAATATTAAACACCTCACTTTTTAAAGAAAGAAGTTAACCAAGTATTTTACATTTTTTATTTTGAAATAGCCAAGCCTTTTCTTTCATCCATTTTAATTTTTAAATTCATTATTAACATGAATTCTATTTTTAATTTACCTCACATTAATTTTTCTTCTCGTCATCAAGGTATACATGTAAATAAAATTCATCACAAACCTCAAGAACGTATAACTTACCACAGGCTTACTAGACACCTAACATCTCCACCGTGTAAAGACAAAATCACAAGTAATCCTAAGGGATTCACCATTTAGGATAAAATGATTTTGAGGCTTCAAGGTGGGTAGGTAAATTATATAAAAAGAAAAGATAAAAAAGGAGGTTTGACTCTACATCATTTTGTATGATAATTAAAAATATCTCAATAATGATCTCCCTTCACAAATGTCATTTCTATCTCCCCCAAACATTATCAGAGTGGGTTCATGTTACATGTATGTAGAATGCATGAATTACCATCCCTTACTCTTTTTTATACTTTTTTCTTTTCATAAATATATTATTAGGAGAAATCAAACATCTTCCACCTAACCACACACAATCAAAAGTCCATCAGTCTGGAAAATGGGGATTTTTTATCCTCCCAAAACACAGCATAATTTATTCATTTTTTTCATTTTTTTCAAAATTTTTTAGTAAGAGAGGTAAATAATAAAATAAATAAAATATTTTATGGCCTATCCCCATATCATAATTGAAAATACCACAGAACAATATTCCTAATGAATAATATATCTATACACCCTATAATGTACTTCCCCCGCACTTATTCTTTTAAATATCATGAAATAAATTTAGAGGAAGGTAAGAATTGATAAGATAGGCTCGTAACATGGATTATTTCCTAAAAATCTTGTTCATGAATTCTACTAGCTAAAAAAGGATTAATTAATGGTGGGTCACATGATAAGTGATAATAAAAAATAATGCCTGAATCATTTTGAAAGTGACTTTGTTCAGTCATAACTCCAATAAGATGAATATAATGTTCTAAAAGAAATCATGCCCAAGTTTCTCAAGAAATATATAAAAGAAAGAATGGGGAAAATTATCCTAGAAGATGTATTGAGAATGAGATGAATGGTTGATATAGTCGCTTATATAAATTCATATGAATAATTTAATAAATGAATGAAACAATCAGAAATTCAAATCATGATAGACCATAGAAAATTTTCATTTATAAGAATTAAAATTCTCCCCTAAATTATGATTTAATAAATCCTAATCCAAATTTTTATCTCTACTAATTATTTTTCCCATTTTTCTCAATCAAATTTATCGACAATGAAATTTAAAATTCATGGCATGGTAATTATCCTACGTATTTCAATGTATCATAGTTTAGTTGATTGAATAATGAACCAAATGTGGGGCATGAAATTGATATTTGAAGCTCTAAAAAATTTCAATGTGGGGTATATAGTAGAATTTTTTTGAATTGAAACACTTAATTCCCTTTAAAATTGACACTTCAAAGTTAGCTGTGTAGGTACTGTCTACACTATACTCATGATGTGAAACTATAACATGATATGAATTTTTTCTTTACAACATGAATGGTGTTCACGACGTGTAATGGTCAAAAATCATCCTCTCATGCCTCTTGTTTCTTTATTATTGTGAATTTTTCTTGGACCTAAAAAAATAAAGATCAAGTGAAAGTGAAAGCCCATCTAATTACACTAAAAATATTAGGGGTATTGAAATTAAATACTAATATAATAAAATTAAATCCTAAGAAATAAATAAATGTAAATTTCTAGAATGAAGTAAAAATTTGGGTTTTCTCCCATAAGTTTCTCCTTTTTAATGGACGTTTATCTTGACCTTAACTAGGTTAGATGATTATAGAGTGGTATAATTATAACAATATCATGTTTACACAATTATAGCTTTAAAATCATCCCATATCATCTTGAAATCTCCTTATTGAAATTTGTGTGGAATAAGGTGGTGGTGACTAGATTCTGAATAACACGAGTATGACAAAAAATATCTCAACATCTATCCAGACTTGGTGAAATTCATCTTTTTATATAGATAGCTACGTGTGTTTGAATTATTCAGTGATTAATTCAGGATCTGTATCCCACTCATCAATATATTCTATTGCTGCTACATCTTTTTGTTCCTCTACATAGTAAACATTGGATGATACAATTTATTCTTCTTCTTCATGTGACATATTTAAATTTTCTAAAAATCTTATTATAAATTTGGTAGTTGTCTCTTCCTCTTACTCTTCTATATTATTCCTTTATCTACTGTATTAGTTTTTTGATGAAACGTTATAGCAACTTAAAATTTGAGGATCCCTTTTCTTATATTTCTTCTTATTGTTTCTCTTTTCTAAATTGTATTTCATCCCACTAATGTTTTGCAGAAAGGTTTACCTATATACCATATTTTGAGTCTACAAAATAAAGGGCATCGTAATTAGAATTAAAATTTTCTTCATAAGTGGTATATGCCTCTGGTTTTTAATCCATTCTTCTTTTCTCATGGTACTCCTTGTTTAATTCTTGCTCTAGACTATGGGTTATTGTGAATTCCAAGCTTGGTCGTGGTTGTGGGTACCCATTGGATTGACTATTAATTGTTTTAGCCTTGTTTAATAGATGCGCCATTTTATCTAATAAGAATAAGAAACTGTCATTGGTGGTCATTTTTTTATGTAGACCTTCCATCATAACCAAAAATACCTAGTGTGGTAAAAAGTATTAAAAATAAAGAAATAAAAATTCCAGGCCAAAATCCAAAAAATAGAAAATATGAGAAAAGAATTTGTCTAAATTATTAGATTAATAAAATATATGTTTCAATCCCTGAAAAAACTCTACAAATTTTATAGCCCCACGAGCATCATTAATTCCCATAGGGTTACTGAATTTATAAATTTAAAACATGAAACAAACAAACCACTAAACTACAAGGTAGTATAGGAATTACAAGTCTGAGGTCAAAACTAAAAAGATAGTGTTGTAGAAAATATTAATTAAATAAAGTAGACCTAAACTAATTATAATTTGATGAAATTAAAACTAAGATATTGAGCATTTTATTGGGATAGAACATGGGAGAAGAACATATAAAATGGGTGTTAGGTATTAGTAAATCCTGGTTCATGGGTTAAAAGGTATGAAATAACTAATTAAAAATTATGTAGTTGTTGGAATTGGGTTCTTGTGAGTCTAACAGTCATGATAAACACTCTCCATCCTAAGTTATCCTTTTCTAATGGTCAGGTACTTTGGATTTCAAATGATGTGTAACCCAAAACCTAATTTAAACATAGGTAAAAGTAAAAACCAATGGTCATGATGGAATTCTAAACCCTATATCACACATTAAAAAAATGAATTCATCAACTCAAGAAAAATTCATGATCAAAGAACGAAATAAATTAAACCTATTACTTAACCCCGCTCATAATAGTTATGTAAGAAGAAATTGGGGAAATTATATAATTGAAGAAAAAATATTAAATACAAACATGAATTTAAATCAAATATAAAATGTCTCAAAAAATATTTCCTTGTACATCACACACACCACATAATAAATAAATCACCCACTCATGCCTTCCATTAGAGGATGCAGGGAACGAATAATGAAAAATCCTATAGAAAGTGGCAGCAGTAGGGCACTGTAGTGGTGAACATCTTAGATGGACATCCCTTGTGTAGCCTCTCCTTCCAGAATTAATCAATGTGTGGATGAGGATATATTTTTATAATCGATGGATTCAAACCATTAGCACTAGTTCATTAATTATCATGTTTCTCAATGATGTCACGATGTGTAAACGTTACACAACATGTAATCTTCTAATTTTCATTATGGGATGAGGAATCATGAGTTTCGGTAGGAATCGTTAATTACCACAGGGTTTCCAAATTTAAAAATTTAAAACATGAAACAAACAAACCTCTAAACTACAGGGTAGTGTATGCATTTCAAATCTGAGGTTGAAATCACATAGATAGGTTTAGAGAAAATATTAATTCAATAAAGTAAATTTAAACTAATTTTGATTTGAAAAATTAAATCTAAGCTATTGAGGATTTGATTAATGGAGAATTTGGGAGAAGAAAATATAAAATCGGTGTTGGGCATTAATGAATCATGGTTCATGGGTTTAAAAGGTATGAAATATCAAATTTAAAATTTTTTAGTTGTTTAAATCAGGTCCTAGAAAGTCCAATGGTTAAGATAAACACTCTCCATCCAAAGATCTATTTTTCTTCTGGTCAGGTAATTCAGATTGTAAAGGATGGTTAACCCAAACCAAATTAAACACATGGAAAAGATAAACCCAATGGTCATATATAAGTCTAAACACTAGATCCCATAATAAACAAATGAATTCAGTCAACTGAGGCAATGTTCATGCTCAAAGAACGAAATTAAACCCATTCCTCTACCCCGATCACAATGGTCATGGAAGAATAAATTGAGGAAATGATAGAATTGAAGAATAAATTTGAAATACAAACATGAATTAAAGGAAAATATACAATTCCTCATACAATCATTCCCAATTCATCATGGACACCATGACATAAAGAAATCACCCCCTCATACTATCTATGATAGGGTGCATAAAAATAATAATGAAAAACACTAAAGAATGCGATAGTAGTAAGGATCCATAGTGGTGTGTGTCTCTAAATGGCATCTCTTTTCCATCCTCTCTATCCATAATTATTCAATGTGGTGGACAAGGTATTATTTTTATAATCCATTTCATCAAACCCTCAGTAATGGTGCATTAATTTTTCAATTTTTTAATTCCATCATAATGTGTAAATGTTACACGACGTGTAATCTTCAAATTTTTGTTGTGGGAGGGAGTGTCGTAAATTTTAGTGTATGTCTTCAAAATAACTTCTCATGCAAAAATTACATCATGTAATTTATTTACATGGTATGTAAATTGTTCTGCTCTAGTTTCATAGCTCAGTTGCTTCCTCAAAAATCCAGTGTGGCACCGTGAGCGAAGCTCACGGTGTGAAGTGTATTTTAGCTCCAATATTCACCTATTTTCATTAATTTTTCATAAATATATTGTTCCTTACCTAAAACATAAAACAAATCAATCTATTCTAAAATTAAAAAGAATATTCATTTAAATACATAAATCAACAGATTAAAATACCATA
The DNA here is from genome assembly GCA_963277665.1 of Viscum album. Lineage (NCBI taxonomy): Eukaryota > Viridiplantae > Streptophyta > Magnoliopsida > Santalales > Viscaceae > Viscum > Viscum album. The sequence continues at coordinate 815,420,107 of OY728134.1, read as the reverse complement.
AAATATATGCATGAAATACAACTATCACTTGTTCACCTTTATATATATATATCTTTTATTACTTTTCATATATTATATTCTTCAAATCCCAAGTATCTATTTATAGAAATTTTTGTAATAATAACCCAATAATGAACTTTGAGTTTTTTCGGGTACAATTTTAACAATACCAAAATCTTCTACTATGTCTTTAATTTGATGTAATTCAGAGTGAATAAATTTTATTCTAGAAATTACAAGGTTCAGAATCATTTTACTAAAACATTTAATTTATAAGTTAAGTTTGATCCCAAATATAACTAAAACAACTTGATGTAATTAAATGTAAAACAAGGAGTGTGTTATGATTCATCAAAACAAAGTATCTAAAGTTAGTTTTGGAAAATGAATCAATATATACGGTATATAGCTATGATGTATTTTGTTTTTGATTTATTTATTTGATAATAGTAATTTATATTGCTTCCGTTGTGATTTATAGCAATCTGTATTGGAATCGAGTGCCCTATACAAGTATATAAATAGGTAAAAATAAATTTTATCAAACAAATATACATCGGAACATCATATCCAATGCTGGTGTACATGGTTATCAACCCTAATATCTCTTTTAATTTAAATAAAAATAAAAAAAATTATACAATACCTCATTTTATTTTAAGCTGATGGTATATTCTGCTAATTGTTGATGATTTTTGCTCATAGTATTCAAAGCAGGAACCCTCTAAATCATCTGCACATGCTTCAAAAACATAACAGTATATAAATGACAATCTCTCCTATGAACATACGCTATGTAATATAATCTCATTGTCTCATGATATCTCATAAATTTGTATCCATTACTTTTTCACTATCATTAAATTATTTATTTATTATTTCTATGACCATATTGTATGGAATTACCTTCTTTTTACCATGGTCATAGATTTAACAAAGGTTATATGACAACCCATATATTTTATACAATTTAATTAATGATTTATTACATTAATATATATTATTCAATCTTAGAAAATTATGAGGCCAAGTGTATTTGGGAAATTATATACATAACAAAATAACTTGAAAATGGATACAATGACATTATTTAAAAACTCAATAAGTTGCCCTTAATTTCCAATAAGAGGAGGAGAATCTCTTATATGGGTGGTGGATTCTAAAATCTTGGTAGAAATTTCTTAAGTGATTTAGAAGACCTCTAGTGGGATTTATAGAGGTAGATTGAGATGAAAATCACATTTCATGGATTTGGATTAAATATGAGAGGGAGGTTGGGTGTGTTTTTATAACAGAAGAGAGTGGAATTAGTTATTAATTTCTAAACATAGATTTTGGACTTTGAGTAATAAAATAATCAAAACCAAAAAAAATCCCATGGTTTCTACAAAAGGGGAGTGATTTGAAATATTTTATTATGTTAAGAATCAAAATCATTAAAATAATACCATTCCGGATGTGGAAGTGAGTCATGTTCATAAAGAATTGTTTTTAAAACCTTAAAATATAATAAAGATTTTGTAGGATTCATTATTGGTTTGTAAAATTAATTAAATTACATAAAAAATACATTATTTTAAAGGTAATACATATTTTTGTTCGTAGAAAAATTTTATAGTATTTATTACATCACTTTTATATTATATTTATGTCATAATACTTACTGTATATTTATAACTTATTTAATTTTTACCAAAAATTCGTCCATCTTAGAAAATAATAGAAAATTAACTATTGGATAATTTTGATGTAATTATTTCAAAAATGATATTTATTATTATGAAATAATTTTATAGATATGATAATTTAACATTTTAATTAAAAATCCATCATTACTGGAAAATAAAAGTTTTTATGACATTAAAAACTATCTGGAACTTATAAAAAATTTCATGGGACTCAATTAAAATATATTATAATTTATATTTAAATAGTATTTAATTATACTATTTCATCAAAAGAAAATTTATTTCAAAACTATTGGTTTTACCAAAAAATAGTTTCTTAATTGAAATTATATATATTCCCCCCCCCCCAAAAAAAATAATTTTGGTTTCTTCATATCAAAATAATATTTTTATCAAACTCATTATATAATCTTGTATATATTTAAAATATTAATTAAAAGGGATCAATATAATCATAAATTTATTGAAAGTAAAATATAAAAATTCTTACTATTAGTGTCTAGATACATAATCCCTTATTACAATATTTTATTCCCTAAGGGCATGGTGTGTGATGGTGGTACTTTCTTATGGTGGTTCGATGACCATGGCTTGAGTGGTGATATATATAATCTTTTTAATTCTCCTATAAAATATTTCACTCAGGTTTTAGTTGTTAAAAAAAAATTATGATTTTTTAAAAGAAAATCTTAGTGATTCAATTTCCCTTAGAAGCTCCAACAAATGGGATTAATAAGGTACGATCCTAATGGTCGAGTCCATTTATTCTTCTTTTTGTGTCAATTATATTTTTTTTATAACCCTTAATATGTAATAATCATAATGATCACTGTACAATTACTAAATTAACAATAGTTATTATGTTTAATAGTATTTTATGACCAATAGTAAAATTATGGCTATATTTTATAATGATTAAAAATAATAAATGTAATATAGTGCAGGAATTTTATATAACCAAATTACTTAATAAGGAATATATTTATTCACTGAAGAGTTTAATTTATAACAATATGATTCATAATAGGTAATACCACCATATTCAAAATATATATCCTAACTATGATTTATGATCTCCATGAATTATCGAGAAGCTAGCATTAGTGTACCCCATCACCACTTTCTCCTAATCTCCTCTATAATTCAGTAACATTTCCATTATAAATCTTAAGTACATTAAGAAAATTTTAATTTTTTCTTAATATAAATCTCATATATTAGCTTGATATCTTCTAAACATACTTTAATAATAAGAAACTTCAAACCTAGTACATAACATAGATTACATGATAGACCACACTACCAAAACATAATTGAATCTACTAATTATTTTTACCTCATATTTTGTTTATAGATATATTTTCTTAGATAGAATAATTTCATGTGACACTGGTAATATTCCTCTATTATATTTTTCAATTTTTCACCTTTTACATATCTTTTTAATGTATGGACTTTGACTTAATCAAACTAGCATTAGATATTTATCTTGATAGATCTTGATCCATAGAATTTAGGCTACTTCAATAAATTCATTCACAGAGAAGCATTTATTTAACCTAGTTTTAATTACGTGCTAGTAATTTACTTCATTTCTTATTAATAATATTCCATCAACATATAAAACTAGGAAAATAATCACACTTGTACTAACCTTTTTATAGACACATGGATTACTTTCATTATTAATGAAACTAAATTTTATTATGGCCTCATAAAAATGAAACTTCCATGATTTTGATTCCTTCTTTAATTTATAAATTTATCTCTATAAATTGCATATTTTATTAGAATTTTTAGACATTATAAACCCTTTTGTTTTTGTCATATAGAAATCATCAACCAAAATCCCATTCAATAAAGTAGTTTTTACATCCATTTTATAAATCTCAAAGTCATGGAGAGATTCTATTTCAAGTAATATTTTGACAGATTTTACTATTGTGATTGATGAGAAGTTTTCTTTATAGTCAATGATATGTTTTTTTCTAAAACCCTTTATAATCAACTATTATTTATTGTTATTTTCTCTACCACCCATATCCATCTTTTTTATAAATAGCCATTTGTACCCAATAGGATTTACCTCAATTTGTGGGTCAAATAAAATAAAATCTTGATTTGGGTACATGGACTATGTAGCACCCATACCCGATTAGCCACTTGAACAACGATTTTGGTCTTAGTGCCACTGGCCTTACGCATGCCTCCACATATTCCAAAGGCTACTGATTAATATATAAGATGTAAATAAAAGATAGTGGGGAACCTATAACCTCTAGAGATGCTATAATAATGGTATAAAATTATATAGTAATGAAATAAAGAGACCAATAGACTCTAACTAGTAACCCATCCATGGAGGAAGAACAACAATATCAAATAATAGTGGAAGCATAATTGACAACAACAATGGAATAAAATAAACAAGAAAAACATACCATTTTTAGAAACTAAAAAAAACATGAAAACATATTAGTTCATACAGTACAATAAGAAGAAGGGTCACCCATGGGCGACCATAGAACATACATATATATGTCAACATGTTGATACAAAATAAAACAAGAAGAAGCCCCAACTGAGGCAGGAACCTTAATGTCCCTTACCTTCCATCTGTGCCAAACAATCACTAAGATCTAGCTCATGAGCTTGGACCTTTACCTAAACGTAAAAGCATGAAGTCTACACGCATCCCGAGGGGCATGTGTAGGGTGTGAGAATGAGTCTTGGTATCCCACCACCAATATGTTCCTTACTTAATTTTGTTTTTAAGAAATTTTGTAATGAAAATAAGGAATGAAAACGCATGAAATTAATGAATACAAGCTTCCCTAGTGATCAATAGCCTCCTAGAAGCATCATCTTCTTCAGCCAATGCCAAAATTATGAAGCGGATATGATCCTTAACCCATGGCCCAAAGGTGTCCCCTAATGTCAAATCACCCCAGGTGAACCCTCAGGTTCCACCTCTAGATGTCACCCAAAACCTCATTCCATCTACCAAGTAACTGACACCTTGGGTCCACATCATGTAACTCACACCCTGAAGGTACACCCAGTCAAGAATCCAGTACCTTGTACCACTGCTTGAAATCACCGATCGGTTTAAAGCCCGATGTCCAAAGAAACAATTATATCTATCATCAAAGTAATTTAATTGTTTGCTCAACGATTGATATCCTAAGGAATAGAGACGTCCATCCCCCCCAAATGTATCCTAACCCAAATCCCTCAATCATGGTGAGACTTATCCCCCAACCAATAGCCTCAACACTATCATTCGATGGCTCCTCACCATCCTCATGGCTTTCTATGACATGTACCCCCATCCATTTACCTAAGATGCAACTAACAAGGAACTCTACCCACATGAGTGGTCAATACCACCTTATCAATGAGTAATCCTTTATATAAATGACCTGAAATGGTGAATTGGACAACACAAGAGAGAATAAATCCCCAAATATAAACTAATACGCACCAATTTCCGCACCTTATGCCCCTATGACCATGTCGTTCAAATCTGATGGCCACACCACCCATATCTCGGTCCATGCCAGCAACCCGATGGAATTTCCACCTCAATATGATTATTGAGTCACCCAACTTGTGATCAACATCACCCATATATATATATATATATTCGGCCAAGACCAACATGAAAATCACAATATCTCAAAACAGATATCCAACTCTATTTCAATCCTCAAGCCGTGCCCATCAAATTCCCTTGGATCTTATCACAAGAATTTCATATATATATATATATATAAAACAATTCCATATAATTTAATTGAATAAATCAAATTAAATAAAAGAATTAAATTTAATAAAAATAATTCAATTTAAATATAAATGACACACCCTGTCCTAAATGACCAAGGTCCATAGCCTCTTGCACAACTTTAACCATTTAGACACATATAATAATTCCCATCAACATCTAACAAGTTTAAATTTAATTAATTAAAATAAACCACTTCATTTAGAGGGTCTTACTCAATAAACACAATGGATCACTCAAATCGGTACCCCCTAAACACTCATAAAAACACAAAGAAAAGTATGCACCACATACCTTGTCATCATAGACATAGGCATGTCTGATCCTAACACTAACTCGAACTAATTTAGAAGAAATCAAAATTTTAGAAGAATTCCCTAAAAATAGGGGAAAATTACTTTCTTGGATTTATCAGTATGTGAGGTGAATGAAAAGGAAAATAAAATCTATAGGATGGATAACCTTACCGATATGAATCCAACACTGCAAACAGTTTGAAGAACGAAGGTCGGACATGGGAGTTACCTCAACACCTAGAGGAGGAGGAAAGTAGAGACATGATGCCTGGTGGAAGAGGGACACATATGGGAAGAAGAAAGAAAGAAATTAGGTTTATAGAAAAGATGGAAAACAGCCATTTCACCACTTTAATAGGCCTCATGGTTAGCTCACACTATTTTCCAGACCATACTGAAACCTTGCGGCTCTTTCTTCTTAGGATCCTAGTCCTACAATATTAACTCGTATGGTTAGTCCTAACTATATGAAATCCATGCATTAAATAGTGAAAGGGTACTTCCCAAATGGCACTAAGCTTGATACTTGCACTTGGTTTACTATAAACATATAAAAACCACATAGATACCTCTGTTAAAAACTACAGAGGTTTATGAACAGTCATGAACTTCCTCTTACACGGTTTACCAAACCATGCCCAGTGAAAAAAAGGGCACACAATTAACAATATGAGGTTGCATGGTCAAATATAACCACACACCTCACAATTCAATTTTCCAAAACAGGGTCTTTGGGCCTCCAACACACTTTAAATCCATCAAAAAACCCATAAAACTTTCCAAATCACTAAATATATCTAAAAACAAGGGTTTTGATTAAATGAAATATTATAATTAAGTTCTGATAAATGAGAGAAGAGTTGGAATAGACATGAAATTTGAAAAATAAAAAATGGGTGAGGAATTTGACTAGATCCAAATACCCATGACTTTACAGACTCCATTTTATAATTCATAATTTCTTGTCATTTAGAAACATCTTTTCCATATATTGCTTCATTGTATGTTATTGGTTTATTATCAACATGGATTTATGTTTCACCTAACTCAAGGATAGGAAAACCCTATCTCTCTGGTTTTATAATGTCCCTTATAAACCTAGTAAGTACATGTATCTAAATACCTTATATTGTCCCACTATATCTTATAGAGTTTGTTATTATACTAAATCTTGTGTATATGAAGCATCAACTTTATTGAATTAAATATTTCTCCCACAGTTTCCTTTAGAAGTGTGTCCATTCCATGAAATATGGAATACCTTTCCATAATCACTTTTATATTTTAAGGGTTATATAGGTAATATCATTTAGTATTTTAAAAAATAGACATTATTGTTTAATATTATATTTTTTCATTAGGTATTTTCTTGAAAAATTCCTTTCATTCCCATACTCATGTATGAAAAAACATTTTTCCTTAATTACCATAACTCATATGAAATCTCATCTACCACTTTAGTTGGTAATAAGTTTAGAGTATGTTTCATTGTCAGTAGTTCATATCCCCAAAATGATAAAGGTTGATCTTTATGACATCATCAATCTGAACATGTATAGAAATATAAAATTCCTCATTTAACTTACACCATTCCATTGAGGTGTATTCAGATAAGTGAGTCAATATATTAACCCATACTCCTTCAAGTGATCAATAAATTACTGGTTAAGATATTCTCTACCATGGTATGAGTGAAGATTCTTAATATTCATACCAAGATGATTCTATATATCATTATGATATTCCTTAAACAAGTTAAAGGATTATGAATTATACATAATTATGTAGATCTTTCCATATCTACTAAAGTCATCAGTAAAAGTAGTAAAGTAAAAAACCCACCCCTTTGATCTATTATAAATAGACCATATACATCATTATGAATCAACTATAGTAGTATTTTACCCATTTATACATTCCCAATTCCAGTTGATTTGGTCAATTTTCTTGTAAATAACCATCACATACATCTATAGGGTTTGACACAATAATGTTTAAATATCCTACTAAATGTAGTTTATTTAAATTATTTTCATTTATATGACTAAACACGATGTTCCATAGATGGGTAGGATATGAGTCATTCTCACTAGATTTTTCATTGACTTCCAAAACAAGATTTTAATGTTCAAATATGTGAAAAATATTGTTAATATGTTCTATACCATAATATATTTTATCCTTATAAAATAAAAATTATTAATTTACAAACATGAACTAAAATCTTATAGTTTATAGAATTGACACTAAGATAATGTTCTTGGTAATTGAAGGTATATAATAAAAATTATTTAATGTAAGTACTAAGACACTAGGAAAATAAATGTGGTATCTCACAATAGCCAATGTGTTTAGTCATTCACCATTTTCTACCCAGAAATCCACATCACCCCTTAAAATATTATTAAATCTACATCATTACCATATTTGAATACAAATGTGTGTGACATAGGGTGTACTGAATACCAAATTTGTAGACATATAGAGATTTAATTCAATGAAAAATATACTTGAAGTAAAATAATAAACTTATTTATTCTTCCTAGTTGTGTAATTCTTATTCCATTGTCCTTTCTTTCCACATGAAAATAATATTTCTTCTTACTCATTTATTTCCTTATTTTTGTTTTGATTTTAGAGGGGCGGTTCATTGGTATCTTTACCTTCAGTTTAGTTACCAGCCCCTTTTCTTTATCTTTACTTTTATTATTAACAATAAATACTAAAGAGTTTGAGTTATTCATATTCTCTTTATCCTGGAAAACAAAATCCAATAGATTTTGAATCTAATTTTTCATCTTGTTTATATTATAGTTAACAATGACAGTTGAAAATTTATGAGATAAGTATATAAGTATGATATTTGTTTCTAGATCTTAGTTCGGCATTAACCTTAAGGTATCTAGTCACTAATTTTACCAAATCATCTAAGTTCATGAGGACTTGATTAATTTCATTCTTCTAGCCTAAAACTATATAGAATTCAAGAGATCTATTATTTTTCTTTCATTTCTCTCTTCTGTTATAATTCTCGGAGATGATTAAATATCTTCTATATATCTTCATCCTCAAACATATTCTATAATTCACTAGAAATATATGGTAAAATTGGAAATGAAAAGTCCCATACATAATAAATATTCATCTTATATGGATATTTTTATGCCTTTATTCCCCCATAGAAGTTCAATATGAAGTTGGGACTCTAGAAAATAAAGCATCTTTTCTTGGATAAGTACTATGTGCCAGCTCCAATACCAATCTTGAATGTTATTTCATGCCATAATATTTTATTTTTCAAAAATTTATTGTAATGATATTAAATTATTATTTTTGATTTCCATTTGATCTATAAAAAGTAAATTTATCAAATTAGTACATTATATTTATTACTAATATTATAGGAATTATTTATTTATTTAGTCATTAAATGTCTCCTATTATTTTATCAAATCCTAGTAGCCCTCAACTAATAGGTTAGGAATATTTTTTTCTTGAATATTCTATTAGTAAGAATCTGTGAAAACTTCTCCTCATAGTCCTAAACACCACTACTTGGTGTGTTTTTAGGTAGGTTTTTGACTGGTCAACCAAATTGACTTGTGAATCCTTGATATTTTTAGTGAATTCTTAGATTTTGTAAATTTTAACTTTACATTTATTGAATAATTTTCCACAAATGTTACAACAAACTAGATATTAATATTTCATTGAATTTTTTTTGTTAATTCGACTCACCAATTTCATAATAATTCCTTAATATTTGGAGGTACCCTTACTTTTGGCTGATGAGAACCTCTTACTTATAGTTTTATTAAAATTCAATTGATGAAAGGAGTTTGATTAAAAATGTATTTTAAGTATTATATGTTTTTCTTAGTGAATGAAATATGTTTATATTTTTCATGATTATTTCTATGTGATCTCAATCACAACTTAACCATGCATAAATAGAAAAAAAATCCCCCACACATTAATTTATTTTTATTTATTCGTGATTTTTTATTACTTTTTGTGATCACATATAAACTATACATTCATAAAAATAACAAATATTTCATATGATACATAAAAAATATGGTCATGACTTATTTATAATGGTTAATCCATCAAGTGGAATATGTGTCAACTAAGACCCTAGGAGAAACTCCTTGAGTCATATTTGACTTAAGTGGAAGTGCTCAACCCATCTCATGCATCCAAGTCCCATATGATGCTCCACTAAATCTTATTATGACTTGCATCTCATCCATCCTCCCCATTATATAATAATTCTCAATCATAGTTGGGGGAACATGGTAATGTGCTGTATAGATAAATTATATCACTTATGGAAACGTAGACCCTTATTCCTCTAATGACGTCGAGAGATGAAACACATTGCATCATTTATTAATTAATTATTATTGTCATTCCACATTGTAATAAATAAATAAATAAATAAATAAACATCAAACATAAATTGGATGGTCTAGCTACAAATTAGTCTAAATGCATCAAATTTACATAATAAAATTATGATTACTAATAACTCTACTTGAGAAAATGTATTATGAATTAAAATAAATTTAACTAATTTAAATTCATAATATACTATTTGAAGGAACCTTAAAATAATTTCATAAAATTCCTAATATTTTTAAAATATTATTTCAAAAAGTTAATTTATTTTTGGGTGCCTTCAGTTTTAAAATACACCCTCAAAGAAGTTCCAGACCATTATTAGTCCCAGATCGGTCGGGAGGGATATGACATAGCTGGGATGGAGTTAAAAAAGGGGCACACCTTTCATGGGGTGCATGATCTGGGTAGGTGAAGCCACACAATAACCAACATATGTATAAAACAATATATATATATATATATATATACATATAAATAAATACACTAGAACCTGCCATATCACCCCCAATCAATGGGGAGCTCTATAATCAATGTAGGTAGTGCAGACCACCCAATATTTTTTTCCTAATATTATATATATAGTCTTTTCTTATAGGTGTAAACGATCAACTACCAAGACACGTCCCATGATCTCGTCTGATAAAAGAACCACTGAAACCTACCCCACACCGGTTACTAGTATATATATTAGTTTTAGATTTAATTTTTAGATGAAAAATTGATTTTGGATCATTGAATAACAATATATCATCCATCTGACCTCAGATCAACATGAATTTAGTGGATTTGGGACCATACCAATTCCATATAACTAAATTCATGAAATATTTATTTTAATTTAAACTTAAGAAATTAAATGATCACTTATATACCATTTTTTGGAATCGGGTACTGAAAATAAGTGTAGAAATAGGTAAAAATAGAATTTTTCCATTGGATAGACATTGAAAAATCAAATCTCATACTATAGTACCTTATTATTAACAATAGGAGCTCATATATTATAAATAATATTGAAAAATAAATCAAAATAATACCTCATTCTATTTATAATTGATGGAAGGTTCTTCTCATCATCGATGATCATTGCTCGAAGGATTTGAAGTGAGAACCCTCAAGATTGTCCACAGGTGATTCAAAAACTTATTGATATATCGATATTTGTAATCTAGGTGCTAGAACAAAGAAACAAAATGGATTTCTATGTACTCATGTTCATGAAAGATGAATTGATCTATACTCAAACCAATATATTTTTTATCAACCCTTTGGTTTCTCTCTCCAAAACTTGATAGGGATCTTAGAAGCAGAGAGAATTTGAGAAAAGGGTTGGATTACTCATTTTTGAGTCTTAAAGTGTTTAAATATCTTGTTTATTATTTTTATAAATAACATTTTAGCCTGTATAGAATTTAACCATTCAAATTGACCCAAAAAATCACCAATGAAACATATAGATTTTTACAAATGTCATAAATTGTTTATCACTTATTTTTAACATCTATATTATGTTATGAGAAAAAAAATGAGTCATTAACTCAAATTTTTTTCCTATAAAATATTTAATGAATCTTAAATAACTAATATTCATTTGTAAAATATTTTTTTATATTCAACTAATATATTGTGAATTATTTGAGTTAATAAATTCAACACTTGTGATTTTAAACATGAATAATATTAAATTTAATTATTTATTTTTGATATTTCAAACTCGAACATTACCCAAACCCTCATTGAGAGGCCCAATATGTCTTAAACTCTAATTCATTATAATTGGAAAAAAATTTGAAATAACTTTATTTGTAAACCTCTAGGACCTTATCTCGACAGTAGTGAGTGTCACTCATAGATTACGAGGGGTGTCTAGTAGCATATAAAGGCCTCTAAAGAGATAAGGTTAAGTTATAACAATTAAAACCTCTCATTTGAACCCAAAATGTGTAATATATTCTATTCGTCTGATGATATCTCATAATAGTGGATGCATAATTTATGTGACCATCCTTACATGATTTTTTTATTTTTCTATGACCACACTAGATTGACTTACGTCCTTTTTACCACTATAGTAAATTTACCAATTAATTTTTAATATTTTTAAAAATTCATGTCAGTTTTAAATGTGATATTAATATAGACGATATTAAAAGTAGTGTTTTAATGCAGGTTACCAAAAAAAGATATCAACATTACATTTAATGATAGTAATTATAAAAATTTATGTTTAAATACTAACTAAATTCTCATATATATTTTAACACTCCAAGCTTCCATGGTATACTTCTCTTTGAATAATACAATAGCTTATGCTATACACAACTTTGAGTTCTAGCACACCAAGACCAATCAAACTAGCTGTTATGAATTGTAATACCCACTTCCTGAAATTTTATTAATTTTATTTTTTCAAAATGGAATTCATTTTTGGATTCATAATATCAAAATTATCTTAGGTTGAATTTTTTGTATTTTTTGAAAACTTTCAATTTTTGATGAATAGTGAAAAATGATGTGTTATTGTTTAAAAACTACAATTTATTTAAATAATTATTTATTTTATTTAAATTTATTTTAGGTAAAAATTGATACATAATACCTATATAAGTTCAATGTAATTAATTGGAGTCATTTTATAATAAAATTAGATATATAAAATTTTATTGAACATTTTAACGTCTTTTACCCACCTTCTAGGCACATTTGAAGATTTGCATAAAACGTAATTTTACCGTTTATGTGAATTGAATTTCAAAATTATGAGAGACATAGTTGACATAAGTAATTAAAATGTGGATCAATAGGATGAAAATAATTTTTGGTGAATAGTGACTTTTGAATTTTATTTACCATGGTTAAAAGTAAATAGGGTAATTGAAGGTAAAAATGATATTAAAATTACCCTAACACAGGTCCTAATTCTATTGGATAAGTGTATTTCAAAAAAAATCAACCTTAGGAATAAAATATGATCCTCATTGATTCACTTGGATTAGATTATGACATTTATTATTATTTTATTTAAGAAGAGTTAAAAGTGTTAAATTAAAATTTTCATAACTAAAACATTTTTAATATATGGTTATACATAAGATAAATTCGACTATAAATATTTATTGAAAATATAAAAATATTTCCTACATAATGGTATTTTATTTATAATTTTTATACATTAAATAATTGAATTTATTTATGACACAATGATGATGCAGTAATTACCTCATTAATGAATGATTAAAATAAATTGATATTATAAATATCCAAATAAATTTAAATTTAGAATTTCGATGCATTCCTATAATTTTATAGGTTAATATGACATGTTAGTACTGATTAAATTTAGTTTTTTGAAGTAATCAAGTTTTTTTGACTTTCAAAAAAACTAAAAACTAAATAGTATCAAAATTGACATAAATAAGTTTTTAAAAAATATACTATATTATTAATTGATATAATATTTCTAAAAATCTAAGGTCCATCCAAAGGACTTAAATAATGATATATATGTCATTAATAAACCAATTGGGGTTATCTTGTCATTTTATAATAATTTTATTTACCATTTAATATAAAAAAAACAATTCGACATTGTAAAAGTTAAACTATTTAACTAAGAGTTAAATTTAAAAGATAAGGTTTATCACGACCCATCCCCTGGGGCCCATCCCGCGACTACCCCAAGCCTGCCTTCCATAGGCTAGGGGCTGGCGACTAGCACCAAATGCATAAATCCCTAAATCTGGGAAGGCATTTCCTATTATAACCTAAAAATGCACACAACAAAGTACAAGATGGAAGCAAAACACTAAGTAAAACTTTATAACAAAGTTTAATAAAAGTAAAAAGGGGAAGAAATACAAGACCAACTGTAAAGTACAAGGAAATGGAAAGTAAAATTGAAGACAAGAAAAGCTTTTGCTTGGTATTCCTCCGAGGTTCCTACATGATGGGTAGGTACTGATCTCCTCCTCAGCACTCCAGGTCAGTTCGTCTCCTCCGTGTATCGTCATGCCGTATGGTCCACCTCCGGGTATTGTTCGGTCCTGGTGCTCTCAGCCTCAGGCAGTGTTGTCTGTCGTCTGCATCTAACACAATGAAGTGTGGGCATAGCCCGTGCATGGGTGAGTATAATGATACTCAGTAGGGACCCCGAGACCCTTAAGGTCTCACAAAATCCATCGAGGAGAAATCAAAAAGTATGATATCAACAGATAACCCCACTTAGGTATATACCCATACATATACCCAAGTTATCAAGTAATTTCTCAATCACGAGGAAAACAAAAAAGTTATTGAATATTCTCACACAGGTATAAAACTTTTGGTGAGAGTTATAGATGATTAGATGTAGCCACTAAATCATATATTCTATCGAACTCACACAAGACCCAGGTACATAAGTCAGAGCTGTCGAACCCACACATGATCCAGGAACAGCGGTCAGAACTGTCGAACCCACAAAGGATCCAGGAATAGTAGTCAGAGCTGTCAAACCCACATAGAATCCAGGAACAACGGTCAGAACTGTTTAACTCACACAGGATCCAGGAATAGTAGTCAGAGCTATCGAACCCACATAGGATCCAGGAATAGCAGTCAAAACTGTCAAACCCACACAGGATCCAGGAATAGTAGTCTGAGTTGTCAAACCCACACAGGATCCAAGAACAGCGGTCAGAACTATCAAACCCACACCGGATCCAGGAACAGTAGTCAGAGCTGTCGAACCCACACAAGTTCCAGGAACAGTGTTCAGAACTGTCGAACCCACATAAGATCCAGGAATAGTAGTCAGAGCATAGCCAGCCACAGGGTTTCCGCACAAGCACGCTTCATTTAGGGAGGGTCCACTCCTCAAGCCAAGTGTCGATACATCAACTTCCATGAAGTCCCAAGAAGGATTATCTCAAAAGTCCTACCACTTCATAGAGGGGAAAACCAAACAATTAGTGTCCAATACACAGAGGATGAGATGACCAAGACATTTAATAAAAAGTACACAACTTTTTGGAATAAGGTACACACAGTGTAGTCAGACCTTAGGTACTTCCCGTGTGTAATGACTCGTGTCGAAAGGATGGTCATGTATAAAAGTATGTACACAACGTGTGGTAAGGTTACACGCCATGTCCAAGAAACTAGGTCCAACTCTTTGTACGCTGTCCATGTGCCCGGGCATGGTCTCAACCCATGTTCTCCAACCCGTGTAACTGGTACATGGGGTCGCCCCTGTCACTGGCCTTGCCTGGCCATGTGGTGGAGTACATGCTTGTGTACTTCACCCCATGTCCATGTATCCTTGGGATACACATCGAGTCACGCATATCCGCCTATGCCAAGATGTGTGAAGAGTACATGTCGTGTGATAGGGGTCGCATGCCTTGTGATGCGCGTATGATTCCCATAACCCTAACCACAGTACGCCCGTAATACACTGCGTTTTCTTAGGAAGTACACGCCGTGTATTTTAGAATTTTTCAGAAACAATGCTACTGGCCAGCGCACCTCCCGTGATGCCCGTTCTTCGTTCTGATAGTTCGATCACCATGAAACCACAGACTCTAGGTTTCCCCAAAGTTATGAAATGATTACTGGCATTTTTGGGCCTCCAATCAGCTCCAAAAACATGTTATGATTCACTTGCTCGAAGAACGGTTGAAGAACGGTCTTCCCGGTCCAGTCCGATCCATCGCCTGTTATCATCATCACACCTCCACTTGGTTATCATGATGTTGGGTCTTCAATTTGGGATTGTTTAATCGTACAAAAAACCCGCAACGTTCCATTGTTCATCACCCAAGAAGAACGCAAAGAACGCACCACAAGAAGTATGGTGGAGAAATCGAGGTGTGTTAGTTTTTCTCGGTCCCTCTGCCTTAGTTTGATAGAAAGAAGTTGAAGGAAATAAACAACATATTAGAATCAATAACAACATTCATCAAATCAAACACACACCTACCTTGATCGTTGTTCTTTGATGGAGTCGCGGGGAAGAAGATGGTGTTGTCATCGTTCGTCGTGTCCGTCGTACACTTCCAATCCCAAGCACGTGCGTCGGTTCATTGACAATTATGAGGAGGGAAGGTTGGTTGAAGACTTCCCATGTCAGTAGGTGTCTGAGTGTGAAGGTTGAAGTAGATCTTTTCCAGTGTTCTTAGTTGGAAGAACGCGTTCTTCGTTCTTCTCTCTTCGTTGGTGAGAGCTTTTCTACCTATTCTCTCTCTTCTCCAAAGTTTCCACCAAAATGAATATTCCAAGACAAATAATAGATTAAGTCAATCTATTATTTAATTGTTGGAAAAAAATTCAAAATGGGTGATTTAATTAAGTTGTATCTACTTAATTAATGTGGAGGATTTGGAAAAAATTAAGTGTTGGGGAGTTAAAGAGTCTCCCCTACACTTAATGGAAGGTGGAGGGTTTCTCCCCATTAAAGGAGATTTTCAAGGGGGTTTAACCCTGGGTGGTCCCCATCACAATAAATCAGAAGAGGAGGTTTAGACCTTGGGTGGGACCCACCTCTATAATCTCTCATGGGAGATTAAGGTGTGGTGGTCCCCACCTTCAACTTCCACATGTTTTTGTTAACCAACAAAATAAAAATAAAGCTACAAAACATTATTTTTATTAAATTCATTCACTAAAAACCCAAAAACTATATTTTATTCCCGACCCACTGCCATCGAGGTGAAAGTCTCCTTAAGCGAATACCGACGTTGTGAGTTCAACGGTGCCCTCAGATTTCAATTCCAAACACCGGTTAAAAAATTATAAAAAACAGCTCGTACGTTTACTGAATGTACCTGAACAAAACTTCTTAAATTGATTCCGGGAACACCGAACCTCGGAATCACGCGCCGTCAATTTTTGCGGACTCGTAAAATTTCCATTTAATTAAAAATATTACATGCAAATTAAGGGTCTTTACATTCTCCCCACCTCAAGGCTCTACATCCCCATAATCCACAACTCATAACTAAGGGAACAAGTGGGGGTACTGAGCATGCATCTGAGCCTCCCGCTCCCATGTGCTCTCCTGGAGGTTCCCATGCTACCAGAAAATGCACACCAGAGGTATCGACCATCCACATAGGACCCTCTCCTTTCAATCCTCAATCTCCACTGGAACCTCCATAAAAGTCACCCCATCGTCGACGTTCAACTCTCTGTGGTCGATGATGTGAGAAGGGTCATGAACGTATCTCCTCAGTTGAGATACGTGGAAGACGTCATGCACCCGGTGCAACTGAGGTGGAAGAGCTAAGTGGTAAGCCACCTATCCAACTCTGCTAAGGACCTGAAAAGGTCCAATGAATCTCAAAGATAACTTGTCGCCTCGGCCAAATATCTGTAGACCTCGTCGGGGTGAGACCCGTAGAAAGACATGGTCCCCATCCTCGAACACAAAAGGCCCCCATCTGCTATCAGCATATGAATTATTCCTGCTCTGTGCAGTCTTCATCCTCTCCTGGATGATCCACACCTTCTTCGTGGTAGCCTGTACCATCTCTGGTCCCACTAGTGATAACTCCCCAAGGTCAGTCCAGCACAAGGGTGATCTGTAAGGTCGCCCGTATAATGCCTCAAAAGGTGTCATCCCAATGGTGGAGTGAAAGTTTTTGTTGTATGCAAAATCCACCAAAGGTAAGTGATACTCCCAGCTGTGACCGAATTTGAAGACACAAGCACGGAGAATTTTTTCAAGGGTCTGAATGGTCCGCTTCATCTGGCCATCCATCTGAGGATGGAAGGTGGTGCTCAGACGAAGTTGCATCCTGAAAGCCTCCGGCAACCCCTTTCAAAGCCAGGAAGTAAATCATGCATCACGATCGGTCACAATAGAAGAATTTATTCCATGTATCCACACAATCTCTTGCACATAGAGACATCCCAAGATCTCTACTGAACCCTTCTCTCTGATCAGTAGGAAGTGGTCCGACTTGGTGAGTCGGTCGATGATCACCCAAATCGAGTCATGACCTCTGGATGTACATGGAAGTCCTGTCATGAAGTCCATGGATATCTCATCCCACTTCCACTCTGTTAACTCTAAAGGTTGAATGAAGCCTGTTGGTACCTAGTGATTTGTATTCACTTACTGACAAGTGAGGCATCGAGAGACAAACTCTACTACTGCCTTCTTCAGACCTAGCCACCAGTGTTGTCATCGAAGGTCCTGGTACATCTTCGTAACTCCTGGATGTACCACCAAAGGGGATGTGTGGAAATCCCTTAACACTTCCTCATGAAGTGACACTGGCACCATAGTATGTCCTATGAAGAGGATGATGTGCTCCCCACCTTTAGAAAATCCATCAGGTGCATGCCTTGTGGATATCTGAGCACGTCGTGTCTCGCAGTCAGCGTCCCCACACTGCGCCTCCCTGAATCGCTGAAGGAGTGGGGGTGTGATTGTCAGAGACTGTAGAAAAACTTCTCCATCTCTATCCACAAAGGATATCTGCAAAGCGGATAGGTGCTCTATCGCTTCACCTAATAGCTGTATTCCAGACCTCTTGCTTAGTACATCTACAACAACGTTTCCCTTTCTAGGAGTATAGACTATCTCGAAATCATAGTCCATGAGGAACTCAAGCCAACGTCATTGTCTCAGGTTCAGGTCCTTCTTGGAGAAGATATACCTGAGACTCTTGTGATAAGATTACACGGTAAAACGCTTGCCCATCAGATAGTTTTGTCACATCTTCAAGGAGAAGACCACTACTGCTAACTCCAGGTTGTGGGTAGCGTAGTTCTGGTGGTGTTTTCTCAGCTGTCGAGAACCATATGCGATCACTACTAGATCCTACATCAAGACACACCCGATTCAGGTCACTGATGTGTCGTAGTAGACAACGTACCCTACGTACCCTAAGCCTTCCTCCGGAATCCTCAAGATGGGGGCACTAGTCAGCCTCTGCCTTAGCTCCTGAAAGCTCTGCTGGTATCTCTCCGACCACACAAAGGGTTGCGCCTTCTTCATCAAGGCTGATAGTGGTGATGAAACTATGGAGAAATCTGGAATGAATCTCCGGTAGTAACCAGCCAAACCCAGGAAACTACATACCTCTGTCACACTCCGGGGTGGCTCCCAACCAAGTACCGCCTCAATCTTCGCTGGATCTACTGCAACTCCAGCCTCTGAGTTGACATGTCCCTGAAAGTGAACCTCTCTGATCCAAAACTGGCACTTAGAGATCTTACCATAAAGCCGATTCTCTCGAAGTGTGTTTAGTACTACCTGAAAATGGTAGGCATGCTCTTTCTCAGTAGTCGAGTAGATCAGAATGTCGTCGATGAAGACTACGACAAATTGATCGAGGTATGGATGGAAAATCCTATTCATTAGTCCCATGAACACTGTTGAAGTGTTGTCTATGCCTAAATGCATAAACAGGAACTCATAGTGGTCATACCGACATCTGAAGGTCGTCTTCTGCACATCCTCATCTCAAACTCTGAGTTAGTGATATCCTGATTTGAGGTCTATCTTCGAGAACCACCGTGCTCCCTTCAGATTATCAAAGAGGTCGTCAATCCTCAGGAGTGGGTACTTGTTCTTCACGGTCACCTGGTTCAGTCGATGATAGTCGACACAAAGCCTCAAGATCCCATCCACCTTCTTGGAGAACAGAATCATGGCTGCCCAGGGAGAAACACTGGGCCGGATGAATCCCTTACCCTGCAAGTCCTCTATCTTTACCCGCAGCTTGTGAAGATCCCCGAGATCAATCTGATACGCTGGTGTAGATATCGGTGTCGTCCCAGGGTATAGGTCAATGTAGAAGTCCACCTCTCAATGAGTAGGTAGACCTAGGATATCATCAGGGAAAACATCTGCGTACTGGTCCACCACTACAGGATAAGTCGGACTCTCCACATCAACTGCTCCATGGGTAATGCTAGCCAACTGATAAGTGATCTGCTGCACCCACTTCCGGGTATGTCCGTCCTGTGCTATAAAGGCTCCCTTCTCGTCAGTGAAGGTAAAGCTGGTCTCATCCATGCGGACACACCGCACTTTGCGCCTAATATAGTCGATCTGAGCATAGACTATAGATAACTAGTCCATACCCAAGATGGCGTCATAAGGCCTCGACATTTCTACAAGGAGATCTCATCTGAAGCTCTCACCTCATAGAGTAATCTCACACTGCCGGAACCAGTGTGTAATCATCAAATATGCTCCCATAGGAGTCTCTAGACGTAAGGATTGAGCCAATGGATCTGTCATAATCTCCAAGATCTGAACGAGGTCAGGGTCAATGAAAGAGTGACTAGAACCTGTGTCTATAAGAACTGCATCTATGGTGGAGTAGACACAGATCGTACCTCGAATCATCTCCGGAGCACCATGATCGTAAGCCTCAGTTTCCTGGAGCTGAGCTATCGCCTGTCCACCTGCTCCCTGTGGTCGGGGTTGACCTCTTGGTAGTGGTGGCGGTAACAACTCAAAACGTCGTCCACCACCAGCTGCACAACCAGCTCCTCTTCCATGTTCGCCTTCTCCCTGCGGACTGCCTCGATCGAACCTCTGCCTATGCCTGGGAGGTTGCTCAACTGTCTGTTGATCATCCGAACGGCGGGTCGGATAGTCATGAGCCATGTGACCTTGCCCGCCACATGAGTAACATTGCCCGCTCCTGGCATGTCTAGCTCTATCTTCTATTCCCTGCACAACTGACCATGAGTCATGAGGTTGTCCACCCGTGGGTCTGGTCCTCTTGGACCTCTATGACATATATCTGTTTCCTGCTGCATAAGACTCCGCTACGTGTCGACTGGTGGTGGATCTTGCTTCTAGAGATTGCTCAGTAAGGAAACTCTGCACAATGAGGGCTCTATCTAGAACTCCTTCCTGCATCAGGATGCTTAGTGAGATCATTGAAGCCTTGATCTCTCTCCTGAGCCCCTGCTCGATGGTCCAGGCCCTGAAGAATGGGTCTCTCACCATTTCTGTGGAGTAGCGCAAGAGGTCGGTGAACCTCGCTGAGTACTGTGCCACCGCCATGCCTTCCTACTACAGATGAAGTAGCTCATGTATCTGCACTGCACATAGGGTGGCTGGAAAAAACTCCACCCGAAATAGGCTCTCGAAGTCTGCCCAGAGAAGTTAAGCCTCATCATGCACTGGGAGCATCAGGCTCCACTATCTGTATACTGGTTCCTAAAGGAGACTCGCAGCAAGGATCACCATAAGGTCGGTTGGTGTCCCTACCAGTCTAAAGACTCTAACCACAGCCTCCAACCAATCCTCATCTGCATGCGGGTCCGTCTCACCCCTGAACCGGGGAGGCCTCTAGTGCTGGAACTCTTGCAACGAGCTCAGGTGGTGTGAACTCTCTATTGTTGGGGCAAGTGGCATTGGTTGCCCAATGGAAAGTGGTACCACTGGTTCCTCTGCTCAAAAAGGGCCATGCACTAAGGCCTTGTCGCTCGGTGGTCTATCTGTGCGTACTACTCTCAGAACCCTAGTTGGATGTATGCGTAGAGGTATCATGAAAAGAAACAGGTGTTCCACGGTCAAAAAGTTATACCCGGTGAGCTAAATCATGATATCACAAAGAAAACACTTGAAAACACACACGCAATCAATGTTTTCATGCACTGATTTGGAAATCAGAAGTCAGGGTCTTGGTGTATGGATACATCGGCCACCGCACCAACACTAGAATCCCTGAACTGAAAACCACACTCACTACACTTAACACTATTTCTTCATAGAAAAGAAATATCAGAGTCCTGAGTTTTGTGGTATAACTGACTCCTATGATACCAATTTGTCACGACCCATCCCCCGGGGCCCATCACACGACTACCCCAAGCCCTCCTTCCATAGGCCAGGGGCTGGCGACTAGCACCAAAGGCGTAAATCCCTAAAAATGGGAAGGCATTGCCTTTTATAACATAAAAATGCACACAACAGAGTACAAGCTGGAAGCAAAACACTAAGTTAAACTTTATAAATTTTTTTACTGAAAGTAAAAAGGGGTCCAGAAATACAAGCCCAACTGTAAAGTACAAGGAAACAAAAAGTACAACTGAAGAAAAGAAAAGTTGTCGGTTGTTATTACTCCAAGGTTCCTACCTAAAGGGTAAGTAGAGATTACCTCCTCAGCACTCCAGGTCCGTCCGTATCCTCTGTGTATCATCACGCCATATGGTCCACCTACAAGTACCATCCGGTCCTTGATCTCAGCCTTAGTCAGCATTGTCCATCATCTGTATCCAACAGAACGGGGTGCGAGCATAGCCCGTGTAGGGGTGAGTATAACGATACTCAGTAGGGACCTTGAGACCCTCAAGGTCTCACAAAATCCATCGAGGATAAATCAAAAAGTATGAAATCAATAGATAACCCCACATAGGTATATGCCCATACATATACCTAAGTTATTAAGTAATCCATCTCAATCATGAGGAAAACACAAAAGTTACTGACTCAACTCACACAGGTATACAACTTTTGTTGAGAGTTAGAGATGATTAGATGTAGCTACTAAATCATCTATTCTGTTGAACCCACATAGGATCTAGGTACAGAAGTAAGAGCTTTCAAACCCACACAGGATCCAGGAACAATGGTCAGAACTGTCGAACCCACATAGGATCTAAGAATAGTAGTCAGAGCTATCAAACTCACACAAGATCCAAGAATAGCGGTCAGAACTGTTGAAACCACACAGGATCCAGGAACAGTAGTCAGAGCTGTCGAACCCACATAGGATCCAGGAACAGCGGTCAGAATTGTCAAACCCACACAGGATCTAGGAACAGTAGTCAGAGCTATCGAACCCACACAGGATCCAAAAATAGCGGTCAGAACTGTCGAACCCACACAGGATCCAGGAATAGTAGTCAAAGCTGTTGAACCCACACAGGATCGAGGAATAGCGGTCAGAACTGTCGAACCCACACAAGATCCAGGAATAGTAGTCAGAGCACAGCCAACCATAGGTTTTTCGTACAAGCACGCTTGATTCTGGGAGGGTCCACTCCTCAATCCAAGTGTTGATACATAAACTTCCACGAAGTCTCAAGGAGTATCTCAAAGGTCCTGCCATGTCATAGAGGGAAAAACCAAACAATTCATTTCTAAGACACAGTGGACGAGATGACCAAGCCATTTACCAAAAAGTACAGGGCGTGTTGGAATTAAGTACACGCCGTGTAGTCAGACCTCAGGTACTTCCCGTGTGCAGCGGCCCGTGTCGAAAGGCTGGTCATGTAGAAAAGTAAGTACATGGCGTGTGGAATGGTTACATGCCGTGTCCAAGAAACTGGGGTCAACTCCATGTATACTAGCTATGTGCTCATACATGGTCTCAACCCGTGTTCTCCAACCCGTGTAACTAGTACATGGGGTAGCCTATGTCACTGGCCTTTCCTGGCTGTGTGGTGGAGTAAATGCCTGTGTACTTCACCCCATGTCCGTGTATCCCCGAGATACACGCCGAGTCTCGCATAGCCGCCTCTTCCAAGCTCTGTGAGGATTACACGTCGTGTGAAAGGGGTCACATGCCGTGTGATGTTCATCTGACGCTTGTAACCCTAACCGCAGTATGCCCATACTACACAGCGTGTTCTTTGGAAGTACATGTCGTGTATTCTGGAATTTTCCAGAAATGACACTTCTGGCCAGAGTGCCTCCCGTGATGCCCATTCTTCATTCTAATGGTCCGATCACCACGAAACAGCAGACTCTAGGTCTCCCTGAAGTTCTGAAATCATTACCGGCATTTTCAGGCCTTTGATCGGCTCTGAAGACACGTTATGATTCACCCACTTGAAGAACGGTCGAAGAACGATCTTCCTGGTCTAGTCTGATATGTCGCCCGTTATCATTTCCACACCTCCACTAGGTCGTCATGATGTTGGGTCTTCAATTTACGATCATTGCATCACACAATGAACCTGCAACGTTCCATTGTTCATCATCCAAGAAGAACGCAAAGAACACACCACAAGAAGTACGACAGAGAAATCGGGATATGTTAGTTTGGCCTCGTCCCTCCGAATTAGTTTTATAGAAAGTGGTTCAAGGAAATAAAAAACATATGAGAAACAAGAACAATGTTGATCAAATCAAACACACCCCTACCTTGATCATTGTTCGTTGACAGAGTTTCCAGGAAGAAGATGGTGTTGTCGTCGTTCTTCGCGTCTGCCACCCACTTCGAATTCTGAGCACATGCATCAGTTCGTTGACGAAGATGAGGAGGGAAGGTTGGTTGAAGACGCCCCACGTCAGTAGGTGTCCAACGGTGAAGGTATAATTAGATCGTTGTCACCGTTCTTTGTTGGAAGAACGCGTTCTTCATTCTTCGCTCTTCGTTGGAAAGAGCTTTTCTCCCTAAGCTCTCTCTTCTCCAAAGTTTCCACCAAAATGAATATGCCAAGCCAAATAATAGATTAAGTTAATCTATTATTTAATTGTTGGAACAAAATTCAAATGGGTGATTCAATTAAGTTGTCTCCACTTAATTAATGTGAAGGATTTGACAAAAATTAAGTGTTGGGGAGTTGAAGAGGCTCCCCTACACTTAATGGAAGGTAGAGGGTTTCTCCCCATTAAAGGGGAGTTTCAAGGGGGTTTAACCCTGGGTATTTCCCATCACAATAAACCAGAAGAGGAGGTTTAGACCTCGGGTTGACCCCACCTCCATAACCTCTCACGGGAGGTTAAGGTGTGGTGGTCCCCACCTATAACTTCCACATGGAGGCTTTAACCAACAAAATAAAAATAAAGCTACACAACTTTATTTTTATTTAATTCTATCACTAAAACCCCAAAAACTATCTTTTATTCTTGACCCACTGTTGTCAAGGTGAAAGTCTCCTTAAGCGAATACTGGAGTTGCGAGTTTAATGGTGCCCTCAGATTTCAATTCCGGGCACCGGTTCAAAAATTATAAAAACCCGCTTGTACATTTATTGAACGTACCCGAAAAAAACTTCAGAAATTGATTCTGGGCACACCAGGACTCAGAATCATGCGCCGTTAATTTTTGCAGACTCGTAAAATTCCCATTTAATTTAAAAAATACATGGAAATTCCAGGTCTTTACAAGGTTAATGTGGTGACCTAAACCTATATAAAACCTATTTTTTGAGAGGTTTTTGACCCAGAACCACCTTATCCTCAAAATAAATCCTTTTTTATCCATTATAAACCGAATATGATTGTATAATAAATTAATATTTCAAGATTTTCCTAAAGTGACCCTCACCTCTCTTATAAAAGGGTACTTCACCTTCTCTCAAAATCACACCTCCAAATCCATTTGGATCGGCCGACCCCTATTCCAATATCTTCAAAAATACCCTCACTTCAACCTAGAGGATTTACTTTGATCAGAAATCCAACCTAAGGGTCTATTTTTATCAAATCAAAAGGAAGCACCCAAAGAAGAGGTAATTATTTCATCACCTCTTTCAAAGTTATTTTCTTCTGACACTTCTCATTTATTTGTTGTTTCTATACCAGAATAATAAATCCAATACCTTATACATAATGTGATTTTATTATAAATATTTTACAACCATATTCTTTATTCTATCCATCCTATGAATGACAAAGTCACCATATGTGCGTATGTACAGCTTACCGTCTCCACGCCGTGGTATAGTTTGTTATTCAACACTTCATTGTTTTTATGGGTTTAATAATGAGTATAATTTATGTAATTATTAAATATAACATTTTAATGATTCATTATATATGATATACCATCCAATTAAATACTATTTCACCATAAATAGAATGGTATTGTTGCTCGTGCGTAAGTACGGATTACCGTCTCCACGAACACGATGACATTCATTCCACATCGTAACCATTCAAGAATAATTTTCATTTTATGATTAAAAATAATGTTTAAGAACTTAATATCATTCTGGATATGAATCAAATACATCTTATCCATAACAAACATGACTTACGTAACAAAACATATAAAAGAAAATGAAACAGTTAACACACGAAACAATGATAATCCTAAAATATTATTAATAAACCAATATTAGTAGATCATATATGATATCATATTTATGTATATGATTCTTGTATAATTTAATAATAATGATTTAACTATTATACCTGAGGTTAATGTACCCTTGACCAAGGAAAAGTACAAGGTAATGGTTAATTTTACAATCTCTTTACTTATCCTAGGTTGTTTATATGTAAGTATCTACTGAGACTTCTTTATCATCCACATCTGTATTTCTTAAAATTGAATTTCAAAACATTTTTAATATTTCCTTGAATATGGGTTAAATTAATTTATACCGTTGTTTTATTTTTTATAAAATGTTTTTAAAGGAATATTTCCACCATTTTCCAAACAAGGTACTTTATGACCTTTTCGTCAAAATTAAGGTAAAAATGTTTTTTAACTTATACGGTAGTTGTAGATATTTTCCACCATTATAAAAACTTAGAACCTTACCTTAAAATATTATAATAATATTTTAAAAATAAATTTTTTCTTTTATAATTATGTGACTTTTAAATGATTTCAAAATAGAAAGATATATTTCTCTCAAATAGTTTTGATATCATCTATGCCAACATCCTTTGATGGATTTTATACTTATTTGAAGTTGTTTTATTATGATACAATATTTCATATTGTATTGAAGGTTTTTTGATATGTTTGATTATGGATGTATTATTTTTATACCATTAATGGTTCATGGTTAAAGTATTAACATTTCATATGCTAGTTTTAATACGAATATTTATGTTATGTTTCAACCTTTTCATAGGAGGAATGAATTGGACTTAGTAATTGACAGGTGGAGCTCGCTATATCTCCTTGATGAAATTATTTGACTAGTATAATATCCATATGAATAAGTAAATGAATTTATTTGATTTATGTTTTCCATATTATGCAGAATTTTAGGTTTAAAAGGCTTGCGTTTTAGTCTTATACATTCCCTTAAATGTTTATGCTTATTCATGAAAGTTTACACTATATTGTTATCCTTAATTAGCATCTAAGCTCACCCCTTTCTTATGATTTATTTTTTCCATGATGTGAAGATGTATATTATGATTAACCTACAAGGATAGGATAAAGTATATGAGTGTGTTCAAAGGGGATACAATTTTGTTTTTTTATTTCATGATGTAATGTAACACTCATTTATGTATCTAATACTTCCAGGACTACTAAAATAATCGGTCATTAGAGACTTCATCTATTGTGATCATGCCAATATTATGTAATAATGAACCAACTCTAGTTAAATAGGGTCAAAGCGTGACATATATAGTCTTTTAACAACAGTTTTTATAAATACCAATATCAAAATCTCGATTAAATATACCTATAAGAGACTTTAAACTTCATTTTTAATAAAAATGTGATGTCCAAAAGATATATGACATTAATTTTTATATAAAATTACATAAAAAATAAATATGTTTCAAATATATTAAAATTAAATAACCCAAGACTTGGAAACATAAAACCAGAAGCTGCAAGCAGCAACAAACCATGATAAACTCATTGAAAACTTTACTAAAATATCATTCGTTTAGATTTATATCTAAATATTAATCAAACCTAAAAAGGAGTATATAAATAATACTTTAAGTTGACTTAATTATTCTCTAAAATATGAATAAAAATAATCAAAAACCAATAAAAATAATAAATATTTTAAAATTAACAATACATCATTTTTTTAAAACATATGACTTGTAATGGAACTAGCCTTATGAATGTTTTTTATTATTGCAATCATGATAGTCTCATAAATTAATCATAAAAAAACCACATTCTATAATTCCTCCTTTTTAATAAACTAATATTAATAAATGAATCTTTGAAAATAACAAACACTTTATATGTAATATAGAACAAGTACTAACTAATATAGAATTTATCTACCTTTACTTGAACATAATTAATTTGATTTGTCTTCTTTATAGAAAAGTGAATCTTGTTGAACATCCTTCATAATCAATTGTATTTTCTTATATTAATTATAAAAACATATGTAACATGAAAAATTTAATATTCAAAAAACTAATTGAATAAAATAAAACTTATGAATCCAATATGTTATGAAAATTTTCATTAACCTCACCTTGTAAAGTGCATAACCAATATGGCTTTCGTTCATCTGGAATGGATATGAATAACATCCAATTACCTCTAAAATATATAAAGTTTAGTATGGAAGAAATTATAATGAATATTAGTTAATAATTATATAATTCTTCGTATCTATTAAGGAATGGAAGAAACCAACACTTAATGTCTATCTCTATCAATCTTATATATATATATATATATATATATTACTCTAGTAGGATTCTTTAGGTAATACATATTCACTGAAATGAATTATGGATCCATAAATACATCAATAAAAGTTATCCTATTTTGTGTGAAATGAGTATGGTGATACCTAATTAGATAAAAAAATAATAATTACATTTTATTTTTAATGAAATGAAAATTGAATTTGAAATTTACTTACATAAAAAACAATCAAAACAAAGGTATTGAGAGATCATAAAAAATAACCATATCCAATATTTCTTTTTTAAATATTCTTAATAAATAGTCTTTCCCACATATGTCACTATTCATTAAAATCTAATAACAATACTACAACATAAAATAATTTTCTGCTAATTTATTTATCCCTTAAGAAACCTGAGAAGTATCTGAAGGTACTGGTTCCTAAAATCTAAATTTATTTGGTAATGATTTCTTAGGTTTCAAATTATTCTATATAAGAAAAATGTAAAACATATTTACAAGAAATTTGAAATCAAAATTAATTTTTTTTAAATCATACCTCATATGTCAACTAAAAACCAAGGCTGGTGATATAGAGTAAAAAATAACCCATACAATCTCAAATTATGGTCACCTCTTCAGTAGGTAATGAAATTGGTTTTAGTTAGATCAATAAAATAATGTACCACTAATCTTAGTTAATCCAATTTCATAATGTAATTAAGTTAAAAATCTCCAAAAGTTTTTATAATTCCATACACTATAATATGTAAATGGGGATCCCCAGCATGGAACACATAGTTTATAGTTAGGTTTGAGTGAGGAGGTGGAGGATCTGGATAGGAAGGATGTGTAGGTTGTGCCTCTCCCTTTATTTTTATAAACATAGCTTGTATATATGATTTAATGAAATCTTTTATTGACTAATTAATACCTTGTATATTATCCTTCTAGTAAGTTATATTTCTCTGCATTGTTCCTTAATTAATCCTATACTATGACATCCAAACTTTTTTATAGTACTGATACCTGCCTCATATACTGTTATGAAGATCGATTTTTCTTTATTTCCTAAATTATTCATAAGAATATCCATCATATCCTCCAGAATAAAATTCCCTTATGTATCTTACTTATAAAGTGAATCCTAAAATGATATATATAAATGTAATATTCTTGTGATGAATTTATAAAATACTAATATTCATGAAAAAATAATTATTAATTTCGTAAAATATTATCAGATGGTTTTTATGATGGATAAATGAGAAACTCCCATTTTTTATAATTGTAGAATTTTTCATTTTCTATATAAATTAGGGGTGATAAATGAGTAAAATAAACCTCTTCTGATCTATTATAATATTTAGCTCTCAATTTATCAAACGTTTTGACAATGATTTTTTCCTCAAGTAAACAATACCCCATACATGACAATGTATGAGGGTATACATTCTGGTAATAATTGTTTTAGTGAGATCTCATTAATTCCTATGATATAATAATAAATTAATGAGTCATTAATTATTTAACAAATAATTTTAAAAATTGATTTTATAAACATGGATTATCATATCAGAAAGGTTTCCACCCATTTTTTGGGGTTAAAATTTTCACATCACTCAATATTTATAAACACATATTTGAGGAATTTATTTTAATTATTTTTATTCCTAAAAATATAAAATGATGTCAATTTTGATTTAAAACTAATCCATATAATTTACATTAATAAAATACACCCATTTTTAATTATTTTCATATTAGTAAAGTCAAAATTTATTTATAATTAAATACATCAAATGTTATTCCTATTAAATATATTACGTTTGAACCACTGAAAAAATAACAAATTAGTTGAGATATTTTACCATTACACACTCCAAAAAATGGTTTTTCATCATTTGGTTAACACTACACCAATTAGGATATAATATATTAATCTTACAATGAATCCACGAAGTTCCCCAGACCCGCACACCCAGATCTGATGCTAAAAACAATTACATTAAATATTGAGTTTTATAGAAAATATGACTCTTCTTGGATATGAACTTATTAATTACATGAATTAAGGAAAATATTACATTAAAATACATTTTTGAGATCTTTTATGTTTATAGTTTTAGATAATTAAGGGCAAAAATTAAATTGAAAAACCTCAGTCTTTTTGAACTAATAGAAATTTTTATCACTATATATGTGACTAATTAATCCATAATAAGTAGTTATTGTAGAGACCCGAATCCTGTCTTACATGGACATTACATTACTTTAGCGGAATACTTAATACATAACAAAAACAGACACACAAGGACCGTAATAGTTTAGTGTCTTTGGAAACTTGGAACGTAATCTTCTAATCATGGTGAAAGATCTTCAACATCTCCCATAAATATCGTCCCTTTTTTTCTTACCTAAAACCTTTCTTTATATCCTGGGGAAAATAAAACATAAAATGGTGAGCTCAAATTCTCAGTAAGGGTAAACAAAAGAAATATCAATCACATCATATTCATAAGAACATAACATTTTGGAAATCTTAACCTGCAAAAGAGATCATAATATCATAACATGGGATAAATCATAGTAGTGAAATGTAATCCCAATAATCATAACTTAAAACATGAAACTTTGTGGAATACACACATAATCATAGAGAATCATTTCTTATTAGTCAAGACTCATTGCCAAGACTATCTTAGTGGACAAAGTCCATTTCTGAACAGAGTTCATTCCTCATTCCAGTCCTGTTTCACTGAACCGGTTTAACCTGCCGTTCCATCCATGTCTATCTCATGAGATATAAAATCTTTACCCAATGAATTGGAGGGAGATATAGGTCCCACCCATCTCATAATGATACCATTCTTATGTGTGCCACAAAATCATAAATCATACATCATTGCATAACCCATGTAATAAAAATGGGAATCTTAAACATCGTGACATCATCAAACAATTCATATAAGATAAAGGAATTCATAAAAAAATTCCATAACAACATAATCAAATCAATGTAATAATAGGGATAAAAACAGAACCCTATATTATCTTAGATGGAAAATAATTTTAATAAAACACTTGAACTCCATTCTTGAGAAAAATATCCTTTCTACTTCAAAAACATTTTTCTTTTTTAACATGTCATACAATTTTAAAATAAAAGAAGTTGTTTAAAAATAAACTTGAAAACTTGTAAAGGATTCTTCTTGGAAATAATGTTTTAAAAATCCATTCATGCCATATAAGTTAAAAAAACATTCTTCTCATACTTTTGTCGGAAAAGTCAAAAAGTACCTCGTACGAAAAACGACAAAAGATTACTTTCATATATTTTACTAAAAACTCACCAAAGGGTAAAATTGGATTTAAACAGTTGTAGGTGGATGGAAACAATATTACATATTGAGGAAACATGGATTTTGATGATAAAAGACACCCCAGTAAATACCAAAGTATAAACAATCTCAGATAAAAATGAGATTGTGATATTTTCCCTTACCTTAGGTCCGATTTGCTTCGTAAGTGTCCGAACCTTCTGTATAATGATTTAAATTGTGTCATTGACTTATTCCAGAATCATACTCATTGTTATGATATCATATATGGTTCACCTATGACTTTATTTTACTCGTTCTTTTGTAAATTCCATGTTAAAGCGCGTTTTGGGTAAAATCGTTTCATTTGTCGTCCGTGTTTTGACTTGTAATTATTCATATGATTACTTAGATCATGATTACTTAATTCCAGAATATAAAAAATGATTTATATATAATATATATTCAGAATATACATATATATAATAGATCAGTAAATGGAAAGAAATACACCGTTCATGAAGACGGTAGGCCGTACGTACGCATGAACGCTGTTTTCATTTCCTTATTGAGTTGAATGGAATTAAGTAGATGACATACATATATATACACATAAATCCAGTATAATTATTATGTCATTTGTTTCATGATTACTTATTATATATACTTTATAATTGTTCATGAATGGTTAATGTGGAGAATGAATCTCATCGCGTCATGGAGACGGTAGTCCGTACGTACGCACGAGCGATGATATCGTCTCATGATCGTGGAATTGTATTGGAGTGTATGTATACTATTTCAGAATCAATATTACTTTACAATAATCATATATAGTTATTATGTACACCATTATACCCATCCAAGCAAGGTGGTGGTGGAAAATAGATTACACCACGGCGTGGAGACGGTATTTCGTACGTACGCACGCGCGGTGATTCCGTTTTTCATAGGATGGATAGATGGTGAAATAGGGTTGTTTCATAATTATAATAACATATCAGTATATGAGTGATACTGATGTTATTACTTCATAATTAAACAACCTAATAAGAATAAGTGGAAGAAGAAATAAATTTGAAAGAATCGGTAACGGACATTACCTCTTCTTTGAAACGCCTCTTTGAGATCTCCTTTTAGGGCACTAAAATTGGTCTTTGAGGAAGACCAGAATCTATAGGATGTTTCTAGGGAATTTTAGAAGAGAATTTGGCAGGGGTTGGCCGAGATTGAAGGCTCAAAGTGGTGTGAGGAAGAGAGGGAGGAGGTGCCCTTTTATAAGGGAGGAGAGGGGCACCTTTGGAATAACAAAAACTATTATTTTATTATAAAGTCCAATTCGGTTTTTAATAGATCCAACTTGATATATTTCTAAGATAAGGTGGGTATAGGTCTAAATACTCTCATCCAATAGAATTTAGACAAGTTTAGGTATCAATTTTAACCTTATCATTTAGATTTAACTTTAAGTTAGATAATTTAACTTTTACCGTGTCTTCTTGTTTTCTTACACTATAAGGTTAATAAACATACTATATCAAGCCAAACGAACCCCAAGTTGTTTATTATTAATATATATAACCTTATCTAAGTCATTTGGCCGAACCTTAGATTTTTAGGAATAAAATAACAATTAATAATATAATATTTGTTTTAAAAACTATTTTATGTCAATTTTGACACTATTTAGTAATTGATTTTTGTGAAAATAATAACATAATGATTAGTTCTAAATAAGATAATTAAATCAATAATAACATGTCCTATTAACCTAGAAAATTATTTTAATTAATAAAAAGTCTCAAATTATATTTATTTGGGTATTTATAATATCAATAATTCTAATTTTTCACTATTATGGTAATTACTGCATCATCATTGTGTTATAAATAAATTAAATTATTTAATGTATAAAAATTATAAATAAACTTTCATTATTTAGGAAATATTATTATCTTTCTAATGAATATTTACAATCTAATTTATCTTATGTATAACCCTATATTAAAAATTATTTACTTATTAAACTTTGATTTTAACTATTTTAACCCTTCTTTAAATAAATTAATAATAAATGTCCTAATCTAATCCAAGTGGGCCTAAATGGTCATATTTTATTACTAAGGTTGTTTTTGGTCTAATTACACTTATCCAATAGAATTAGGACATGTGTTAGGGTAATAATAATATCATTTTTACCCTTAATTACCCTATTTACTTTTAACCGTGGTAAAAAAAAGTAAAAAGTTACTATTCACCAAAAATTATTTTCATCTCATTGAACCAAATTTTTCTTACTGAAATCAACCGTGTCTCTCGGATTTTTTAAATTCCACTCACAGAAGCGGTGAAATTAAGTTTTATGAAAAATTCATTTTTGTAACTACCACTTAGTGGTTTCACTATTCATCAAAAAATGAAAGTTTCCAGAAAAATACCAAAAATTAGGCCTAAGCTATATTTGATATTATGAACTCAAAAATGATGTCTATTTTACCAAATTCAAAACATATCAGTTGCATTAATTAATTTAAAAATTAATTCCCGTCGTCAAAACAAATAGTGTGTTCTTAAGAGATAATAACTATCAAAAGATTGACACTTGTTTATGTCTTGTTTAAATGTGAAATTACATCCAATGACCAAAATTGTATTAAATTGTAAAAATATATTCTAAATATACTTTAAAACCACTCAAATTGATAATTTATCACTATTAATTATTTCGATTAAAAAGGTTGTTTTTAATTAAAATTTAGTAATTTTCACTATTCATCAGAAAATGAAAGTTATCCGAAAAGTACCAAAATTTTACCTTAAGTTAATTTCGATATTCCCAATCCAAAAATGAAGTCCATTTTAAAAAATAAAATTTACAAAATTTCAAAAAGTGGTTATTACTATTCATAACAGCTAGTTTTAATAATATTTTAATAGCATATCGTTGTTTAGTGAAACTCGGTATTGCGTACTACACACGCTATCGAGGAAGGTCACAATTGCATGTAATGTAAGGAAAGTCAAGGATGCGTGTTTTGCGAGCTCCTTTTGGTGTAGCTTACACCACAAGACATTAATGAAATTGAAAAGAATATTTTTTCATAAAATCTCGGGGTGTTACAGTTATAACCTCCTAAAATTTTTCTACACAAGAAACTCTTCTAGAAACATCATACGTATTACATTCATTTAAAACACAAGGAAATGAAAAAAAAAATAATGCTATAATGCATATAATAACATAATAATACATCATGAAAATTATATATATCATATAAACAAGGAATACTTTGAGAATTTTTTCACACACATAAGCATAAAAATAATAATATACTAGATTGAGTATCAAAACATGTTTCCCTTAGTGGATCAGGATTCACTCACCTATTTTATTTAATGGACCAAGTTTCAACCACCTCTTTACCTTGGTGTATTAGATGATAGAGTCATTAAAACTCATTTAACATTATTTTATGAGATATAGAACCTTAACCAATGCATTGAAGGGTAGTATAGGACCCACCCCTCATTATCCATACATATGTGTGAAATAATATATTAATCATTCAAAATATCATGAAAACCCATAGGATTAAAATGGGTTTCATTCCAAACATCATAAATATTTCATAGAAAGTAAAATGGGTTTCATAATACTTCCAAATGGTATCACCAAATTTTACCTCAATGTTAAAAATAGTTAATACCAAAAATTTAATCACCTCCAAAATAGATTTCATATGAATTTTTACTATGTTATTCATAAAAATAACTTAAAATGAAATCTAATATTTAATGATTATGGAGAAAATTGGTAGAAAATATGTAAAATAGATTTTGGATAGTGTTTTTATCCTTGGTTTAATTGATGAAGTTACGAGTAAATTTGAAAATTTCATTTCTAGAAAGTTCAATTTTGAGAAATTAAAAGAAATTCATTTTCAAAATCAATATTTGGAAATATATCTCAATAATAAATCCTTGAAAATTAAATATAGTCTTCATAAATTTTATGTAAAAACATTTTGAAAAATCTTACTTTTTAAAATTAAAAATCAATAAAGGATCCTTGAAAAAGATATAAAGTTTTCAAAAAGGTAAAGTGAAAACTATAGAAAACATTTACTTTTAAAATGAAACTTCAATAATAGATCCTTTAAAATACATAAAGGTTATCAAAATAAATTTACAGTGGAAGATAAAAATATTTCTTTGAAATCATGTATTTTTTTAATATTTTGAAATATAATTTTTGAAAACCCACATCAAAAAAAGTGTAAACAAACTTATTTTTAAAAGTAGAGAAGGGAAATACATAAGTCATATGAAATAATATTTAATTATGTTTTGAATTATAAATGAGAACAATAGTAGGAAAGTTAAAAATAGATAATGGGGGGAAAATTTTATTAAATAGGATGAGTGTAACACCTAGACTTGAACCACTAGGTCTAATCTAGAGTGCCACATAGCCTCTTGTGCACCTTCTTGTATGCAAGAGGTTGCTGACTAACAGTGAGGGTCTAAGTACATCATTGGAAAAACTATACCATCATTATCATTTCATGGAAAAAATAATAAAGAAAAAATATAATAAATAATTAGGGTAATATGTGGAAAATAAAAGATGTCATACAAATCATATTATAAATAAAAAATGGGCTCCTAAGGTGGAAAGATAAACCATACTATATTTGTAGTGGAAATAAATAAATAAACATCAGAGTCCTCGATATCCCATCTCAGTTTTAAACATATCCAAGATCCTCTACTCATCCATCATCTATGGGCCCATTTCCCTTACTTAGATCCCCATATAAGATTTTTTCATGTGCATCGGGATTCCCGTGAAGGGTGTGAGTAATAAAACCCAGTAAGACACCACCAATGTGTCCTTAACAAATCTTCACATGTATAACAAGCGTATTCCATGATAACAAAAACTTCATATACAATGATATAAAACATGAAATCATGTACCAAGTGGTAGTGATTTAACCAAGATTCCAATAACCCCTGGACATACCTACTTCACCTCCATCCCATAAGAATAATAAGGAGATATTAGAAGTAACCAAATCTAGCCACAAATCTAGTGACACTATTACTTGAAAACCTCATGGAATCAGGCGTTCAAGTTACTTAGCTTCCTTAGGGATCATGTAAAACATTTTTCTCACAAATCATAGGGTATATTGATCACACCTCATAAATAAACTTGGTATTTAGGTTAATTCTCACAAATCAACTAGGCATTGAGTGTGAAAATCAACTTAGCATCGATAAAATTGGTACTTGGATTCTAGGAATTGAGTGAATCCTCAATATGACATTAAATGGAATCATCATATCTCCGCATTTCTATTAGATACATCCTCAAAATTTTTACAAGACATGTACACCCCCCCCCCCCCTTTAATGGATTAACATCATAAGATAGTCCACATGATCCGATCACTAAGAATGATAC
Source organism: Viscum album (assembly GCA_963277665.1). Lineage (NCBI taxonomy): Eukaryota > Viridiplantae > Streptophyta > Magnoliopsida > Santalales > Viscaceae > Viscum > Viscum album. The sequence continues at coordinate 815,382,879 of OY728134.1, read as the reverse complement.
CTTCAAAGGAAAGGTAACATATATATTTGGGTAGAGAATAAAAGTAACACAAATCAACATGAGAAATAATTAGAAACATACATATATGTGATCAATATAAAACATTTATAAATGATATATAACAATACTTATGGTATCAATCATTATAAACAAGTCACACGGGCCACACACACACAAACATGATATCAAAATCAAGAATGGTCATCAAAGTAATCAAACACAAGAACTATATTAAGGAAAAAGTGCATAAAATATCCCTATAAGGTAAGTAACTTATTACCTCAGGAGTTTCAATGTTATTTCAAAGGTTAAATATGGAATCATCACTTGAACCACATCCACATGCTCATTTTCTGAAACCACTCGCCAATGATTCCTAGAACAAATTCTATTATTTTATTTCAAAGAGAAATAAAAACACCACATGTTATAATAGATTTTCCCTAATGGATAATCCAAAATAAATATGATAATTTAATATTATATTTATTGATAATTAAATATTCTTTTATAGATAATACTTTAAATTCCTCATGTAATTATAATTTCTCTCTCTTGAATAATTTGAGATAGATAATAATTATTATTATCACTCTTTTTTATAATTCCGGGTTATTATCTTTTTTATGAGCCTTTAAACATTTATAAAAAATTAAAGGAAGAATTATATTTAATATCACTCATGTAAAGGATGAAAATTCAAATAAATACCCACAAGGAAGTATTAATCTAAAATGATGTGCCCAAGAAAAGGGAAGAGAGGTGAGGGTTTTACCACACCTGAAAATAAGAAGAAAGGTGTAGATTAATCGAAGGTGGCTACACAGATCTCCTATAAGGGAATTTTTGGGATACATAAACCCAAATGTATCACCAAAAAATAAGTCCACACGGTTCATACAATTCTTGAAGAATTTATTACATGGATAGAGTTGTGGTATTAAAAACCACAAATTAAATGAACAATTTAATTTTCCTTTTATCCAAATCTTGATTATAGAGAACATATTATCATTTATGAAGGAATTACAACCATTAAATGAGTCAATGGAATAAATTAATATTTTTTTTCTTTTTAAATTATTGAAACATGTTGAATAAGCGTTTCGAGGAATAATGAGTGTAAAAATGATTTTAGGATATTCCTCCTAAAAAGGGAACCGCATAAGGGTATCATGGTTTTAACCATATAAAACTCCTAAGTGTCATGTCAGGATAAGTAATTACCCTTACACACCCTATGTAAACACTATGTTACCCTTATGTAACTCATAAAATTTAGGTGTTACCCTTACATTCCATAGGAACCACCCTTATGCAGATCCTCTTTACCCTTACACGTTCACAAGAAAACTAAGGTTACCCTTACGTAGTAGCATATTACCCTTATAAAGCCTTTAGAAAAATGGGATTAACATTAAATAAACATCCAAGGAAAACTTACACAACATTTATAAATCCATTCTTACCCTTACAAGCCACTCTAGTTACCCCTACACATTCAACACTACCTTTACATAGTGACTTAAGTACCCTTATGTAGTGTATTTACTGTTGACGCTGAATTTCAGATTGGGCCATGAGTGGGATATTTTGAAGAAACCAAAGGAATCTTGGGATTGAATGGATAATTATGTGATGCGAGATGGAGGTGCATGAAATAATGATGGGATGCGTGCAAGATTCTCCACGTTGAGCAAACCCTTGAGCGCCCAATGCGACATCAAATGAAGACTTTCGCGGTGACCCGTCGTAAACTCTCCATGGACCTCGCGCCCAAGAGTCTTGGTGTGCACACAAGATTTCATGTGGTGTGAAAACCCTTGCAATCCCAATTCGACATCAAGGGGACCCATTCACGGCCATCTCAAAAAACCAGCCAAGGAAAGGGTGTGAAGGAAGAGAGTTCGACACGCAAGTTTCCCCTAGGTGTGAAAACCCTTGTGCACCTAATACAATGTCAAACGGTCATTTGCGTGTAACCATACTTGCATGATACCTCCAAGGTTTTTAGATATAAAATGAAGCATACCCCCTCCTTTTGGGGACGGTTATGGGAGACAAAACAATGCTCTGTTGCGCAAAAGACACATCTTCCGCGACCGCGCGAAAAACACTATGGCCTCAAGGTATTAGATCTTGCACGACTTGTTCCCCAAGGGTCCTCCTTCGAGTGGGCCCTCTTAGGCATGATCCTCATCCATTTACTTTTACCCTAAGTCATTTTCATGCAAAATATCCATCTTGCTCACAAGTTCCCCTTCATTGGACCAATTTTATGTGAATCCATCCAGTTTGTGTACAACCATTCAATCTTAAGCATAGCCTCTCATCTTATGTGCATCCCTCCTTTCTCAATCCATGTGTCTTCTTTACCCTAAGGCACCATGTACGTGCTCCTCTTAAATGAAATAAACCTTTCCTCTGCACCTTTCTCCCGTACAACCCTCCATGTTTGTTCGAAGTTATTTCAAGGTCCCTTGGGCAGTGATTTACATTGCATTGGTTAGCCTTATGATTATTTGCATAGGCATGCTAATGGATATTGCTTATTTTCATAGGCATGATAACATGGGACCCTCAGTGGATCACTCCACAACACCCCCTCGCTATGGATTTACTGATGCATTACCTTCCCCAAGGGTGGGTGGGTATTAGTTATGTAAGTCTTAGGGGTGTGGAGTGAACCTTCCTCATCTGAGATACAAGATGTTAAAATTACAAGCACCATCATCCTCAACACATGACATTAAATTGTGGTCTCACCCTATGAAACACACTCAGGGCGCCCCATATTGGATATTTTCTATGCCTGCTCGTTTCCACAAGAGTGAGATCTTCCTCACATGGAATGAGATCATATTTGCTAGAGTAGTGCCTGTCTGCAGGGAAGGGAAACCATCTTGGTGCAAGCCCCTAGAATTTATTTCAGGAGGCAACACCCCCATTCCTCTTTTCTTCTTTAGTTCCAAAGACTAGAGGTGAGAGGGGCATAGGGAACCCTGTTACAATATCCCTATCCCTACGGGCTTTGTCTCTATTGGGCCTCCATATTAGAGTAAGTCCCAATATCCATCTCCCTGGGCTGATAACCACACATAAACCCCTATTTCCACTTTGGTCCAATAACCACAAGTAATCCCCACTCCACTTCTCATGAACGCATCATTCACGACATGATATTCATGTCTCTTCTGGCTCTTGTTTCTCACACCGAGCATGACTCACGTGGAATTAGAGTAAGCATTGGCTATGGAATTCTAATTGGGACTCCTTAGAGTGTAAGACCCAAAACCTTCCAAAATACGTGGACTATGATCCTTTCCAAGGCAAGGTACATAGGAAACCTCCCTCAGGTTCACGCCTAACACTTACTTGTCCCGGCCCATTCACATCGGTTCACCTTCATCCCACATGACATTAAATTGTATCCTCCCTTCTAAACTACGTGAACTTTGATCCTTTCTATCTTCAAGAAAGGTACGTAGGAAGCCTCCCTAAGGTTCAATCCTGACACCCATCAGTCCCAACCACTTCACGTCAGTCCACCCTCTTCCTGCATGACATTAAACTGTACGCCCCCTATTTGTTATTCAAGATGTTAAATGGTACCTATTCGAACTACGTGGAATTTGATCCTCGTCTCATAGGCAGGGTATATAGGAAGCCTCCTGGAGGTCGAATCCCAATCAATGGTGAGCCATTGTATTTCCCAAAAGACGGTAAGTCATTGTATTTCCTAATCGACGGTAAGTCATTGTATTTCCCAATCGACGGTAAGACGTTGTATTTCCCAATCGACAGTAATCCATTGTTTTTCTCCAATCGATGGTAAGCCATTGTTTTCCCCAATCAATGTTAAGTCACAGTGTTCTCCAATCAAAGTTATGTCGTTGTGTTCCCTAATCAATGGTAAGCTGTTGTATCCCCATCCAGTGGTAATCCGTTGTAGTCCGCAATCAATGGTAAGTCGTTATAGTCCCCTTTGTTGGGACCCACATCTCTGGTCTGCCCCTGAGCATTAGAACAACCTAGGATACTAACCACCCATAAGCCCCTACTATATTATTGGGTCTCTATCCTCTACGCACACCCCAGTTCTACAACCCCTTCCTAAACTACGTGGAATTTGATTCCCCACCATGAAGATACGTAGGAAGCCTCCATGAGGTTCAATCCCATCACCCATGTCTCATCCTGGTCTTTCCCTCAAGACTATGTGTTTCGGTAAGGTCATTACCCAACCCGAAGGTTCCACCTCCTTCGGGTCCCATCCATGTTTCCATTCTCACAGGTCTCCTTCTAAGGTGTCCCATGACCCCACCTAACTATGCAGACTTTGATTCCCCATCATAGGGATACGTAGGAAGTCTGTTTGAGGATCAAGACCAACATCATGATTGTCCCAACTTCGGTTCCATCTCATTCTCCATGAAATCTCAATAATACAAATACATCTTGATTCTTACTTGGTTCGCCACATCCCAGTGAGATCATGTCACCCACTTTCTCACTGCTCTTAGTAGTAATCAGGTAACTAACCACGCATTATCCCTAGCATTAGTTTTCCCTCATGGGGTTGAACCCATCTAATCCACTACCATCAGTGTTCTGATTAGTTTGATCCATCTCTTATAGACATTAAACTCGCGAAATGCCACATATTAAACATGGGAAGTTGAGGAAAACCTCAGATACATGCCTATGGCATAAAATTCCCCGCATTCAACGAGGGATTCCTCGGAATTATGTACCCTCGAGAAGCCCTATCATAAGGGGAATAAACCCAAAAGCATTAGTGTTCCAGTTTCCAAACATTCCAGTGATGTCCAACATGACTACCCCCCCCCCCCCCCCGACCAAAGGTTGTTGCCCTAACTTGACCCCTTGTAATGTACTGACAGAAGTAGCATAATTAACCGGAATCCATAAAGACATGGAACTAGGAATATTTTCACAATCAACGTCTTAAGTATATGAGGGAGACCCTGAATAGGTAATGAGTTTTGATGAAGAATCCACATAAGGAGAAACCAACATCCCATCATCCCATTTTGATCAAGGAGTAAATGTACCTGAATAAGCGACGAATGCGGCCTACCTTTGGAAAGCGATAATGTGGGGAAAAAGTTGCATGTCCTCCCTTGACAGACAGATATGCGCCCTGGATAAAGCATCAAAAATAGAAATGGTGAACCCGACATTAATTTCTTCTCCCAAATGTGGAGATTAGTAGATCTTGAGACATCAGTGGATTAGTGTATCACCAGATCTATGTATCCAGTGCCAGGTCCCACCAAGAAAATAGTGGACCTAGTGAGAAACTCACTAAGAATTGGGACAGTTGAACTTTTGACATCTCAGTCTGTGACGTTGTTAGTGTGCATCCTTCTTACCTACCATAGAAGACAGAATGACACTAGGGCATTGGACGTTGCTTTCTTTCTTTCATCACTAATGGCTAAATCCCCCTGCTTGGCAGGACTCAAGCTATCATGATAGGAAACCAATCACCACCCACCCACTGATACAGGGGTAGGGTAAACGTAAATGTGATAATCCCATGTGGCCTCATATCCCCCATGGAAGCCTCCAAATCCATGTCCTCTGGGCGACCACACCCCATATCCCCATCTGAAATTGTCAGAGAAGGGTGATTAAATACCGCGTTCGATGATACGAGGAATAGGGGATTATCCCAAACCAAAATATGACCCCCCCAAAAATAGAGGCTTTTGCGCCTCATCACCACTGCTTCCCCCCAAGGTCTGTGTAGGGATCCACTGCCCCCCACTCCAATTTATAATTGTTTTGGGCGCCTCTCCCCGGATTGATTCGATGACTCTTTCTCCTATGAAAATGAGGTGAGGGATGTTTGGGCTAGCCCAGTTGGTATCCCGTACCAAGGGAAACTAAGGAGGGATCCAACCCAACCATGAAAGTGTTTCCACTCGGCCCCACGGGATAAGGAGTAGGTGAGCTATGTGCATGCACCATCTGCCCCAGTCCGGTTAACCCGGTGTCAGCATCAGGCACAGGTTGAGGTGGACGCCCACTAAGGGGCATAAGCATCAATGACTATAGTGTCCCATGCCACCACTGATACATAACATTAGTCCCCTATTTATACTGATTAGGGGAACTCATATTACTGGCCTAAATCGAGGCCCCAACCACCTCACGGGCAGGCTAGATCGACTTTCCTGGTCGCTAAAACAGGTGGCACCCACCGCGGGCCGACCCATGACAATGACTCCTAGTATAGAGGTCCTCCCCATACCATCAACAATGAGGTTGTGGAACCTCTATGCTCCCAATATTGGCATGGAGGTCCTCCCCATGCCAATTTCAATTCGAGTGCAGGACCTCTCCACTACATTGACACCAAGAACGAAAGCGTCTTCCACACTCATGACCTCAGGTATAGAGTCGTTCCTCCTGTCACAGTTCGTTGATGTGAAGACTCTACCCATCTAGTCAACCATCAACATGGGGGTCTTCCCCGTGTCCTTATAATAGCTGAATAAGGCCATCCTTGTCCCAACAATTGGATAAGCGGAGGTTTGCCTCACTTCATAGGTACCCAACACGGAGGTCCTACCTGTGTTCTGCTCGACTAGAAAGAGGACCCTCGCACCAACGCTGACAAAGGAAATAAGCATGGAGGCCCTACCCATGCTCCTACATGCTCCAAAAGAGGTCCTACCCACTCCAGAATTTCCCATGGAGATTCCCTTTGTGCGTCATCTAGTGAAAACAGTGTTCTTCCCCATGTTCCCTTTGACATATGTCCAGGTGCTCCTCGCACCCCAGCTCACCCAGGTAGAAGTCCTCTCTTCCCCAACATCAATTTTGTCGAAGGCCCACCTCGAGCAAAAAATATACCCTGTCCTAGATCTATCCTTGGGTAGGAAGGTGGGTCGCCGACACCATAAAAAGAGTGTTGAGAAGATTCAGGCTGAAATTAAGCTAGTCTGCTTCTCATATTTTGAGGCGGAATGTGATTCAGCAATGGAAACCTCACCTCGGTCCTCTATGTCAACGGATGGGGCATGAATATGATGTATCGGCCTCATCCTTCCAGAATGTGAGGTCCACCGGATTCCCACCTATGTCTACAGATATATCCAAGAGGAGGAATATTTGGCCCCTTTCTAAGGCCTGACCATGCAATCCTCCCTATCATCAATAGGGTCATCCTCCACCTCAACCAGAGATCATGGAGGGTTATTCTAGGGACTTGTAAAGGATGAACAACAACATGGACCACCATTAGAGATTATAGCCCCTACATTGGAAGTTTTGGTCACTAGCCCTTCTTACCGAGATGTAGTGGCTTAGTTGTTTCATTCATCACATGATAGCTCGAGATGTGGTGGCTTGTCAGTCTATTCGTCGTATTCGCCACTGGCTAGTCTACCGTCTCAATGATCTACATCAGTGTCGTTACCAGTCCACCAGCCCCCCCCCCCCCAGTTCATGAGTGGGGAAACCAAGGGCCAGATCCTAAGTCTGAGCCAAGGATCTTTTGGAACATACTCACAATGAATCATTTCCCAGAAATGTTCTGGCCGATTGCGACCACCAACTTTAGTGCACCAGAATCGCTTACCCAGGAGTAAGTCACGTGGTTTCTCCAAATACTATGGGTGATGCAATTCCATCTCTGTTATCAGTGAGTGGCTTACCCAAAGTTTCAAAAAAACTTTGAAGACATTGGAAGGCAATACCATGTGGTTGACTTGGCTGCGCTCCCTGTGTCCCAGCGCCCTGAGTTGCCCGATCACCATCAGACCCTCCAGCAATGATGAATTCATAGATTTAAAATGCTCTGTATAATTATAAAGGTGGCTTCCCCCCACGTTCATGTCCACAGTTTGGGGCAGTATGATGCCCTCTATTTCTATTCTATTCAGCACCAGCCCGATTTTGCAGGGGATATTGAGGATATGCCTCCAGGTAGAGTCACGGTTAACATGGACGATCTATCGTAGGGGGATAACGAGCTAGCTCTCCTTGATGAGAACTTACCCCCTAGGGGAGTGCCACAACTATTGGATCTATTGGGAAGGGTTACTCGCCATTATAGAAATATACTGGGTCTTCCTGTGCCCACTGAGTCATTAATCATCAACTAGAATCCCAATAAGGGAAAAGAGAACCTCAGAGATTTCAAAACCTCTGACCCTTCTGGCTCAGTGCAGAAGATGGAGGATGGTCCTATAAAATCCGCACTGAATCAACAACTCACGGAGCATAAGAAGATGGTCAATGATCTCCTTGCAGAACGCACTATAGATCAGTGACCGAACTATGGTGATCCCCATCTAGGGTAGCAGGGCTAGGTACAATAGTCCCCTGGTGAATTTCCTCTAAGTAACATTGACCATCCTTCCTATATAGACAGGATAGAGGCTAGGAATTATGAAAAGAGGGCACGGTATGTGTCACCAAATCCACCTGAGTAGCACGATAATCCCTAGGACCCATCTCAGGTTCCCGCAGCTGCTCTGCAGGTCATCCCATCAGCTGATCCACATGCTGGTGGTAGTCATGGATCCTCGTCAATACAGGAACCCCCACCCAGCTGATCTGATGGAGGCACTCATTTTTCACCTCGAGGCGTTGGAAACCTCACAGGCGGCAATCCTGCCTAATGAAAATCCATATCCGGTGTTGTTCGATGATATTCCAGCACCCCCGGGTTTTGGAAACCCCAAATTTCCCCCTTTTAATGGGATGAGTGACCCATTGTAGCATCTGGCCCACTTCATCTCAAGGTGTAGACCCATGTTGGAAACTCTAACACAGAAGGAGGCCGCCAAACTCCAGTGTTTTGTATAGACATTGTAATGGCCTGCATTTTTCTGGTACATCCAGCTACCCATTGGGTCAGTTTCTAGCTGGGAAGATCTCCGTAGATAGTTTCATTATCAGTTCAGATCTACCACCCGAAAGACGAGTATTGCAGACGTATTCAAGTTCAAACAGAGGTCTAATGAGCATGTCGTGGACTTTTTTTCCTAGTGGAAAGGCCTCACTTACTCCTTAGATATGTTTTTGACTCAGGAATAGCTACTGAAAATGTGTGTGGGGAATTTCAAGATGGAACTGGTCCCCTCTTTCATTACTTAGAATTACCCTAGGCGATTCTGATACTTCTCTGATAAGACCTAGAATCTAGAGGAATCCTTGTAGTATGCCAAGTAGGGATGTCTGTTACCTCCCGCAATTCCAGCAAGAAGGAACACTAATGTTAAGCCCGTCGCGGTGGCCCAAATAGAGGCCCCCAGGAAACTAGAGCTATTACCAGTAGAGCCACCTCCGCATCCTAACAGAGGCCTACTACCTTAGGCGTAGCCTCTAGCCTAGGTTTTCCCACCTCAGAATCGGCAGGCACCCCCGCATAACGCGCCACCACCACCTAGGCGAGATAACCAGGTTCCACCCCCTTGTTAGGTCCAGGATCCCAAAGCCCCCTTCCCAGATAGAAGAAAGTAGACTTTCTTATTCAATGAGACTCAGGTCCCTAGTTTTTTCCAAAGTTCCTTGGAGTAGGGAATTATACAGTTTCCCAAATGCAGGAGTCCAGAAGAGGCGGATCTAACTGATTGCCTAAATTATTTCCCCTATCATTAGATCATGGGGAACACCCTCAAAAAGTGATATGTGTTTAAAGACTAGATTCAAATCCAGATTGATAACAACATAGTTAGGTTAGGGCCAACTCTGGAATAAGTAGAATGTTTATTCATGAAGCTAGACAACGACAGTGACAACGAAGGTGAGTGGCATCAGGTTCCTAACCGTGGGTCCTAGAAGTATGACGACTGGATGGAACATAAGTATGTTTCCCATACCCATGGTATTTTCTGTGAACATCTAAATTGACCCAAACATTTATAGGATGCCGTTTCACCCGCATCTAATACTTCTGAATCAATGGGTCATCATTCCTCTTCCCAAAAGAGCAAGCATCAGCGAATCAATGGAAAAACATATCCCTCAATGATGTCATCGTTAACCCATACTCTTAGTGACTTCATGCCCCGATAGATGGCGATCCCCACCATAATACATCTAGTAGTTGAGGATTATTCATGTGATGATCAAGGGTATTCCTCGGTTAACAATATGGTGTTGGTAAACCCCTACATGATTTTTGACAATGATGAGCGCTAGAAGAATCCTCCCAACGTTCCCAGTCATCACCATTAGTGAAAAAGTTGTGGCTATTTAGATCATTGGAGTGCCTCGGTCAGTACCTCCTTCTAGGCTACGCATGCCAACGAAACTATACAGCAAGCCCAACACAAATCTTATCATGGGAAACTTATCATTTGGCGTCATTAGGTCCACCTTCATTGTCGTTTGTGTAACTTGATTAGGCGGAGCTACCTCAACCATATTCTGATCAGCCACACTCTGTTATGGACCAACCTCAGTCATCTAGACAACATTCGTTAGTCACTCCATGAGCTTCAACTAGCAAGCAACGAGACATTCCCATCAATAGTTAGCCACTGGTTCAGCTAGAAGGGCCAATCATCACCCTACCGAAAAATGATCACCTGTAAGAAGAAGTTCACGCTTGACATTGAAGTATGATTTCCTTAAGAATATCAGCATCATTCATGCAAGGATATCTATCCTTGAGGCTCTTCACCTTTCATTGGATAGGCGTGAAGCCCTTTCCGAAGCTTTAATAATACCCCTCTAGTTTAAGACTGAGGTAGCAGCCACATAAGCCTTCCATGCAGAGGGAGTCAAGCATTCTGAATTCCATGCCATTATCTCGTTCTCTGGAGAAGATGAAGTCTCTCACATATAGGGTCACATCCTCTCATTGTAAATCACCATCCATTTCAATGGTGTGGAGGTTTTTCAATACCTTGTCGATATAGTCTCTCGGATCAACCTAATCCCAACCCGAACACTTTGAAAAATGGGGGTGTCCTAGGATGATCTGAGTCCCTCTGTCCTAAAATTCTAAGGTCACGATAGAACATAACAGACACTAGTTGGAAGGATTCGCTTGAAGGCCCGGTTCGGTGGTCTGGTATCCAACACTGAGTTCATGGTTTTCTCCCAGGATATTGCCTATAACGCGTTGATGGGTAGGCCATGGCTTCACCTACATGTGGCGGTCCCTTCATCGTATCACCAGTGCCTTGAGTACCTCCTTAATGGTTGAGTGGGCATAATCCAAGCTGACATGTCTCCCTTTTACTCTTTTGAAGAATTCTTCCTGGATTCCGATTATTACAAGAATAAGGACAATCGTTTTTAGGCTAACGAGGTTGAAAATTCTATGACTGTGACCAACCTGTGGAAAGACCTAGATGATGCCTACATTTTCTCAATCCACCGGAGGATATAACCTCGAATATGGGGAAATTATTAGTTGTTTCTGGAAAAAGGGGGAATAAAATTCCTAAGTCTAAGAGACATTGTAATATCACCTCGTATTTCTACAAAAATTAGGCACGAGTGATCCCAGAGCCCCCTACTCCAATAAGGTATTGGGATGTCCACCCCATGGCAATGACAGTACATCATACTTGCTTGTTTCGTCTAGATGGGATAAGCCGTCTTAAGACGATGCACCACTATTGCTTTGATATTATTAATCCTGGCCCCTTGGTCAGAATCTAGATGGGATCGGGTCGACAGCTTTCATTGACATGGTTTCGACAATGTTGGAGTCCCCTGATATAGTGTCTACTACCGCTCAGTCTGAAACCATCTTCCAATTTGGGATCTGCTAACTCAAAGGAATCTCCTCCCTCTAAGTATCCCTCCTCCATGAGTGAATAAGAAGATTTGGAAGATGCACCTACCGCTTCGGAAGATGGTGTTTTCGCCACAGTTGATGAATTGGTACAGGTGAACCTCGGTAGCAAGACGAATACGAAACCCACATTGATTAGTGCCGCTATGCCTGTCGAAGAGAAACAAAAGTACGTGGAATTTCTAAAGAAGCATCATGATGTTTTTTCTTGGATTTATAATGATATTACATGACTAGATACTTATGTCACCAGCTACCTCCTCGATCTTCTAGCAAATCACTGTGGGTTCAAACAACCTCCCAGAAATATGCACCCTTCTCATGGTGGAATGGTCGAGGTCGAGGTTGATAATATCATCAGATACAATTTTTTCATGGAGGTCCATTACCCCATATGGATATCCAACATTGTGCTCATCAGGAATAATAACAGAAATATCAGGGTCTACATTGACTTCTGGGATCTCAACTGTCACTGTCCGAAGGATGATTTTCCCCTTCCTGTGATAGAGTTGTTAATCAATGCCACAACTGGGTTCTAGGACCTCTCCTTTGTGGATGGGTATTTTGGGTATAACCATATCTGAATGGCCCCTGAGTATGAAGATTCTACAGCCTTCAGGGCACCACAAGGTACTTTTTATTACTAGGTAATGCCCTTCGATCTAAAGGATACAGGATCCACCTATCAACATGCCTTGCACCACATATTTAATTCGTTCCATAGGACACTGGTGGAATGCTATATGGATGATCTGGTGGTCAAATCATGCTAGCGTCAGGACCATCTGAAAGATCTTGAGAAAGTATTTGGATTCCTCTATTCTCGCCACCTGAAGATGAACCCATTGAATTGTCCATTTGAGTTCACCTCCGGAAAGTTTATCAGCTTCATTGTCAGATATAGAGGCATCAAGATCGATACAGAGAAGATAAAGTCCATCAATCAGATGTATCCTCTGAGAAAAATTTTGGAACTTCAAGGCTTTTAAGGCCACTTAGCCTACATATGCTAATTCGTTGTAAATTTGGACAGAAATTGTAAGTCATTTTCTCGGATCATAAAGTAAGGCACTATATATCAGTGGGATGAGAATTTCAGACTTCTTTTGAGGAAATCGAGTATTACCAATTGCAGACTATGGTCCTAATGCCACCCATTTCTAGAAAAATGTTGTTCCTTTATGTGACCACCCTAGAATGACCTCTCAGCTCCCTTCTGGCCCATAAGAATAATAAGGGAATAGAGAACATTCTATACTATCTCAGTCGCATGATCCTCGATATGAAGAAAAAATAATCCTCTATCGAGAAAAGATTCCTTGTTCTAGTATTCGTAGTACAATAATTGCGACATTACTTACAGCACCATGAGGTACAACTAGTGTCCCAAGTGAATCTGGGGAAGTACATACTAAACTGAACCATATTGATAGGCCATCTAGCTCAGTGGGTAGAGATCCTCCAGCAGTTGGACATTAGGTTTTTCCTTCTGAAGGCTATTAAGGGACAAGCATTGGCAGACTTCCTTGCTACCCACCCAGCTCCCGCAGACCAGTCCTTGGACCTTGATTTTTAGGATGAGGCAATCCTCTAGGTAGACCAAGCCATTCTGTGTTAGCCAGAGCTCGTACCACTATTGGAATATACCTGTTAGCTGATGGGCCATTTCCAGTCCTGACCAGAAGTTACCCATGTCCCTCAATCCCAGAATGGTCGAGTTGATGCCTTGGCCAACCTAGATACATCTCTTGTGTAGCCTGATCAAGATGATTTGATCATCCACGTGGCACATTGGAGAGTCATCTCCCCTATCACTCTAGAAAAATATGATATCCCGCAAGTAAGTTGCCTTACCGCCGGTGCCTCCACGTCAGGAGCCCCAAGTCCCCCTAATGAAATGCTATAAGTGACTCTCAACTGGAGGACCCCCTTTACCAAGTACCTACGACATGGCAGTCTCCCGGCAGATCGAGCTGAGAATGAGTGAATCTGACACCACACATTGAAGTTTACCCTACAGAGTAGTCCCGGTCTTGATAAGATCCTCTACATGCATGGTTTTGATGGGTTTCTCCTCTGTTTCATTCAAGGAGATGAGATTTATCAGGTCATGCAGAATGTTCATGTTGGTTCTTGTAGGGCTCATCAGACCGGGCCAAAATTATCTCACCAGATTCAAAAACTAGGGAATTTTTCCCTACATAATCCGTGACTGCATCGAGTTTTCCATGATGTGACATGCATTCCAAATTCATGATAACTTCATGCATCATCTTCCAGATCCTCTCCACACTAACAAGTACTCTTGGACCTTTTCGGTTTAGGGTCTCGATGTCAGGGGACCATATCCGCCGGTGACAACTCGCTAGTGTGGGTTCATCCTAACTACTATGGATTTCTTTTCCAAGTGGGTAGAGTAAATTCTGCTCAAGGAGGTGAAGGCCCATTCTATCATTGAATTTGTGAGCTCTAACATCATCTGTCGATTTGGATTCCCTCACTCCATCCTCACTGATAATAGCACAACCATCCAGGAAGCCGAGTCGAAGAAATTATACGCCAAGTACAACATTCGTTCCAACCATACCTCCCTCTATCATGTTCAAGAAAATGGGAAAATTTATGCATTCAACAAAAGTCTCTCTAACATCCTATAGAAAATGGTTGGTTAGAACAAGAAGAGTTGGCCGGAAAAACTCCCCAATACCCTCTTGGCCTATCCGACAATGACTCGCAATTCCACACAAGTGACCCCATATTCCCTGGTGTTTTAAATGGTGGTTGTCTTTCCCATAAAGATTAAATTTCCTTCATTACACACAACCATATTTGATCAGCATGCTCTAGATAAGGTAGATGAAATCCTTCTAGATGAATTAGAAGTGCTCGACAAGAACAGGCTTCATGCCCTGAAAAATATATAAAGACATCAGATTAATATAGAAATAGCTTTCAACAAGAAATTTTGCCTCCACTCTTTCATGAATGGAGACCTAGTGTTGGACCTAATAACAAAAATGATACCCGGTAGGAAACCACCCAATATGGAGCCCAAATGGGTAGGACCTTACATCATTCACAAGGTTTACCCCAATGGCACATACTCTTTGGTTACCTTGGATGGTGAGCATATAACTCCTCCCACCAATGCCAAATTCCTCAAGAAGTACTTTTCCTAACACAGTGATGGTCCAAAATTACCTTAAAATATTATTTCTTACATGAAATTAAACTACTTTCCCGTCCCACAAGACGAGAAACTGAAAAACAGTCTGAGCTCTATGAACATAAACTAAGATCTATATGGTCTTTCATGACCTTAACCTGCTATATCTTCTCCATGTGACCTTAAAATGTGTGATTCATCTGGACTAAAAGACGTAAAACTACTCAGAATTTTTCCTCACTGCATAACATTCAGTTGTATGGAACTTTCAAGAACTACATATGGCTTGATTCCCATCCTCATGGGATACGTAGGAATGCTTAGTCACCTCATCTTGAGTACATCCCCTAGAATCTTCTCTTTGACTATCCTCCCTAAGTGTAGATTCATTGGAGGATCCCCCATGGTGTAGTGTAGGCTTCGTTGTCCCCACTCATGTTGGGATTACGATAATTTCACCATGTACCCCTCCTCATTATTCTATCCTCCAATGCTTTCACTGCATGACGTCAAACTGTATGGCCCTATCATAACTACGTATGGCTTGATTCCCATCCTCATGGGATACATAGGAAAGCCCCGATATTTTTTCCATAGGCCCAGCCCCAACTTCAACATATCCCCTTGGGCTAAAACACATGGTGTAGTGTGGCTTTTTCCCTTATTCACATCAATTTCATCATGACTGCACCATGTATCCCTCTCCTTGGAGATCTCCACCTCTTTTCTCCTCACCGCAAGACATTAAAATGTGAACTGGTTGGGACTTCCTATCATAGATCCCTCAAACTTTTCCACTAGCCCATGTTCTCATTTGGGATTGAATGGTGTGGTATGGCCTTATGTTCTCATTCACATCCCTCATTGAGATACCTTTACCCTATTTGTGTCCCTGCCTCATGATGTAACACTACACAACATTCTCCAGAACTACATGTGGCTTGATTCCAATTTTTATGGGATACGTAGGACCACTCGAACATTTATCCTTTGGGTCTATCCCCATTTATTAGAAACCTCCTTACCTTCATGGACCCTGGCCAGAGTTCTCCTAGGAGATGGGTATGCAGTGTGGTACGGGATTATGACCTCATTCATATCGGGTTTGTAACAACCATTCCACATACCTCTTTCTCTTGAGAGATTTTTATCCCCATGTTCTATACTCATCTTTTCGAATCATCTGCCCTTGATTTGGGCCCCTCAACCCTCTTTGGAAGTTCACCAATGTTCCCAGAAGCACTTTGGTTTAGGACCTAGAGTGTTGGATTCTACATAGACATGTTATCTCCCATCTTCAGGCTTCATGTTCCCCTTAATTTGGGATTTCATTATCTTTCACATCCAAAAGGACCCTCGAATGGTATAGATGCTCGGCCTAAGGGCTCTCCTGTCTTTTCGGGCCAATATCCTCAAGGATCTAGAATAGAAAATTGATACGAGTCTCACATTGAAAATATGGTCATTGGTCGACATTCATTTTATGTTCTCATTTAAGTTCACATGATATGGATATTGTGTTTCGAACACGGTCAATGGTTATCCTCCATTATCATGCTGAATCCATCAATCCCTAAATGTCAGTTGCATGATTCACATAATTTTCCATTCCATTTCCAAGTGGAATTTCGACACTCTTGGAACTATCCCTAAGTGCACATTTCCACGTTAGGAGGACAGAGCCACGATGAGGTGTCATTCAGGGCTCTGCACTGATTTCCACTTTGTGTGTATTCCATGTGTTGCAAAGGCCTTCTCTGTCCTAGTTTCCCACATCGTGATTAGCTCACATGGGATTAGGGATTTGGTAGAGGTTTGAACCCATTTTAAGAGTCTCTCTTCTCTATGGTCCGATCTCTAGGACCTTAATCTAAGATATATTTGTGCCCTTTTCTCAAGATACAAGAACTGCACTCCCAGAACTACGTATGGATTGATTCCCATAATCATGGGATACATAGAAACACCTAAAAGTTTTTTCTTTGGGTCTATCCCCATATTCTCTGACCTTTTCTTTCCCCTTGTCACGAGGATTCTTCACCAAAATTTCGCGTGGTGTGGTGTGGAACTCTTCCTCATTCATGTCGGGTATACTTTATCATGCCATGAACATACCCCCTAAAACTTAATTTCTTCTTTTTGTGTCCACTCCATATGACTTTAAAAAATGATACCAGGTCGCACATGACTTTAAAATATTGTGTCTTGATTGCACGATGTTAAAATGCATTGGTTTATCCAATCATAGGATCCTAAACTATAACATCATCGTCATATCTGCATGACGAAAAACGGCACTGCATTATGATGCCCTCATTCCAGGGGACATCATGTTTGGTAATGGTTACCCACCATACCATTTTTCAATGCCCGAATATGGCTAGATTTCTGTAGCGATGCCTGGATTCTCCATCCAAGGTTGATCGCTTCATAAAAAAACACACATCCATCCTAAATAACAAAAAAGATCTATCAAATTCCACTTATTTTTGGTGCATGGGCCAGAACCACATGCCAATATTGTCCTTGGAATTGGTCCCCTGTCATTCCACCTCTAGAACTATGTATGGATTGATACCCATCATAATGGGGTATGTAGGAACGTCTGGGCACTTTTCCTTGGGCCCATCCCAACTTTCATTTTTGGTCCCTCAGCCTAAAACCTCCTCAAGGAGCACATGGTGTGATATAGACTCCTCCCATCCTCATTCACAAAGGGATATGTAATGCACTACATATTTCCATTCTGGATAACCATGTCTTCAATGCATGACTTTAAACAACAGTTCTACCCTAAACAAGTTCAGGATGCCCCATGATAATTATGATATTAGTCAGCTTCCTCACCAAAGAGGGTTTCCCCCGTCAGCATTAGTTTTTAACCATGTTGTGTTTGATAACTACATATTGATTGATTCCCATCCTAATAGGGTACATTGGAATGCCTGGGAACTTTGCCTCAGGCCCATTCTAACTTTCACTTTTGGTCTCGTGACCTAAAAAAGCTTCCTATGGGGATACGTGGTGTGGTGTGGACTCCATGTCCTCATTCACGCCGGGTTTATATCTACCATATCATGTACTCCGTTTTTTGGATCTACCCTTTTACTCATTATCCTACCATATGATGTTAAACTAAAAGAGTCCAAATGTCCTAGACGCATGACATTAAACTGCGGTTCTACCCTGAACTGGTTTAGGATGCCCTGTGTTAACTATGGGATGCGTCAGCTTCTTTGCCAAAGAGGATTCCCCCTACCATCATTGGTTTCTAACCATGTTGTGCTAAAGAACTATTCTTGGATTGATTCCCATCCTCATGAGATATGTAGCAGCTTCCAGAAAATTCGCCTTGGGCCCAGCCCCAGGTCCATTAAATATGTGCACCGTCCTCACCATATTACGTTTAAACTACATGTTTATCATCCTTATTGGTACGACATAAAACTACAGTGCATTCCAAGTCTTCTCTAGGGAGTTCATGTCTGGAAGTAGGTATGATCCCTGATTAAACCAATGTGATAACCTAATGTGTTTCCACCATGGTGGAATATTTTCAAGAGTGTTAGAATCCATTCAAACAACCCATCACTCCACCCTCCACGCTTTGCATTCCCTTTATCTAGACCTTCATCCTATTTCACATCTAAAGGAACCCCCCTAACGGTACAGATTATCAGCCTACGGTCCTTTTACTATTTTGGGATAACGTTTCGGAAGACTGATGAATAACATTTTGATTCATGCCCTGTGTTTCGAACATGTTCAGCGGTCGACTGTCATTTTTTATTCCCATTTCAATCTTACACAATATAGATATTGTGTTTCGAACACTATCAATCGTTATCCTTCATTTTCATGCCACCCCCACCGTGTTATAAATTTTGGGCATCTTGATTCATGCTTTCCATTACGCTATGTTTGGATTGATTCTCACTCCCCTAGCATTACTCTACTCATACACTAGAGCACATTGAAAAAAACCATAGATCGACTATTCTGAGAACTTCATTCTCCAGATAGGGCTCCCTTTTTCTTCTTGGAAGCTTGGATTGGTCATTTAGACCTTGGATTCCCGAATATTGGTTGGCACTCTCATATTCATATGAAGTAACGATGCGGTCTTCCATTGTTTCTCACATCAGGAATGATCTATGTGGGACAAGGGATTGATTGATGGTTACTCTATAGTTAGGATTGAGATGCAACAATCAAAATAAAAAATAAAGTAGATAATAAGTCTATGTACATAGTTTGGGATAATAAAAAAAGGGGGAATGGTTCATGAGTTTGGAAAAAACCGTGTCCTTAATGATCAGCGTCTTTGATAGATTGCTCCAGTGTTTCCAACTTCTGGCTTGTGGCCTCCAGGACTGCCTCTATCCCCTTGAGATCATTCTCTTCATCAGAAACTACAAAGTGTAACTCATTATACCTAGCCTTTGCTCATGCTCGTTCATCTTAGAGCTTGATCATTTGGTGACTTGCTTACACTACCTTATCCTGGGCGTCCGCTAGCTGGGACCTCAACTATTCAATGATCTCAGAGCGGGTTACGATGAATGACTTCCTTTATTTTTCTTTCTCTTTGCGGTGTCAGACTTCTTACATAGCCTTAAGTAATTCTTGGGTATTCTATTACTCCTTTTGGAATCGGGAAAAGTAGGATCATTGGATATTATCCCATATTTTCTCATCCATGTAATCGCGGATCATTGTATGGAGACAAGGTGCATATACCCCCTACTGTAAAGAAATTACAGCCAACTAAAAAGAAACCCCGTCTAGTTTATCCATTCTTCATGTGGATAACTGAGAAAGAGTTTGATACATTTCCATTCCTTGCGCCGCATCATGTGACTCTCCTTAGCTGTGTCTGGGTTAGAATCATATATCTCCTCAATGTCCATAGGACAGTACTTAGGAAAAGAAGCCAAGAGTTCAGTAGTAGGGTCCTCTTCTAGAATTATTTCTTCTTCAGCGACTTTACCCTCACCCAACTAGAGCTCTACCCTGGCATCATTATTGCCCATGATTGTAGCCGCTGGCTCATCGAGTACTAGGGTGGGGCCGACTTGAATAGTTGTCTTTGTAGGATTTGATGTAATCATTGGAAGGGATCCTAAATATGTTCTAGACTCGATGGTTTTTCGATCCTCTAACCTTATGATAACTGAATTGGAAATTAGTGTCTTGGTTATCTAAGTTCCCTAATAAAAGAATGAGATCCAAATGAAGATAAGGACTTATAGGGGCCAAGCACGACGGTATCCAGTGCCTAGGTCATGGTGGGAGCCACTGCCACAAGATATCCCTCCACATTGTTTAACTCGATCACCAGAACTAGCTCCTCTTGAATGACAGTAACAATGGGAAACTCAGAGGCCACCATTTCATCCCTTTCTTCCAGATCAGTGTTGCCTAGTCCAACCATAGTCGGTTCCCCACCTTGCTCGGTTTTTGAGGGAAGGTTCCTAAGGATGTTCTCTTGCCTCCATGGGCACGTATTCATCCCCTGTGGGGAAGGATTTCGGGGCACCATCATCCATGTGTTCCTAAACAGGATGAAATTTGGTCAATAAGTTAGGATTGTGAGAAGGGAAAGGCTATCAGAGACAAGAGTTAAACTCACCTCAAGCTGCTCAGCCAGTTCTGCATCGGAGCCTGCAACCTATCCACTCTCATGGGGGATTCACTGGAAAGAAGTTGTTACTGAAGTTCCTTCACCAATAATTCATTCAAACTCTTCCTCTACTTCCTATTCTCCGTCTATGTATTCTTCATCTTCTTCCTCCTCTTCCTCTTCCTCTTCTTCCTCCTCTATTTATTAGTATTCATATGGAAGCTTTACAAGGTCACGTTCTTGGCTGAGAATCACTTTCACCAGGAGGTGCAGCTCTTCATACCACCCCCGCTAGCATGTGTACATATCCATGGCTGTCAGGTATGCATGTCGATGATAAACGTTTACCCTATCTGCCACTTGGATGCGCCCTATGTCTTGCAGGTAGAGCTCGGTACGCACCAGCCTCTTTCATAGATCTTCAGTGGACATAGATTATCCCAGAATCCTCCAGGAAGACTATAGAGATGGGAAGATAGCATCAGTAGTTGGATTCAGGAGGTGCCTGAGCTGCTTCCCAGGAAGTTCCCTAGCTGGTCCATGAGGTCGCTCAGAGGACCACCCCTCATCAGAAGGTAGAGGCACGTTCTCGCCTTGCGATGCTTCTACTGATGAAGTGTCAGTCTGTTCCATGCTATCCACCTGGCCCATTCTTCGTCTACCTCCTCGCTCTTCAGGATCCACACTAGCCACTTTGATTTGCCGGACGCGTTTCTGTAGAACCACCATGGGATACATTTTTGTCCTGTGTTAGGCATACTCTGTTGACAAGCCAACACCGACATTAGTGGGGGGAGAGTGATGAATTCACCCAGGCCTGCAGTCATGAACATAAACTATAGTTGGTGAAGAATGTAGGTATGTCGCTCTTCCCAGTCCTCAATATAAAATTTATTTGGAATCCACTGCATGCACCTGAACTTCCTGGTGAACCTAGTCGAAACGTACGGTTTGCAAAAAAAATTCCATCTATCTGGGCTACCAGCACACCTCCCCTGATGCTTTAGAGGTATTCCCTATGCTCTAATGGGCCCCACCCATAATCTACCATCTAACCAAATAGGGTCCAGAATGGGTGAAAGTCAAAATGGGTATGGCCACCGATATTAATCTTGATCCCTTCTTCTATGAGCGTTAGTGGATGGATTACAACAAGGTTCAAGAGGGATAGCCTCATACGATCACCTGGAGGGAGAATGGAATTCTGGAAGTCATATCCTCTAAAATGGGGTGCGACATAACAATGAAGGATCTGAAATAGTACACATATCCTTCTAGGAGTACTTCCCCTCAAGACACGCCCCAAAATGTTGTATAGCCTAGCCTGTACGGGTACCCCCAGGTTAACCTTGTTCTTCACCACCATGATTTCGGCCATAACTAGCATCCCTGGGTGCACCCCCACCCTCATATCCCTCACTGTTGATATCCAGCCGCTTAAAAATGCAGCAAGGAACCCAGGATATCACACGTTCAGGTCCCAACTTTGGTTTATGCCAAGGCCTAATGATTGGTACTCTCCTGCCTCCAGAACCATCCAATATGATCCCACATTTAACCTCTAAGATGTGTTCGGACATTTATTCCCTCGGATGGGCATCTTCATAGCCTTTTCCAACATCATAAAAAGACTAAACCATACTAGATAAGATATATCCTTCAGAAAATATTTTATTTTCAACTTCTCCTTGGCTAGTGCCAGCATATGCCATGTCAGGATGGGGGTGCCCGTCCTATCCCCCCAGATGTTCTCTGTTGGGAGGAACTCATCATAATGGTACCCCTCCAAGGGGATTCCCCTAATGCAATTGATGTCTCACAGAATGATAACTACCTCCCCATGGTGGAGGTGGAAGGTGTTGGTATTGGGAGACCACCGACTGAATATCTCTGGTACCAGGTCCTGCTACTGGTAGAAGTGAAATTGGGATGTCCAAATATCTGTGAAAAGATCGATAGACCACAGATCTGGCCCGAAATCCTTGCATGTTTGGCATAACCAGTATGACCATTCCCACTCGTCTGTGAAGTATCCCCCAGACCTGAAGTCCCATTCCTTCCAACTCTTCATCTCATCAGTAATGCTACTTATGAAGGTGCTCGCGTAGAGTGAGAGATTCCTCAAGAACCAGATCGCTCCCTACAATAGTCATAGTCTCTGGATTCAGGGTATATATGGTTGTGTTCAGTATTTACATAGTAGGGTATCCAATGTTCATGATGTGGAACTATGAGAAACTGTCCTCAAGCATCAACCATGACTGCAGTGTATCAGTTTCAAAGTCAGGCATCAACACCTCCTCCAAAATTCCAAAGTTCCATATCGGCAGGCTATCACTCAAGATGTAATATTTGTGAACTTGTGTAATCATGCCAAAAATCATTTGGTTATTATACACAACCCTCCTCGCATGAATAATCTGGGGGGTCGTGATCATCTAAGTCCTCCTTGCAGCCACAGTAGCCTCCCTCTTGGCGTTGGTCTATTGGGAAGCCATTTTTGGAAAGTTTCTAGAAATCCCAAGGGATGTGTGCGAAATAATGGATATTCAGTGTGCGAAATAGCAGATGGCATGCAAGAATTTCGGTCTGTGTTAAAATGGATGGCGGCGCAAAAGTGACTGGGGCACGTGAAAAACTCAAAATCGGCAGCAGAAACTTGCGCGCAGATGTGGAAATTTTGCGCGTACGAGAGACAAATATTGTTATATAGAAAAGTCAAAGTGGGACCTAAGGGGGCCCTCTATGTATTTATATGTGTGAACCACACCTTTAGGTCCCCCTTCATCTTTGATTCTAAGGGGGGGAATTTTTTGACACTGAATTTCAGATAGGGCCATGAGTGGGCTCTTTTGAAGAAACCAAAGGCATCTTGGGACTGAATGGATAATTCCGCGACGTGAGAGGGAGGTGCACGTAAGAATGATGGGATGCACACAAGATTACCCTTGGTGTGAAAACCCTTGAATGCCCAATGTGACATAAAATGAAGACTTTAATGGAGACCCACCACAAAATTGCCAAGAAACTAGAGCGCAAGAGTCTAGGTGTGCATACAAGATTTCCTATGGTGCATAAACCCTTGTGCGCCCAATGCGCTGTCAAGGGGACCCTTTTTTGGACACCTCAAAAAACCAGTCAGGGAAAGGGAGCAAAGAAATAGAGTCCAGTATACAAGTTTCTCCAAGGCGCGCAAACCCTTGCGTGCCCAATGTGATGTCAAATGGTCATTTTCTTGCATCCCCACTTGAATGCCCCCTCCAAGGTTTTCAACTATAAAATGAAGAATACCCTCGCCATTCAGGGATGGTTATGGAATAAAAAATGAGGCTCTACTGTGTGAAAGACACCTCTTCCGCGACCATGCAAAAAACACTGTGGCCTTAAGGTATTGGATCTTGCACGAAAAGTCCCCCAAGGGTCCTCCTTTGGGTGGGACCTATTTGGATTGATCCTCATCTATTTACTTTTACCCTAAGTCATTTGCATGAAAAAGATCCCTCTTGTGCACAAGTTCCCCTGCATCAACCCTATTTTATCTACATCCTCCTATTTTCGCGTAGCTATTCCATCTTGCACGCAGTATCTCATCTTATGCACATCCCTCCTTGTGAGCTCCATGTGTCGTCCTTATCCTAAGGCACCATGTTTGAGCCCCTCTTACACAAAATACACCTTTCCTATACACCTTTTTCTTGTACGACCCTCTAGGTTTGTAAAAAGTGATTTCAAGGTCCTTTGGGTGGTGATTTACATTTCATTTCTTATCCTTATGATTCTTTTCATAGACATGATAATAGATATTGATTCTTCGTATAGCCACGTTAACGTGGGACCCTTAGTGGATCACCCCACAACACCCCCTCACTACGGCATTACTGATGCCTTCCCTTCTCCAAGGGTGGGTTGTTATCCATTATGTAACTCCAAGGGGTGTGGAGTGAACCTTCCTTGTCCGAGCTATAGGATGTTAAACTTCCAAGCACCATCTTCCTCAGAAAATGGTTTTAAACTCTGGTATCACCCTGTGCAACACATGTGGGGCGCCTAGTCTTGTACATTTTCTACGCTCGCTCGTCTCTACGGGAGTGAGATCTTACTCACATGGAATGAGATCCTCTCTGTTGGAGCGGTTCCTATCCCTGGGGAAGGGAAACCATATTGGTGTAAGCCCCAATCCTTTCTTTCAGGAGGCATCACCCTCACTCCTCCTTTCTTCTTTGCTGCCAAAGACTAGAGGTGAGAGGGGCACATGGAACTCCATTACCCTATCCCTCTTCCTCTAGGCTTTGTCTCCATCAGGCCTCTATCCTGGATTGAGCCCCAATCTCCATCTCCTAGGTTTCTAACCACACAGAAGCCCCGGTTTGCTCTTTAGTCCACTAACCACATGTAATCCCCACTCCAATTCCCATGGACCCATCTTTCATAATGTGATCGTCAGGTCTCTACTGCCTCTTGTTTCTCACACCAATCATGACTCACGTGGACTTAGAGTATGCATTGGCTATGTAATTCTACTTTGGACTCCTTAGCATGTAATACCCAAACCCTTTTAAGCTATGTGGACTTTTATCCTTGCCAAGGCAAGGTACGTAGGAAGTCTCCCTGAGGTTTAAGCCCAACACTTACTTGTCCTGACCCATTCACCTCGATTCACCTTCATTCCCCATGACATTAAAATATATCCTACCTTCCGAACTATGTGGAATTTGATCCTTTCCCTCTCCAATAAAGGTACGTAGAAAGCCTCCTTGAGGTTCAAGGCCAACATCCATCGGTCCCGACTACTTCACATCAGTCCACCCTTGTCCTGTATGACATTAAACTATACACCCCATTTTTTCCTGCAAGATATTAAACTATACCCATTCGAGCTACGTGGGCTTTGATCCTTGTCTCCTAGGCATGGTACATAGGAAGCCTCCCTGAGGTACAATCCCAATCGATGGTGCAACATTTTATTTCCTAATTGAGGGTAAGTCATTGTATTTCCCAATCGACGGTAAGCCGTTGTATTTCCCAATCGAGGGTAAGACGTTGTATTTCCCAATCGATAGTAAGCCATTTTTTTCTCCAATTGATGGTAATACATTGTTTTTACCAATTGACAGTAAGCTATTGTGTTCCCCAATCGACGGTAATCCTTTGTGTTCCCCAATTGATAGTAAGCTGTTGTATCCCCATCCAACGGTAAGCAGTTGTAGTCTGTAATCGACAGTGAGACATTGTAGTCTCCTTCGCTGAGACTCACATCTCTGGTCTGGCCCCAGGTGTCAGACCAACTTGGGCTGCTAACCACACGTAATCCCCCAGTATATCATCGAGTCATTTTCCTCTGTGCATACCTTGATTCTATACCCCCTTCCTGAACTACGTGGACTTTGATTCCCCACCACAAGGATACATAGGAATCCTCCCTAAGGTTTAATCCCATCACTCATGTCTCATCCTAGTCTTTCCCTTGAGCCTATGTGTTTCAGGAAGGTCATGCTCCAACCTGGAGGTTCCACCTCCTTCGGGTCCCAGCCATGCATCCATTCTTACGGGTCGCCTCCTAAGGTGTCCCATCGTCCCAAAAAACTACACAGACTTTGATTCCCCATTATAGGGATATGTAGGAAGTCTCTTCGAGGCTCAATCCCAACATCACCATCACCCCCACATAAGTTCCACCCCATTCTCCATCCAATATCAAAAATCCATATCCATATTTATTCTTACTTCAGTCGGCACTTCCCAATGAGATCATGTCACCCACTTTCTAACTACTCTTAATAGTAATCGGGTAACTAACCATGTGTTAGCCCCATCATCAGTTTTCCCTCATGCGGTTGCGGCCATCTGATCCACTATCATCAGTGTTCTAATTAGTCTGATCTATCTCTTCTAGACATTAAACTCGCGGCATACCTTGTGTTAAACATGGGAAGTTGAGGAAAACCGCAGAGACATGCCTATGGCATAAAATTCCCTCCATTCGATATGGGATGCCTCTGACTTCCACACCCTTGAGAAACCCTATCATAATGGGAAGAAACCCAGACACATTAGTGTTCCAGCATCCAGACATTCCAGCGATGTCCAACATGACTACTCCCCCAACCAAAGGTTGCTGTCCTGACTTGACCCCTTGGAATGTCATGACAGAAGCAGGGTAATTAACCAGCATCCATGAAGACATGGCATTGAGAATAGTTTCATGGACAACGTCTTAATTCTATGATGGAGACCCTGACTTGGTAACAAGTTCCAAGGAGGAATCCAAGGAAGGAGAAACTAATATCCCATCATCTAATTTAGATCAAAGACCAAACATCCCTGAATAAGCGATGAATGTCACCCGCCTTTGGAAAGTGGGAATGTGGGGCAACAGTTGAATGTCCTCCCTCGACAGATGGATGCACGCCCTGAAAAAAGCATCAGAAACATCTACAAAGGTATTTACCCTTATAAAATATATAGAAACATGAAGTCACCTTTATGTATAGGCTCTTATAAGAAATAGGATTTACCCTTAATAAACTCACTAAAAATGTTCCTGCATAAGGGTAGAAGGATTTCTACCATTTATAGGCCCTAGGCCATACACAAGGGTAAAAAAAGTTGAATTTTTTTAATTTTGAAAAAAGGAATTATTTACTAATAAAAGGGGGACATTAGAACACTTAATATTGAGGATGTTACAATTCTCCCCCTATAATGAATTCTCATCCCCGAGAAGTGTCTTTATGGGTGTTAATAAAAAAACTCATCCACTGATCTTGAACATCAGATACCTACTCCCAAGCCTCCTCTTGGATCCATCCATGATAACACCAAACCTATACTACTGGTACTTTCCACCTTAAAAGGAATTTATTAGTTTAGTTTAAAATTTGGACCATACACTCATCATGAGATGAATTTAGTTCCAACTGAATGTTCTTGTAGTTTATAACATTCATAGGATTAGGTATGTCACTTTGAAGCCGAGAAACATGGTACACATCATGGATGCCTTGATAAAACGGAGGAAGGTCCAAACAACATGCCACCATACCAAGTCTATCATGAAATACTCCCAGTTGCACATGGGTACTTAAATTGGTTTGAGAAGTCCACCAGGTCATTGATGCTTGACCTTTACACTCTGGAAGGTATGGAATAAAAAACCCTAGATATTTACACCCATATATATATATATATAATTATGTCATAATATCCTTTGTATGTTAAGTAGAGAATACTGATCTCCACCACATGATGATTATATTATCATTTCCCAATGATGTACAAACAAGGAGTAACTTTGAGGATAATTTTATTAGTAATTCAAGTCTATCCCAAACTTTTATATTTACGAATAAAAGGGAAACATCTGTATCAAATAGGCATTAGATTAATTTGATGCGATCAAGATCATAACAATTACAGTATATGGTTTCTCACCACCATTTTCTGGAGTATGATCCACTACATACACACAACATACCTTCTCCCTATGACCCTATCCCTAATACACATGGTCTATCTGATTTTCCATCTGAGTATACTACTGAAGAACCTATCAAGATCTTTATGTCAAAGTTTGAGTCTATTCAGAACCCCTACAGAACCTAGAACATGATTCTCTAGAAAAAACAACTGGTTATGTTCTATGATTCTACATCACCATCACTGGATCTAGGGCTCCATGCAGACCTTGTTGTAGTATTAAAACATTCTATACATAAAGCATTGTGTATCAACTCTTGAATGGGTTGAAGAATCTAGACTCTACTCTTCCTATATACCGCTACTCTACTGTACATTATTGGTCTTCCTCTTCCTATCACCCAATAAGGGACTGAAAGGTAAAAGAAGTCCAATCACTCAAAACTCCTCTAAGATATTTATTATGTTTAAGGAATTATGCAAAACCAATGGGTATAAATCTAGGTCAAAGATCATGACCTGCTATTTGATGTTGGGATAAATTTCGATCTCGAACTTCCTAGAATTATGAGTCTCATTTTTTGCTAGAATAAGAGAAAATTAAGGAATATTAGTAAAATAACAAGAGTAGGTGGCCATTTTTGTGGAACCCTATTGTAGCTCCCTAAACTCATACTTGTGAGGAAGCTCAATAAAATGAGTAGGGTAGGCTAAAACTATCATGAAACCATACTATAGCTCTATGAACTTATATGTGGTGTTAAAATTATATGTATTGAGAAATAATTTCTTGATGAGAAGGTTCTTGAAGGCCTCTTAAATGAGTTACTCACATCGAACTACCTATCCCATGACTCCCAATGAATATATGGTGGGTCCCTATGGCATAGAAACTATAAGATTCTACTTCATTTCTTTCTAGATATTAATGAGATCAAAGATATTCACAATGATGTCCTCCTAATACTCAACATCATATGGTCCTCCAGTGTCCTAAAATTCTTGAGGACCGTGTAGTTGGAAATCCCTAGCATAGTCAACCATGGATCTTAGCGGAAAGAGTCTTGGCTGGAGAGGGACTATTACATGTACCACTGAAGTAGGTGTGGTAATGTTCCCTGGATAACCCACCTATATAGAATGTGAAAGAATACGGGTTTTAGGACAACCTTGATCCACATCATCTAGCGATCCCATATATCTTCCATGGGGTAAAATATTCAGTAACACAAAGGGAAACATTTAAGAAACCATTGTTTTTAGGATAAACCGCAATCAGTATAAATGAGCATAAAAAGGTTTCCCTAGGAGTCTACCCGTACCCCAAGGAATAACCCTCCCCTCACTAACCTAAGTCTCATTCTTGTCAATTAGTGACAATCATCATATATATAAAGTAACACAATAGTATATACATTTCAAATAATTAATTCCACATAGATATATCATAACAGTAAGAGAAAATAAATATATCATACATCAGAGAATATATCCAAAAAACATATCACAATTTCATGAATTTAATTAAAGAACTACTATAAAACAAAACATAAGGTATTTGTATGTCTTGCAAACCTACATGCCTAATCTTGATGCATGGACACACATGAAATATCATAAAACGTTAACTAAAAACCCGCCAATAGTGACTCGGAGGTCTATTACAAATTTTCTATCCATTCACATGGTAACTCCCCTAATCAAATCCCACAAAAATATATCATTTCTACCATATCCCAAGTTAGTCCAAAAATAAAAGAAGAAATTATGATATGATGCCATTTTTTTACACATCGACCCAAACCACTAGGATTGAGCTGAAGTTCCACTTGACCACATATACACCTCCTCATTCAAAAGAGACTACTGACTAACAACAGGGGTTTAAGTCAGTCAGTGGGGAGACTATACCCTCAATATTATTTCATGGTACAAATAATAAATAAATAATATAATAAATAATCAGAGTAACATATTTAAACTAAAAGATGGTATACTATTCATATGATTAATAAAAAACGGGCTCCCAAGGTGGTAATCCAAAATAGAGTACATGTTCAATATATAATTAAATAAATAGACAACAGAGTCCTCTGGAGTATGTACTAGTCTTCCACCAACTCCAAGATTCTCTTCTCATCTATTACCCATAATCCCCTTTCCCTTACATGGATCCCTATATATGATGCCTTCACTCACAATGGGATACCCATATAGGGTGTGAGTAATAAAACCCATTAGGGTGATATCAATGCATCCTTAATAAATTTTCACATGCATAAAAAGTGTATGGAATGAGAATAATAAATGCATAAATAGTCATATCAAACATATAATCATGTACCAACAAGTTTTTACTAACCAAGCCACCAAAAATCCCCAGTGATACCTGTAACAACCCGAAATTTTGAATAAATCTTGTTTCCTAATTTTATGTGTTATTTTATTTTTATACGCAACAAAAATGTTTCATTTGATAACATGAGTATAATTAAAATGATACTGTTGGTTTTTGACTGTTATATGACCATTGGTCAATATGACCACTGGAAACTAAACGTTTTGATTATTGTCTCTAAATACAAGTAATCTTGGTTAATTAATATAGAAAGAAGATTCGATGGCCTCACCCAGTAGTCTTGGACCAATCGAAGCCCATCTAACAGAACTTGGGAAGGAGGTAGCACCACTGGGCTTTGCTCTGGACCAAACCCAAGCTGAACTTCATCGTATAAAGCTAGAACGGGATCGCCTTCGCGAGAAGTTCAAACTGATAGAAATTACTACTCGTGCGATGTTGGCCGATCCTCCCTCGGATTCTCTCACCTTAGCACACCTTACACTTAGGTCCTATGCTGGTGTGATAAGGGGCTATGTAAGGAGACCGTAACTGCATTGTGTAATTCTTTGTTTTAAATAAAAATTGGGATTTCTTATTATGATGAAGTTTATGAATTTTCAAATGACCGGATAAATATAGTATGCATATTTTTGATGAATTTTAGAAAAAAGAATATTTTAAAAATGGTTGTGTAAACCTTAAATAATTAAAAATGTGTAATGATTTTCAAAAAATGGTCATCTACAATTATGTTCAGTACGAAATTTAGAGTCTAATAAGATCAACATAATTTTTGATGAATAGTAAATTATGAATAGTGATTTTATGATTAGGATTAGTAATGTGTCCAAATGGATTAGTAATCTCACTTAAAGAAAGTATTAATATAATCTAGGCACCTTGATTAAGTAATGTGATTCAATAAAATGGTTAAATAACGGTCTCATAAATTATTATTCAAGTATTAGTTTTTTCGGGTGAATAGTGTTTTTTAATTAAACATTTAATTAAAAGTATTTAGATAATTATTTTTATAAAACGGATTTCATTTTTGAACTCAGAGCACCGATATTATGCTATTGTAATTTTTGGGGTTTTTTTCTGAAAAAAATGAATTTTCGGTGAATAGTGTTTTTATTTAAAAATTAAATTAAAAATATTTAGAAAATTATTTTTATAAAATGGAGTTCATATTTGTAATCAGAGCGTTGATTTTTGGTTAAGGTGAAATTTTGGGATTATTCTGAGAAAGTTGAATTTTCGATGAATAGTGAAAATACAGTTTTTAAGTTACGGGTGTTTAATGACATCATTAAATGATGTATTAAGTTTGTAATCAATATTTTCGAATTATGAATAGTGAGATAAGGTATGAGGTGTCCCAAGTGGCCAATACCATGGGCAAATACCATGGGCAAGCCCATGGTTTTGCCAAAACCACTAATGAGGTGTCCCTTTGCCATTAATGCCTTGTCCCCTCACTTTCCCTATAAATACCAAGCCATCCTCTCATCCATTCGACTCCCCACTCTCCCCCAACGAAGTTCTGGTCTCATTACCTCCCAAGGAGTCCTCCCATGGTGCCCCCAAGCCCTCAAGGTCCCAACCATTGAGTTTTAAGAGTTATGTTTTAAGGTAAGGGATCCGACCTCTCTCTTTCATTTCAAGTAATCTCTTTTATGTCATTGATTTTATGCTCCATGTTCTTATGTTGGAGGATGTTCTTTTATACTCCTCTTACTACCCTTTTAATTTAAATATAATGAGATATCCCCTCTTACTCTCATTATTTCGTTTTATGATGTTTTAAGTGGCGCAGTTAGGCTGCCGAAATTTTTGTAACAGATTCTTTCTCCCTTCTCATTTTTCAAGATCTATTTTCATGTAAAGTATTTCAAGTTCCTTTTTATTATGTTGGGGTATGATCTCTAAATTTATCATACTGATCTTTTATGATCATATGATGAGATACCCCATTTTATCTCTTCCATTCAGTATTTTGAAGTTTTAAGTGGCGCCGTTAGGCTGCCGAATTTTTAAGTGGTTCTTCACCCTTCTCGTTTTGAAGTTCTACTTTCATGTCAATTATTTCAAGTTCCTTTTTGTTATGTTGGGGTATGATCTATATATCTATCATACTGTACTCTTATGTTCATATGATGAGATACCCCATTTGATCTCTTCAATTCAGTATTTTGAAGTTTTAAGTGGCGCCGTTAGGCTGCCGAATTTTTTTAGGGGATTCTTTCACCCTTCTCATTCTTTTCAAAGTTCTACTTTCATGTCAAGTCTTTCAAGTTCTTTTTTAATTATTTTGGGGAATTATCTCTATATATATCATACTGAACTCTTATTTTCACATGATTAGAGACCCTACTTGATCATTTCAAATCATTTTTGTTGAAGTTTAAGTAACGTCGTTAGGCTGCCGAACTTTCATAAGAGAAATCTAATTTTTGTCTTCCTTCCATGTTTTTCATTTCAAATGGTATGTCCTTGAAATTTCATTACCATGATCATTTATCCTTCTTATTCTGACCATATACTATTTTATGGG
The DNA here is from genome assembly GCA_963277665.1 of Viscum album. Lineage (NCBI taxonomy): Eukaryota > Viridiplantae > Streptophyta > Magnoliopsida > Santalales > Viscaceae > Viscum > Viscum album. The sequence continues at coordinate 815,349,982 of OY728134.1, read as the reverse complement.
TCATTTATGATTGTTTGACCCATTTTACCTCTCTTTTTAATGTCTTCTAAAACCTCGTAACATAGCTGTTATGCTGCAGAATTTCTGTCTCAAAATGTCTCTCTCTTTTTCTAAAGTTCTTTTATATTATTAAGTGAATACTCAAAGTTCTTTCTTCTAAAGGGGTATTCACATATATACCCAAATGTTATATTTTAAATTCTGGGATTTACATACATGAGACCCACCTTCCTTTTCTGTGGGTTTTAAAGTGACGTAAAGATCATGTCTTTAAAGCAGTTTTTAAAACGTTGTGATTATGAAATGAAACCCATTTATTTTATGCTATATGGGTTATTTATGAAATTTTTGATGATGATATATGTGTCTCACATGATAACAAAGGAAAACTTAAGGGTGCGCCCTGATAGCGCTCCAATGCATTGGGTAATGATGTAACCACTAGAGATTACAATTTTCACGATACCTTGGTAAATAACCTTGGTAATTTTCAAATGACACCTTGGGGATGGACCTTGGTGATATGTTCATGATTTTCTATGTTAAATGATGTAGCCACATTTTAAAGTTATGAAAAATGTTATTTTTATTATGATATGCCTCCTTATTTCATTCTCATGCCTTAAAGTTCTTTTTCATGACCTTATTGAAGTATCTCAAGTTCACATGTAAAATGTTTCTCTTGTTTTCCTTACTGGGATTTTTGCTCACCCTTTCTTTTGATGTATGCTCCCAGGTTATGTGATGCAGTAATGAACCTAGGATGAACATGAGGAAAAGCCTTTCAAGTGTTTTAGAAGAATGTTTTATGTTTTTATATTTAAAGTTCCTGGTTTCCAAGACACTAAACCTTAAAGATCCTCGGTTTTGTAAAATGTAATGAAAGTTTATGTGATAAAGAGGCGGGATGATATAGTTGGTATCAAAGGATGGTTTAGTTATTTGTGGAAATTAGGATATGAAAAATCTAGGAAGAACCCTATAGAAAAGTTTAAATATAGGAAATCTTCCTGGTATTTTGGTGAGTATTGAGTAAGGGGTTTCCAAGCAAATACATCCCTGTCTGGATACGAGCAGGTAGAGGTGGCTCTGGCACAGATATACATAGGGGTAAAACCTGAATACACCGCTTTGAGCTATACTCGAACGGGAACTGGTACACGACAACGGGCCTTGCTGCACTCTTGGTTACGACACTCTCGGGGGATATGCTTTGGTAAATTCATAAGCTTAGTATGAACCATTATTAAAGGAACAAGGATAAAACAAAATAAAGATTCACATAAGAATATATGATCATGGATAACCTAGATTGGAACCTAGGGGATCACAAGTTAGGATATACTTTTATACTACATGTTTATCCTTTTATGCTTAAAGTTTCCTTTTCATGATTATTAGCTAAGTAAATAAGCCCCTAATTATAGTTTCTTTTCTTAGTTAATGGCAGGAAATGGAAGAACATGTCCCAAAAACCAATGTGATAGGAAATGCGACGATTGTCGTATTAATACGACAGAGGTGATTAGGGGATTAAAAGATGATTATTATTTTGGAATACGTTCACTATTTTAGGGACCCTATATGATCGAGGTAAATAGATTACTACGGTATTTTCATTGAGGAGTAAGGTTGACTTATATTTTGAAGAATCGATGAATTTATGGTGGACTTATAGTAATTTAGGTTACTTATGGGAATGATTAACCTATCTTGGGTAAAATATGTTTAGTTTAGATAATTTTGTTATAAGATGTTAGGAGTGGTTGATGTTGTTTGGAGATGAACAATGAAGTTTATTTTGGAAGACTATGTTATCAAATCCTTCTTGTATTTGGGTTTCAATCTTAGTTTGGTTTATTTTGAGGAATTTTAAGGACCGTTATTTATGGGATGGTCTATGATGAACTTTGGGTATTACCATAGAACATTGAAGATTTAAAATTAGTTTCCATTCCTATCGGATTCTTACTTTTTGAAGAGTTTTTTAACCTTACCCTTTTTTTTGGGATAATGTTTAAAGATAGAAGAAATAGATAGTTAATCTTTTGTGGATTATGTGGTTCTCTAGAAGATGATTCTTGTGTTTTGATGAGACCAAGTAGTTTTGAATGCTCATCGTTTGGGAGAAAAGATTAGTTTTGGTAGAAACCTATTAAAGGGTAAAACTCTACATGAAGGTAGATATATTTCCTTATGTTTTTGTTCTATGTTGTAAATGAATTCCTCAAAATTATGAAAAGGAATGTAAAACAAACACGTTGTTGGTTTACGTTTCCTACTAGGTAATCAAAGATCGTTTACACACATCATAAGTTTGGGATTTTCTTATGGTTAACTTTCTCCTAATCATGTTCTCTGTCACCCTCCCTCAGAACTTGACCCTTTGTTTTCTCCTCCATGTCCATGTTTTCCTACATGGAATCCTAGTGTGGGCTAACTCGGGTGACATTCATACTTCCCTTTCTTTATTTTAAAGTAATAGTTTTACTGACTCCTTTTCTGATGTGGGACTTTCAATGAAATTTCAAAACCTAATTTTAAAAAATTGCGAGGACGCAATTTCTTAAGGGGGGAAGATTGTAACAACCCGAAATTTTGAATAAATCTTGTTTCCTAATTTTATGTGTTATTTTATTTTTATACTCAACAAAAATGTTTCATTTGATAAAATGAGTATAATTAAAATGATACTGTTGGTTTTTGACTGTTATATGACCATTGGTCAATATGACCACTAGAAACTAAACGTTTTGATTATTGTCTCTAAATACAAGTAATCGTGGTTAATTAATATAGAAAGAAGATTTGATGGCCTCACCCAGTAGTCTTGGACCAATCGAAGCCCATCTAACAGAACTTGGGAAGGAGCTAGCACCACTAGGCTTTGCTCTGGACCAAACCCAAGCTGAACTTCATCGTATAAAGCTAGAATGGGATCGCCTTCGCGAGAAGTTCAAACTGATAGAAATTACTACTCGTGTGATGTTGGCCGAGCCTCCCTCAGATTCTCTCACCTTAGCACACCTTACACTTAGGTCCTATGCTGGTGTGATAAGGGGTTATGTAAGGAGACCGTAACTGCATTGTGTAATCCTTTGTTTTAAATAAAAATTGGGATTTCCTCTTATGATGAAGTTTATAAATTTTCAAATGACAGGATAAATATAGTATGCATATTTTTGAGGAATTTTAGAAAAAAGGATATTTTAAAAATGGTTGTGTAAACCTTAAATAATTAAAAATGTGTAATGATTTTCAAAAAATGGTCTTCTACAATTATGTTCAGTACGAAATTTAGAGTCTAATAAGATCAACATAATTTTTGATGAATAGTAAATTATGAATAGTGATTTTATGATTAGGATTAGTAATGTGTCCAAATGGATTAGTAATCTCACTTAAAGAAAGTATTAATATAATCTAGGCACCTTGATTAAGTAATGTGATTCAATAAAATGGTTAAATAACGGTTTCATAAATTATTATTCAAGTATTAGTTTTTTCTGGTGAATAGTGTTTTTTAATTAAAAATTTAATTAAAAATATTTAGATAATTATTTTTATAAAACGGATTTCATTTTTGAACTCAGAGCACCGATATTATGCTATTGTAATTTTTGGGGGTTTTTTTCTGAAAAAAAATGAATTTTTGGTGAATAGTGTTTTTATTTAAAAATTAAATTAAAAATATTTAGAAAATTATTTTTATAAAATGGAGTTCATATTTTTAATCAGAGCGTTGATTTTTGGTTAAGGTGAAATTTTGGGATTATTCTGAGAAAGTTGAATTTTCGATGAATAGTGAAAATACAGTTTTTAAGTTACGGGTGTTTAATGACATCATTAAATGATGTATTAAGTTTTTAATCAATATGTTAGAATTATGAATAGTGATATAAGGTATGAGGTGTCCCAAGTGGCCAATACCATGGGAAAATACCATGAGAAAGCCCATGGTTTTTCCAAAACCACTAATGAGGTGTCCCTTTGCCATTAATGCCTTGTCCCCTCATTTTCCCTATAAATACCAAGCCATCCTCTCATCCATTAGACTCCCCACTCTCCCCAAACGAAGTTATGGTCTCATTACCTCCCAAGGATTCCTCCCATGGTGCCCCCAAGCCCTCAAGTTCCCAACCATTGAGTTTTAAGAGTTATGTTTTAAGGTAAGGGATCCGACCTCTCTCTTTCATTTCAAGTAATCTCTTTTATGACATTGCTTTTATGCTCCATGTTCTTATGTTGGAGTATGTTCTTTTATACTCCTCTTACTGCCCTTTTCATGTACATATAATGAGAGAACCCCTCTTACTCTCATTATTTCGTTTTATGATGTTTTAAGTGACGCCGTTAGGCTGCCGAAATTTTTGTAACGGATTCTTTCTCCCTTCTCATTTTTCAAGATCTATTTTCATGTAAAGTATTTCAAGTTACTTTTTATTATGTTGGGGTATGATCTCTAAATTTATCATACTGATCTTTTATGATCATATGATGAGAGACCCCATTTGATCTCTTCCATTCAGTATTTTGAAGTTTTAATTGGCGCCGTTAGGCTGCCGAATTTTTAAGCGGTTCTTCACCCTTCTCGTTTTGAAGTTCTACTTTCATGTAAATTCTTTCAAGTACCTTTTTTTTATGTTGGGGTATGATCTCTATATCTATCATACTGGACTCCTATGTTCATATTATGAGATACCCCATTTGATCTCTTCAATTCATTATTTTTAAGTTTTAAGTGGCGCCGTTAGGCTGCCGAATTTTTTTAGGGGATTCTTTCACCCTTCTCATTCTTTTCAAAGTTCTACTTTCATGTCAAGTATTTCAAGTTATTTTTTAATTATGTTGGGGAATAATCTCTATATCTATCACACTGAACTCTTATGTTCACATGATGAGAGACCCTACTTGATCTTTTCAAATCATTTTTTTTGAAGTTTAAGTAACGCCGTTAGGCTGCCGAACTTTCATAAGAGAAATCTAATTTTTGTCTTCCTTCCATGTTTTTCATTTCAAATGGTATGTCCTTGAAATTTCATTACCATGATCATTTATACTTCTTATTCTGTCCATATACTGTTTTATGGGTCATTTATGAATGTTTGACCCATTTTCCCTCTCTTTTTAATGTCTTCTAAAACCTCGTAACCTAGCCGTTATGCTGCAGAATTTCCGTCTCAAAATGTCTCTCTTTTTCTAAATTTCTTTTATATTATTAAGTGAATACTCAAATTTCTTTCTTCTAAAGGGGTATTCACATATATACCCAAATGTTCTATTTTAAATTCTGGTATTTACATACATGATACCCACCTTCCTTTTCAGTGGGTTTTAAAGTGACGTAAAGATCATGTCTTTAAAGCAGTTTTTATAACTTTGTGATTATGAAATGAAACCCATTTATTTTATGCTATATGGGTTATTTATGAAATGTTTGATGATGATATATGTGGCTCACATGATAACAAAGTCAAATTTAAGGGTGCGCCCTGATAGCGCTCCAATGCGTTGGGTAATGATGTAACCACTAGAGATTACAATTTTCACGATACCTTGGTAAATAACCTTGGTAATTTTCAAATGACACCTTGGGGATGGACCTTGGTGATATGTTCATGATTGTCTATGTTAAATGATGTAGCCACATTTTCAAGTTATGAAAAATGTTATTTTTATTATGATATGCCTCCTTATTTCATTCTCATGCCTTAAAGTTCTTTTTCATGACCTTATTGAAGTATCTCAAGTTCACATGTAAAATGTTTCTCTTGTTTTCCTTACTGGGATTTTTGCTCACCCTTTCTTTTGATGTATGCTCCCAGGTTATGTGATGCAGTAATGAACCTAGGATGAACATGAGGAGAATCCTTTCAAGTGTTTTAGAAGAATGTTTTATGTTTTCATGTTTAAAGTTCCTGGTTTCCAAGATACTAAACCTTAAAGATCCTCGGTTTTGTAAAATGTAATTAAAGTTTATGTGATAAAGAGGCGGGATGCTATAATACCTGCTTTAACTCCATGCTAGAAGATTAAAAATAATATATTGGATGTAACCCAATCTATCCACTGATCTAGTAAATATGTTACTAGAAAACCTCATAGCATCATGTATACATGTGACTCAAATCCATAGGCCCCAAGTATGTTATCCTACTTATAAATCTCTTGTCATCAAGTATACCACTAACTGGCCAATTAGGCATTGCGCATGATTCTCATAAGTTAACTAGTAATTGAGTTTAAAAATCAAATAGGAATCGATAAACCTGATACTTGGATTCCATGAATCGATTTCATCTTCAGCACGAAGTACCATGGAATCATCATATATCCGCCCTTTCTTGAATTCATCATCATCATTATCGTAAGCCATGAACTCCCCCCCCCCTCTAAGGGGTACACATCACATGAATTTCAACCTATTTTGAGCACAAATAACGATACCTTTAACAGAAAGGTAACATAAAGAACTAGGTAGAAAAAACAAAGAAATCATATATACTAAGAAATAATAAGCAACATAAAAACATGTGATCAACATCAAACTTGGAAAAATAAACTACAACAATATTCATGGAATCAAGCATCATAGATAGGTCTCACAGGCTACATACACACATGTAATCACAATAAAGAAAGGTCATCAAATTATGAAAACATAAGAACTATATCAAGGGAAAGAAGTGCACATTATATTCCCATAAGGTAAGGAACTTCCTACCTTAATATTTTCGATGTTATCTCTAAGGATCATTAAATAATTATCACTCGAACCACATCTACTTATTTATTGGATCAAACCAATCACTAATGATTCCAATAACATATTATTTTATTTTATTTTCAAATAAATTAAATACACCACATGTGATAATTGATTCTCCCTCCTAGATAATAAAAAATAATCATGATAATTCCATATTATCCTTCTTGATAATTCTATATTATTTCATTGAGAACAATTTTAATTCATCACGTGATAATAATTTCTCCCCCTAGAATAATCTAAGATAGAAAATTATTATTATTATTATTAATTTCTATAATTTTGATTTATTATCATTTTTAAGAGTCTTTTTTATTTTTATAGTTGAAATAGAAGAATTAGATTAACTTTCTCTCATGATAAAGAGGAAAATGAATGTAAATCCCAACATGAAATTATTCCTCTAAAACACTGCCCGAGAAAAAGGAATGAGGGTGAAGGTTATGCCACATTTATAAACCGTAATAATGGTTCATATAGATCCAAGTAGGATTCATAGATCTCACACAATGGAATTTTTTGGCTACTTAGACTCAAAGGGATCACCTAAAAGAAGGACTCAAGGGTTCAAATATTTTATAAGAATGCAATTTGTGTATAGATCCATGGTATTAAAAAACAAAATAAATTAACATTTAAAATTTTGTTTTAATGGAATATTGAATTTAGAACACATATAATATTTTATAAATTAATTACAACCTTTTAATGAGTCAAGGGTATTAATTTCATTGATTTTTTGGATTTTTAAATCATTGAAACATGTTGCATATGTGTTCTGTGGAAGGAGTAAAAAAGGAATTTTAAAATATTCCTGCTAAAAAGGAAACTACATAAGGGTAACATGGTGTTACACTCTCTTAAGTTTCTGATAAGGGTAATAACATACACTTACACCCCCTAGTGTACACTCTAGGTTACCCTTACATAGCCATTAGAATTTATGTTTTACCCTTATGTTGAGGAGGAACTACCCTTAAACAGCTCCTATTTACCCTTAAAAATAATTTTGAAAAAATAAGTTACTCTTACATAGTAGTAGGTTACCCTTACACAACCTTTATAAAACCAGTATTACCATTATGTAGTGTCTAATTTACCCATACGTACCCTCTAAAAATCCTTTCTTATCCCTACACAACACTCTGGTTACCCTTACGTAGCATAGTACTACCCTTATGTAGTGACTTAAGTACCCTCACACAGTTCATATACATAGGGATTTTCCCTTAAAAAATATATAGAAAAATGAATTTACATTCACAAAAATTCTTCATTACCCTTACACAACTCATGAAAAATAGGAGTCACCCTTACAAAACTCACCAAAAACCTCCCTGTATAAGGGTTGAGGCTGTGTAACACCTCGAGTTTTTATGAATTATTTTTTCTCAAAAATATTAAATTTAATTCATAGATTATTATACATATGACACTAATTTAATATTATGTTATATGCAATGAAGTTTTAAGATTGTGTTACACATAACACTTGATAAGCTTGCATTACACATGAAACCGAGTTTTATCAAAACCATGATAAACACAACCATTATAACATAGCCATTATTCTTAGTGATATTAACAGTAAAAAATAATTTTTATATATTAACTATAATGTTTTTATATAAAGGAAACATATTTATAAAAAAGTACCTAATTTTTTTATATTCTATACATGTTTTAAAAAATTACCTTCTCAAAAATGATATTTATTTATTTTGTAAACACTAATCAAATTATTTTTTTCAAAATTTTAGAAAATTAACTTTTTGAAATAAAATTAATTTAGGAAATCATCATGTCAATATTATGTAATGGTGAATTTTTTGGATTTTTCTAAAAAGTTTTATTTTTTGTTGAATAGTGAAAAATACTGAATTTTAATTGAAAACTACCATTTTGTTAAATTAATTTATAAAATTAAATTATATTTAAACTTTCTTTTAAAGTAAAATTAGATAAATTATACATCTAATAATCTAAATTAGGTCATTTAAATCAATTTTATATTTAATTTTGGTAGAAAAACTTTGTAAAATTTTAAACATTTTATCTTTAAAACCATGATTTCTTATTGCATCTATATGATTAATTTTAAATTAAATTTCATAAATTATGTGAATGTAATTTGAAAATATATATTCCTTATTTTTAATTAGAATAATTTATATTATCTAATTATTTCAACTTAATTTTTGACCAAAATTAATAGTAAAAACAGTAAATATTATTTATCATGGTTAAGGTGAAAAAAGATTTACCAGTAGTTAAGAAAAAAAGATAAGGGTTAAACTGACCTATAATATTGTATAAAATCTATTATATGGAAATATTTCAACCATATATTTTCTAGTATCTATAATCTTTCATTTTTTAACCCTGTGGAGTGATAAAACTTTGGTTACACTTTTTATTTTCAAAACATTATAAGTGTGTCACTCACCTCACTTATTTAAGGCCACCCTCTTATATCTTATTCAAACATTAAATACCTTTTTTTAATACCATTTCCTACCAAAATCATTTTCTAACTACCTTTCTCCCAACCTATAATCCTTAGTTTGGATAGAAATCCTACCTAGTAAGGAATTTGGTGGAAACCTAAGGAGGATACCCAAAGAAGAGATGATATTCATCAATGAGTGTTTTTGTTTTATTTCTTCCTCCATATCCTTCAATTATTTTTATAACATGGTGATTTAATAATCTCAATAACTTAAATATACTTATATGTTGTTATATTAAGGGAATTATCTACAACCATCTCCACTTCCATCAAATGGGATAGAAAATCATCATTTGTGTGTATAGTGGACTGCCGCCTTGAAAACTGATGTCATTCTTTATTCCATTCACACCTCTCAAGGATGTAAATAATGATATATTTATTGTTTATATATGATATTTTTGATATTATTATAATTATGGAATAATTATATCACACATACCCTCATACTCTCCATTTTGTGGGAATATGATAACATCACTTGTCTGTGTACGACATACTACCACCTCTCAAAGTAATGTGATTCATTCACGCTTTATAAGGAATATAATAAGTATCAGTTTATTGATAATATGTGATATATATGAAATAAAAATGATTGATTAATTATAATATATCATTTAACTTTCTTTCATTCAATCTGATAATAAAATGGAAACAATGTTCATCTATACGTATGACCTACCATCTCTATGAACATAGGATTTCATTTTCTATCACTAAATTTAATGGATTAATATAAATGAATATAATATATATATATATATATTATATTTATATCATATTTAAAATTTATGTGATGATTAATTCTTTATTAAATTAATAGGACCAAAAATGAAAAATCAAAATATATATGAGAAACAAAGCGGTTATTACTCGAAACATAACATTACCATGGAATTGTTAATAAACATATAATAAAAGGTCATAAAAAATAATATATGGTATGATATATATAAATATTTTTATATAATAGGTGTATTATAAATATATATTTATTATACAAGTAGTTTTAATGTGTATGAAGGAAGTTAAGACTTAAGGTAAATGGGTTTCTAGTCTCTCTTTTATTTCTAAGAGACATATGAAAATTCACCATTCGTTTATTTTGTGTGGTGTATATATTTACCCTTTGAAATTTTTTATCATGAATAACTTAATTTTAATGATATTTAATGGTTCATTTTATGTTATTATTTATTATGAAATACAATTCAAAATATTAACTAAGTAATAATGGATTTTTGTCCTACTTTGGATTATTTTATAGGTACATTATGTTATTCACTGATATTATTTCACAAGGTGTATATAAAGACCTTTTTATATATAATATCGTGAATTTATTAATCCTTAAGATATTTTAATTTTAATTTTCTGTTATTCTTTCATGGGGTTTATGATTCAAAGATACCATTGTGCTAATGATTCTATATTTCAATCTAATCATTTATCAGGATTGTTTATGATTATGTTTCCAATGATAAAATATTATGACACATATCTCAAGAAACTCATAAATTTTATTCTGCTATGGTTATTCATTATATTCTTATTTAATAGTTCCATTTCCCACTCTTTGGGACTTAAAATAACTGAGAAAATGGTTTTATTAAAATCCATCATTATTTCTCTCTTCAGTCAGAAATATACTCTTTTTTTATAAAACCATGTTTTGTAAAAATGTTTTCAAAAAAGTTTTATTAATATAATATTAGTTTTGAAAGATATTTTTACCCATGTTTTACTATTTAAAAAATAAAATTGAAAGAAAAATTCATTTATTTTTTCAAATAATGTTCTTTTGGATTTTACAAAAAATGTGAAAGGAATCTTTTTTTTAATGTGTATGAAATGAAAAAAACTTCTTATCATAATGACCATTATATTATTTGAATATTAGTTTATATGTTTTTCAAGCTTAATTTAATATAATTTTTATAATTTTTTTTTATTTTAAAGAAGTTGTTTTTCAAATAAATATTTATATTTTCCTCAAGAAATGTTTTAAATGATTTTTAAAGATTAATTTACATATATTCAAGGTTATTTTCAAAGAAATGGGTTTTTAAAAATGTTTTATGTTTTGAAATTTTATTTTTAAAGAACATCTATTTTCCTAAATAAATTTTTAAAATGATCGATAAAATTCATTTTCCATATAAGATGGCACCCAATGATGTTACCTAAGGCTTAATGGGGATATAGTACAAGGATATCATTATTATTATTTATCTTAATGGTTTACGTTTATGATGGAATGATGTTTATGAAAACCATTTATCTTCCATGGGTTATACCATGATAAAATTATTATGAGACCCACTTATTTTTCCATGGGTTATGTTATTGTAAAATTATTATAATACATGTGTCTTTTCCATAGGTGATAATATGATGAAATACTTATGTGACCCATTTCATTTCAGGGGTTATTATATAATGAATATTTTATGATATTGTGGAACACATAAATATGGTTTTCATCATGAGATGGGTGGGACCTATGTCTCCCTCCAATGAAATTGGTAAAGATTTATATCTCATGAGATAGATTTGACTAGAATGGGGACTGAACCTAGCTTAGTAAGAGACTTTTTCCGTTATGATGGTTTAGGGAGTGAACCTTGACTACTATGATGGTTTGGTGAGTGAACACATACCATTTTTATATACTTTACAGTGATCCTTGACTACTATGGAAATGATTTTCTATGATTATGTGTATGCCACAATTAAATGTCTTATGTTAATGTTATACTCTCATTGCACATGTTCTTTGATTCCATTATGACTAATGCCTTATGAAATTCCAATATTTATTCCCTAACTAAACATTATGATCTCTGATATGAAGGGTAAGGTTTTTAAATGTTATGATCATGTTCATATACCCTAATGTTAATGGTAGGCCTACTTATCTCCTTTGTTTACCTTTTATAAGAATTCCATAACACCCTTTATTATGTTTCCTTTACCCAAGTTATGGAGAAATATATTACATATGATATGTCTAAGAAGGTGATAGTTAAGAAGATCATAGTGGGAGATGATGTAGTTTACCTATGGACTAGTTTTTTTGTTTCTAAGTTATCAAATACATTAAAACTATTACAATCTTTAGGTATATGTTTGTGTAATGTAATGAATCTTCATCAATAGTGATATAATATCTATGTATGATGATCTTGGGTCCCTATAGATGGTATAAAAGGATTGGTTTAATTAAACTTTGGAAATTAGTATGAGAAAACCTTAGTGAGATCCCAAAGTATATGTCTAATGATAATCCTAAGTATGAGTAAATGTATAGAAAAATGTTCTGGAATTTTTGAAAGGGATAGAGTGAGTTGTTTCCACGAAATTTTAACCATTTTTGGATACTAAAAGTGTATGTGGCTCTATAATAGAGGTTCCTAAAGGTAATTACTTCAAAAATTACACATTGATCTAGAATTGATCATCACCTCATGCATGATAATAGGCCTTTATTTACACCTGGTCTGACACTCCTAGGGGATAAAATTTGGAAATTCACAAACACTATAGGAACAATCATGAAGGATTTAAATAGTTGATAACCATGAATGGCCTAGGATAAACCTAAGGTGTCATAGATTAAAAAAACTCATGATTTATACATCCGATTATCATTTTTTTCATGATTATTTAGTCCCTAATCATGATTATTGTTTATTACGCTACTATTATTTGTTTTAGTAAATGGATAGAACCTAAAGGAACCATGTTATTGATAATTTTGATAGAAAATACAATGATTTTCCTCATGAGAATCCAAACATTATGGGGGTTGGAATGTACAATCTTGTTGTTATGCTCAAACACATTTCTCAATCTATGAATCATGATGGACTTCCAAATGAACCAAAGAGAGAACAAAATTCTATTGAGTTCTTTATAAGGCAATTTCCACCTTCTTTAAGTGGGTCTTCTGATCCATTATTTTCTAAAAAATGGATTAGCACCAGTGAAAAGATATTTTATATTCACTAGTATCCATAATATTAAAGATTATTTTTGGTTATCTCCTGTTTAGATGTGAACCAGATCAATGGTTGACTCTTATAAATAATATGATTGAACAAGATGAAATTGACTTTTATTGGGATGATTTAAATAACATATTTTTCAATAAGTAATTTCCTCATATTATTGAAAGAAATATGTAGAAGGAGTTCATTATGGTAAAGAAAATGGATAACTAATCCTTTGGTACCTATGAGGAAAATTTTACAATACTGAGGTACGCTTATGGTATTATCATCTAACTTGAAAGAAAGGTTGATTGATTCTTTATTAGATTAAAACCAGGTCTCTAAAGGGAGTTAGCCATAAGATACTTCATTATATATGAAGATATTGTTTGATGTGATATCAATGTGGAAATAGAGGTTGTAGTTATGTATCAATTACATTGTTTTGATAAGAAGATGAAAATATAATTCAAAGGAAAATCTACAAACCATAGAGAGAATAATATGAGCATTCCTTTATTATAAAATTATGGGAAGAAGCATAAAAGAAATTGTCTTAAGGGGACTAGAAAATTTTTTAATTGTGGAAGGGAAGGTCATCAAGAAATTGATTTATGAAGTGATGGGAATTAGTTATGTAATGATTAAAATAGATAGAAAGCTACACAAAATATGCCAACCACACTCCAGTGTTTCAAATGCAATAAGTATGGTAATTATGATTACCAATTCCCAAATATAAATTTTAATTATGATGATTAACATAAGTAACCTCTTATGATAATATAAAAATGTTAATCTCATTTGATCACCATATCTAATGAGGGGTGTGATAATGATATAGTGAATGGTACACTCACTATCAACTCTAGATATTATAATGTCTTATTTGACTATAGATCTACCCATTCTTTTATATTTTAAGAATTTTATAAGGTTATAAAGATGAAACCATAATGATTAGATATATAATTAGTAGTGAAAATACCTAATGGTATGATGATCACATCTTATGTCTATGACTCCCCTTGGTTTGATATTGGCAAGAATTTGGTTATTAAAAATATTTTCATTCTTCCTTTTATTGATTTTGATGTTATAGTTGGAATGAATTGGATTTATATAGATAAGTACCACATCAATTTTTGAGGAAGGGGAGTCACGTTTGATATTCTAAATGAACCTATGATTGTATATCAATGCGACGATAAGTAGGAACTTTTGATGGAGATCACATCTATTGTATAGGTCTTAATTCCAATTAAAAATGGGTGTTTATCTACGATGGTTAGGGAGAAACTTGACATCAATGGTATACCAATTGTGTAGGAATTTATTGATGTCTATCAGAAAGAGTTTCCTTGCCATCCACTAAAATGTGAAGTTTAGTTTTCAATAGAACACATACCTAGTTCCATACCAATTTCAATGGCTCCCTATAGAATGGTCTCGATTGAGTTTTAGTAATTGAATAAGAAAATTCAGTAGAACCTTGAAAAGGGATTCATTTGACCAATTGATTCACCTTAGGGAACACCTATTAATTTTTTTAAAATGAAATATGGATATATGCAACTCTACCTTTATTATCATAAGTTAAAAAATATTAAAATCAAGAATGAGTATCCTATTATTGGTATTGATGAGTTGTTTGATCAACTGTGTGGGGATCAATACTTTTCCAAGAGTGACCTTTTTTCTATATATCATCAATTGAGGGTCAATAAGGATGATATACCCCATATGATATTTCATAAAATGTTTGAAAACTATGAATATGTAGTGATACCATTTGGTCTTACAAATTCTCCCACTATCTTCATGGATTTAATGAATAAAGTCTTTATAGATTACCTTGATCAGTTTAAGGTATTATTTATAGATTATATTCTTATCTATTCAAAGATAAAGAAAGATCACGATGACTACTTACTAATTGTACTAAAAAACATGTGGAAGGATAAACTATATGAAAAATTTATAAAGTGTGAATTTTGGATGAAAAAGGTTTCATTTTTGGATCATATAATCTCAAGAGAGGGCATGTCGGTAGATCTATTAAAAGAATCAGGATTTTAAATGTTGTCCTAGACTAAGCATTATGATTGAGATCCATAGTTTTCATGGTTTATCAGGATAATACTGATTTTTTGTGGATAATTTCTCATGAATATCTAATCCTATGACTAAGTTAACTTGTAAAGGAGCCATGTTCCTTTGGACAGATGAATGTGAGGGAAATTTCAAGGAACTAAAAAGAAGATTAGTTAGCAGACTTGTGCTTACATTTAATTGTAGTGGATAAGGGTTTTTAATCTATAGTGATGAATCCAAGAAGTTATTGGGTTGTGTTGTTATGTATAGTGACATGTTGTATCTTATGCCACAAGAAAATTGAATATTTATGAGAAAAATTAACCATATAATGATTTAGAGTTAGATGTGGTAATTTTTTTATTAAAGATATTAAGTAATTATCATTATGGAGAAAAGTGTGAAATATATACTGATCATAAAAGTTTGAAGTATATATTCACATAAAAGGATTTTAATATGTTCCATATAAGATCGTTAGAGTTGATTAATGATTATTACTACTTAATACATTACCACCTTGGGAAAGAGAACAAACTAACCAATGATTTGAGTTGAAAGGATCATTCTAACATATCCATGATGAGGATTACAAAATATCCAATATTTATGGATTTTCCAAGGATGGAACTTCAAATCTAGAATGAAGGGAAAAAATATTATCTTGATCAATTGAATTTTCAACCATATATCAAAGTGAAGATTAAAGAGGCCTAGAAGAAATATGTAGAGCTATAAAAGAAGGTTGTAAGTATTCATGAGTTTAACCTTGATCATGATGGAATGATACGGTTCAAGAACCCTGTTTTCATTCTATCTATACCAGTTTTGAAGAAGTGGTTATTAGAATAAGCTCATTTCTCTTAATTCTATATTCATTTGGGAAGTATGAAGATCTATATAGATTTTAAAAAGTATTTATAGTGGGATGGTATGTAGAGAAATGTCATAGAGTTTGTATCTCAGTGATTGGTATGTCAGCAAGCTATGGTTGAAAGACAAAATGTTAAGGGGATGTTACATCCAGTAACCATAAAAGAATTAAAATATAAATACATCACCATGTAGTTTTTCATTAGACTCCCCAAAATGTCTAAAATACATAATAATATATGGGTTGTATTTGATCTCCTTATTGTGTCTCCACACTTAATCCCTATTAGAGAAGACTTTTCTCTGGATCATCTCTCTAGAATATACATTAAGGAAGTGGTAAGTTTTCATGGAATACCACATTTCATTGTTTCTAATTGGGATTGAATGTTTACCTCAATGTTATGGTGAAGTATTCAGTGATATCTTGATATGAAGTTTAGTTTTAGTACTGTGTATCAACCTAAAAAGATGGTTAGTTTGAGAGAACAATTCAAAACATATAGGATATATTGAGATCAATATATTTGTATTTAAATGGTAGTTGGGATAAATAACTTCATATAGTTGAGTTTTCTTACAAAAATAGATTTCACTGAACCATTTAGATGGATCCTTATAAAACCTTTATAGAAAGAAATGTAGAGCCCCAACATTCTAGAATTAATTTGGAGAAGGAAATCTATTGGGACCTGAGATAACTGATGAAATGGAAGAGAATTTCAAACCCATTCAGCAACATATCAAGGAAAATCAGTTTCTATAGAAAATTTATGTTGATAATCCTCATAATGATATATAATTTGAAGTTGGTGACATAGTGTTTCTAATAATTTATCCATGGAAGAAGGTTAAGAGATTTTGGAAGAAATGGAAACTAATCCCTAGGTATGTTGGTCCCTTTGTAATTATTAATCATATTAAGGTGGCATCATATCAACTATAACTTCCACCAAACCTCTCTCAAGACCATGATGTGTTTCATGTACCTCTCCAAAGGAAGTACATACCTGACCATTCACATGTACTGAATATAGAAGTCATACCACTTGAGAAATATCTTTCTTTTGAGGAACAACTGAAGGAGATTTATATCATATAGAGAAAGTTATATGAAATAATACCACTCCTCTAGTCAAATTTTTGTGGTGATACCACCAGTTTTAGTAAACTATATGGGAATATGAGGATATGATCAGGCAGAAGTATCTTCATTTTTTTGTATCATAGTGATGAATTTCAAGGAAGAAATTCATTTTAAGGGGGTAAAATGTAACACCCTGAGTTTTAATGAATTGTTTTTTCTTGAATAAAATAAATTTATTTGATATGTTATGTTACACATGACACCAAGTTAATATTGTGTTGCACACAACACCATTTTAATCTTGCGCAACATGAAACACTGGGTTTTCTTACATTACACACGACACTGAGTTTTAACAAAATCATAATATATTATTTAAACATGACCATTATAGCCTAGAAATTAAAATTGTCATTATGAATATTAAGAAATAATATTTAAATATTAATTATAATGGTTTTACATAAAGGAAACATATTTATAGAAAATGTACTGAATTTTCTGTAAAGCCTTTATATTCTTCGAAAATACTATCTTCTCAAAAAATGATTTTTATTTATTTTGTGAACATTAATAAAATTACTTTTTCCCTATTTTAGAACATGAATTTTATAAAATAAAATTAATTTTTTAAATCATCATGTCAAAAATATATTGGATGATTTTTTTGGATTTTTCCAAAAAGTTTCATTTTTTGATAAATTTTGAAAAATACTGAATTTTAATTGAAAACTTATTTTTTTAATTTATTTATAATATTAAATTATATTTTAAATTGGTTTTAATTTTAAATTACTTAAAATTTACTTCCCATAATCTATTTTAGGTCATTTAAATCAATTTAATATTGAATTTTGATATAAAACCATTGTAAACTTTTGAACATTTTAACATTAAAAAATCTATTTCTCGTTGCGTTTGTGAGATTAATTTTAAATTAATTTTTACCAATTATGTAAATGTAATTTGAAAAAATGGATTCAATATTTTTAATCATATTAATTTATATTATCTCATTATATCAAATTTATTTTTTTACCAAAATGAATAGTAAGAACAATAAAAATTATTTACCATTGTTAAGGTAAAAATAGATTTACCAGGGGGTTAAACTAAACAATAAGGGTTATAATGACCTATAAACTTGTATAAAAAATATTTTATGGAAATATTTACACCTTATATCTTATATTATTTAAAATTTTCTATTTGGGAACATTGTTTCATGAAAAAAACGTGGGTACACCTTTTTATTTTCAAAAGACTACATGTGTTCCACTCACCTCACTTATAAAAGGCCACACCTATCCCTATTCTTAACACATTCAAACCTATTTGTTTCAGAAAAAACCTACCCAAATCACTACCCAAATTACATCCTATAATCCTATAATATTTATTTTTTATATAAATATAACCTAGGAAGGCTTTTGGTGCAAACCTAAGGGGGATGACTGAAGAAGAGGTAACGTTCATCAATGAGCATTTTTGTTTTATTTATTCCTCAATATATTTAAATTTTTATTATACTATTATTATATAATAACCTCAGTATATTAAAAATACTTATATATTTCTATGTTAATGGGATTACCTCAAACAATCTCTACTTCCAACAAATGGGTTACAAAATCATTAATCGTGTGTACGGTAGACTACGACCTTACAAAAAATATCATTTGTTCTTACATTTACACCTACCATGAATGTATATAATGATGGATTTTTTTTATATATTATATTTTTTATATCATTATATTTATTGAATTATTATATCACACATAACTTCATGCTCTCCATTTTATGGGAATATTATAACGTCACTCATGTGTACAGTGGACTACAGCCTCATGAAGCAATGTGATTCGTTCACACATTACATGAAAGGTAATAAGGATGGTTTTAATGAAATTATATGATATATATTACATAAAAATTATTATTTAACGATAATATATAGTTTAAATTTATTTATTTCAATCCGTTAAGGAAATGGAAACAAATTTCATGTGTACATACGACCTACTGTCTCCATGAACAATGTGTTTCATTTTCCATCACTAAATTTTATGGTTTACTATAACAAAATATATAATAAATATATATGATATTTATATCGTGGTTAAAATTAAGTGTATTATTAAATAATTATCAAAGTAATAGAACCAAAAATTAAAAAATGAAAACATATACGAGAAACATATCAGTTATTACCCAAAACATAACTCTAACTTAAAATTGTTAATAAACGGGTAATAAAAGGTCATAAGAAAATAATATATTGTGTGATATAAATAAATATTTTTAAATTAAATTTTTATAATTGTCTCATATTTATTATATAATAGGTTTGAGTGTGTACAACAGAAATCATGACTTAAGGTAAAAGATTTTCAGTCTCTCTTTTATTTCTAAGAGACATATGAAAATTAACTACTCATTTATTTTGTGTGGTGTATATACTAAACATTTAAAATTTTATATCCTTAATATATTCCTTATAATTATATTAAATGTTTAATTCAATTTTATTCTTTATTTTTTCTTACGATTAAAAAGATTAATAAAGTGGTAAGGTATTTTTGTCTCAATTTGACTTCATTGAGATGCACATTATGTTATATAGCTATATTCTTTCACGATATATATATACATCCCATTTAAAATATAATATAATTAATTTAATTATATTAATTATATTTTAAGTTGCATTTTTTATTCTTTCATGGGTATTATGATTCAAAGAAACCAAAGTGGTAATGATTTTATGTTACACTGTCATTGTTTATCAGGATTGTTTATGATTATATTTACAACGATAAACTTTTATGATCCATATCTAATTAAAATCATGAATTTTATGATCCTATAGTTATTCATGAAATTTTCAAGAAATATTACCATTTTCCAAATCTTTGGTACTTTAAATAATTGATAATTCTTTAAGAAAATTATACTTTATTTATCTCTTTAGTCAGAAATTTGTTTTCTTTCAAAAAAATGATTTATAAATATGTTCTCAATTTTTTTATTATTCTCCTATTATTTTTAATATAAAATTTTACCCATGTTTTACTTTTCACAATATTTTTTAAAATAACTTTCATGTTGTTTTCCAAACAATCACTATTTTGATTTTGCTAAAAATATAAAATACATCTCATTTTTAACATGTAAAAAATGAATGAAACTTTGCATCATCATGACTGTGATTATCTTTGAAGATTAATTTATATTTTTTCAATATTATTTTTAAATAAAAACTTTTCCAAAAAAGTTTATGTTCAAAATAGTGTTTTTAAGTGGAAGGGATATTTTCCTCAAGATAATTTTTAAATGATTTTTAAATATTCCTTTAAATGTTTTCATGTTTATTTTCAAGGAAATATATTTTTAAAATGTTTTATGTTTTAAAAATTTATTTTGAAAGAAATTTTATTTTCCTTATGGAATTTTTTAAATGATTAATTAAAATCATTTTATATATAAGATGACATTTATTGATGTTACCTATGCCCTTATGAGGATATAATATAAGGATACCATTCATATTATTTCACTGAATGGTTTATGTTTATGATGGAATGATGTTTATGAAACCCATTTCTCTTCCACAGGTCGTACCATGATAAAATTATTATGAAACCCACTTCCTTTTCCAAGGTTTATGATATGTTGAAATGATTAAATAATTATGAAACCTATCTCTTTTCAACATGTTATGATATGATGAAATATAACTAAACCCATTTCTTTTAATGGGTTATGATATAATGAATGTTTTACGATATTGTGGAAAAAATAAATATGGTTTTCATTATGATATGGGTGTGACCTATATCTCTCTCAAATGCATTGGGTATATATTTATATATCATGAGATAGGAAGGACAGGAAAGGAGAGAAATCTTGATTTAGTAATTATATTTTTCCACTATGATGGTCTTGGTAATAAACCTTGACTACTCTGATGGTTTAGGGAGTAGACCCATACCACTATGATAGCCTTTCTAGTGAACCTTGACTTATATGAAAATGAATTTATATGATTGTTTTTATTCCATAATTCTTTGTATTATTCCAATGTTATGTTCTCATAGAACATATTCTTTGATTCCCTTATGATTCATGTCATAAGAACTTTTAATATTTATTCCATGACTCAATATTATGGACTTTCATATATAGGGTACGATTTTCAAATTTTATTATCATGTTCTCATACCCATATGTTTATGTTATTCTTATATAACTCTCTTATTGACCCTTATTGGGTATCTAATCTAGCCTTTTATTATGTTTCCTTTCCCCAAGTTATAAATAAATGTATTATATATGATATTTATAAGATGGGTGATAATTATTAATATTATAGTGGGAGATTATATTGTTTACCTCTATACTATTGTGTTTTGTTTCCAAGTTTCCAAATATAGGAAATTATTACGGTCCTCAAGTGTGTATTTTTTTAATGTAACAAATCTTCATAAATAATGATGTAATATATATATATGATAATACTATGTCACTATAAAATGTTTTACATTTACATAGGACCTAATCCATATGTTAGGGTAAAAAAAGTTTATTTTTTTATTTGAAACAAAATGACATATTCCCTAAAAAAGAATGTGGATTTTAGAAAACTTAAAAAATGAAGATGTTACATTGAGAAATATTCTCAAAAATGAAATAATTTTAGAGAAATTTTTTTTATCAAAGGAAAATATTTTAATTAAAATTTCAATATCCACAAAAAATGTGGATAAAGTACCATGAAATAAAATCTTATGGTGAAAAAAACCAATATTTTAAGAAATAAGTTTAAGAAGAAGCATTATAACTAAAATAAAGGATTTGAATTAAAAAAAATCATGACACCTTTGGTATATTTTGAATCAAAATCCATTTAAATAGATAAAATGGTATATATCTTAAAACCCCATTAGTTTCATAAATATGGAAAAATAAATTCATTATGTAGTATTCAAACTATATAAAAGGAATGATGGTGCATAGTATCAAACATATGCCATAGATTTGAAATCAAGTCAAAAAAACCCTTACCTTGGTCCTCATTCACTACGAACATGCGCCTAAATTCTTGAATAATAAAATTATGTTTACTAGATAAATTATTAATAACCTTATTCATATATATTTCATTTACTATATACCATTTATTATCATATTCTATTTATTTATATTATAGTTTTTTCTTATATTGGTTATTTGAGGAGGTTTGATCAATTAATACAAAACTCTTTTAGAATATTGATCATGGTTAAAGGTGTTAAAAAAATTCATAATATCCATAATTTTAGGGGTGTATGTAATTTATTATTCTATTTAAATAAAAATTATATAGTTATATAGGTTTTTATAAAATGAACTCATATTAAGAATAGTACTCGATTATGTCAATTTTAGGTGGTTAAGTTTACTATGATCATTTATTATTAATTTCACCTATAAAATGCATAATGTTTTTATACTATAATAATAAAAGAGTCATAAAAATAATTTTTTACAATAAATGAAAATTTAAATTCATCCATGTTAGATTTTTATTGAATCTTTTTTGTAAGTGGTTAAAACTGACCCAAATGGAAAAACATCTTATAACTCAATCAGTGAGTATAATTAAGGAAGTGTTATTTTTGACAAAATATAATTATCATAGATTCATAATGATATTATTTATATCTTTTCAAGTTTTTGGATCATATTTTAAGTGGTTTGGATATTAAATGATAATTAACATAAAAATAAAAATACATTACTTCATTGAGGTGGTAGTCTGCACAACACACGATTGATGTTCTTTAGGTTTTCCTAGTTTATGGGAAGGAATACATAAGAGTTGTTCCATTAATATAATAAAAATTTAGTATAATAATGATACTAAGTTAATTATATTAATATTTTTAGTATTTGTTTGGAATATAAAGATTAATAAGAAATGGTAATGATTAAGTAATACTCACTTTGGGACCTTGAACTTTCTCTTGAAAGTCTCCTTGAAAATGAAGTTATTAGGATAACTTCCTAAGGACAACAGTGTAATTAAAAGAAGAAGAATTCTTAGAGAGTTAATTTTGGTATATTTTCAAGGATATTTCAATTGGTGAGTATATCTTTTATAGGGTGGATATGTTCTCTTTTTATAAGTGAAGAAATGGGAACCTTTGTAAATACCATTTATTTTCAATGATATCATTACACTATCCAAGGGAAAATGGTTTCAAAAGTGAGGAATAATGGAGAGAGTGGTGAGATAAGTTTTATAAATCCTCTAACACCCATTTTACATAAGTTTTAAACATGTTTAAACCCTTTTATATGACAAACCATGTATTTTATACACTTTATTTCAAGATTTTTTACAAAAATATATACTTAATACAGACCAAAAAGACCAAGCGGATTATTTTATTTTATAAATTAGATACATAAAATAATAAATTAAAATAAGGATACATAAATATTATTTAAAATATCCTAAAAAATTCCCTTAATATTCATTGATTATTTAAATCGTTACATGATATCTTGGAGATGTATATAAGAACAGGCTGAGTTATAAACCTCAATAAGGGAATAATAAAAGCTTAAAGTGATAAAATTAATAAATTTAAGTCAATATTCATATAAAGGTGTCATAAAAAGGGTGGGAATCATAAACTTGAACATCATAGCATGATATAACATGATAACATTAGGACAACATAGGAATATAGAAACAATATAAAACATTGAATCAAAACTATCAGTCAAGGATAACCACCAATGCATAATAGAATAGTGTGATTAGGATAACCTCCCTTGTACCTTATATGTAATATAATGAGATAAAAAAAATTATCTAATACATTAGATGGATATATAATTCGGGCCACTCGTCACATTCATATCACACACATGCATTTGTGTGCACATGGATCATTCAACATAAGAATTTTTTTATCACTTTTAATCCAATAATTAAGAAGTGAAAGTTAAATACATGGAATTCCTCAATCAATTTGGTAAAGGTACATCTATTTTAATACCCTTGAGTGGAAATGGTGATGGGTATTCACTATACAAATGTTTAGCCTGGGAAATTGTAGGATAAATTCAGTAACATAACAGGTGTACATAAGGATTCCTAGAAGAGATTAATAAGGGTTAAATAAGATATATAGCTACATGGAAATAATAAGGATAAAGGAAATTATGTGTAAAAATATATTACAACATGAAAAAGGGGATATAAAAAAGAACCAGATAATTAAATTTGATGAATAAATAGGATGAGGAGAGGATACCTTAATTTGGAATAACAATGACATAAGGTAAAGGTTATAACAAGAGAGGATAAATGGCCTCTCATTCATAGAACATAAATTAAAAAATAAAGAGATATTTATAAAGATATAAAAAAATAAAAAATTGATATTCAAAAGGATAAATACATAGAAGGTTCTTGATTGGAAGAGAAGAGAGAGAGAGGGAGAGAACTCTTACCTTGAGGGGGTGCTTTTAAAAGCCTGGGTGGAGCTTCTTAAGAGATTGGGAACACATTGGGAGGGATTTAGAGAGGGAGTGGGAGAGTAAATTCCATATCAGTGGGTTTTGAGTGAATAAGAGTGGGGGGTTGTGTGGGTATTTATAGAAGGAGGGGATTCTTTATTAATTTATAAACTTAGGTTTTGGACTCTATATGATAAAATATTTAAGAATATAATTATTACCATGGTTTAGACAATGGTTTCTACCAAATAGATGTGGATTTTAATATTCTAAATTGGAAAAAATTGAACTCCTTAAAATTTAATCCTTTGTGATGTGGAAGTGAGTCATGTTTGTAGAGAATTGATTTTAAAATAAAAGAATATAATACCAGTTTTGGAGGTTTCACTAATGGTTTATAAAATTAATCAAATAACTTTAAAAACATATTATTTTAAAGAGAAAAATATCTTTGGTCTTGTATTCCCTTTATAGAATTTATTATGTCACTTTTAGTCTATTATAATGTCATAATGAAGACCATATATTTGTATCGTAATTAATTTTTTACCCAAAACATCCCCTATCTCATAAAATTATGAAAACTTCACCATTGCATAATTTTAAATTTTTTTCTAAAAAATAATATTTATCTTATTAAAATAATTTTATAAATATTAGAATTTATACATTAAAATATCATTATTTAGTAGAAAAATACTAGTTTTTATGATACTAACCACTTTCCAAACCTTATTAAAATTATTTTGGTCATCATTAAATTATATTATAATTTATATTTAAATACATATTACTTAATAAGAATAATAAATTAAAATAAAATTTATTTTAAAAATTCATGAATTAATCAAAATAGTGTCTTAATTGGAACTATTTATTTTCTAATGATATAATTTTAGTTTTTTACACAACAAAAGGTAATTTTTATCAAACTTTATATTTAATAATTTATAAATTAATAATAAAAGGGGTAAATATAATAATTATTTTATTGAAATAATTACAATAATTCATAATACTAGGGTCTAGACACATAACCCCTTATTACACCAACATGCACCCTACGAGTATGGTGTGCAATGATGGTGCCTTCTTAGGGGTGGTTTAGAAAACACAATTTGGGCCATTATCTTGGTAAGATTGATATTATTCTGTAAATGTTTTATGTATTTA
This sequence comes from Viscum album, assembly GCA_963277665.1. Classification (NCBI taxonomy): domain Eukaryota; kingdom Viridiplantae; phylum Streptophyta; class Magnoliopsida; order Santalales; family Viscaceae; genus Viscum; species Viscum album. Next base: position 815,323,967 of record OY728134.1, on the reverse strand, counting down.
ATCTTAGTTTGGAATTAGCCAAGGTAAAATCCCACTAATTCCATTTCCCTTTACAGCTATGATAAGTGGGATTCACAGGGTATGATCATACTGGTCGAGGCCATCACTTATTTCATCTATTTAAATTAAACTTTATCATACCATTTATATATTCTAATTGTAATGGTGACTATACAACATATATATTATACATGTTTGTGGTTTTTGATAGTATTTTAAATCTAAAAATTTATATAGTTCCAAAATAACCAAAGTAGTGCGTGTGTTTTCTATTAATAAATTAATTAATAAGGAATTTATTATTTTAAAAGGAAATTTATTGTATAAATGTCCAGGCCATTATATTCATCACCTTTAAAAATTTCACACTTGAAATTTTATTTCGTACACGATAATAGATGAGGGTACTTCTGTTTTATCACCTATTTTGATTCCCATGTAACCACCTCAAACTTGTGGTTCCTCTACATCACTTTGACTAGGTCAGTTATCTTATTTGATAGAATTTTTTCTCTATGATCTAATATCTTCATTGTCTACTCTTCATATGAAAGACAATTATCTAAAGGTACAACCTCAATATTTAGTATATATAAGGGGTCTAGTATATACTTCCTCAAGAGGGATACATGGTACACATCATGTACTTGGGATAAGTTAGGTGGGAGTTATAGTTGATAAGAAACAACTTAAATGTGATAAAATTCTCAAATGCATCAACATATCTAGAGATAAGATTTCCTTTCTTCCCAAACCTCATGAATTTCTTCCATGGTGATATATTACATAACACATTATCTATAATCTGAAACTCTAGGTATCATCAATGATTGTATTTATAGTTTTTTATTGAATTTCATATGTTGTTGGATTGTTTGAACCCTCCCTATCATATATTAGGTAAGATTAGGTCCCATAAGATTCTACCAAAAAACATCATCCCAGTATATTTGAGTCTGACACCTCTTCTTATACAGATCCACATAAGGTTCTATTTGAATGTTACAATGGAAACTGTTGTTATATGAGAACTCCATTAGGGGAAAGTACTGATCGCAACATCCTTATATCCATGGAACATGATATCAGTATATAATCTAGAGTTTGAATGGTTCTTTAAGATTGACCACCCATTTGTGGGTAATAAGCAATATTGAAACTCAGTTCTGTATCTAGTGTTTTCTAAAAAATTCTTGATAAACCCAAGGTAAACCCTAGATATTAATCATATATAATGGATAGTGGTAATCTATACATCCTTATAAATTTTCTTATTTATATCTTGGCGAGTTGGTCAAGGGAGAAATATTAATTGATAATAAAAAAATATGCTATCATTGTAAGTTAATCGACTACTTCCTATATGGTCTTATTTCCTTTAGATGTCCTAGGGTGTCCTATGATGAAATCCATGGTTATGTTTTCCCATTTACATACCGATATGGGAAATAGTTTCATCATAACATTAGAATATTTTTCATTCATCCTTGACTTATTGGAATATAAATAATTGAGATACAAATTCTGAAAACTCCCTCATTTTTTTATCCCACAAAAATTTTCAATTTAGATATCTATACATCTCAGCACTTCCTAGATGAATAGAGAAGTATGATCCATGAGAATAATCTATAAGTCCATAATTAAACTCCAGTTTTGATGGAAAAAATATCCATGTTCTAAAATTTATAGCTATATCTTTAGAAAAGTTAAACTCTAGAATATTCCCTACAGTTTTTGTAAGACCTCATTATCTTTTTGGACTCTTTAATCCACTCAAAAATGGATGGTTGACCAGTTATTTGAGTAAGGAAGCATGAAGATACTTTTATTATTTCCATTTACATCCATTTTGTTTCCATGAATATTGGATCCATTTCAATCTTTATCAGGGATTGGGTTATGGGATCCTTTCTACTTAGGTCATCTGCCACATTGTTCACCTTCAGAGGACGATAAAGGATTGAACAATCATAATCTTTGATCATCTCTAAACACCTATGTTAGTTCATATTAAGATCCTTTTGTGTGAATTTATACTTTTTATGATACATATATATGTCACACTTCTCCCCATAGACATAATGTCACCAAAACATCAATGTGAATATCACTACACCTAATTCCATGTCATATTTTGGGTAGTTCTTCTCATAAATCTGTATTGGCCAGAGGCATATACTATCAATTTTTTATCTTACATGAGAAGACAACCCAAGAATTTTTTGGATACATCACTATAGATTAAAAATACTTCCCCACTAGTTAGTAATGTGATCATAGTTCTAGTGAGTAACCTATTCTTTAAATCTTTAAATTTTCATCAAATTCATCAGTCTAGAAAAACTTCACTCCCTTTTGAGTTATCTTGGTTTATTGACATACAAATCATGATAAGTTTCTTAAAAATTGATAACATTACCTAGATAATCCAAGGAATCTATGAATATAGATCATGAATATTGGTATGTTATATCCTTCAATTTCATCTATTTTTGAAGGATCCATAAATATCCCTTTTTATAGTGATAATAAGCGCTATAAATGTTACTTTTACTACTATAAAACATGACTTCAATATTTCTATAATTGGCCTTTATCAGCACTAAAAAAACACTAACTATCAGATCACGATTAAAAGCCCTAGGTGTTTATCAACACTAGAAAAGAACTGATAAAGGTTTCATTTATTAGTGGTAAAAAAGATCAAATAAAGGACCACATTATCAGTTCTTTTAGAAGCATTGAAAAATACCACATTTATTAGCACATAACACTTTTAGAAATGCTCATAAAGGATGCATATTTCAGCACATTTATTAGCAATAATAAAGGGGAATAAAACAACATGTTGTAATAGCACACTGAAACACCAGAAATAAGGCATACTATAGTGTTTTTAATAGCACACTATAACACTAGAAACAAAAATAAAAAATTATCAAAATTAGGTACAAATACAGAATTGAAATGAAATAAAAAATATATACAAAAAATACAAGAAAAATCACTATATTAAAGATAAAAAGATCATACCCATATAAAATAACAAACCACCATATATCGAGCAAAATAAATAACCCTTATAAGAAAAAAAATTATTATTTTAGTAATAATATAAATAAATTAATTAAATAGGAAGTGTTAATTTTAAACTAAACGTTGAATCATACCAGGAACATTGTGTATCAGATTAAGTTACATTTTATTTTTCACATCACACCATTTATTATTTATATTAAATAATTATCTATGTGAAAATAAACTAAAAATTTTTAAGATAAAAATAATAAAGAAATTAATTAATTAATAGTTGATAGACTGATGAGAAAATAAGTTAGGCTCATTTTCACAGTTTGGTGATGTGATGTGCATTTTAAACTAAAATGACACTTATATGTTGAAAAGAAGAACTTAGATTCATATCGATCACATCATGTATTAGATTTAGGTGAGGATAATTCCTACACATTCAAAATGACTTATGGATCTTTTTCTTAAAGTATCAAAACAATTTGAATGTATTTTCTCGGTTTGAGTACATCAATTGTGTTTTTTACTAAAATGTAATTTTAAACTAGAGACACGCAATTTGAGTCATTACCGGTCATACCATGTATAGTTTTGATGTGATAATAATTCTTAAATGTCACAAATGACTTATGAATAATTTTACTAAAATATCAAGAAAATTTGAGGGTGTTTGCTCAATTTTTAGTGAGTGGAACTTTTTGAACTAAAATGTAAAAATTTAAACTGATAACAGACAATTTGAGTAATTCTAAGAATATAGTGTATCATATTGAGGTGTTTCTAATTCATACATGTAAAAAATGACTTATAAACCGTTTTACTAATGTATCAAAACAATCTGAATGTGTTTTCTAGGTTTTGAGAATGTCAGTTGTATTTTTTACTAAATTTTATGTCAATTTTAAATAAAAGGACGCACTTGGAGTCATACCAGTCACAACATTTAATGTATTTAGGTGAGTATAATTATTAAACATCCCAAATAACTTATGGATAATTTTACTAATGTATAAAAAAAATCAGAATGTTTTTTATTGGTTTGGAGTACATCACTTGTAATTTTTGAAATAAAATGTCATTTTTAACTTGACAACAGACACTTTGAGTAATGTCAGAAACATCATGTATCAATTTTAGGTGACTCTTATTCATAAAAATAAAAAATGACTAATTTATGGTTTTACTAAAGTATCCAAAAAATCTAAATGTTTTTCCCAATTTTGAGAATGTTCGTTTTTTTACTAAAAATAATGTCAATTTTAAATAAAAAGACACACTCAGAGTCATACATGTCACACCGTGTATCGGATTAAGTTGTATCTAATTACCACATATCACAAATGAAGTATGTATCATTTTAATAAATTATAAAAACAATATGAATGTGTTTTCTCAATTTTGAGTATGCCACTTTGTTTTACTAAAATGTCATTTTAAACCGAAAACATTCACTTTGAGTCATACCAGTCACATCGTGTGTCAGTTTGAATTGAGATTTATTTCTATACATAAAAAATGACTTATGGATAATTTTTATAAATAATCAAGACAATATCATTTTTTTCTTTGTTTTAATTGAGTGAACCTTTTTTAACTAAAATGCTAATTTTAAAATGATAGTATAAACTTTGAGTCATTCCAAGAACATCGTGTATCAGATTGAGGTGAGGCTAATTCTTATATGTCATAAATGACTTATATAACTTTTTCATAATGTATAAAAACAATAATAATGTATTTTATCAATTTTAAGTATTCATTTATATTTTTTACTAAAATTTAATTTAATTTTAAATAAAAAATGCACTTGGAATCATACCAGTCACACCGTGAAATTTTTTGAGGTGTGGCTGATTACTAAACATCCAAAATGAGTTGTGGACCATTTTAATAAAGTATCAAACCAATAAAAATGTGTTTTATTAATTTTTAGTGCATATCTTGTGTTTTTTACTAAAATGTCATTTTAAAATTGAAACATGCACTTTGAGTCATACCAGTCACATAGTGTGTCAGTTTAATGTGAGACTGATTCCCAAATGTCAAAAATGACTAATGAATAATTTTAATAAATTATCAAGAAAATATGATTTTTTTTTATAGTTTTCAGTGAGTTTCACTTTTAAAACTAAAATATAAATTTTAAACTGATAATATACACTTTGAGCCATGTTGGGCACTTCGTGTACCAGATTGAGGTGTGTATGATTAATACACATTAAAAATGACTTATGGATAATTTTTATAAATTATTAAAATATTAAAAATGTATTTTTTTTTTGTTTGGAGTATGTTAGTGGTCCTTTTTACTAAAATTAAGGTCAATTTTAAATAAAAATACACAATTAGATTCATACCAGTCCTTATATGTGTATAATGGTGGTGGGAATAATTTTAAAAGTCCAAAATGACATATAATTTTTTTTCCTAAATTATAAAAACATTATGAATGATTTTGCTCAGTTTTGAGCACATCACTTGTATTTCTTACTAAAATATCATTTTAAACTAGAATCACGCACTTTCAGTCATACCGATGACATCGTGTGTCTGCATGATGTGATACTGATTCCTAAAAATCAAAAATTTCTTATGAATAATTTTCTTAAATTATAAAGATATTATGAGCATGTTTGGTTAGTTTTTAGTGAGTGAAACATTTTGAAAAAAAATCCAATTTTAAAATGATAACAGACACATTGAGTCATGTTGGACACATTGTGTATCAGACTGAGGTGTGGATGATTACTATACATAAAAAATGACTTATGGATTGTTTTAAAAATGTATTAAAATAATTTGAATGAGTTTGATCAGTTTTGAGTATGTCAGTTGTCTTTTTTACTAAAATTAATATCAATTTTAAATAAAAAGATGCACTTGGAGTCATACCTGTCATTACTTGTGTTGGGTTGAGGTGAGGATAATTCCTACATGTCCTAATTGACTTATAGATAATTTTACTACATTATCAATACAATATGTATACATTTAATCAATTTTGATTACATCAATTATAGTGATAACAAGCGCTATAAATGTTACTTTTACTACTATAAAAGTAAAAGTATTAAACATAATGTCACCAAACCATCAACGTGAATATCACTACAACTAATTCCAGGTCATATTTTGGGTTGTTCTTCTCATAAATATGTATTTTCCAAAGGCATAGACTATCAATTTTTCATCTTACATGAGAAGATAACCCAAGAATTTTTTGGATACATCACTATAGATTAAAAATACTTCCCCACTAGTTGGTAATGTGATCATAGTTCCAGTGAGTAACCTATTATTTAAATCTTTAAATTTTCATCAAATTCATCAGTCTAGAAAAAATTCACTCCCTTTTGAGTTATCTTGGTTTATTGACATACAAATCATCATAAGTTTCTTAAAAATTGATGACGGTACCTAGATAATCCAAGGAATCTATAAATATAGATCGTGAATATCGGTATGTTATATCCTTAAATTTTATCTATTTTTGAAGGATCCATAAATATCCCTTTTTATAGTGATAACAAGCGCTATAAATGTTACTTTTACTACTATAAAACATGCCTTCATCAGTGATATAATTGGCCTTTATCAGCACTAATAAAACACTGACTACCTGATCACGATTAAAATCCCTAGGTGTTTATCAAAACTTGAAAAGAACTGATAAAGGATTTATTTATTAACGGTAAAAAAGATCAAATAAAGGACCACATTATCAGTTCTTTTAGAATCATTGAAAAATACAACATTTATTAGCACATAACACTTTTAGAAATGCTCATAAAGGATGCATATTTCAGCACATTTATTAGCAATAATAAAGGGGAATAAAACAACATGTTGTAACAGCACACTACAACACTAGAAATAAGGCATACTATAGTGTTTTTAATATCACATTGTAACACTAGAAACAAAAATAAAAAATTATCAAAATTAGTTACAAATACAGAATTGAAATGAAATAAAAAAATATATACAAAAAATACAAGAAAAACACTATATTAAAGATAAAAAGATCATACCCATATAAAATAAAAAACCACCATAGACCGAGCAAAATAAATAACCCTTATAAGAAAAAAATTCTTATTTTAGTAATAATATAAATAAATTAATTAAATAGGAAGTGTTAATTTTAAACTAAACGTTGAGTCATACCTGGAACATTGTGTATCAGATTAAGTTACAGTTTATTCTTTCACATCACACCATTTATTATTTATATTCAATAATTATCTATGTGAGAATTAACTAAAAATGTTTAAGATAAAAATAATAAAGAAACTAATTAATTAATAGTCGATAGACTGATGAGAAAATAAACTAGGCTCATTTTCACAGTTTGGTGATGTGATGTGCATTTTAAACTAAAATGACACTTATATGTTGAAAAGAATAACCTAGAGTCATATCAATCACATCATGCATTAGATTGAGGTGAGGACAATTCCTACACATTCAAAATGACTTATGGATATTTTTCTTAAAGTATCAAAACAATTTGAATGTATTTTCTCAGTTTGAGTACATCAATTGTGTTTTTTACTAAAATGTAATTTTAAACTAGAGACACACAATTTGTGTCATTACTAGTCACACCATGTATTTTTTTTATGTGAGAATAATTCCTAAATGTCACAAATGACTTATTAATAATTTTACTAAAATATCAAGAAAATTTGAGCGTGTTTGCTCGATTTTCAGTGAGTGGAACTTTTTGAGCTAAAATGTAAAAATTTAAACTGACAACAGACACTTTGAGTAATTCTAAGAATATAGTGTATCATATTGAGGTGTTTCTAATTCATATATGTAAAAATGACTTATAAACCATTTTATTAATGTATAAAAACAATCTGAAAGTGTTTTCTAGGTTTTGATAATGTCAGTTGTATTTTTTACAAAATTTTATGTCAATTTTAAATAAAAGGACGCACTTGGAGTCGTACCAGTCACAACATTTAATGTATTTAGGTGAGTATAATTATTAAACATCCCAAATAACTTATGAATCATTTTAATAATGCATAAAAACAATCTGAATTTTTTTTCTTGGTTTGGAGTACATCACTTGTATTTTTTGAAATAAAATGTCATTTTTAACTTGACAACAGACACTTTGAGTAATGTCAGGAACATCATGTATCAATTTGAGGTGACGCTTATTCATACACATAAAAAATGACTAATTTATGGTTTTACTAAAGTATCCAAACAATCTAAATGTTTTTCCAAATTTTGAGTATGTTCGTTTTTTTACTAAAAATAACAGCAATTTTAAATAAAAAGACACACTCAGAGTCATACATGTCACACCGTGTGTAGGATTAAGTTGTATCTGATTACCACATGTCCCAAATGAAGTATGTGTCATTTTAATAGATTATAAAAACAATATGAATGTGTTTTCTCAATTTTGAGTATGCCACTTTTGTTTTTTACTAAAATGTCATTTTAAACCGAAAACATTAACTTTGAGTCATACCAGTCACATCGTGTGTCAGCTTGAATTGAGATTGATTTATATACATAAAAATGGATAATTTTTATAAATAATCAAGAAAATATGATTTTTTGTTCTTTGTTTTAATTGAGTGAAACTTTTTGAACTAAAATGCTAATTTTAAAATGATAATAGAAACTTTGAGTCATTCCAAGAACATCGTGTATCAGATTAAGGTGAGGCTAATTCCTATATGTCATAAATGACTTATATAACTTTTTCATAATGTATAAAAATAATACTAATGTATTTTATCAATTTTAAGTATTCATTTATATTTTTTACTAAAATTAAATTCAATTTTAAATAAAAATGCACTTGGAATCATACCAGTCACACCGTGATTTTTTTTGAGGTGTGGATGATTACTAAACATCCCAAATGACTTGTGGATCATTTTAATAAAGTATCAAAACAATAAAAATGTGTTTTATTAATTTTTAGTACATCTCTTATGTTTTTTACTAAAATATCATTTTAAAATTGAAACATGCACTTTGAGTCATACCAGTCACATAGTGTGTCAGTTTAATGTGAGACTGATTCCCAAATGTCAAAAATGACTTATGAATAATTTTAATAAATTATCAAGAAAATATGATTATTTTTCATAGTTTTCAGTGAGTTTCACTTTTAAAACTAAAATATAAATTTTAAACTGATAATATACACTTTGAGTCATGTCGGACACTTCGTGTACCAGATTGAGGTGTGTATGATTCATACACATTAAAAATGACTTATGGATCATTTTTATAAATTATTAAAATAATAAAAATGAATTTTTTTTTCAGTATGTTAGTGGTCTTTTTTACTAAAATTAAGGTCAATTTTAAATAAAAAGACACAATTAGATTCATACTAGTCCTTCCATGTGTATAATGGAGGTGGGAATAATTTTAAAAGTCCCAAATGACATATAATTTTTTTCCTAAATTATAAAAACATTATGAATGAGTTTTCTCAGTTTTAAGCACATAACTTGTATTTCTTACTAAAATTTCATTTTAAACTAGAATCACACACTTTCAGTCATACCGATGACATCGTGTGTCTGCATGATGTGATACTGATTCCTAAAAATCAAAAATGTCTTATGAATCATTTTCTTAAATTATAAAGATATTATGAGCATGTTCGGTTAGTTGTTAGTGAGTGAAACTTTTTGAAAAATAATTCAATTTTAAAATGATAACAGACACATTGAGTCATGTTGGACACATTGTATATCAGACTGAGGTGTGGATGATTACTATACATAAAAAATGACTTATGAATTGTTTTAATAATTTATTAAAATAATTTGAATGAGTTTGATCAGTTTTGAGTATGTCAGTTGTCTTTTTTACTTAAATTAATATCAATTTTAAATAAAAAGATGCACTTGGAGTCATACCTGTCATTACTTGTGTTGGGTTGAGGTGAGGATAATTCTTACATATCCTAAATGACTTATAGATAATTTTACTACATAATCAATACAATATGTATATATTTAATCAATTTTGAGTACATCAATTTTGTTTTTTAATTAAATGTCATTTAAAACTAGAAACACACACTTTGAGTCATACCGGTCACATCATGTGTCAGTTTTATGTGAGAATAATTCCAAAATGTCAAAAATGATTGATGAACCATTTTATTAAATTATCAAGAAAATATGAGTATGTTTTCTTGGTTTCTAGTGATTGAAACATTTTGAACTAAAATGTTAATATTAAAATGATAATAGACACTTGGAGTCATGATGGGAATTTATTGTATCCGAATGAGGTGTGGATGATTCCTACATGTTAAAAATTACTTATAGTTTTTTGTTCTAAAATTTAGAAACAATCCTAATGCGTTTGATCAGTTTTGAGTATGTGAGTTGTCTTTTTACTAAAATTAATTCCAATTGTAAATAAAAGGATGCGCTTGGAATAATACCAGTCGCAATGTGAATCAATTTTAGGTTTGGATGATTCCTACATGTCTCAAATGAATCATGGGTCATTTTTTAAAAGAATCGAAATAATAAAAATGTTTTTCTTTTTTTTAGTATACCACTTGTATTTTTTTTATTAAAATGTCATTTTAAACTGGAAACAAGTACTTTGAGTCATATCAGTCATATAATGTGTTTGTTTTATGTGATAAGAATTCCTAAATGTAAAAAATGATTTATGAATCATTTTGATAAATTATCAAGGCAGTGTGAGTGATTTTTCTTAGATTTTAGGGAGTGATACTTTTGGAACTAAAATATCAATTTTAAACTAATAATAGAGACTTTGAGTCATATTAGGTATATAGTGAATCATATATAGGTGTGGTTGATTCCTACACATAAAAATTGAATGATTGATCATTTTACTATAGTATCATAATAATCTGAATTCATTTTATCTATTTTGAGTATTTCAGTTGTCTTTTTTACAATAATTATTGTCAATTTTTAATAGAAAGACGCACTTGGAGTCATAGCGGCCATACCTTTCCTCAGAGTGTGGTGAAGATGCTTCCTACACATCCCAAATGACTTATGGGTCATTTTACTAAAGTATAAAAACAATTATAACTTGTTTTCTTGGTTTTGATTTTGTCACTTGTGTGTTTTTACGAAAATGCCATTTTAAATTGGAAATATGCACTTTGAGTCATACTGGTCACATCAGGTATCGGTTCGACATGATACTAATTCCTACACTTCAATAATTAATTATGAATAATTTTCCTAAATTATTAATACAACTTGAGTTCATTTGATTAGTTTGTAGTGAGGGACACTTTTTGAACTAAAATGTTAATTTTAAAATGATAACAGCTATTTTGAGTCATACCGGGCACACCATGCATCAGATTAAGGTGTGGCTGATTCCTACATGTCAAAAATAACTTATGTATTTATATAATAAAGTATCAAAATTATATAAATGTGTTTTCTCAGTTTTGAGTAATTGATGTGTGTTTTGAACTAAATATAAACTATAAACTAAAGACATATAGTTTGATTCATACAGGTCACACCATGCATTAGATTGAGGTGAGACTAATTGTGTATGTGATGCATATTTTTCTTTCAACCATCTTCACCAATCCATAAAATAAATAAATGTTCCATTTGTATATAATAAGAAACCCCATGCTTCCTATAATTCCTCATCCAAAAGAAATGTGTTTTCTCTTTTCAGGCTTGTTGCAGACGATTCAAGAAAAAATATAAATTCCCAAAAGATATGTGAATAAATAATAATTAGATAAAAATGATAGGGAAAATAACTTAAAAATATTAGATAAAATGGAAAAAAATACTAACTAAATAATCGGTAGAAATTCACCTTTTCATGATAGTTGTATACATCCTTGAAATATTTTCTTCTTGTTGTTATCTCAGTTACATGCTTGAACTCCAATCTCTCCCAAGCATGAGAATATTTTAACAAATCACCCCAACTCGAGAATAAAATCCACCTATATATGGAAAAAATATTATGTTAGTAATACTATAAAGAAATTAATTAGACATAAATATGAAATAATAAATTAATAAAATGTCACTTTTAAACTAAAACCACACAATTTGAGTCATACTAAGTACACTGTGTATTGCTTTGAGGTATAGTTGACTCCACTGTGTCTTTTTATCATATATTTCATTTAAAACACTAGGTCATATAATAATATTTCAGTTTGATAACCAAAAATATTGAATGTGCTGGATAATAAAAATAAAATTTCATCATCATGAATTAGTCATCCCTTTTGAGTGCATGATCATAGTACAGGAGTGAATCATCCTTATTTACGAAGTCATTTATTCGAAGAAAAAATTAACTATTAGTGTAAACCAATTATCATTCATCTATTGAAATAAAATAAATATCTTTATATGAGTTTTGTGGAACATAATAAAACATATCTTCCCCTTTCAGTATCATAGAGTGTAAAAACTCCATGATAAACCTCTTACCATCTTTGATGGAAACAACTTCAATGTGACCCATTATGTATTTTCCCAAGACACTAAAATCCTTTATAAATTGTTTACCCTTATTTGACAGTATTAAACATCAGTGTAATATTTTATATCATCTATATGATACTAAAATTCAGCGTATCCATTAATTCTTCTTGGATTGTGCTATAGATTAGTATATCCTTTTAAATGTTTTGGGTGATAATAAACTATAACATAACATCAACATTTTTTTCATTAAAATGGGTATATCCCTATTCCCATGTATTTTTTATTGATAAAGATGATGATTTTATTTATTAATGAGCTTGTTAACATGGATCATTTTACATAATGAATGTTCACATGGATAATGAATGTTACTTGTATGGATTTCACAAGAATTTGTGATATTATTTCATGCATATAATTGATGATCAAATAGACTAAATAATTTCACCACCCACCAAAGTGAAACCACTGTATTGTTCTTTTATAAAAATTCATGATTCAGTCGATGTAATTATATACTTCTTTATTTATTTAGATGTTTTGGATCAAGATACTAGCTTATTTTTCAAATCGGTATTTGTTTGGATTTACAATGCTTCATAATTTCACTTAAAGTGTGTTTTTTTATTTTCAATTATTTCTTCATAAAGTGGTTTCTTTTCATTTGATTCCATGTTTCATTTATCACCATCCCTTCTCAATGATCATGATATCTCAATACTAGTTGTCCTCTATTATTTCTCTCATACACCTGCTGGATTTGGTGATTGATAACACACATATTTATTAAAACATTTGAGTTTAATTATATACATGTTTGATGACTGGATTGGTGTTTTATGACTCTCAAGTGACTATTATCTCCATTACTAAGACACGTTATTTAAAGTGTGGAGAATCCATAGGCAAGAAACTGCATCTACTTTTTTTTTATTTTTCAGTTTGTTCTTGATGAGGGGTTTATTTCACAATTGAGATATATTTTAAAGTACTAGGAATGTTCTAATAAAAATAATAGCCAATGCTAATCAGTTTGAAAAAAATTAATGGTGTTTGTTTTGTTTATGAAAAAAATTCCTTCACTTAAATTCTTGTAAAAAATAACTTAAACAAGTGGTGAAAAATATTTTTTTAATAAGAAACCAAAAACACTTGCACAATGGATCTTATCTTCAATGAAAAGTGTTGTGGACACTTTTCAATAATTTTTCTCAAACACAACCTTGGTATGATCCCCATTCTACTCAATTTCCCCAAAATTTTATTATTTTCAGGCCAATGCTTCATTTCATCCTCTGTATCTGTCTCCGACTCTACCTCCTCCTCTGGATCTGCCTCTACCTCCTTCTCTACATCCTCCTCCAACTCCACCTCTACCTTCTCCATTTCCCAACAATTTTATTTTTTATAGAAAAATTCTTCTAAAAAAATTTATTTCCTCTATTATTTTTTCCCTTGAGAAACATATCAGAAATAATATATATGAATTCTAACACTAATGCTTCACAACCCAAATATATTTATAAGGTCATAACCCATAATAGATCACAAATATAGTAGGTAATCATGTAAATTCTGTCATTGACACACATTCTGACACCATGTATGCTTCCCACTAATCTCTAAAAAATATTTCTTCAACTTTTGAGTATGAAGGTTATCATAATTCTTGGTAATAATGAGAAAATATAAAAAAAATGATTAATAAATATTTTTAATGAAATTTTAATTACCTTTGGAAAATAATGGTTTAGGGATACTGGTATTTTTATGGTTTATGATATCTCTCATAAATTTTCAATCATAATATCCACAATTTTTCTCAATATATCGCATCATACATTGAATCAACATTAACAAAAATAAGAAACTTGTTTTGAAATATATTTTAATAGTTAAATATTTCTATATACCTTCATATGTTTCAATTTTTAGTAATCCATAGGCTTTTTATGTTCAAACACTGACTTCATTCCCTAATTTAGACGATATTTAGTGATCATCCTATTATAACACAGTTCTTATTAAAACACATATTGAAACATATAATTCAATGTTTATCTAGAAAATATTGATTAAAACTTATTAAAAATTTACAATACACATATTGTGTTGTTGTTTTGTTGGATATCCATGCATTGGATCCAAAAAATAAATATTTAGGGACCCCATATTGATATCAATAAACATCTAGTTCACACTAAAACAACAAAAACAAATAATTAATTCAAAAAATAAAATTATATTTTATGTGATTATATTATAGAGTTTTATATCTCCATTATAGGCATCAAAAAGAGGTTTTTGTATCTTATTTTTTCTCAAACACATTGAGTATATCATCTATTTTATTCTCAATTGCTTCCTTAGTCAAAGAAAGTTTTTCTATAGAAATGATACATGGATTAATGAATCCAAATAATATTTCGCACGATTTTCCCTTCATATAGTAATAATATAAACACCCATAGAAAATATGAATAATTATTAACTTTAATAACATATTATCACACTATTTGGATAGATGTATTATGAAAATATACCTTATGTATATATTCACAACTGAGGCTACCAATCATTCATGCTTGAGATTCGTATTTATACTCTCGAGACCAACTATGTCTATCAGGGAAGTTCCATATATTTCTTCTTCATATGGAATGTAGGACATATTTTCAACTTAAAATGGGGTCTCTACATGATATTTTAATGATAATAAATGTTGCTATATATGTGGAGGGGAAAAGGTACTCCCGGAAGGTCCTTTTGATTTCTTGGTTGATTCACTAGATTGTCTTGGTCCGAAATTCGATTTCCCCATCACTTTATCCATCGGTTATATCATACATCACTTCAGAACTTTTTTATATACTATTACATTTTTTTAATATGAAAATATTTATTAAATACATACCTGATATATCTTTATAAGATTATATGGGAAAGCTATGAATGTTCCAAAAGCATCATTGGCTATTGTAATATCATGATCAGAAAGTGAAACTAGTAACTCAACTGTAGCCTCATGATATGCCTCAATACCCACTCTCATGTGATATTTTTGGAATTATTTATAGTGTATCATGTCTCCCATGATATTATAAACATTACCCCTCACAAAAAGGTTGTTCATGGGTGTTAATAGAAGAATTAACATACAACTTTACCCTCTAGAATTTTAGTAATAGATTTTTTATCAAACATTGTTTGATTCACAATTAGGAGAAAGATAATTAAAAATTTTATTACCTTGTGTAAGGTATATGGTTGAGGGGGAATGACTAGAATTAAATCTAGTGGGGTAATTTGGTTCATCGTGTGAGGATATTTGTTCCACCATAAGTTCGTTTTGATCATTTCTCATATATTAGTCTGCCAAACTAGTCTAGACAATAATATCTTACAAATAATATATTTGTGTTTGGAATCCTTTCCCCATCTTATATGTATCTTCATGTGGTTGTATCTTTTCAAAATATGTTATAGGAGACACTCCAAAACACTCTCCTCTAACACAAGCATATTTTTCCAACAGCTTCAAAGATACAATAATTTGTTTTTCTTCTCGTACGCTCGCTGTTGATTATTGTGTCCAAACCGTATAAAAAAATTTGAAAACAAATAGATATTTTTATGTAATTATATTATAAGGAATAATTAATTACTACTATATCATACTTACACATGTTTTCCATAATTATTTTTTTCATCAACTAGTTTACCCTCCTTATTTACATGAGCCTCCTTCCATAGCACATGTTGTGGGATAGAAGTGGCTTCAGATTTCTATTGATCAATCGATATATAGAAAAATGAACATATTGTGCTTCATATCATATATAATTTTTATTACTAATTTAAAATACATACCAATTTCTTCTCTAGTGAAGTGTTCCCCACCCCTTCTTTGAGATAGGTGCACATTGATTTTTATGCACGTTCTTTATTTTTCCGCACTATTTTACTATTTCATAAATTAACAATTTTGAATCAAATTAGTTAAAATAAATAATTTCAAATAATATATTATTAACTAAAATGCATTTAAAATGATTTATCATCATTATTACTGAGGAAATTATTCTATGTTTCCCTCTTTATAATGCATGGATAACTAAATTCTGTGTAGGGATTTACTTTCCCCTCATCATCCCTAAGATGTAACTTGGTAAGAAGAGTCCAGAAGCCTCTATGGTATTTTTCAGAGGCTATTAAGAAAAATTTATTATTGAAATATTGTAAAATAAATGAAATCTGCAAGGAATAATGAAAATTAAATCAACGTTTCATTATATAATTTTGGTGAAATAGAGAATGTATATTTTAACATTACCATTATATATATCCAAAGGGTTTCCTTCATTACTGGATGGATGTGGAACCATTAATCAATATCAATCATCACATTCATCCTTATTGTAAACCCAGCATAACTAATGAACATTGAATTTTTGTGGTTAATAGGTTGGACACATTGATTCTAGCTAACCTAAAATTTTATACCCTTACTTCATTCATTAATAATTTTATTCAATACTGTGATGTTGCATTGTTCTTGTTTTTTTTCATCAACATACTATTGATCCCTTAAATAATTCTACAGTTTTGGTATCAACAATCTATTTTTCCTCAAGATAGGTAACATCAACATGAGAAAACGACATTGTTTTCATGAGTAGAAAAATATTTAATTTATCTGGAATAAAAATATTGTACAGATGGAAAAATGATTTGAGAGGGATTTTATGCATGCTCTATTGAAAACTTGATGAAATATTTAAATCCATCTTCAACTCTTTTATCGAATGATTAGCGTGCATCCATTTTGAAATAAGTGGCTAATTGAATTTAATAAAATAATTAATCCATTATGATTGGTATTATCCCCTAAATTCATACAAAGGTAAAAGTTATAGACAACTGTCATCCTCATCAGCTTCATCTCTTGAATAATTATTCTTTCATTTTATTTCTTGAGACTTATCCTCCATCTATTCTAGACATTCACCTGTGTTGTTTGACATACTAGGAGTAGTAGACATCACATACCAGGTACTAGTGATCTATCTGGATGACTACTCCTCAGAGTAGTTCAAGTAATATAGAAGATTTGGGGGATGATTCTCAAGAAAAAAATTCAATAATAACTATTTGGGAGATGAAGATGACGAGGATAAAAGCAATCTCTTTAAAACTTTTTAAATTACCACATGTCAATTTAATATTTCAAATCTAATATAAAATGATAAAAGGTCCCAAACACTACCATGAGAACATCAACTCATCCCCACAGAGTTTCAAAAAAATTAATATATATATTATTAGTCCTTTTCTCTCACCTATATGTCAAATATAAGATCTCTATGTTTATGAGGTTCATGTATAGGGTGTGAGTATAACAATTAACAAGTAAATACTAATATGGACCCTAAAATATACAACAATTAAAATATTTGAGTATATTTTCAAAGTACTAACATTAAAAATACACTTGTAAGTTATTTCATTATGTACTAACCAAGACACCATGATAATCAAATGTACATACTTCATTTCATACCAATGAATTATACTAATCGTACCATAAGTTTAAACAATTATTATCCCCTAACATTCAAATAATTTCACTAATAATAGGTTACATTTGAATAATAGGAAGAGAAAAATTTATTTACCTCCATCTATAAATAACTACATAATAGGTACCATGAGATTTGACCTCAGACCCCTAACATCCAAAACTATCCCTAAAGGATAACCATCACATGTACTTATTGCATTCAAATCATGAAATGGGTATAACATAGCCATTTTTATTAGGAGGTGAATTTTTAAATATGGGTAAGTCTTATCATAATTGGTTCTTTTTGGAGAGAACCACATAATGGGTGCCACAATACATTATTTAAACCTAACTTCTGAAAAACTATAAAGAAGAACAAACAACAACACAAATGCCACATCACCCTTACCCTAGCCTCGATGAATCACTAACATGTCTCTAGTAACTCATATTCTAACATACTATTCTTAGCCCTCACATAATACCCATCATATTCTAATATATGATACCCAATGATTAACTATCTTAGGAATTGACCATATTTCTCAATGATCACTCGTTAGATAATATCATAGCCCATAGGACATAATTCTTCACTCACACACCTCAAATATCAAGACAAAGTAAGTTATATGATCAACTAATCTATCCCACCCTTTATGGGTTATCCCACTAGGTTTCAAGGGACTATAATCAATTTTATACCGGATATCTAATCACTTCTAAGGTTATCATATAACCCCTCTTAGCACATCACTACCCTAAGAAAAAAAATTCATAGGGAAATTCATACACTATTCTACCCTTATGGGATACTTCCATTATCCATGATTATCCTCACTAGGCCTCTCATAATATAACCTACATACTTCTAGACATTAACTTACATGGTGATATCTTATTTCCTTATTCCATGTCTCAGTTTATTCAAGAACAATGGCCCATAAAGAAACCATTGACAACCATCAATCACACAATCAAATCTGAAAGTTCCCTTTCAAAAAATTGTACAAGAATATCCTACGTTTAGCCCCATCATTTTATATTTTAACATCCTTTAGGATTTTCTCAACTAACTAACCCGAGGATCATAAGGTGAAGAAACCACGGAGTGAGACTATAATCATCCCACAAAGTATTGAAACACTATTTTATTCTAAACCATTATTACACATTATATATCATGATCATAATCCCATATCAGAAGTTAGTATGATCTCTTTTCCTCGATTAGTTATTCCTAGATAACACCTTTCACACTAAAACACAAAAAAAAAAATGCTTGATAATTTTTTTTACCACCAACCTATTTTATTAAGCTAACCATATGGGAATAACTTTTATCATTCCATGAAAGCCTTCTAAAAAATCCTCAATCACATGAGCCCATATATCATCAATAACATATTAAAAAACGTAATTATAAAATAATTATACTTAATTTCCATAATTAATTTACCATAGAAGAACTTGAGAAAACCCACTAGGGAGTGCCAAAAAGTTGGAACCGCAACCAACATCATGGTAATGAAACAAGAAATTATCGCAATAATATTATGAGAAAAATTAACCTCAGTAACAACCTAACTTATTTTAAATTTAAAAAATGGAAAATATTGCAAGAAGAACTCATTAGTACATTTAGAAACTCCTCAAATGGAACAATTAAATACAGATGGAGACACCTTCTTAGCATTATCCCAACTTTGAATAGTATGTCTCTCACTTGAGGAGGGGTTTTCTTATATCTTCCTTATAATCGGATGAAAGAAGAGATCCATTATACATCCTTCTAGAGATAGGAATTCCACCCAGTTTATAAATATCAAAGGAGATGATTCCTAACTCACTATGTGCTAAAATGAAGGTGTTTATGCCTAAACACAAACATTTAAACATATCAATGAGAACCTTATATGGACAATAACACACAAACTAGAAGACCCGTACTTCCTCATAAAGGTAATATACCCACAACAATTCAGTGAAATCAACACAACTTTGATGCGCCCAAAAATCCAAGTCGCACTCATAAAAAAGACAACCACATAAGTCAAAAGCACCTTAGGAGGAACCCAAACAAGAAATCAATGAGCGAGGAGGAGAAAATAACATACATTGGATTCAACCTTTCATTCATCCAAGATAAAGTAGATATATGACACACAAAAGCTTGCATTCATTCGATACTTGGATTAGTTCGAGACTTGATTCGTTCGAGCCTTGGATGCGTTCAATACTTGATTTGAGGAGTAGGAGCGCCAGAAGCAGGCGAATTCTATATATATATATATATATATATCATTAAACATATTTATATGATGGTATAGAATGGTAGGTCTGGGTTTTCAGCGATGGCAGTCACGTTCGGGGTGCTCGTCGACGACGTGGACTGGTAGCGGCGCATGACGGAGCAGCACAACCTGGGATCCCGGTGGTGGTGCATCCGGATGCGGGCGGTGCGTGGGGAATGCTGGAGAGGACCTCGCTCTGCTCATCAGCGGGTACCCGATAATGACTATGTGCGGGATCGACACTGCTGGCGCTGTGAGGTGATGGCCTGTAGTATATTAGAGCGGCCTGCCCGGCTTCATGATGGCGACAATGCCGGAAAAGACGTCAGAAGGGTGACCATCACGGGACGACCTCGGGACGTGGGGTGAGGAGACTTCAGGTAGCGGACTGGTTGTTAGTTTTTGTCAGGATGCCGAGTGCTGGGGACCAGTGTTGATATCGAGGGTGATCTTGGGTTGTGTGAATAGCCTGGCAGACGATGGCGGGGATTGAGACTGGCGCCAGACAGTTTCAACGCTGATGGCGGGCTGTCGACTTTCTCCTCGGGATGCATTTCAAGGGTATTTTGGATATTGGCATGTTTTGATTATCAATGCAGGGAGATGCGTGTGGGATGTATGGTCATTCTTTTGTTTTGGGTATTGGACTGAGTCTGTCATGTTTGGTGGCACTTACTATGCCACATGTGTATTGTTGTTTGGCTACAATTCTATTTTTTTAAATAAATTTTTTGAACTGTGCATGCTTAAGCCATGAAATTTCTTAGTATTTATAAATATATATTTTGAAATATTTATTTACAAATATATTTTCCACATTATTAAAGAATATATAATCTTAAATGCATCCATGTTAAAAATGAGTGAAATTGAATAATTAAAAATGGGCACACTTTAAAAATATTGAAAAATGGATAAGTTTTATTAATTAAATATAAAGAGTACCATTTATCCGTGTTTTTTGCTAGCGATGATAAAAGCCAACACTATTAAAGGTATGTTTTGTAGTAGTGTTTCTCCATCCAAATCTCACATTTACTGTACTTTGGAATATAACTTTTCCTATTTCAAGGTCTTTATTTAGAATTCAAATGCTCCTCATGTTCCTCCTTTCTTTTTGGGTAGATTTGAATATCATCTATAAATGTTACCTCATTTTTTTGAGGTAATCTCTAAATACTCTATTCATTAAGTCCATGAAGATAACTAGAGGATTAGTGAGTCTAAATGACATCATTATGAAGTTCTAGTGCCTATACTTGTACAAAAATTAGTCTAGAGGATAACCTCCTACTTCACCTTGATAATATCCCGACTGAAGATCTACCTTAGAGAAATAATAGGCTCCACATAACTGATTAAACATGTCATCCTTCAACAGTAGAGGATACATGTACATTATCATGATTTTTTAAGCTCACGATAATCAATGCAGAGGTGCATTGACCCATTATTCTTCTTGAAGAAGTGTACCAGTGCACTCCATGGTGATGAACATGGGAATATAAAACATTTATCTTGATTCTCATACTGTTTCTTCTTCATACCTTTGAGTCAAATGTTTCCATTCTATATGGAGTCTCAGATATTGGAAAAGATTTGGGTATAATCTCGATTGATAACTCAAACTCACAGGTTGGAGGAAGAATTATAAATTCTTCGGGAATCACATCAGCATATTCCTTTACAATTTGAATATTCTCAAGGATGATCCTTTCCTTAGTCTCAATCATTTGGGCTAGATACACTTACTTATAAGGAAATAATATCATTACTTGAGATGATGACACAAAATGAGTTTCATCCTCCTCCTTGAACATGTATAGAATTTGGGGGAGATTCACAATACAGAGGGTGATTTCCTTCTCCTGGAAATTTAAGTTGTCTCTATATTGTGGAATCCAATCCATACATAGAATTGCATCAAATTCTTCTCAAAGGAGTATCAAAATGTTCACTGGGAAGTTCAGCCTGTAAATTTAGATTGGAGAGAAGTTATATACTTGGGATGAAAGAATTTCCCCATTTTTCACTTTCAACGATAACTATACTTCCATATTTTGAGTTGGATTTTAAATAGTTCTACTAAACTTTCATGATATGAACAAATGTGTAGAACCAGAATCAAATAGTACATTCACTATCCTTGAATGAATAACCAGCATACCTATCACCACATTTTTGCTAGGATCCAACCTAGCAGTTGTGATGAAATAAACTCACTCTTTCTCTCTAGGTCTTCAAGGTTATTGTTGTCAATTATCATTGTCAACTCTTGGCTTGGTGCATTGGTTCACACAGTGTCTTTGTTCCTTGTAATTGAAACATTGGGCAATAGCTTGAGGGTAGTATGTACCATTCTTTTATTCTATTGAATTGGTTCATTTCTCCCATAAGAATTTTATATCTAGGTTCCCTTCCTTCCCACACCTAAAGCATTTCCTTTTCCCATTCAAGAAATTTTTGGGATTCTTCTTCCCACACTTTTAACAAGTTGGATGTTGGAATTTCTTACCCCAATGAGATTTCTCAATCACACCACTAGAATTAAACTCCAATTTTTTACTTCATATATCTTGAACCATGAGACCCTTGAGATTCCTTGATTTCCATTTTGACTTTGATGGCACTTCAAAAAATTTCCTCCCATTAAAGTCTTAAATCAGAAAATCTTTTCCTAGATTTAGATTTAGTCCATAGAAGAAGCGATCAAATTTACATATAGGGTCAATGAAAAAGTTGGAGGTGAATCATAAAATTCATGGGAAGTTTTTCTCATACAAACCAATGAATTTTTTGTCCTTTTATGGAGGCCAAATAAATTCCTCTCCATTTTCAGTTGAAGAGTGCAAGGAAAATATTTATCAAATTTTTTATGGAATTATTTTCACCCTATAACTTTTTTTTCATCCTTGGGATTTGTATTTTTGATCAAAGTAAACCGTTGATTGACTTCTCCCTCTGTATGACAGACAATCATCATGAAATTCTCTTTATCAGAACATTAAAAGACATAGAAAATCATTTTAATTGAATTGATCTATTAGTTCATGATTAAGGGATGAGAAGATCGACTAAAAGTCAGAGGCATTTTTCTAATAATGGTCTCAATTTCAACTTGATATTTCTTATGGGGATTTTGGGTTTCCCTTTGATTCACATTTTTATTCAAAACATGAGTAAATTGATAAAAATACTTTGATGAATTTTCTGATTCATGCTTCCATTGGTTTGGGAATCTCATTTGGACAGTCATCACATTTCCCCTCACATTAGTTGTTGAATCAATTCTTCTTATTTTCAACCATTGACTAGAATAAAGGGAAAATTAGGGATGATAACTTTCAAAATGTTAAACACATAAATGGAAATTTGTTAACATTCAAGTGAAAACTCATAAATGACATACATTCCCTAACCAAGAAAATTATTGGTTTCAATCTTTGTCATTCATGGTCTATTTCGTAACATAAAATTTCATAGGCATTTTGTCCACCTCATAATGGTTCAGAAAGAGCTTATGAATTTACAAAAGTATATCACATGAGAGTGTCAAACCAGGTGTTCATAAAGGTATCTTTGTCAGGAACTAGGTGATAATTTATTCATTTCCCAATACAGCCTTTTTGAGGTTAATACCCCAATGTACAACTGTTTCAGAGCCACATCCACTTATAGTATCCATACATGGATTCTTTTCATAAAAACCAATTATTATATACATTACAAGAATTTAGGTATTTTTTCCTATATTTAGACTTACCCCTAAGGCTTTCAATAATGTTTTATAATCCTAATCCCCTAAAATAACTAGACATTCCCCTGATACCAACTATGACAACCCATATTTTTATACAGTTTATTTCAAGATTTTAGACATAAATGTAAACTTAATACAAACCTTAAATATCAACATGACTAGTTTATTTTGCGAAATTATATACTTTACAGAATAACTTCAAATGGGTACCCAACAAAGTTATTTAAAATCTTCAAAAACATTCTCTTAAAATCCACCGATCTTCTAAAACTGCACGAGATAACCTATGGATATATAGATGAAAGGGGTGGGCTATAAAGCCTTGTAAGGGAATAATAAAAACATAAAATGATGAAAGTAATACATGTTAGTCAACAGGAAAATCAAGGTGATATAAAAAGGTCATGACTCATAAACATGAACAATGAATCATGATATAAGATTATAACACCAAGGCAACATATGAACGTGATAAAAACATAAAACATGAAATCATAAAAATAAGTCAAGGATAACCACTAATACATCATAACATAGTGTTCTTGGGGGTAAAATATCTTTAAATATACATGGTATCTCATGATATAAAAACATTAACCAATGAATTGGAGGGCTATATAATTCTGGGCTCACCCATCACATTTCTATCATGTACATGCATTTCTGTGCCACATAGATCATACAATATAAGAATGTAATTAATCACTTTTAATCCAATAATTAAGGAATGTGGGTTTCATAAATGGGATTCCTAAATTGATGAAGTATAGGTACATTATGTTGAATACCCTTGAGTGGTAAAGGGTATGGGTGTTCACTACAAAAATGTTTGGAATGGAAAATCATGGGAAATTTTTTCCAGCACAACATGTGTATATAAGGATCCATGAAAGGGTTTAATGAGAGTGAGAAGTGGTCTATACATTCTTGTACATCATAATAAAAATAATATGGATGTGTAAAAACATATTCCAACATGAACAAGTAGATATTAAAAGTCATAACACAAAGAAAGTGCTTGAATAAAGAGGAGGAGAGGATACCTTACTTCAACATAGTAATGGTTTAGGAAAGTATTATAATGAGTGGGGGTAAATGATCTATAATTAATAGAAAAATAGTTTATAGTAAAGGGATAGTTATAAATGAAGGACCCCGGGACACCCTGAGAGGGGAGGGGTGAATCAGGGTGACCACTTTTTCTTTTTAAAGTGATGGATCTTGTTCCCACGTTGGTAGGAACTTGTTGAACCTGTATGGAGATTATGATTAGAAAGCAAGCATTCACATGCACAGAGAAGACACAACCCTTTTTACTTGGTTCACCACTAAGGGCTACATCCAAGGAGCATACTCCGACAGGTTGTCGGTCGTACCAAAAACCACTATGCTTCACTAGCTGTAGATTACACAAGTTCGAGTACAATCACTCTGTCCCAGGCTCACTGCCTTTACAAAGGTTCAGGGATAGCCCACTGCTCCCCTCGGGTCACTTCCGTTGACTCCCCCTGGCTCACTGCCGTTGGTGAAGTCCCACTCAGTTTATAGACGTGAATGTCTCTTCAATTGAAAGTCATGAAGTTCATTGTCTCCTGTTCAGCATGAGAATTTGCTTGCATCAGAGTCTTGAGTTTAATGCTCTGTTAAGATCCAAATTCCAACCACTGAGGAAAAACCCATTTTCCCTTGTCCACAGGGAAAACGACCTTTGGAAAAGGCCTTCGCAAAGTACCCTACTTCGCGAGGCTCCCAATTTTGCAAAGCTCAAACAAGACTTCGCAGAGCCCCTGCCATTTCGCGAAGCTCCATCACGAAGCTCAATCGCGAAGCTCAATCGCGAAGCACTCTTGCGATGCTCCAGCCTTCGCAATGCTTGGCTATCGCGAAGCTCCTGCCTCTTCGTGATGCTCACTGAGCCAACGCGGGGCACACGTCTTTCGCGGAGCTAGAATAGCCGCCGCGAAGCTCCTCTTTCACGAAGCACGCTGCCTTCGCGAGAGACCTTTGCGAACCGAGAGAAAAGGACTTTCTCTGAAATTCTCTCTGTTTCGCTTGAGGGGGTCGGCCTCAATTTATAGGCGATTCCATCGACCCTTGAAATTTTCGTGCGAAGTCAACGCCACGTCAGCACCTATCGCGAAGCTCCGAAGTTCCGCCGGAATTCTGTCCAAATCGCGAAGCACAACGACATTTTGTCGTTCACGAAGCTTGACGTAGTCATGAAGAATCACCATCAACATACCTTCGCGCCTTCGCCACGAAGCTCCCTCGCGAAGCCCTTCATCGTCGCGAAGCACCACGGCATTTTGTCGTTCGCGAAACTTGACGTAGTCACGAAAAATCACCGCCAACATACCTTCGCGCCTTCGCCGCGAAGCTCCCTCGCGAAGCCCTTCATCGCCGCGAAGCTCGCCAGCCTCTGCCGTTCGTGAAGCTTGACGTAATCGTGAAGCCTCACCGCCTCCATTCTTCTGGTCTTCGCGAAATCCAGTCCATGCATCCCATCTTCGCGAAACTCATGCCCTTGCCATATTAGATGAAGATATTCCTGGAAATCCACTTTTCGCGATGCTCAGCAACATCCAGATTTTGGACCCCCAAAATTTGGCAAACACTGGGAAACGACGCTACCTTCAAAACTGTTGTCTGCTTGAACGGTATGATCTCATTGCTGGTACACGATCCGAACTTCCATTGATGATGGACAACAAAAACAAACCACACTCCAAATCATGCATAGAAGACCATGGTTCCAACAATCTCCCCCTTTGGGTTTGTTGGCAATCAGAAGAAAAATTCAATAGATCTCCATCAATGTGAGAACCAAAAAAAAACGCAGGAATCAACCCGACCACCACTCTAAGTCTACGTGAGCAATGATCGGTGTAGAAAACAAGAGAGGAGGCTTAAATTGGGTTCCACTGTTTTCCTTCTCATTCTTCTCATAAGTCGCCTGAATTTATTCCTTCTCCTTTCTCCCCCATTGACAATAAATCCAAAGACCAGTAAAATTTTTCACGTTCAGCTCAAACCATACTCCCCCTGGATAGTATCTCCCCCAGAAACCTGCATTATATCCATAAACAGATTAAAACATTTATAACAAACGGGGAGAGGGGTACTCTGTATCCTCCTTATGCACTGGGAGGTAGTCGAACATCGAGGTTCAACCGATGCTTCTCAAACACAGCCGCTGACAGTGGCTTTGTCAGGGTATCAGCCACTTGTTCATCTGTTCCCACATGATCCAATCTAATCACGCTTTGCTCAACTTTCTATTTGATAAAGTGATACCTGATTTCAATGTGTTTTGTATGAGAATGTTGAACATGATTCTTCGTAAGATCAATTGCGCTCTTATTGTCACAGTAAATCACCATTGGTTGCGTCACCTCATCGCCAATGTCAGTTAATTGCTGATTCATCCATAACAGTTGAGTGCATGCCTTTGTGGCGGAGATATACTCGTCTTCAGCAGTACTAAGAGAAGTACTTTCTTGTTTCTTGCTCAACCAGCCAACACATTTCTGCCCAATATAGAAAGCTCCACCACTAGTGGACTTTCTGTCTACTACATCACCAGACCAGTCAGCATCAAAAAACGCTGATAATTCACTGTCTCTGCCTGCAGCAAAAAATAACCCGAAGTTATGTGTACCTTGAATGTACCTCATGATTCTTTTTAATACTGCCAGATGTTCCTCCTTTGGATTACTATGAAAGTGGGCCGCAAGGTATGTTGCAAAGACAATATCTGTCCTTGTCGCTGTCAGGTACAGTAGGCTTCCAATGATCCTCCTGTACATGGTGGGATCAACAGAGTTCCCATCCTCATGCTTTCCAAGTTTAGTTCCAACTGCAATCGGAGTTGACATTGGTTTGGAGTCTTGCATATTGAACTTCTTCAGCAACTCTCTTGCATATTTTTCCTGAGAAATGAAAGTGTATTACTTCTTTTGAATCACTTGCAACCCCAAGAAATATGTGAGCTCCCCAATCATAGACATTTCAAAATCTGATTTCATGTGGTTGGAAAATTCATCCACTGATTTCTGCTTACTGACACCAAATATGATATCATCAACGTAGACAAGAACCATGAATTGATCTTTTGGAGAATTCTTCACATAGATATTGTGATCAACTCCTCCTCTTTTGAATTCCAACTTCTTGAGATATGAGTCCAGCCGTGAGTACCATGCCCGTGATGCCTGCTTCAAACCATATAGAGATTTCTTCAGTTTACAGACCTTTGTTTCATCAGTACCCAAAACAAAGCCCACTGGTTGTTCAATGTAGACTTCTTCTTCGAGTACACCATTCAAGAATGCTGTCTTGACATCCATTTGATATACTTTATATCCTCTTTGGAGTGCCATGGCAAGGAAAAGCCTGATTGACTCCAGTCTAGCCACTGGAGCAAAGGTTTCTTCAACATCAATGCCTTCAATCTGGGAGTATCCTTTATATACCAGTCGTGCCTTGTTTCTGATGACACTTCCATGCTCATAAAATTTATTTTTGAAGATCCATTTGGTACCAATAACATTGTAACCTTCGGGTCTCTGGACAAGATCCCATGTCTGATTCTTGTCAATCTGATCTAATTCATCATTCATGGATTTCACCCAAGATTTATCTTTTGCAGCTTCTTCGAATGAGGATGGCTCTACAACTGATAGAAATGCAGATTGCGTGGTATTCCTCATCCTTCTTGTTTGAGTGGGTGCGTTCCTGTCCCCAATTATGTTGGATGGATCAATATCAGCTCTTTGATTTCTCCTACGAGGTTCAGTAGTATTCTCTTCAGCCATTGTTTCATCTTCAGATTCTTCTTCTGAGTCAATATCTTGATGTGACTGCTGAGTGTTTTGAACAGTTTCCTCTATTTCTGCATTTGTATTTTCTTCACGTTCACATTCTTCCTGACTTTCTATCACATCAGCATATGGCTTCCTTGAAGCATTTGTGGTTTTCTCTTCAATTATCTTAACATCACTGCTTTCCACAATCCTTCCCAAATGCTTGTTGAAACATTTGTAGGCTTTGCTGTTCATTGAGTAACCGAGGAAAATTCCTTCATCTGCATTGTCACCGTACTTCCCTTGATTTCCTTCTTTGTTCCTTATGAAGCATTTACTTCCAAAGACACGGAAGTATTTTAGAGAAGGCTTCCGTCCATGACACAATTCATATGGTGTCTTCGTCTCACCCATATAGAGTCCTGTTCGATTCTGAATGTACACTGCAGCTTGAACAGCCTCTTTCCAGTAATGCCGTGGAATACGACTCTCAATCAGCATTGTTCGTGCCATGTTGTTCACCTGTCGATTCCTACGTTCAACAAATCCATTTTGTTGTCGAGTTCTCACAGCATCTACCTCATGCTGTATCCCATGCTTCTCCAGATAATTCTCAAATTAAATGGACGTGTATTCTCCTCCATTGTCAGATCGCAACACTTTGATTATTCATCCAGTATCATTCTCGGCGATTCGCCGATATGTTTTCATGCAGTCAAGGACTTGTCGTTTCCTGTGAATGACCATCACACATGCCATTCTACTGTAGTCATCTATGAAAAGAACAAAGTACCTTTCTCCATGAGTTCCAGCAACATTTATTGGCCCACAAACATCTGTATGAATCAGATCAAGAAGGTGAGATGCTCTTTTCTTCTTTGGCCGATATGAACTGCATACCAGCTTCCCACGCATACAAGCATCACAAGATTTTTTCACGCTCACGCTTTAGGTTGGGAATGTCCATGACAATTCTCAATTTTGATATTTTATCCATGTCTTGTTGATTGATGTGTCCCAGTCTCCGATGCCACAAATTGTTTTCTTCTTCAATAGTCATGTAACATAAATTTTCTTCACTATCAACCTGATACAAGTTACCTTCTGTTCTGCATCCCTTCATAAGAGAATTTCCAGTCTTTCCCTTGATAGTGCAGCCTTTCTGATTAAATGTGACTATAAGCCCTGAGTCACAGAGTTGACTCACGCTGAGGAGATTATGACGTAGCCCATCTACATAAAGGACTTCAGTCTTCTTTAGCTCTCCATTAGCTAATTCGGTACTTACACTCCCTTTGATTTTTAGAGCCCCATCATTACCAAATCTTACTGTACCATCGACATTCCTTATGATATTCGTTAGTAGGCCGACATTACCTATCATATGAGATGAACAACCGCTATCCAGAATCCAGGTACTGTTGTTCTTTGTAGCTTTGAGAGCCACCTCTGCAAGGTTGGATTTCTCAATCTTCTTCCTTTCCTTCCATGAGACATTAGATCGAGTATAAAGAACTGATGGTCTTTCAATTATCTCTTCTGCATACCCAGGTTCTTCATAGTCAAAGTCTTCTTTGAGAGGTGAAAACCTGTTTGAAAGAGAAACACTATCTTGCTGACGAGACTTGACTTGTCTTGAACTTCGGTATGAGGTGTCCATGTCCCTTCTCTGCCTGCAATTAGCGGCCTTATGACCAAAGTTAGAACAACAAAAAAAATATCCATAGAAATTATTTCTTCTATAAGAATTAGGATATGAAATTGTTCTCCTTTTTTGAGCTTCTATATCTTCTCTATTCAGATAGCTTCTTGCCTCTTCACAATATGACATGGTATGGCCTAGATAGCCACAGAACTGACACTTCATGAGAGGAAATGTCTTCTCACTTGAATTTCTCCTCATACCTTCTTCCTTGGGAGAATAGTAAGACTGTATGTCATTTCTGAATGTTTGAGGATAATTTGTAGGTCCCCTTTTAGTTTGGATTAAGGGTTCCTTTTTAGGAATTCTAGGCAACGTTTCAGCATGTTCAACTTTCATCTTATCTTTCTTTTGGGTCTTTTCACTTTCAGAAGTTGATGTCTCAGCCTCACAGCCAATTCCACTCTTTCCCATGCAAGCGGGTCTTTGATTACTCAAGATTTTTTCAACCCCATCTGAACCACACTTGGACCTTGCTAGTAATTCTGCATCTGAGAATCTTTCAAACTGTATTTTCTTCTTCGATTATTTTGAAACTGATTCAGTCTCCAGTTTGCTTCTTAGAGTAACTACTTCCTCCTCAAGACCATCAGTAGTCTTGGATTTTTCATCCAGTCTGGAGGTGAGGTCATTGATGACCTTAGCCTGCTCTTCAATTCTCAGCTTCAGATCTACTACATCATTATTACTTTCGATTATTTTAGACTGTACCTTCACAAATTCTTCCAGTCATTCAATTTCAGCTTCAAGTTGATCAACGTATTCAGTTGATTCTTCTACAATAGATTTCCACTTATTGCAGCTCTTACATTTAATCTTGAGCTTACTAACCGCATCCTTAAGTTGTATCTCAGGATCTGCACAAGTTCTCAGTTGCTTTTCTCCTTCAGTATCTTCTGGCTTTTCAACAGTGGCCATCATAGAAGCATGGTTCCCAGTTTTGAATTCTGGTTCTTTTTCGTCATAGAATTCATTATCATCTTCTTCCTCTTCACAGACAAAACTCTTCCTTTGCATTTTCTTACCAGATTTGAAGTCTCCCTTTTTGAAGAACCTTCTCTGAGGATTCTTGAGGCTTTCATCCTCACTGTCTTCATCATTGATCATTTTTAAGCACTGAGAGGCAATGTGACCAACTTTTCCACAACGGAAACATGCGAGAGGTAACTTCCCTTTGAATTTCCCTTTACCCTTCTGGAACTTCTTTGCAATGAGAGAAAAAATTTCTTTTTCTTCATCATCTTCACCGCTGCTATCCTTTGAGATTTTCAGTTTGTCCATGGCCTTGAATGCCATTTCCTTGCTCACCCGAGTCGTAGAATCTTCTAGTTTGACCCTCATTTCATATGCTACCAAGCTGCTCAGTAGATCATCAAGAGAAAGTTTGGAAAGATCCCTTTCTTCAAGGGCTGACACCTTTGCATTATATAGAGGTGGAATTATTCTCAATATTTTCTTTACAATATCAATGTCTTTGATTTCTTCGCCTAGACCCCGAATTACTCCAACTAATTCAGTAATTCGATTGAAGAATGAGTCTGCATTCTCGTCTGGATGCATCTTCAAATCATCAAACCGGTTGTGCAACACTTGTAGTTTCTCCTCCTTCACTTTGCTATCTCCTTCATAAATATTCTCAAGTTTATCCCACATAGATTTTGCTGAGGTGCAATTCATCACCTTTAGGTAGATCTGATCAGAAAGGGCTGCAATGAGTGCATTCTGTGCTTTAGCATCTGCATCAAGAAGTTTCCTGTCTGTTTCAGTCATAGCTAGGCCTGTTGGATCAGTGACTTGTATTCCTTGCATAGTAGAAAAGAGAACTTCCATTCCAAGAGATCTTAGATGAGATCTCATTCTGTTCTTCCAGATCTGGAAATTGCTTCCATTGAAGGGAGGGACTCCCCTAACATTGAACGCATTTTCCATAACGAAAACAAAGGTCTGATTCAACACCAGCAACCTTTACCCTCTGATACCACTTGAAGGACCCCGGGACACCCTGAGAGGGGAGGGGTGAATCAGGGTGACCACTTTTTCTTTTTAAAGTGATGGATCTTGTTACCACGTTGGTAGGAACTTGTTGAACCTGTATGAAGATTATGATTAGGAAGAAAACATTCACATGCATAGAGAAGACACAACCCTTTTTACTTGGTTCACCACTAAGGGCTACATCCAAGGATCATACGCCGACAGGTTGTCGGTCGTACCAAAAACCACTATGCTTCACTAGCTGTAGATTACACAAGTTCGGGTACAGTCACTCTGTCCCAGGCTCACTTCCTTTACAAAGGTTCAGGGATAGCCCACTGCTCCCCTCAGGTCACTCCCGTTGACTCCCCCTGGCTCACTGCCGTTGGTGAAGTCCCACTCAGTTTATAGACGTGAAGGTCTCTTCAATTGAAAGTCATGAAGTTCATTGTCTCCTGTTCAGCATGAGACTTTGCTTGCATCAGAGTCCTGAGTTTAATGCTCTGTTAAGATCCAAATTCCAACCACTGAGGAAAAACCCATTTTCCCTTTTCCATAGGGAAAACGACCTTTGGAAAAGGCCTTCGCAAAGTACCCTACTTCGCGAGGCTCCCAATTTTGCAAAGCTCAAACCAGACTTCGCATAGCCCCTGCCATTTCATGAAGCTCAATCACGAAGCTCAATCGCAAAGCTCAATCGCGAAGCACTCTTGTGATGCTCCAGCCTTCGCAATGTTTGGCTATCATGAAGATCCTGCCTCTTCGCGATGCTCACTAAGCCAAAGCGGGGCGCACATCTTTCGCGGAGCTAGAATAGCCGCCGCGAAGCTCCTCTTTCACGAAACACGCTGCCTTCGCGAGAGACCTTTGCGAACCGAGAGCAAAGGACTTTCTCTGAAATTCTCTCTGTTTCTCTTGAGGGGGTCGACCTCAATTTATAGGCAATTCCACCGACCCTCAAACTTTTCGTGCGAAGTCAACGCCACGTCAGCACCTATCGCGAAGCTCCGAAGTTCCGCCGGAATTCTATCCAAATCGCGAAGCACCACGGAATTTTGTCGTTCGCGAAGCTTGATGTAGTCGCGAAGAATCACCGTCAACATACCTTCGCACCTTCGCCGCGAAGCTCCCTCGCGAAGCCCTTCATCGCCGCGAAGCTCGCTAGCTTCTGCCGTTCGTGAAGCTTGACGTAATCGCGAAGCCTCACCGCCTCCATTCTTCTGGTCTTCGCGAAATCCAGTCCATGCATCCCATCTTCGCGAAACTCATGACCTTGCCATATTAGATGAAGATCTTCCTGGAAATCCACTTTTCGCGATGCTCATCAACATCCAGATTTTGGACCTCCAAAATTTGGCAAACACTGGGAAACAGCGCCACCTTCAAAACTGTTGTCTGCTTGAACAGTATGATCTCTTTACTGGTACACGATCCAAACTTCCATTGATGATGGACAACAAACACAAACCACACTCCAAATCATGCATAGAAGACCATGGTTCCAACAATAAATACATTTAAACATAATAAATCGGGATTTAAAAGGCTATATATAAAGAAGGTGATTGAATATAAAAGGAGAGAGATACCCCTTACATTGAGGGGGAACTTATAAAAGACGAGAGGGGTGTCTTAAGAGATTGGGAACACCATCAGAGGGATTTAAGGAGGGATATTAAGAGTTAACTCATGATTAATGGGTTTTTAGTGAAGATGAGAGTGGGATTTTGGGTGGGTATTTATATGAAAATATGGGAGAACTATTTATTAATTTATACAATTAGGTTTTGTACTCTATATGATAGAATAATCAAAACCGAAAATCTTATTATGGTATTTTCCTATGTTTTATACCATATAGTAGGGGTTTTAAATATTTCATAAGTCAAATTAACAAAATATTTAAAATAACACCCTTGGTGATGTGGAAGTGTGTCATGTTCATAGATAATTGATTTTAAAACCTTAAAAATATAATACATGTTATTGGTCAGAGTGGATACTCAAGAGGGGGGGGGTGAATTAAGTTCCAATTAAAAATTTCTGTTTAAAAGAACTGTATTAAAATCCCCCAATTCATAAAACAAGTTAAACTGTAGTGGATTTATAAAGATTGTAAATGTTCAATCAGTTTCTCAAAGATTGATTACTTCTCAGTTAACTTAATCTGAAGATTAATTTAGATTTTGAAACTAACTTACTGGTTCACAATAATTACAAACACTTTCTAGTTAAACTATCAGAGTTACTCTAAAACAGATTTATATTTAAAGTACTTAGTAGTGGAATATTCAAAATAGTTTTAACAAAGGTAAAATGCACAACAGTTTTAAAACAAGAGGTTCAGTCTGAATATGAGACTTAGTCCTCTTAAACAGTTTATATAAACTATAATCCACACCTTGGATCGAGGTTTTACAATATTACTCAGACTGTTCAGGTCCTCAGACCTCTACCACAATTCTACATGGGTAAACAACAACAACAACACTCGGGCTGTCCAGGTCATAATTGAACTCTTCCACAATTCACAGTGGGATACAAAGAGTAAGGGAAAGATTGAGTGAGGATTTAGAAATCCTTCAGTTTAGAATAGGAGACAGTGTGTGCCTAGTTAGACAGATGCACACACACTACTCAAAATGTTAAACAAAGGTACACTACAGAGGAAATAAATGGATAATGAGTTTAGGATGCTCTGAGTGATTGCAGATGAGCTCTGGACTCATTTGGATGTTGCAGATGTTATCTGATTCCTTTGTGGTGAAGATGACACAAAAAAGAGTGTCATTGTTCTTCCCAGCTACAGTTATTCAGCCTTGTGTATATAATGTCCAGTAAGGCACAACAACTTGGCTTCAGTGTTTTTTCCAGGTGAATGATCTTCTTGAAGCTCTCTAGTTTTCACAGGTGTTCTTCAAGTTATTCTTTTGTTTCGTGGGCCTTCACACACATGTACGCTCTCGTCTTTTTGTGTGTCTTTGTCTGTGTATTTTTGTGTTGTATCTTTCGCTACAGATAGATCTTCCTTTTTATTCCTTCAGATCTGGTAAAATGAATGATTACTTTTTGACATGTATAAGGCACAGTTCCCTAACATCCAACAACCAATATTAATTAATAGTAGGTGTATTAAATTAAGAAAATATGACTGTTGGAATTAAATAAGAGTTAATAAAAATTCAAATAGTTTTCATGACTATCAGTGAGTCATGAGATCAGTAGGTCATTTGAATTTGCATCGGTATTAGTAGGTCATGTGATCAGCATCAGCTTCGGTAGTTCATGTGATCAGCATCGACTTCGATAGGTCATGTGATCAGTATCGGCTTCGGTAGGTCATGTGATCAGCATCGGCTTCGGTAGGTCATGCGATTAGTATCGGCTTTGGTAGGTCATGTGATCAACATCGGTTAGACATTTGAATCATCAGGGTGACTGTTGTTATTGGTGCGACTGTTGTCATCGGTGTGACTATTGTTATCGGTGTGACTGTTTTCATCGGTGTGATTGGTGCGACCGTTGTTATTGGTGTGACTGTTGTCATCGGTGCGACTGTTGTCATCGGTGCGACTGATGTCATTGGTGCGACCATTGTCATTAGTGCGACCATTGTCATTGGTGTGACTGTTGTCATCGGTGCGACCATTGTCATTGGCTTTTCACATTGGTGTCTTATTCCATTAATTATCGGTGAATCAAGAATATAACTAATAGTGAGTCAAAAACATAAAATTCTCACAGAGTGTCTCTGTAATCCAAAATACTTCTAGGTGAATAGAAAACCATAAATAATCATAGATAAACATATTTAGACATGATTAAACATATATAAACATATTTATAACAGATTGAATAAATGACTAAATTTAATTATAAAAAGAAAACAACAGTGATTTGTGATTATTAAAATAACTATCTCACAGAGGGTTCAACAATCTCCCCCTTTTTGATAATCACAAATCTATGGCATAAAAGAAGAGGGAAGAAGATATAACACTCGGTATGCCCCCCCTATGTAAAAAAGAATATATGTCTAAAGGTAAATATGTCATCAGAGCATGGAATCAGATCATAAACAAATTAGAGTATATCAATATATCATTAGAGCTAGCAAACATGACATCAGAGCTATATGCCTATACGAGCTTATATAATCTATATCATGACATTAGAGCTTAAAGATTATTTAGAGCTTATATATTGTTCTCCCCTTGCTTATACTTATATATAGGATGTTCTCCCCCTTAGATATATATTTATATGTACTGTTCTCCCCCTTTGTGATTATCAAAAAGAAAAAGAGAAAGTAGAGAGAGAAAAAGGGAAAAAAGAAGGTTTCATTGAAATACCATCTGAAAAGATACAAGAAAAATGCACCCTATCAAAAATGACAGGCACAAATATTTCTGGGGGTGAAGAGGAGATTTCCCTTTAGTAGAGAGAAGAATGGATGGGCCAGAAGGTGCTTTGGTGGAAGGCTGATCTGGCCGGATGGAGAGAGGGGGTAAGACAACTCTGGCTGGAAGTAGAGTGTGTGCTAAGGTTACTTGTTGGTGGTTAAAAGATCCTCTTGAAGGTGGCCGCTAAATGACTGGACAAATATTGGATAGAGCTTGAGAAACTGACATCTGACCAGGAGAAACACTGGATGGACTGAGAGGCTCAGCAGTAAGAAGAACAATTGCTTTTTCTTGCACATGAAGATATGGTTTGTGTAGATTGATAAAATCCTAAATTACTTCACCACCATATTGAATGGCCTTCTCAAAATAATATTTGTTCTACACGAAACTTTGGAGAGTGGGAGTAAAATCCTTTAACTATTGGACCTGAGCCTTAAAGGCTTGAGTGATTGGAGGTAACCTCAAATTCTCAGATAGGAATTTAAACTGATGGTTCAACTCATGCTTGGTATAAATTTTAGAAAAATAGTGATCCACTTTTTATTTAATCTCTTTCCGAGCTTTAGTAGCATCATCCGAATACAGCTTCACTATCTTGTAAATATGATCACTATTTTCTTTCATCTTTTTCAAAGAGTCCAAGTCCAGAATCTGTCCAAGGGCTGCTAACTCTTCTTTTATAACATCTTTTAAGGCATTAATCTCATGTAAAATGATCTTGGTCACTTTGGAGGAGCTATCCTGAGCAACAATCTGAGTTATCTCAGCCTTTAATCATCTCAAATAAGATTTATTCATGTGTTCTATCAAGTTTCTCAAAACGTCCATCATACCAGTGATGGTTGATCTAAATTCTCCTGACATAGATACTAAGTCACTGCTCAAATCCTTGAGCACTTGATTCAGAGAGGAAATGTGCCTGCCAATCATCTCACCAGTATTACATAGGTCTGGCTTAATAATATTTACCACTCTTTGAGTT
This sequence comes from Viscum album, assembly GCA_963277665.1. Classification (NCBI taxonomy): domain Eukaryota; kingdom Viridiplantae; phylum Streptophyta; class Magnoliopsida; order Santalales; family Viscaceae; genus Viscum; species Viscum album. Next base: position 815,285,987 of record OY728134.1, on the reverse strand, counting down.
ATAACATCCATAACAGCCTCAGATAGATTCATAGGAGTAGGAGTAAAAGCATTAGATAATTCCTCTTTCATTGTTTCTCTGACTGTGTGGAGAAACTCATCTTTAAAATTTTCAAAATTATATCGAGAAGTAGAAGAACCGAGTCTTTCTACAATCACTTGAACTTCCTCAGCAACTGGTCCAGCCTCAACTGGATGGCTTACTCCTGCAATATTCAATTCTTCTTCCTCTTCCTCTGAATAATCCAAACCTAGAACCGAAAAACCTGGATGGTCTTCCCATTCATCTTTACAAGAGGTATACTTAGGATTTACAAAATCATATTTACCATAATTTTCAAGAGAGTCTTCCCCATCTACATCAATCACAGTTTGCACTGTCCTTTCATCCTCAGGAACATTTTCTTGTTCAACTGATTGTGGTTTTTGGATCAGCTTGAATCATATCATGACCATCCACTGGTCGAGTACTTGCATCATCATCATCATCATCATCATCATCACCATTACTATTTCCATTTTTGTTTACTGAAGTCTCATTGGTACTGTCTTTGTTACTGAATTCATACTGGTTAGAATTGGATACATCAATTTCAACTTCTTCTTCATCACCTAAAAGGGGTTATGACTCAGGTAACTTAAGAGGTGGAATTGCTGGTCCAAATTCCATTATTTTCTTAGGACTTATTGTATCAGGGTCACTCCTATAATCAGGAGGTGACTCAAGTTCCTTTTCAGTATCGACATCATCATCAGCTTCAGCTTCCCCTATTTCCTTCCTACTGGACTCTCCAGTGTCCTTAGGAACTTTTGTCTCTTCTTCCTCATCAGAATAGACAACTTCCTTATCAGGTTTTAAACTGGGATCTCTCATCCCCTTTGGTATCTTAGAGTGGTCAGAAGGATTATAGGATTCATATAACCTATCTTCATCAGCAAATCATGTTTTCTTCCATGATTTCCAGTTAATTTTCATTCTTTTGCAAATATCCTTACTAATACAAAAAACACTTCTATATGAGATACACTCATCTCCATCTTCAACACAACCCAAAAACTTTATCATGACATAGACTTTCTTTGAATAGAATAAGGTTGTAGCCTTCTTGGATGGCTTTACCATCTCAGCAATATGAACAATAATGTATCTACATAAGATGATCTTCTCATAATTTAGCAATAAAAACAACAAGAAAACATCTTGATACTTCACAAAAGAAAAATCACCCTTTCTGGGACAGATTTGGTGTTGAATAAACTTAAACAAGATTCTACTTTCTCTATCTAACTCAGCAGCTGTTATTCTTCTGGATTCAGATTTTCTAGTCAACATCTCCAGAGCATACTCATATGCAAAATATTCAGTGGTAGGAGGAATATTACCAGTGTAATCCTCATATCTTCCTTTATGTAGTACCCCCAAACACTCATCCCATTGCTTCGATGAAAAAGTTATCTTTTTTCCTTTGATCACTGAATATAATTTTGCAGCTTCTACTCCATCCAATGCAACACTAAAGTTCAAATAAAACTCATGCACTAACTTTGGGTAGTAGACTCGGTTATTATTATAGAACCAGTCTTTCCATCCTTGCATCTCCAACACTTTTAAAAGTGCAGAATTACTGGATAACACCCATTCAGAACTTACTTTATTTTCTGCGGTGACCACCCGAGTCTCCAATTTTAGGTTCATAGACTTTTGAGTCGTGCTGCTCGATTCTCCTTGAGTGCATTTCATAGGTGAGTATCTTTTAGATTACTTTTCTTGTCACTTTTTTCTTTTCCACTTGGAGGTTCGAGAGGTTTGAGAGGTTCAAAAGTTCGGGATTCAGAATATGTGGAGTTCGGTGGGAGATGGATGGTAAACAGTTATTAGGAATTGAAATATCCACGGGTCATTAATTTTATCATTTAGGGTTACAATATTAAATATAACATTGATTAAGTAAAATAAAGTCATTTTAATAAACACTAATGGTTTCATATACTGTATAACTCACTCGGTAGCATAAATCGGTTTCACTGATCGGTTTCACTGATGGGTTTCACTAATCGGTTTCACTGATTAGTTTCACTGAACGGTTTCACTGATTGATCATACCTAACTCTTGTTTAATAAAATCTAACCTTTCAGAGCTTAAAGACTTGGTAAAAATATCATCCAATTGATGTTCAGAGTCAATAAATTCTAGAGGAATATCACCCTTTTGATAATGATCTCTCAAAAAGTGATGTCTGACATTAATGTGCTTAGTCCTAGAGTGAGACACAGGATTCTTAGAGATGTTAATTACATTAGTGTTATCACAATTTATATACACATGTCTAAATTGATATCCATAGTCCAATAAAGTGTGTTTCATCCACAAAATCTATGAACAACAACTACCAACAACAATGTATTATACTTCATCAGTAGACAGTGCAACAGAGTTCTGTTTCTTACTACACCAAGACACTAGGGACTTTCCCAATAGATGACATGTTCCAAATGTACTCTTCCTATCTAACTTGCAACTAGAAAATTCAGCATCTGAATAACTTATTAAGTCAAAAGATTGTCCTTTTGGATAAAACAATCCTAAATTGGTAGTATCTTTAAGATATTTGAAAATCTTTTTAACAACAAGAAAATGAGATTATTTAGGATTAGCTTGAACTCTTGCACACATGCATACACTAAACATGATATCTAGTCGACTAGCAGTAAGGTAAAGTAAGCTTCCAATCATACCTCTATAATTGGTTTGATCAACTGGTTTCCCAGTTTCATCATCATCCAACTTATAGGTGGTACTCATAGGTGTATCACTTCCCTTATTACTATCCAAACCAAAACGTTTTAAAAGATCCTTTGTATATTTACTTTGATTTAAAATAATACCATCTTTATTTTAAAAAATTTGAAATCCAAGAAAATAATTGAGTTCTCCCATTAAACTCATTTCAAATTTATTTTGCATAATCTTTGAAAAATCAGTTCATAAAGAATTTTTAGAAGATCCAAAGATAATATCATCAACATAGATTTTTACAATCAGAATATCTTTATAAATTATTTTAATAAAAAGAGTGGGATCAACAATTCCTTTAGTAAAACCTTTAGAAATAAGAAATTTTGTAAGTCTATCATACTAAGCTCTTGGATCCTGTTTTAAACCAAATAAAGCTTTAGAATGTTTTAAAACATGATTTTGAAAATGGGGGTTTGTAAATCTAGGTGGTTGTTCAAAAAAAATATCTTCAATTATAAAACAATTTAGAAATGCACTTTTGACATCCATTTGATATAATGTAAAATTCATATGAGATGGATAAGCAAGTAAGATCCTAATGGCTTCTAATATAGCTACAGGTGAAAAGGTTTCTTTATAGTCTATTCCTACTTCTTGATTGTAACCTTGTGAAGCTAATCTAGTTTTCTTTCTAATGATGTTTCTAGATTCATCAATTTTATTCCTAAAAACCCATTTAGTACCTATGTTCAAGGTATCCTTAGGTCTTTCTACTAATTCCTAGACTTTGTTTCTTTCAAATTGATGTAACTCTTCTTGCATATCCATTACCCAAAATTCATCATTGATTGCATCATTGATATTTTTAGGTTCTAGCTATGAAAGAAAGGCTTAATGTTCAACCTGATTTCTCAGAGAATCTCTAGTTTGCGTTCCTCTATCCAGGTTACCTACAACTGCATCTAGAGGATGGTTCTTTAGAATCCTAGTCTATCTAGTAAAGGTAGGACTAGAAATTTCAGGTTCTTCTCTAGGTTCGGTCTTAATAGAAGCAAGTTCTGGTGTATTTCCAGAGCTGGTTATCTTTACAACAGGTCCACTATCTTTATCATTAAGATTTAGAATAGACAAGTCTTCTTTAGTATTTTCAACAATAGGTTTAGATTCATGTGGATCGGTTTCATCAAATTTGATGTGAACAGATTCTTCCACACATTTGGTTCTCTTATTAAAAACTCTATAGGCTTTTCTAGTAATTGAATATCCTAAAAATATTCCTTCATCACTCTTGGATGCAAACTTGTCTAGATTATCTTTAGTATTCAGAATAAAAACTTTGCAATTAAAAACTTTGAAGTAACTAAGTTTTGGTTTCCTATTATTCCAAATCTCACAAGGGGTTTTCTTAAGAACAGGTCTAATCAAGACTCTATTTATAATATAACAAGCTGCATTGACAGCTTCAGCCCAAAAATAAAAAGGTAAATCATATTCATTTATCATAGTTATTGCAATTTCTTGAAGGGTTCTATTTCTTCTTTATACTACATCATTCTGTTGAGGTGTCTTAGGGGTAGAAAAGTTGTGATTATAGCAATTATGTGAGCAGTAAGATTCAAACTCATGATTTTCAAACTCACGACCATGATCACTTCTCAAGGTTTTAATCTTTAGTTCACTAATGTTTTCTACAGACCTGGAGTATTTAACAAAGTAAGAGAAATCTTAACTTTTTTGATCTAGAAAGTATACCCAAGTATATCTATAAATGTCATCTATGAGAACATAAACATAGTGCTTCCCATTTAAACTAAAAACTCTAGAAGGTCCAAACAAGTCCATGTGAACCAACTCGAGAGGTTGAGAAGTTGAAACTTCTTTCTTTGATTTAAAAGAAACTTTATGTTGCTTTCCCTTTCGACATGTATTACAAACTTTATCAGTTGGGAATTCAAGTTTAGGTAGGTCTCTAACTAAGTTCTTCCTAGTCAGTTTTCTAAGTGAATGTATATTGCAGTGTCCTAATCTTCTATGCCAAAGCCAAGATTCTTTATAAAAATCATTTAAACAAGTAATATTATTCTTAGCTAAATAATTCAAATCTATAGCATATACATTTTCATTTATTAAGGTAGAAAATACTAAAGCATTTTTAGAATTAAAAACATCACAAGAATAATTTTCAAATTTAACATTAAAACCATCATCACATAACTGAGAAATACTTAACATGTTATATTTTAATCCATCTATAAATAAAACTTTAGAAATTAAAATTGAATAAGTGTTACCAATTTGACCCAGGCCAATTATTTTCCCTTCAGAGTTATCACCAAAAGTCACATATCCTTCATCAACCGTGATTAAGCTTTTGAAGCATGAAAAGTATCATATCATGTGTCTTGAACATCCACTGTCCAAATACCAAGTCTTTCTACAGGAACTTTTCAAGAAAGTTCCTACAATACAATTTTAGATAGAAAATGATTTTGGTACCCAGATTTTCTTGGGTCCAGGAAGGTTAGAAAGAAAAACTTTCGATACCCATATTTTCCTAATGGGTCTCATATACTTAACAGAATCAAGATATTTTGATAGATAAACCTCGTTTGATCTATAACTATGTGAATAGCTAGTTGAGGCATAGGAATTTTCAGAACTAGGACTAGCAGCATACTGTCCAGATTTAGGAATGAATTTATTCTTTGTAATCTGTCTTTGTCCAGGATGATAACCTAAACCAGTAGTATAATTTGGTGCCACTTGTTTTCCTAGCATTTGTGTAAGTGTGTCCTTTCCATTAGTAAATTTTTCCAAATCTTTCCTGAGTTACTCATTATAAAAATTCAGTTCAGTATTCTCTTTGATTAGTTGAGCATTCTTTTCCTTTTCTACTTCTAGTGTAGATTTGACAGTGCTAGTTAATGCATACTGCTTCTTTAAGGCTTTATACTTATCCTTCAGCTCATTGCAAGTATCTTTTAACATGTTACAATATTCAAATAATTCTTCACTAGACATGTTTTCAGAATCAGAATCATCTCTAGAGTAATAAGAATTTAAAGCAGGAGTATCTGATATTACCTCAAAAGTGTTTGTCATGAAACACATGCTAGCTTTTTGAGATTTTTCATCCTGAGTAGAATCAGAATCACTTGAACTGTCTTTTAAAGAACTCAACATTTCTTTCATAGCTTTCTTGTATTTTCTGTCCTTATAGTCATATTTCTTCTTGAACATTAATTTTTGATAGTCAGCTTTGACATGACCTTTCCTTTTGCATTTTTAGTAGACTATGTCATCACCATTATCAGTCTTTTTCCAATATTTTTCCAATGACCTTTGTTGTCATACTTTCCCTTATATTTTGATTTTTTGAAAAAAATCTTCTTCATATAAAATTTCTTAAATCGGATGGCTATTTGAGCCATCACAACATCACTGTCTGATGCACTTTCTTCACAGCTTGAGTTATCACTTTCACTTTGAATTTTACCTTTGTCCTTAAGTTTTGAAGTAGAAGTCTTGAAAGCTACAAACTTCTTCCTCGGTTCATTATCTTCTTCCTTGTTTACTTTTAGTTCTTCCTCATACATCATTAACTTACTAATGAGTTCCTTGACAGGAAAATCACTAATGTCATAAGATTCTCTAATTGAAACTGATGTTCCTCTCCATATTTCTGGAAGGCATCTGAGTATTCTCATAATCTTCTCCTTAGCTGGAACAACCTTTCCAAGTGAGCTCATTGTATTTACAATTTCATTGAACCTGAGATACGTGTTAGAAATAGGTTCATCAGACTTCATTTTAAAATTACCATACTTAATAGTGTATATGTTTAGTCTCATTTCTTTAAAATTGGTTGTTACCTCATGGGAAATAGCCAGAGTATCCCATATTTCATAAGCAGTCTTACAAGAAGATATTCGATTAAATTCTTCATCTCCTAAAGAAAAATACAGGGCATTCATTGCTTTATAATTATTACTGTAAGCAGCTTCAGTAGGTTCATCCCAAATAGTTCTAACAGTTTCTGGAATCTTATACTGAGTCTCTATGGCAGTCCAAATGTCAAATCCCATACTTTCTAGATGAATTTTCATTTTGATTTTCCATTGGGCATAATTAACACCATTAAAGATGGGTGGCCTGTTGGTAGCTACACCTTCTAATCTGTTATCCATAATTATATTTTAACAAATGTATTTAAATAGATAAAAATTTAGAAATAACATAAATTTTAAGATCTTTAAGATAAAACTAGAATCACAGTTGAAAGCTTTTCACAAACATAGTGTTTTAAATTACACTGATACCAAATGTTGGTCGGAGTGGATACTCAAGAGGGGGGTGAATTTATTTACAATTAAAAATTTCTGTTTAAAATAATTGTATTAAAATCCCCCAATTCATAAAACAAGTTAAACTGTAGTGAATTTATAAAGATTATAAATGTTCAATTAGTTTCTCAAAGATTTATTACTTCTCAGTTAACTTAATATGAAGATTAATCTAGCTTTTGAAACTAACTTACTGGTTCACAATAATTACAAACACTTGCTAGTTCAACTATCAGGGTTACTCTAAAATAGATTAATATTTAAAGTACTTAGCAACGGAATATTCAAAATAGTTTTAACAAAGGCAAAATTCTCAATGGTTTAAAAACAAGAGGCTCAGTCTCAAGATGAGACTTAGTCCTCTTAAATAGTTTATATAAACTATGATCCACACCCTGGATCAAGGTTTTACAATAGTACTCAGACTATTCAGGTCCTCAGACCTCTACCACAATTCTACGTAGGTAAACAACAACAACACTCATGCTGTCCAGGTCATACTTGACATCTTCCACAATTCACAGTGGGATACAAAGAGTAAGGGAAAGATTGAGTGAGGATTTATAAATCCTTCAGTTTAGCACAGGAGATAGTGTGTGCCTAGATATAAAAATGCACACACACTGCTCAAAATGTTAAACAAAGGTACACTATAGTGGAAATAAATGGATAATGAGTTTAGGAAGCTCTGAGTGATTGTAGATGAGATCTGGACTCATTTGGATGTTGTAGATATTATCGGAGTCCTTTGTGGTGAAGATGACACAAAACAGAGTGTCATTGTTCTTCTTAGCTATAGTTATTCATCATTGTGCATATGATGTTTAGTAAGGAATATCAACTCGGCTTCAGTGTTTGTTCCAGGTGAATGATCTTCTTGAATCTCTTTAGTTTTCACATGTGTTCTTCAAGTTCTTCTTTTGTTTCATGGGCCTTCAAAAACACATATGCTCTTGTCATCTTGTGTGTCTTTGTTCGTGTATTTTTTTTGTCGTGTCTTTCGCTGTAGATAGATCTTTCTTTTTATTCCTTGAGATCTGGTAAAAAGAATGATTACTTTTTGACAGGTACGAGGTACAGTTCCCTGACATCCAACAACCAATATTAATTAATAGTAGGTGCATTAAATTAAGCAAATATGACCATTGGAATTAAATAAGAGTTAATAAAAATTCAAACAGTTTTCATGAATATCGGTGAGTCATGAGTTTGGTAGATCATTTGAATTTGCATCGGTATCGGTAGTTCATGCGATCAGCACCAGCTTCGGTAGGTCATGTGATCAGCATCAGCTTCGGTAGGTCATGTGATCAGCATCCGATTTGGTAGGTCATGTGATCAGCATCGGCTTCGGTAGGTCATGTGATCATCATCAGCTTCGGTAGGTCTTGTGATCAGCATCAGCTTCGGTAGGTCATGTGATCCGCATCAGCTTTGATAGGTCATGTGATCAGCATCAGGTAGACAGTTGTATCATCGGTGTGACCGTTGTTATCGATGCGACTATTGTCATTGGTGCAACTGTTGTCATCGGTACGACTGTAGTCATCGGTGCGAGTGTTGTCATCGGTGCGATTGGTGCGACCGTTGTCATTGGTGCGACTGTTGTCATCAATGTGACTTTTGTCATCAGTGCGACTGTTGTCCTTGGTGCGACCATTGTCATTGGTGCGACTGTTGTTATCGGTACGACCATTGTCATTGGTTTGTCACATCGGTGTCTCATTCCTTTAACTATCGGTGACTCAAGAATATAACTAATGGTGAGTCAAAAACATAAAATTCTCACAGAGTGTCTGTGTAATTCAGAATACTTCCTGGTCAATAGTAAACCATAAATAATCATAGATAAACATATATAGACATGATTAAACATATATAAAAATATTTAGAACAGATTGAATAAATGACTAAATTGACTTATAAAAAGAAAACAACAATGATTTGTGATTATTAAAATAACTATATCACAGAGGGTTCAACACATGTTTGGTAGGATTAATTGAGGGTTTATAAAATCAATTAAATAAATTTAAAAACAAATTATTTTAAAGGGTGAACATATTTTTGGTCATATATTCCACTTATAGAATTTATTACATCACTTTTGGGAAATTATGATGTCATAATATAAATTTTATATTTATACCTTATTTAATTTTTACCCAAAAAATTAGTTGTGTCAGAAAATTATGGAAAACTCAAAATTTTATAATTTTGACATAATGATTTCAAAAATTAAATTTATTTTTTCTAATAATTTTTTATCTAAGATATTTTACTCTATTAAATAAAAATCATTATTTACTAAAAAATACTAGTTTTTATAACACTAACCACTTTCTAACCCATAAAAAATTTATATGGACTTCATTAAATTATATTATTATTTATATTTAAATAAAAATTATTTAATTATAATAATTTATTAATATAAATTTTATTTCAAAAATTCATGAATTTATCAGAAGAGTGTCTAAATTGAAACTATATATTTTCTAAAAATACAATTTGGGTTTCTTCATAAAAAAATCAATTTTTTTACAAACTAATTATTTAATCATTTATAACGTAATAATAAAAAAGGAAACATATATTAATTATTTTATTAAAATAAAATTTATAAATTCATATACTAGGGTCTAGATATATAACCCCTTATTACTTCATTGTACCCCCTTATGTTAAGGTGTGCAATGGTGGTGCTTTCTTAGGATGGTTTGACGAAAACTGTTTGTGATGAGATCTCAATAAGATTGACCATATCCCAAAAATAGTTTTTCTCAAGCTACAGTTGTTTAATATCATGTTGGGCATAGTCAAGGGAAAATAATAATGATTCCATCCCCATAAAAATATCTAATAAATGGGATTCATAGTATACAAACATACTATTTAAGTCCATTACATTGTTCATCTGTGCCAATTGAACATTATTACAAAACTTAATATATATTAATCATAAAGGTCCCTATAGAATATATATATTATAAACAGTTATGATTATTAGTGGTATTTTAAATCCAATAGGCTATAACTATAGAAACTCAGGTATTTCCATGCAAGACTTTGGAATATTTCTCAGAATATTTCCAAAGCCAGGCGCTAAGTTGCCGTGGGATTCCGGGGCTCAGAGCGCCTAGGTGATTTGATATTAAGAAAATTAAAATTATTTTATCATTAAAATATAGTCTTTTAGTAAATAAGTAATAAATCTTGTTTGGATTCTATAATAAAAATTATGATACCATGTTTGAGTCTAGAACTTTGGGTTTACCCTAGGCACGATATATAGTTTTTCAGCATTGGGAACATGATTAGAAGTGACCATTGGAAGGGTGTTAAATAGAGTTTTAATATTTTAATAATGGAAAATTCATATCCCCCAAAAGTCTTCTTTTGTATGGTAGTGGGAGTGGAGGTTTTCCTATAGATATGGATGGAACGAGGAGGAACTAAGGCGAGGAGGTGGTTCCATACCCCATTTTTGATGTCGATCATCACCATATATTGGTGCAGTAGATTCTAGGAAATGTATTGGACCCGAAGCTTCAACGTTTCTCCATGAGGCTAGTGAATTTATGATCTTCACATCTTGATCCCCATTTAAGAATTTTTTATGGCTTTATATATCTTAGAGGACTGTGAGGGACCCCATATGGGTTAATCTGGGTTGGATCTAGATAAATATGGAGTTTTAGGTGGATCATAGGTATTTTGTATTTAGAAATCATGATCACACGGTGTGTAGTGTAAGAAAAACTATTGTGTGTTCTTCCTGTATGGGAAAGATGAACATTGGGGACTAAATATGGTATATTGAGCCCATTTCATGTGGCTGATGACATAGAAAGTCTTGTCATGTCATGATAAATGGCCTTGTAGAAGTACACAACTAGAGGACATGAGTATGGGATGAGTTACATTGGTTTATCCAATGACACATTCTTGGGCCTGACCAAGAAGAACATTCCATTTTTGAATACATGACCATCCATGACATGTCTAGGATAGGACACACCCATATGTTGGGATGAGGTCACACGCCGTGTGACATATGTACACACCATGTAGTACTCTTTTACATTCTGAGCACCAATAGGGGACATGACCAGAGGATGGTTATGAGACACACATAGTGTTCTATGGTTACACATTGTGTACTTAACTTATAAAATCATACCTCACACATCTCTATCTTTAGGAATTTGATAGAGTCCCACGAGTATCCTATCTTGAGGAGTTTTTTGTGTGGTATGTGGTGGTGGCCATGGTTTTGGCATTAGAGATGTGACGTGAGGTGACATTGTGGGTCACTCCTTTTATTATCATATAGATCGGTATTATTTGAGTGAGTTCCCTTGGTCTATTCCTATGAGGGTATAATGTGTCATCATGTACTCAACATAGGATCATTAACCCTCTATGGATTTTTATGAGATATAGTTTTTGTATCCCTTCATGGGGTTTGGGGTGGAATCCTCTATCTTTTCCACTAAGTGGGTTTTGTATAATCGGTGTTACCAACACTTCCCGAGCATCAATCCCATTATTATAGTGTAAATGAAAATTTGGTGTATAAAATACCCTATGATTCTTGATTGTGATATTCTTTCTATGTATAGATTTCTTTGGTATTCTACGATTTTATTTTTTTTCTAAGTGGGGTCCTTAGAATCGGCATGACCAACACTACATGGGAATTGTTCCCCTACTTAGCAAGTTATCCAAGATTTTGGTTGTGGTGTGATACCATTCCGGTGTTACATTTTTTACGTAGGGTTCTTAATATACCTCAACATTCCTGGGAGAGAGACCCTACATTAGCGTTATGATCTCATAAGTTTTAGTTTGGGTTCATTTTGTCCCCTAAAGGTTTTGGTAGTGACCCCCTATCTGTGTTTTTTGATCTACTAAGTCACAGGGGGATTTTTCTATAGTGGTATCCATTGATCTAGTCCTCTCAAATAGTTACTTCCAAGGATATAAAGGTTATTCCATCATCTTAGAAATACCTAATGAGTGATATATCTTGGTTGAGTTCCATTAGGGATGGTAAGGCTTATAGAGTGGGTACTCCCAGAAGAACAATAACTTTGGGACTCATGTAGGATGATGTGGCTGGGTTTATGGATGAGATCATGAGACATAAAGTCTATTATGACTATATCTAGGAAATTTTATGATACCTTTCAGTATGTGTTGTATTTTTTCGAATAACAGGTTGTGATGAGATGACTAGTCATGTAAAAATGAGGACTATTCAAGAAATTGTTTTCTACTCTCTATCTCTCTCTCTTGGATTTCGTCCTCTATATTTTGGTTGAGCTAACTCTTTACTTCCATTTTCTTCTGTTTTTTTTTCTTTCAAGGTGCCTATTGGGTATTTTTATACTCACCCCTGCACGAGCACTACCAGCACATGTCATGTATTGTGTAGAAGACAACTAGCTTAGCGTTGTCCTTGGATGACCGAGTGTGGGTGGGGCATAGTTTTGTGCTAGAATACCCTAGACTAGTACCATTCATGAATTTTATATTAGTCCCATCCTTATGACCAGGTTGGAATATTTTTCAGTTTTTGGAGGGCTCTTATTTTTTTATTTTCCACATTCTAGTATTGTCGTACTTTGTTTGTGGGATATAGATGCATGCATGTAATTTTTTTACGAGTTTTTTTGTTTTCTATATAGTCCTACATGAATATGGATGTGTGTATGTGTGAATATAAGTACCATAGGATAAGGACTCTCATGTGGGTGATATACCTACTCTGTGATGGTCACCAGCCCCCATCCTATTGGAGGTAGGATTGGGTTAGTGGTGCCTCGACTCTTCATCAGCCAAGAAAGCCACAGTGGGTTGTATCATTATTGAGTGGTATCAAAGGTGGTCATTTATTAGAACCATAGTTAGGTGTTGTCTAGTTGTGATATTGGTTTGGATTTTATGGAAAATTGTTTTAAGTTTATTAAGTTTAGATTTATGGCTACATACTACAATATTGGTGCGGTGGATGACATATCCAATCACCAATAATTTGATAACTAGCTTGTTGACTAAGAAAATTTAGTCATTAGTTTTAGAGAATATTTGGTACATGTATAACATAATACTAGGTTGTGGTTTCCATTCCCTCATTGAGTCATGTCCCTAGATATACTCTTTGACTATGGAGCATCTTGTCTTCTTTCAAGATTTTTCTACGATGGAAACCTTTAGGGTTTCCATAGACGAGTCAAGGGTATGACCGAATGTGTGATAAGGCCTCTATGTAGGGGCCTGTTCGTGAGGTATATTTTCTTCCAACTGGATATCTAGTAGTGGTTTCTCCCATTGATCAGTGATTAGACCCACTTATGAGGATTTAAGTGGATGTAGCATATCTGACTGAGTTGTGGATGGATTTATTGGAATTGGATGGTGATATGAAGGGATAAAGTGTATATTATAATATTATGAGGTATGTATTTCTTGTGGTCCAGGTTGATCCGGACTTGTTGACAGTAGGTGTGCGATGCAGGTCACAAAATAGGAGGTTTCAATATTCACAAGGACCTCAGAGACAACTCAGTCCACTGAGGCTAAGGTGTTGTTTTTCTTGTTATGGACATGGCCATATTGCACATTATTTTCATAACTTTCACGATATAGGTAGATGGAAGGTTTATATACCACTAAGGAGGAGGCATCAGTTTTAGAAAGAAGATCCTTATGGGGGAGGATGTAGAATGGGAGCTTGAGTAGTAATAAGATGGGGATGTCTCTTTGATTTCATACGACCATCACCACTCTAGGTGGCCCAAGATAGGATCATAGAGCTTGTGGAAAGATACATGGGCAGGTTTAGGTACTTGATATTTTTTACCTAGAGGCTTCAGGAGTGTTTATATGTACAATCTATATCTTTTCTATTTCATGCAGTAGTATTGCAAGATACAGGTGTGTGATACCCATTCCTTGAATGTTTTTTTCTTTAGAATTATCTAAGGTGATGTAGGGAATTGCTGGAGCCTTATTATATTGATGTTTTTCATGGATTGGGACTCATAATAAAGGAGGATGATTCCCCCACTGAGACACATTCTTGTGATGTGATACAAAACCACGCGGTCGACTCAGTGCCACCCAAAGTAGATAGTGTTGAGGTGTGGAAGATGAGTTCATTTGACTTGTGAGTTTAGGGAATGTTGGTGTGATAAGGTTTCAGAGTAGAGCCTGATTTGGGTGGAAAGGTGGAAAAAGGGAAAGTTTGAGTTTCAGGTAGTAGGTGATTGTGACCTCGAGACTTTGAGTTTGGTTCAAGGTATGACATGTCACTTATTTACCTTTGTTGATGTTTTCTTTTATAGTCATTCGTCCCTTTTCCCAGGGTGTATCCCCTATCCAGTACTTATGACACTAGTATATCTTTTTATATTATCCTTTTTTAGGAGGGATCCCGAAAGGTTTTGTGAACTGTGGTGTTTTTGGAGGTTTTGGGAGGGATTGTAAGACCATGTGTGCTCACTTAGGAATCCCTATATTGTTCACCTAGGAGGTGGATGAGTGCATTAGTTTAGGTGTGGTTATTGTCGCCTTTCCCAGGTGACTATCAAGGAGGGGTATCTATACTCAAGAATCAATTTCTTCTTCGCTCAGTGGCTAAGGTAAAGATGGTTCCCGAAGTTTGTCATCAGGGTAGGTTATCAACAAATCTAGGTTCAAGTAGTGTTTGTAATGAAGTAGGATTTTTAATGCTATTATGGTTTCACGATTTTATGGTGATACCTTTCAATGTCTTGTATTCATAGAAGTGTTGTGAAATTGATGGAACAGATCCCTAACCCCCTTCTGGATTTACTCTGGGTAGTCTTATTTGGTGACATCGTAGTGTTTTCGGCATTGAGGGTTGTGTACCCAGGACACTTGAGAATAATTATTGACATGCTGTGAGAGTAAAATCTATATGATAATCTCTAGAAGTAATAATTCTTGACTCATAAGGTTCACTCCTTGATATGTGTCTTATCAGACGTAAGAGTGATGGTGGACCCTATAAAGGGTTGTGAAAGTGCTAGCTTGATAACCACCCAAGGGCATGAGTGTAGTATCAGATTCTAGAATTGAAGTTATATATCCACTATTTTAAAGTGGGGTGATAGAGAAATTGACTTATTTGTAGTTTACTATTGAGGTTGGGGTTGGTTTATAATATCTTCAGTTGATAGTTATTACCATATACTTTAACAGCAAGACATGGAGGCACAACTTAGAGTTTTTGTTTGCAAGGTCTTGTGGGACTGGATGTAATTTGTACATGTTTTTGTTGTATTTTATGAATGTATAGATTACTTAATCCTTTATAGGATTAAAAATGACACCGGTTATGTGGATATATGAGGTTATGAGGAGGTTTCTTCCCTTGGTAGAGTACCCAGGTGAGGGGTGGTAGTGTTAGAATCCTTTGGATTTGGGTTTGGTGGCTAGCTAAAGTGGACCATTCAGGTTTTGAGAAACATGACTTTGTTTTCATGTTGGCATGGGTCCACGTCCAAGAAGATCTCCTTACCCTCAGTGGAGTTTGGGTATCGTGGCAGTGACCACTCAACCATTATAGTTTCACCTTTAGAGGACATGAGAGAGGGACCCTCTAGTTCATCGATGTACTAGTTAGAGCCAATAGGAGACAACACTTATTTGCCTAGAGTTGGTGATAGTGATTTTTTTAAAGGTTCATAACATCTGGAGTCCTATTACATTTTCTGAGACATGTAAGGTGTTTTTGTAAACCGATGATGGTGGACCATGGAGTTCGAATATAAGGCCTTTTTCTTGGTGAGATCTCTCCTCATCAAGGGTTAAAAAGTATTGTCCAGGGTAGAATGCTATATGTGGGGTATGTATACCCTTTTTCTAGTTTCTGTGTAGGTTATAAAGGTGGCATACCTCTAGAACCTTGGACAATTGTTAGGTTGGGTGCTGTGTGTTTTACACCGGGCGCAGTTGGGGAGACATGTTCCTGACTCATTTTATAATGTCTTCTTGGATGATCTCAGAGTCGAGCGTGTAATTATTTTCCAAGGTACCCATGGGATTTTTTTAATATTATAATATAAGATCCTTTTAGTCTTATAGTTCCCCTAGGTGTGTGTTAGTTAATAATATGGGAACCTCTGGGTGAGATTTCTGGTGTGGGTGATCCATTTGAAAGCTTAGTTTTCTCCCTTGTGAATAGTATTTTTATTTTCAAGATGTAAATACTTTAAGGTTGGTAGATTGTAACAACTGTAGTTTTTCCATGTAATTCTTTGGAATATTTCTTTGAATATTTTCAAATCCATACACTGAGTCGGTGTGGGATTTCGGGATCTAAAGAGCCTCGACGTGGTGATATTAAAAATATTAAAAATATTTTATTGTCTAAGCATAATATTTTAGTTAATGTAGAATAACTCCCATTTGGAGTCTCATATCAGAAATTTGAGACCATGGTTGAGTCCAAAATGTGGGGTTTACCCTAGTCATGACATAAATTTTTAGCATCAGACACCTGGTTAGAGGTGACCGTTGGTGGTGTGTTAAATGGAGGTTTATTAATTTAATAAAATTAATTTAATATACCTACCCCCCATTTGGATTCTTGTTTATAAGAGGGGGAGGGGAGGGTTTCCCCTGATTATAGATATATTCAGGAGGAACTAAGGTGATGAGGTACTGCCCGACCCTGTTTTTAATGCCGATCATCACCAGATTGAGGTGAAACAACTTCCTGGAATTGCATTGAACCCAAAGATTAGATGTTTCCCCATGAGGTTGAAGAATTTATGATATTTATATCATTATCTCCATTTATGCATTGTTTTTTGGTTTTATACCCCCTATATGTCTGCTAGGGACCCCATAATGATCAATCTATGGTGGATCTAGAGAAATTGGGGACTTCAGGTGGCTCGTAGTGATATTTTGTTTAGAAAACACGATCACACCATGTGTAGTGTAGGATCACATGCCGTGTGTCATTCCCATTCTAGGAAGATGAACTTGGGGGATTATACATTGTGTACTGGGGGGTATATGTTGTGTTGTGAGCCCATGTCGTGTGGCCGAGGACATGGAATGTCTTATCGTGTTAAGGGACATGGCCATGTGGCAGTATATGGTTAGAGGAAACAAGGACATTCCGCCTTACACTGGAACAAACTAGGACATGAACTTGGTCCCGACCAAGAATAACACTCTGTGTACCAAGGGAATACACTATTAATGGATACTGGTCTAGCTAGGCCGTGTGCAAGAAATGAAACACCCAGATGTTTGGATGAGGTCATATGCCAGGTGACATGGTTACATGCCACGTAGTATTCTTTTACACAATGAGTAATAAAAGGGAACATGAATAGAGGATAGTTATGAGATACACACTTTGTATAGTGGGTAAACATTTTGTAGTTCCCTTAGAGAAATTTTCCTCACACATCTCCATCCTCAGGAATCAGATAGAGGCCCACGAGTAGCCTAACCTGAGTAGTTATTTTTGTGTAGGATGCCATGGTGGCCATGGTTTTGGTATTAGAGATGTGACGTTAGGTGTGGTTGTTGGCCTCTTCTATTAGTGATGTATATACTAGCACCAGTTGAGTGAGTTACCTTGTTCTATTCATATGAGGGTATAGTGAAACATCACTTATTTTATATAGAATTGTTACCCCTATGGGGAATTTTTATTGAATAGAGTTTTTGTATCACTCCATGGGTATTGTGGTGAAATACTGTATATTTTTCCTTGGGTGGAGTTTGTGGAATTAATGTGACCAACACTACATGGGAGTTAATCTCCGACTTATAGATATTATCTAAATTGGGTTTACAGAATACCCCGTGATCCTTGGGTATGATCCCTTTTTTATATATCAGTCTATTTGGTGTTCAAATGTGTTGTTTTTACCTAGATGGTGTTAGTGAAATTATTATGAAAAACACTACACAAACATCAATCCCCTACTTAGTGAGTTATCCTAAATTTAGGTCTTGGTGTGACACCCTTTCTGTGTACTATGTTTTAGCTAAGGTTCGTAGGGTCTCCCAGTGGTCCGAGGTGAGATCCCCTACCTGAGAGTTATGATCTACCAATTTTCAAATTGGGTTCTTTGTGTCCCCTAGTGGTTTTGAGAGTGACCCCTATCTATTTTTTGTGATATACTGAGTGATATGGTGACTATATATGTGGTGGTATTCGATGAAAATGTACTCATGAATAGTTACAACTAGGTATGGTAGGGTTATTCCATTATATTAGCAATACCCGATGATTAATATCTCTCGGTTGAGTTCCATTGGGGATGGAAAGGCTCATGGAGTGAGTACTCTCAAATGAGAGATACCTTTGATCCTTGAGTAGGAGTCTATGATTGGATTTATAGTTGATACCATGATACTTGGATTCTGTTATGAGTATATATATGATATTTTGGGAGACCATTTGATATATTTCATATTTTTTGGCATAAAAAGTGGTGATAAACTAACTAGTTAGGTATAGGAGAGGAATGGATGAGATATGCTTTTATGCTCTCTTTATCTCTCTCGCTTGGGATTACTCCTCAAGATTTTGGTCAATTTAACTATTTAATTTCAGTTTATCACTTTTGTTTTAGGTTTTTGGGTCACCTATTGGGTATTTTTAAACTCACACCTATATGGGATCTTCTCACACATGTCATGTATTGTGTAGATGATAGGTATCTTAGTGTTGTCCACAAAGGACCAGGGGTGGGTGGAGCATAGTTATGGGCTAGACTGAATGGGGAATGTAACCGTCATGAATTTGAAAGTTGTTTTATCCTTTTGAGTAAGTTGGGACTATTTTCAGTTTTTGGTAGTCTTATATTTTTTCCTTTTATTATTTCCAGTACTTTCACGCTCTATTTGTGGAATATAGGTGTGTGTATGCATTTTTTATTAGTTGTATTTTATAATCACTCCACTATTTCAGGGATATGGATGTGTGTGTGTGGTTGTGTGTATATAGGTACTATAGTTTAGGGATTCCCTTGTGTGTGATATGATTACTCGGCACTGGTTTCTAGCCCTTGGCCTATTGGGGGCATGCTTGGGGTAGTGGAGAATTGGACCTCCACTATCCAGATAGGCCCCAGTGGGTATTGTTGTAACACAAGTTTTTCTATTTAAGAATTTTTAATATTTGTCTCATAATATTTTTGAATCTAGTTGTTGTGCCCTCATATAATTTCGAAGCCCGAGATCCTCAGTGTGGTGATATTAAAAATATTAAATATATTTTATCACACATGAACAATCTTTCTGTTAATATGGAACAACTCCACTTTAGAGTCTTGTATCAGAAATCTAATACCACATTTGAGTCTAGAATGTTGGGTTTAGCCTATTCACAATATATTATTTGTCAACGTCTAGGATCTAGTTAGTGGCGACCATTAGTGGGGTGTTAAATAGAGGTTTATTAATTTAATAAAATGAAATGAATAAACCTACCCACCCTCTATTTGAATTCCTACATACATAAGGGTTAGGGGAGGTTCTCCCATGGTGACAGACAAACCAGGGAGGAACCGAGGTGGGGAGGTTCCACCGGACCTCATTTTGGATGATGATCATCACTGGATCAATGTAGAGAAACTTATGGGCATTTCATTGGACCCAAATCTTTGACTTTTCTCCAAGAGATAGTATAATTTACTATCTTTATTTTATGATCCACATTTATTCATTTTTGAGGTTTTAAATCCCTCAAACGACTGCTAGGGATCCCGTGAGGGTCAATATGGGGTGGATATGGATAAATCAAGAGTTTTGGGTGGCTAGTAGGGATTTTACTTTTGAAAATACATACCAAACTACATTTAGTGTAGTAGAACACACCATGTGTTCTTCCCATTCAAGGAAGATGAACTTTTGGGACTACATGTCGTGCACTAGGGGTACATGCCATGTAGTGAGTCCATGTCATGTGGTCAAGGACATAACTATAATTTTTGTATTAAGAGGAATGGCTATGTAGATGTACATGACCAGATGACATGGGAACATGATGAGTTACATGGGAATAAACAAGGAAATACGATTGGGCCTAAACAAGAGGGTAACACATTGTACAAAGAGTACACTTCATGTATGGAGACATGGTTAGCAAGACCATGTGTGAGCGAGGACACACCCAAAGAATTGGATAAAGTCGCACACTGTGTGACATGGGTACATACTGTGTAGTATTCTTTTACATGTCAAGTACCAGGTAGGAACACTACCAGGGGCCAATTATGAGAGACATGTCATGTACCATGGGTACATGCTGTATAATTCCCTTAGAGACTTTTCCCTCATGAATCTATGTCTTATAGACTTGGATGGAGGCCCATGAGTCACCTATCCTGAGTAGTTTTCTGCTTAGGTTGTGATGGTAGCCATACTTTTGGCATTAGAGATGTAATGTAATGTGAGGTGAGGTTGTGGGTCTCTTCTATTAGCAATGTATAAACCCGTATCGATTGAGTGAGTTCCCATGATCTATTTCTATGATGGTATAGTGAAAAATCATATCCTTGAAATTGTATTGTGATCCCTATATGGAAGTTTTCTCAGATTAAGTTTTTTATCCCTCCATGGGTCTTAGGGTGGAATCGTCTACCTTTTTACCCAGGCAGGGTTTGTGGAATTGATACGACGAACACTACACAAGTGTCGATCCCTTAGGTGTGATCCCCTTTCTATGCATTGATCTCTTTGTTGTTCTACTGTGTTATTTTTCCCTATGTGGGGTTTATAGAATGAGTGTGGCTAGCACTATACATGATTCAATCACCTACTTAGCGAGTTATCCTATATTTGGGTTGTGTTACGATACCATTTATATGAACCATGTTTTTTCTAGGGATTTTAGTATACCCCTTCAGTATTAGGAGATATATTATACCAAATCATTATGATATCTTTAGTTTTACATTGGTTTAATTATTTCCCCCAATGGTTTTGTGAGTGATCCACTATATGTGTTTTGAGATCTACTTAGTCACATGGTGAATTTCTATATGGTGGTATTGGATGAGAATGTTCTCTTAGATAGTTACTACTTGGTATGGTAGTGTTATTACATTGTCTTAGTGATACGATAAGAGTGGTATCTCTTGATTGAGTGCCATTTTGGATGACAAGGATTATGGAGTGAATACTCCCAGAATAATGATACCTTTGAGCCTTGAGTAGGATTATGTGGCTAGATTTATGGTTTAGACCGTGATACGTGGAGTATATTTTGAGTATATATTTTATATTCTAGGATAAATTTCGGTATGTGTCATGTTATTCATCATACCAGGTGGTGATGAGATGAAAAGTCATGTATAACATAAGAATGGCCGAGGAGGAGTTTTCTACTCTCTCTCTATCTATCTCGCGTAGGTTCCCTCCTATGGATTTTTGTAAAGATAACTAGTTATTTTCAGTTGATCCCATTTATTTTGGGCTATTGGGACTCCTAAGAGGTATTTTTATACTCATCTCTAAATGGGCTCTTCCTTCACATGTCGTTTCTTTTCTAGACGATAGGTATCTTAGTGATTACCTTGGAGGTCCGGGAGCGAGTGGATCATATTTCTTGGATACACTTATTGGGGCATGAATCGATGATGCATTTGATAGAATTACACTACTATTTAGTAGGTTGAACTCTTTTTTAGTTTTTATGGGATTTCATTTTTCCCTTTTAGGCTTTCCAGTATTATCATAATTTGTTTGTGGGATATAGATGCATGCATGTATTTATTGTATCAGTTGTTCTATATTATCTAAACAATGTTTTATGGAGATTTATGTGTGTGCATGCGTACAAGTAACATAGTATAGGGAATCTCATGTGTGTGATATTCCTACTAGGCCCTGGTTTCCATCCTTTATCCTATTAGAGGCAGGCTTGGGGTAATGACAGATCATCCGTCCACCGGCCTGGTGGCCCCCGATGGGTCAAGTTGTTACAATAATGGTCCAAAATAAGAAAATTAGTGCATGTTTTTTCTATAACCACATTACTTAATACATAATTTATTCATTTAAAATATAATTTCATTTATAAATGCTCAGGAAATTATAAAAAATATGAAATCCATTTTATTACATTAAATTTGTCTATATAGTAAAAAATAATTTTATCAATGGCACATGTGATGTATAAAATCCTATTTTATAAAAAAGTGTATTTAAAGCTTAATTTTTGTTGTGTAGGATAATTTTTTAAGGTATTTGATTATCATAAAATAAATTGGTTTATTTTTAAAAAATAAAAGTTAAGTGTATTTAAAATTAATCTAAAAAGCAATTTTACAAAAAAAATATTTAATTAAAGGGAATAATAAAAACAATTTCTTTCATTAAAAAATAATACTGAAGTCGTTCAACATAGGTATTTTAAATTCATAATAGTGTTTCAAAATGTATAGTTTTAATAATCAATACATATTTTATCATGATATTTTTTTAAATTTTTTAAGTTACACATACTTCTTGATATATTCACAAACTCTACAATTTTAGCAGAAACTTTTTTTTCACTATTAACCTAAAATTCAATTATTTTAAAAAAAATTAAAAAAATTAACTTCAGGATAATATTGATATGTGGAAATAAAATATGAATTTAGTTCTTTAAAATTAAAATTATTAATTTTATAAATTTATCTTATAAATAAAAATGCTAAATAGAAATAATTTTTTTATTAAAAAATTTCCATCTTAAAAATTATATATTCTAAATATTATTTTATAATAATTGCTAATTTATAGAATTTTTTTATATTAGTAAATATATCAAAAATTATATATTATCGTATTAATCATTTAATATTATTTTGATAAATTTATTAATAATTTAAACAACTATTTAAGGATGAAAAATCCTTTTAAATATGTAATCATATTAATTATATATATACTAAAAGTAAGAATATTTAATTGGTAAAGATAATTTTATTTATTAGAGGTCATATTATTCTTATAATTTTCGTGATAATATTTCTTTAATGTGTTGCAACTCATTTTACTTCAGGGTTATGTGTGGAGAAATATATCAAACACAATAAATATATTTAAAGGAAAGATATATAGTAAAATCCTAGGGAATTACATTCTACCCCCTTAAATAAATTTTCTCCATGAAATTTTATTTATCAGTTACTAGTAACAATTATGAAGAGTATTTAAAGACAATCATGACTCATGATATATCTTTTAAGAGATAAACACTTTTCTATCTTTAGGAAGATTAGGTAAAATATCTTTTCCGAAAAAATAGAAATATATTAATATTCTCACTACATATAACAAATATGATTCCTTATATAAGTATTTGAAGTTTTTGGAGACATTCATAGATTCATATTCAAGATCTTATTTCCAAAAAAATAATGAAATAAAAATAATTATGAAAATAACCCATAAAATCATCGTAAATTATCATACGAATATGAAATCTCAATCCGAATATTTTTTCTCCAATGACACCTTTATTTAAACCTTTTATTCTTTTATTTCATCTATGTAACTATTGTATTATCTAATAACTCTCTTAGTTTAACTTAAGTCACTTTAAGTTGTGTACTTATTAACATAATCTACTTAAAGTAATTAGGAAATAAATTATTAATAATGGATCACAAATATCATATGATCAACAAAATCATATCCCCCAAGAGTGTCTATCCACATGTGAAGTATTAATCCCACTCATCATGCACTGGTGTAAAGATTGAGTTGATACTCGACCAACATTTTATAGGGGGATTACCCATTAGTGAATATGTATTACATCCACATACACTTTCTGGTATCCAAATAGGGATGTAATTACTAGGATAACCACATAATATAAACTTTACTAAAATTTTGGGATGTTATCATATAGTTATAATTATCCTATAGACATATCCATATTGTTTTCATTGAAGATCTCTTATGCCAATCCCAAAAATATTCAATAACACAATAATTAACTAAAAAGGAAATATATATATTCGAAATTATAATCAATATTTACTTATAAAACATTGATGACTTTTTTAAATCATAAATTATCCTCAACTAATAACATCCCAATCCAAAATTTATCAAAATATGAATCTATTACCAACTGAGGATCTTGAGACCAAAACTCTTGGATTTGGTGCTGAAAAAACATCAATAAACACTGTATTTGATACCATCTATGATTAAATTGGGGCATGATCATCTCAATTACATGGGTTAAGGAAAATATTTCATTACAATACATTCCCATGATCTTTTAGTTTTACAGTTTTAGATAATTAAGGAAAAAATTAACCAACAATACCCAAATATTTTTCAACTAATATAAAATTTCCTCACTATACACATGCATACTTAATCCATTACAAGTCTTAGAAATCTCCTATAAATTCACCAAAAAAACACTGCTCTAGACACATTATATTTATTACATTAATTTATAACTTAGGGAAGGGAAACATAAGAAAGGGGTGATTTCTAATGTCCAGTAATGGTAAACATAAGCGATAATAATCAAAGATCATAAGTGAGCATAATATAGGCATATGTGTATACTAAAAATATATAAGAAAGCTATACCAGACGAATAATAGATAAATAATCATGAAATAATACATGGAATAAAATAATAATACATCATGAAAATAAAAATAATAATATTAATATGGAATACTTAGATAATCATGGCACATCTATAAGAATAAAAATCATAGCATAATGGATCAAGTATCACAATCTCTTTCCCTTAGTGGATTAGGCTTCACTCACGCATTTCCCTAGGCATATCAATCTTAACTCACCTATTTCCATTGGTGGATCGGGCTTCACTCATATATTTATACTAGTTAACAGAGTCATCACAACTCATTTCCCATTATCAAATTATATATATAAAAATAACCAATGGATTAGAGGGTGATATAGGATCCCACCTGTCTTCATCCATAAATATTCATTCCATAAGATATAAATTATTCAACATATCATGGAAAATCATGGGAAGAAAATTGGTTTAATTCATAACATTATAAAAAACCCATGGAAAGTAAAATGAGTCTCATAATACTTCCATATGGTATCACCAAAATTGACCTCAAGAAAGTAAATTGTTTACAACCAAAATTCAATCACCTCGAAAAGATATTTCATAAGAAAATTTATAGGGTTATTCATGAAAAATTACTTCTATTTAAATTAAGCCTTAAGATATAAATCATAAATCTCGTAGTGAAAATGTAAATTGTTTTTAGATAATGCTTTTAACTGTAGCGTAATTTGTGAGGTTATAAGTCACTTTGAAAAAATCATTTTAGGAATGGTCACTTTTTAGAAATTAAAAAATAATTCCTCAAAAAAATAAATATTTGTAATGATAAATTAATAATAATCCTTGAAATGTATGTATAGGTTTCATAACAGGTGATGTGAAAACATTTTGAGAAATTTAAATTTTTTAAAATAATATTCAATAAAGGATCCTTGAAAAAGACATAAAAGTTTCAAAGAGGTAAAGTGAAAAATTTATAAAATAAATTAATTTTCAAAATAATCTTCCGTAATAGATCATTTAAAATTCATAAAGTTAAAAAAACAAATCTGGAGTGGAAGATAAAACATTTTATTTTGAAAGGATGGAAAACCTTTTTAATATTTTTAAATATCTTTGTTAAAAAACCGCATTATAAAAATAATAACAAAACATATGTTTAAAATAGTATATGGAAAATATATAGGTAAAAAAATTAAAAATATATAGTTTTATAATTATAAATGATAACATTAGTGGAAAAAGAATATGTGGAGATGATTGGAAAGCCATAGTTAATGAGGATGATAATTATTATCAGTAATCATATAATTTTGATAAAGATAAATTACAAGGGGAAAAGATTTGAGTTAAAAGGTTAATTTAAATTATAAATGAGGTTAAATTACCATGGAATAAAATATTATGGCATAGTAAACAAATCTTGGAATTAAAAATTTCAAGAATAATCATTATAACTCAATAAAAAGAGATAAGTTAAGAAAAACTGTTACAACTTGGGAGTATTTTTAATCAAATGGAATTTAAAGAAATAAAATGATATGGTGGCTAAAACCCCATGAGTTTTATGAATATAGAAAAATAAATTCATTATGCAGTAGTCACCTCATGTAAAATGATTTATAGTGTTCAATATCAAACATGCCTCATGGTTTTGAAAAAAAGATAAAGAAACCCTTATGTTTGTCTTAATTTTCTTTACACATGTGACTAACATCATGAATAAAATAAATAATTTTATTAGATACATTATTTTTAACCTTATTCATCTATATTTAATTTATTATGATCTATTTATTATTATATTATATTTATTTATTATATAGTTTTTCCTTACATTGATTATTTTAGGAGGTTCAGTCAATTCATTCATAACTCTTTTGGTATGTTTAGAATGATTTAAGGTGTTATATAATAACTTATTAATCTATAGAATTATATGGGTTTATGTGATTTATTATTATATTATCATAAAATTTATATATTTATATAGGTTTTTAGAAAATTAATTCAGATTAGGAAACGTACTCTGATATATCCATTTTCGGTGGTTAAGTTTACTATGATTGTTTATTGATAATATCAATTGTAGAGTTTTCAATATTTTTTATATGATATTTATAGTTTAATTAAAAATATTTTTATACCTTAAATAAAATTTTGAATTCATCAATGTAAGATTCTTATAGTATATTTTATTTTGGTGGTTAAAACCAACCAAAATAGAAAAACACAATATAACTTTATGGGTGAATATGAGTAATGAAGTGTTATTTTTGAAATAATATCGTTAAAATAGGGAAAAATAATAATATTTAGATATTTTAATTTTAGTTAATCATATTTAAATAGGTTTTTATAAATGATTAAAACTGAGATGAAATGTGGAAATGCTACTTTGTGGAGGTGGTAGAATAAACAATCCACGATTGTCGTTCTTTCATTTTTACTAGTTCATAGAATAGAAAAAATCAGGGTTGTTCTATAAATATAATAACAAATTAGTATAATAATTATATTTAGTTAATGATATTACTATATTTAGGATATTTTTGGAAGAGAAATATTAAAAATAGAATATAAGGATTAAGTAATACTCACTTTGGTGCCTTGAAATTTCTCTTGAAAGTCTCTTTGGAAATAAAAGACTTCAGATAACATTTAGAGATCAGGAGATAAAAGAAGAGAAAATGAATTCAATTAGAGTTAATTTGGGAAAATTTTTAATGGTATTTTGAATGGTATGTGTAACTTTGAGAGGGTGGATGTGATCCCCTTTTATAAGTGAAGAAAAGAGAACTTTTATGAATACCCTATACATTCCAATGCCATCATCACACTATTCAAGGGTAAATGGTTTCAAAATATATAAACAACAGATTTTTAGTGATATAAGGTTTTTACAAACTCTACAACTCATTCCCCCACATGTTTGAAACCTATTTCAATCCTTTTACAACATGATTTTTAATAATTTACCATTTGGTGTTTAACCTTGTTATTTTTTTACTTTATTAATTTTATTTTAATTCCTAAAAATAAAAGGTATCTTATTAAATAATATGGACCTAATAAATCCAAATATGAAATCATTTTTATAAAATAAAATTTCGATATGTAAGAAAAAGTATTTTTATCGTTAGCTATTGTAACACATGAAAGCCATTTTTTAGAAAAAGTGTATTTTTAAGCTTAAAATTTATGTGTAGTATAAAAGTATAAATATATTTTATTTTAATGATATAAATTTGTTTATTATAAAATAAATAAAAATTATTTAACTGAATTTTACTAAAATAATATTTAATTTAAAGGAACAATAAAAACATTTTCTTTTATTGGAAAATATTACTTAAGTTTTTAAATATTTGTTTTATAAATTCATAATAGTATTTATAAATTTATAGTTTTACTAATTAGTATATATTTTAATTTTTATAAATGTTTAATAAGTTTTTAAGTAACAAGTTCTTATTTATATAGTTTTAAACACTACAATTTTATTAAGAACTATATTTTCACTATTCATTTAAACTCAATTACTTTAGAATAATATTAAAAACTATACTTGGTGAAATATTGTTTATTATAATTCAAAAATTAAGTTAATTTTTTAAAATTAAAATTTTAAAATTGTAAAATTTATCTTTTAAATAAAAAATCCAAATTTAAAGAAAAAGTGATTTTATGGAAAAAGTATATTCTTAAACATTTTGTGTCCTTGATATTATTTAATACCAATTTCTAATTTAAATAATATTAATATATTAATCAATATATTGGATATTTATACATTATAATTTTAATCAAGTAAAAGTGTCAAATTTAATTTAATAATACAATTAATAGTTATTGGAGAATGAAAAATAATTTAAATATCAAATAATATTAATTATATATCCTCTAAATGAAATAATTTTTAATTGTTTAATATATTTTTATTTACTACATGTCTTATAATTTTTATAATTTTATTAATAATATTCATATAATATGTTTTGGCATGTTTTAGTTCAGTGTTTCATGTAGAGAAAGAAACCAAACACATTAAATTTATTTAATGGAATGATATATTATAAAATATTGGGATGTAGAAATCTATGTAACCATATATATCCTAAAATTATTTGAATTTGGTCCAATTTAGTAATTTTTATCATCAAATTCAATTTTAAAACTCTTCTCCCCATAGGAAAGTGAAAATTTTGGTAAATGTGTAATCCCATGTCTTCTGAATTTTAGTATCATCTTTTCTAGAGGAGAATAAGAGTTGAAAATAATATTTATAAACATAAGATATATTTCATTAAATAATTTTATAATTATAGATATATTTATATAAAGAAACATGCACATACCTTAGTAAATATTTATCTTCCTCTATATCTGTCATTTGAATAGATTCATGGTACATTAATGAAATTCTATGTACTTTTATTTTTTAAAATTAAATGATTGGTAGAAGTAAGATATTTGAATATTCATAATAGAAAGAAAATTATATCTATTTTGTTAAATAATATAGATGAATAAAAGAACATCTTGAAAACTATGAATATAAATAAATATTCACAACAAAATAACAATATCAGTATTCTTTAAAAAAATGTCTAACATAAACTAATAAATATAAAATTAAACACAAAAATATGAAATGATCAATATATAAAAATGAGTAAATCTATGTACCTATATTTGATTAGAATTTAATGGATTCTATAATAAAATATTTGATTGTTTATAATAAAAAAAATTATATTTATTCTATTAACCAATACAATTGAAAAAAACATACAAACGTAAAAATGATGAATATAAAGAAATAATCATAACATAACAATTATATTAGTATTCTTTAACAATAAAATATATACTTGAGACCAATGAATATAAAAATAGATATTAAATCGGAAGAAGTTATCAAAATATATATATTTAAATATGTAAGTTTAAGAAGTGTTTTAACATGTGTAATTTAAAAAAAAGGATATTCACTATAATAATTTGTGGAGTAACAGAGTGTTTCCCATATCCATTTGACATGATAAATTTATATTGAATGGACTATGTCTATATCCCAGTCATTATTATCATTATTTAATCGTGTAATAGGCGAAGGAATCTCAAATAATTTCACAATAATATCATTATACTCTTCACCCAAATGAATTTCCCCTTTAAAAATGACATACCATTGAACAATTGATGAGTTAATGACTTTAAATATATAATTTTCATAAATCTATTCATGAATCTCTATGATAAGTGGTTAATCTTTAAAAGTAAATGTTTTCAAGTCCAAATGTGTAAGTATATAATTATTGTGTTTCAAAAACACTATTATTACAATATATTTAAACTTAAACACCAATACTCAAAATTTATTATAATCAATTTACCATATATCCACAATAACTAAAAAATATGTTATTGATGTCTAAATTGGGTTTTTTTAATCTTTTTCACTTGAAAATTTCATTACTTCAATGACTACCATTACTCTAATATTTTGAATGTCACTCTTTTTTTCTTGATATTTTATGTAAAATGTGTAACCATTAATGTAAAATCTAAAACATGTGATCACATTAACACATGATCCCCCAACAAATTATTGGCTAAAGAGAGATGTAAAAGTGGATGGGGGGGATAGTCCTTTAAAAAATATTACATCAAAGTTTATTATTTCATAAATACATTGTGAAATCTTAGTGTAGTGTTTAAAGATAAAAAGAAATGGAAATAAAATAGGAAAAAATGATTTTTATAGTAATTCAGACCACCAAAATCCTATGTACACTCTAAAACCATCTCTGTTTAGTTACACTATTATAACCCACTAGAAAATCATAACTTTTGATGGAGTGATAACCTATTTTCAGACCCTACGTTTTATAATATCCATAAGCAAAGATAAACCCAACTTTTTATAGAAGTCACAACCTATTACAAACATGGATTTTATTTGGGCGTTACAACCCAATTAACATCCTTTTGATTTGGTAGAATAACCAAATAAGTCTTGCTTTTGATTGGGGAAATCATAAACTCATTAAATCTAGAAAACTTATAAAAAAAAAAAAAGTAAAAGGTTAGAATATCGAATTAGTTCAGTGATCTTTGATCAATTTGACAGTAGATAACAAGACATTAAATCTCAATGTGATCATGTAACAATTAAAAAATAATCATGGAATATTTTTTTTTGGTTTTATGAATATTAATCTACGCTTTTCTTATTCTTCATCAAGTTTTGTGGACCAATATTTATTAGCAAAACACGAAATGGTTATCTCACTTTCTCTATTGATCATTATCGAAGTTAGGTTTCTCAAATTTACTTGATAAATTTATGAAAGAGTTAGCAATAAAAATATGGAAATATACCATTACACATATTTGAAAATAGTATTTTCTTCAACAATATTTATTCCCATGATATTTCTTCATCAAATGATGGAAAACAAACTTTGAATATGATCTTTAACATTAAAAATAATACTTATAATCAATAAAAAAATTAATCTATATCATAATAAGTTATAGTAAATAAAAATAATGAAATTATACTAAAAATATCATAGAATATAAACAAAAAAATAATATATAACTTGAAATATATTTAAAAACCAACATATAATTATTTATGATATTCATCATATGATTTTTATCATTCATTTTAACTTTCTGTTGATATTTTAATAGTGTTTTTAGGTTATCATAAAAATTCCCATGCATGAAAAAAAATATTTGAAAACATTTATCTGTATAGTAAAAAATAATACTGAAGTCGTTCAACATAGGTTTTTTAAATTCATAATAGTGTTTCAAAATGTATAGTTTTAATAATCAATACATATTTTATCATGATATTTTTTTAAATTTTTTAAGTTACACTTATTTCTTGATATATTCACAAACTCTACAATTTTAGCAGAAACTTTTTTTTCACTATTAACCTAAAATTCAATTATTTTAAAAAATATTAAAAAAATTAACTTCAGGATAATATTGATATGTGGAAATAAAATATGAATTTAGTTCTTTAAAATTAAAATTATTAATTTTATAAATTTATCTTTTAAATAAAAATGCAAAATAGAAATAATTTTTTTGTTAAAAAATTTCCATCTTAAAAATTATATATTCTAAATATTATTTTATAATAATTAATAATTTATAGAATTTTAATATATTAGTAAATATATAAAAAAATTATATATTATCATATTAATCATTTAATATTATTTGATAAATTAATTAATAATTTAAACAACTATTTAAGGATGAAAAATCCTTTTAAATATGTAATCATATTAATTATATATTTACTAAAAGTAAGAATATTTAATTGGTAAAGATAATTTTATTTATTAGAGGTCATATTATTCTTATAATTTTCGTGATAATATTTCTTTAATGTGTTGCAACACATTTTACTTCAGGGTTATGTGTGGAGAAATATATCAAACACAATAAATATATTTAAAGGAAAGATATATAGTAAAATCCTAGGGAATTACATTCTACCCCCTTAAATAAATTTTCTCCATGAAATTTTATTTATCAGTTACTAGTAACAATTATGAAGAGTATTTAAAGACAATCATGACTCATGATATATCTTTTAAGAGATAAACACTTTTCTATCTTTAGGAAGATTAGGTAAAATATCTTTTCCCAAAAAATAGAAATATATTAATATTCTCACTACATATAACAAATATGATTCCTTATATAAGTATTTGAAGTTTTTGGAGACATTCATAGATTCATATTCAAGATCTTATTTCCAAAAAAATAATAAAATAAAAATAATTATGAAAATAACCCATCAAATCATCATAAATTATCATACGAATATGAAATCTCAATCCGAATATTTTTTCTCCAATGACACCTTTATTTCAACCTTTTATTCTTTTATTTCATCTATGTCACTATTGTATTATCTAATAACTCTCTTAGTTTAGCTTAAGTTACTTTAAGTTGTGTTCTTATTAACATAATATACTTAAAGTAATTAGGAAATAAATTATTAATAATGGATCACAAATCTCATATGATCAACAAAATCATATCCCCCAAGAGTGTCTATCCACATGTGAAGTATTAATCCCACTCATCATGCACTGGTGTAAAGATTAAGTTGATACTCGACCAGCATTTTATAGGGTGATTACCCATTAGTGAATATATATTACATCCACATACACTTTCTGGTATCTAAATAGGGATGTAATTACTAGGATAACCACATAATATAAACTTTACTAAAATTTTGGGATGTTATTATATAGTTATAATTATCCTATAGACATATCCATATTGTTTTCATTGAAGATCTCTTATGCCAATCCCAAAAATATTCAATAACACCATAATTAACTTAAAAGGAAATCTATATATTCGAAATTATAATCAATATTTACTTATAAAACATTGATGAATTTTTTAAATCATAAATTAACCTCAACTAATAACATCCCAATCCAAAATTTATCAAAATATGAATCTATTACCAACTGAGTATCTTGAGACCAAAACTCTTGGATTTGGTGCTGAAAAAACATCAATAAACACTGTATTTGATACCATCTATGATTAAATTGGGGCATGATCATCTCAATTACATGGGTTAAGGAAAATATTTCATTACAATACATTCCCATGATCTTTTAGTTTTACAGTTTTAGATAATTAATGAAAAAATTATCCAACAATACCCAAATAGTTTTCAACTAATATAAAATTTCCTCACTATACACATGCATACTTAATCCATTACAAGTCTTATAAATCTCCTATAAATTTACCAAAAAAACACTGCTCTAGACACATTATATTTATTACATTCATTTATAACTTAGGGAAGGGAAACATAAGAAAGGGGTGATTTCTAATGTCCAGTAATGGTAAACATAAGCGATAACAATCAAAGATCATAAGTGAGCATAATATAGGCATATGTGTATACTAAAAATATATAAGAAAGCTATACCAGACGAATAATAGATAAATAATTATGAAATAATACATGGAATAAAATAATAATACATCATGAAAATAAAAAATATAATATCAATATGGAATACTTAGATAATCATGGCACATCTATAAGAATAAAAATCATAGCATAATGGATCAAGTATCACAATCTATTTCCCTTAGTGGATTAGGCTTCACTCACGCATTTCCCTAGGCATATCAATCTTAACTCACCTATTTCCATTGGTGGATCGGGCTTCACTCATATATTTATACTAGTTAACAGAGTCATCACAACTCATTTCCCATTATCAAATTATATATATAAAAATAACCAATGGATTAGAGGGTGATATAGGACCCCACCTGTCTTCATCCATAAATATTCATTCCATAAGATATAAATTATTCAACATATCATGGAAAATCATGGGAAGAAAATTGGTTTAATTCATAACATTATAACAAACCCATGGAAAGTAAAATGAGTCTCATAATACTTCCATATGGTATCACCAAAATTGACCTCAAGCAAGTAAATTGTTTACATCCAAAATTCAATCACCTTGAAAAGATATTTCATAAGAACATTTATAGGGTTATTCATGAAAAATTACACCTATTTAAATTAAGCCTTAAGATATAAATCATAAATCTCGTAGTGAAAATGTAAATTGTTTTTAGATAATGCTTTTAACTTTAGCGTAATTTGTGAGGTTATAAGTCGCTTTGAAAAAATCATTTTAGGAATGGTCACTTTTTAGAAATTAAAAATAATTCCTCAAAAAAATAAATATTTGTAATGATAAATTAATAATAATCCTTGAAATGTATGTATAGGTTTCATAACAGGTGATGTGAAAACATTTTGAGAAATTTAAATTTTTTAAAATAATATTCAATAAAGGATCCTTGAAAAAGACATAAAAGTTTCAAAGAGGTGAAGTGAAAAATTTATAAAAGAAATTAATTTTCAAAATAATCTTCCGTAATAGATCATTTAAAATTCATAAAGTTAAAAAAACAAATCTGGAGTGGAAGATAAAACATTTTATTTTGAAAGGATGGAAAACCTTTTTAATATTTTTAAATATCTTTGTTAAAAAACCGCATTTTAAAAATAATAACAAAACATATATTTAAAATAGTATATGGAAAATATATAGGTAAAAAAATAAAAAATATGTATTTTTATAATTATAAATGATAAAATTAGTGGAAAAATAATATGTGGACATGATTGGGAAGCCATAGTTAAAGAGGATGATAATTATTATCATTAATCATATAATTTTGATAAAGATAAATTACCAGGGGAAAAGATTTGAGTTAAAAGGTAAATTTAAAATATAAATGAGGTTAAAGTACCATGGAATAAAATATTATGGCATAGTAAAAAAATCTTGGAATTAAAAATTTCAAGAATAATAATTATAACTCAATAAAAAGAGATAAGTTAAGAAAAACTATTACAACTTGGGAGTATTTTTAATCAAATGGAATTTAAAGAAATAAAATGATATGGTGGCTAAAAACCCATGAGTTTTATGAATATAGAAAAATAAATTCATTATGCAGTAGTCACCTCATATAAAATGATTTATAGTGTTCAATATCAAACATGCCTCATGGTTTTGAAAACAAGATAAAGAAACCCTTATGTTTGTCTTAATTTTCTTTACACATGTGACTAACATCATGAATAAAAGAAATAATTTTATTAGATACATTATTTTCATCCTTATTCATCTATATTTAATTTATTATGATCTATTTATTATTATATTATATTTATTTATTATATAGTTTTTCCTTACATTTATTATTTTAGGAGGTTCAATCAATTCATTCATAACTCTTTTGGTATGTTTAGAATGATTTAAGGTGTTATAGAATAACTTATTAATCTATAGAATTATATGGGTTTATGTGATTTATTATTATATTATCATAAAATTTATATATTTATATAGGTTTTTATAAAATTAATTCAGATTAGGAAACGTACTCTGATATATACATTTTCGGTGGTTAAGTTTACTATGATTGTTTATTGATAATATCAATTGTAGAGTTTTCAATATTTTTTATATGATATTTATAGTTTAATTAAAAATATTTTTATACCTTAAATAAAATTTTGAATTCATCAATGTAAGATTCTTATAGTATATTTTATTTTGGTGGTTAAAACCAACCAAAATAGAAAAACACAATATAACTTTATTGGTGAATATGAGTAATGAAGTGTTATTTTTGAAATAATATCGTTACAATAGGGGAAAAATAATAATATTTAGATATTTTAATTTTAGTTAATCATATTTAAATAGGTTTTTATAAATGATTAAAACTGAGATGAAATGTGGAAATGCTACTTCGTGGAGGTGGTAGAATAAACAATCCACGATTGTCGTTCTTTTATTTTTACTAGTTCATAGAATAGAAAAAATCAGGGTTGTTCCATAAATATAATAATAAATTAGTATAATAATTATATTTAGTTAATGATATTACTATATTTAGGATATTTTTGGAAGAGAAATATTAAAAATAGAATATAAGGATTAAGTAATACTCACTTTGGTGCCTTGAAATTTCTCTTGAAAGTCTCTTTGGAAATAAAAGACTTTAGATAACATTTAGAGATCAGGAGATAAAAGAAGAGAAAATGAATTCAATTAGAGTTAATTTGGGAAAATTTTTAACGGTATTTTGAATGGTATGTGTAACTTTGAGAGGGTAGATGTGATCCCCTTTTATAAGTGAAGAAAAGAGAACTTTTATGAATACCCTATACATTCCAATGCCATCATCACACTATTCAAGGGTAAATGGTTTCAAAAGATATAAACAATAGATTTTTAGTGATATAAGGTTTTTACAAACTCTACAACTCATTCCCACACATGTTTGAAACCTATTTCAATCCTTTTACCACTTGATTTTTAATAATTTACCATTTGGTGTTTAACCTTGTTATTTTTTTACTTTATTAATTTGATTTTAATTCCTAAAAATAAAAGGCATCTTATTAAATAATATGGACCTAATAAATCCAAATATGAAATCATTTTTATAAAATAAAATTTTGATATGTAAGAAAAAGTATTTTTATCGTTAGCTATTGTAACACATGAAAGCCATTTTTTAGAAAAAGTGTATTTTTAAGCTTAAAATTTATGTGTAGGATAAAAGTATAAATATATTTTATTTTAATGATATAAATTTGTTTATTATAAAATAAATAAAAATTATTTAACTGAATTTTACTAAAATAATATTTAATTAAAAGGAACAATAAAAACATTTTCTTTTATTGGAAAATATTACTTAAGTTTTTTAAATATTTGTTTTATAAATTCATAATAGTATTTATAAATTTATTGTTTTACTAATTAGTATATATTTTTATTTTTATAAATGTTTAATAAGTTTTTAAGTAACAAGTTCTTATTTATATAGTTTTAAACACTATAATTTTATTAAGAACTGTATTTTCAATATTCATTTAAACTCAATTACTTTAGAATAATATTAAAAACTATACTTGATGAAATATTTATTATTAGAATTAAAAAATTAAGTTAATTTTTTAAAATTAAAATTTTAAAATTGTAAAATTTATCTTTTAAATAAAAAATCCAAATTTAAAGAAAAAGTGATTTTATGGAAAAAGTATATTCTTAAACATTTTTTGTTCTTGATATTATTTAATACCAATTTCTAATTTAAATAATATTAATATATTAATCAATATATTGGATATTTATACATTATAATTTTAATCAAGTAAAAGTGTCAAATTTAATTTAATAATACAATTAATAGTTATTTGAGAATGAAAAATAATTTAAATATCAAATAATATTAATTATATATCCTCTAAATGAAATAATTTTTAATTGTTTAATATATTTTTATTTACTACAGGTCTTATAATTTTTATAATTTTATTAATAATATTCATATAATATGTTTTGGCATGTTTTAGTTCAGTGTTTCATGTAGAGAAAGAAACCAAACACAATAAATTTATATAATGGAATAATATATTATAAAATATTGGGATGTAGAAATCTATGTAACCATATATATCCTAAAATTATTTTAATTTGGTCCAATTTAGTAATTTTTATCATCAAATTCAATTTTAAAACTCTTCTCCCCATAGGAAAGTGAATTTTTTTGTAAATGTGTAATCCCATGTCTTCTGAATTTTAGTATCATCTTTTCTAGAGGAGAATAAGAGTTGAAAATAATATTTATAAACATAAGATATATTTCATTAAATAATATTATAATTATAGATATATTTATATAAAGAAACATGCACATACCTTAGTAAATATTTATCTTACTCTATATCTGTCATTTGAATAGATTCATGGTACATTAATGAAATTCTATGTACTTTTATTTTTTAAAATTAAATTATTGTTAGAAGTAAAATATTTGAATATTCATAATAGAAAGAAAATTATATCTATTTTGTTAAATAATATAGATTAATAAAAGAACATCTTGAAAACTATGAATATAAATAAATATTCACAACAAAATAACAATATCAGTATTCTTTAAAAAAATGTCTAACATAAACTAATAAATATAAAATTTAACACAAAAATATGAAATGATCAATATATAAAAATGAGTAAATCTATGAACCTATATTTGATTAGAATTTAATGGATTCTATAATAAAATATTTGATTGTTTATAATAAAAAAAATTATATTTATTCTATTAACCAATACAATTGAAAAAAACATACAAACGTAAAAATGATGAATATAAAGAAATAATCATAACATAACAATTATATTAGTATTCTTTAACAATAAAATATATACTTGATACCAATGAATATAAAAATAGATATTAAACCGGAAGAAGTTATCAAAATATATATATTTAAATAAGTAAGTTTAAGAAGTGTTTTAACATGTGTAATTTAAAAAAAGGATATTCACTATAATAATTTGTGGAGTAACAGAGTGTTTCCCATATCCATTTGACATGATAAATTTATATTGAATGGACTATGTCTATATCCCAGTCATTATTATCATTATTTAATCGTGTAATAGGCGAAGGAATCTCAAATAATTTAACAATAATATCATTACACTCTTCACCCAAATGAATTTCCCCTTTAAAAATGACATACCATTGATCAGTTGATGAGTTAATGACTTTAAATATATACTTTTCATAAATCTATTCATGAATCTCTATTATAAGTGGTTAATCTTTAAAAGTAAATGTTTTCAAGTCCAAAGGTGTAAGTATATAATTATTGTGTTTCAAAAACACTATTACTACAATCTATTTAAACTTAAACACCAATACTCAAAATTTATTATAATCAATTTACCATATATCCACAATAACTAAAAAATATGTTATTGATGTATGAATTGGGTTTTTTTAATCTTTTTCACTTGAAAATTTCATTACTTCAATGACTACCATTACTCTAATATTTTGAATGTCACTCTTTTTTTCTTGATATTTTATGTAAAATGTGTAACCATTAATGTAAAATCTAAAACATGTGATCACATTAACACATGATCCCCCAACAAATTATTGGCTAAAGAGAGATGTAAAAGTGGATGGGGGGGATAGTCCTTTAAAAAACATTCCATCAAAGTTTATTATTTCGTAAATAAATAGTGAAATCTTAGTGTAGTGTTTAAAGATAAAAAGAAATAGAAATAAAATAGGAAAAAATGATTTTTATAGTAATTCAGACCACCAAAATCCTATGTACACTCTAAAACCGTCTTTGTTTAGTTACACTATTATAACCCACTAGAAAATCATAACTTTTGATGGAGTGATAACCTATTTTCAGACCCTACATTTTATAATATCCATAAGCAAAGATAAACCCAACTTTTTATAGGAGTCACAACCTATTACAAACAAGGATTTTATTTGGGTGTTCCAACCCAATTAACATCCTTTTGATTTGGTAGAATAACCAAATAAGTCTTTATTTTGATTGGGGAAATCATAAACTCATTAAATCTAGAAAACTTATAAAAACCAAAAAAGTAAAAGGTTAGAATATCAAATTAGTTCAGTGATCTTTGATCAATTTGACAGTAGATAACAAGACATTAAATCTCAATGTGATCATGTAACAATTAAAAAATAATCATGGAATATTTTTTTTGGTTTTATGAATATTAATCTACGCTTTTCTTATTCATCATCTTGTTTTGTGGACCAATATTTATTATCAAAACACGAAATGGTTATCTCACTTTCTCTATTGATCATTCTCGAAGTTAGGTTTCTCAAATTTACTTGATAAATTTATGAAAGAGTTAGCAATAAAAATATGGAAATATAACATTACACATATTTGAAAATAGTATTTTCTTCAACAATATTTATTCCCATGATATTTCTTCATCAAATGATTGAAAACAAACTTTGAATATGATCTTTAACATTAAAAATAATACTTATAATCAATAAAAAAATTAATCTATATCATAATAAGTTATAGTAAATAAAAATAATGAAATTATACTAAAAATATCATATAATATAAACAAAAAAATAAGATATAACTTGAAATATATTTAAACACCAACATATAATTATTTATGATATTCATCATATGATTTTTTATCATTCATTTTAAGTTTCTGTTGATATTTTAATAGTGTTTTTAGGTTATCATAAAAATTCCCATGCATGAAAAAAAATATTTGAAAAATAAATATACTAAGATAAGTTCTCCATGGAAAATGAATTAGTACACAGTCGATCCAGCCTTGCAGAAGGTCACATGATAGCTTTTGAAACTCATGGTCAATGCATAATTCATCTAGTCACATAGTTCATGGTAGCTTACTTCATGGTAAGATCATGTTCAGAATAGGTTCATAGCATCATGGTAGCTCATGAATTTACAGTAAGTTACATATGGTTTAATTAGTTGTTGTGGTGGTCCATGGTAGGTTGAGTCTATATGTGATTTGAATACTACATGGTACTTCATTATCCTTATGCTATAGAGTGGTGGTGAGATCTTCATTCACATGGTGTACACTATACAAAGCTACAATATATTATGGTTGATTGAATACATCATGTTATTTTTCATAGGGTTGTGTGGTCAATGAATTACATGAGTTGAATAATGTATGAAATGAGGTGAAAAAACAATATTACATGAATTTTTATCATTTTATGTGAACACTAAATTATTCAACTAAAACAAGAACTAAAAAGCAACACAAAAACAATGAAAAAAACTGTGATATGTGAAGTAATGTGATTCAAATATAGTTTATGATGCAAGTTCAAAACTCCAATATATAAAAAAGTTCCTAAAACTATTTATTTGGTTTGTTTTTATTATATTTTATATTAAAAAATCAACAAAATAGTGAAATAAAAAACCAAAAATCCACGTAAGTATGAATATTGTGTCACCTTAAAATTTTAGTTAAAAATAAAAGCATTTAGTTCCATTTCATCAATTTTATTTCATAAACTATATTCACAAATATTTTTCAATATATTTTGTAGCCAAAAAAAAAATTAATGACACATTCCTCCACTAATATTAAATATTAAATCATAGGGAATACCAAAAAGTAAGCTTTATCAATTTAATGACCAAATCATGTTAAAACCAATTTATGAATATGAACAGTATTGAAAACTTATTTAGTGTATTTTACACATTTAATCATATTAAATTAGGTTTAAGTAAATGAATAAAATCAATGAATATCTCTTAAATTATTGTACTTTAAATTAAAATAATTAAGTTCTCCTTTTACATAATCAAACCAATTTAATCATAATTCTACAATTTAAACTAGAATTTGATTTTAAAACATATTTTTAAAGATTATATAGATTTTAATATAATATAAAACTACTTTAAATACATAAAATTAATTATATAATCTAAATAAGAATTCCTTGAACCATAAGTATTTAAAAAATATATTTCTAGAGGCTACTAAAAGAAGTAAACTATAAGGAATAGTAATAAGTGAACAAATTTAACAATGAAA
Organism: Viscum album; assembly: GCA_963277665.1. Classification (NCBI taxonomy): domain Eukaryota; kingdom Viridiplantae; phylum Streptophyta; class Magnoliopsida; order Santalales; family Viscaceae; genus Viscum; species Viscum album. Next base: position 815,244,284 of record OY728134.1, on the reverse strand, counting down.
ACTCCCTGAACACTAATGTATAAACTGGTGATATTTTTATATGATAATTCCAAATATGTATATTCTCTAACCATATTAATAAAAAATAATATATTAAATATATTATTATACTAAAATTTCACAATATCTTCATAAATTTTAGAATGATAAAAGTTAATCCAAATAGAGGATTACTCCTCCTAAATTCATGATTTTCTAAATATAGATATAAAACTTTAAATACCTAATTAATAAATAATATTATGAAATTATATATAATTTTAATCATAAATAAAAGAGTTTTATGAAAATTATATTTTAACACATTTCAAGAGGCTTTAGAAAATTATAAATAGAAGTATATCAAATAAACATCATGGTTGAAAATATTATAAAAAAACCACTCAATCCTACATCCTTTAAAAAAATACTAAATGAATTTAAATAAGTTTTTTAATAAATTAAAAAAACTAATTTAAAGTGAATTCTTCATGATTATAAGCTAAAAAAATATCAAAAGTATAGAGAATATTCCAACATACTATATAATTAAAAAAATAATGAATATGAATTTTGGAAAAAAGAAATACTTAATTTGGAAAATAAACCTTCTTAGGACCTATTATATTTAACTAATATCCATTAGGTACCTAGGATATTGTGGTTTCAACTAGATTAGTAACATACTATTTAGTCACCCAAATATATTTCAAACATCTATTTTGGGTATTTCATAAAATAAATCCATAGAAATTAATGTTTTAGTATATCTATATGATTGACCGAATCTTAATTAATATTCATCATCATAATATTCAACTGTTTTAAATTTATAACATGTAGAAATAAAAAACATTTCATTTTAACTTTTAACAAATTAATTCTATTCATTATTGGTTGATGGATATCATACCAAAATACATTTATTTTTTAGCCATTTTTTGAAATCACATATAATCATTTATGATTTGGATTCCAATGGTAACTTTAGGGAAAGTTTCCTTTTAACATATAATTTCATCTTTCAATTTATCATTTTACTTTTTAATAACTTCTAAATCTTTATAAAATTTTACATTCAAACACAAAGCTATATTTTGTAGTTTTTTCTTTCTTATTTAAGCTTCTTACATTCATTCTTAATTTTAGTCAAGTCATCCAAAATTAAATTAAATATTATTTCTTGATCTTTATTATTCTTGGAAAGAATATCCTTAATTATATTATTTTCATATTTTAGTTTTATTTTTTAGAGCATGTATTATTTTTATCTTCCTCATTATCGAAAAAAATATACATATTTTCACTTTTCTGTTTAAGTTTCATTTTCTTTAATCAATTTCTTATTTTCCCTTTTAAATCCTTACTTTTTTTTTGATAATTCTCATTGTATCTTTCCTTAATTATTCATTTTCTTCATGGAGTTGTTCAAATTTAAAATTCATGTAATTAAAATCATAACTGGATTTAGAATCAATTTATTTTTCATCTTTTTTTATATTATCATAATCAACATTAGAAGGTAATGCTAATTGAGTATATAGTGAATCAGGTACCTCATAGTGTGTTCCCATCAAAGAAAGGTTCCTAGTATCCTATTCACTTCCTGAGTTACTACTTTATTCTATGTCATATGTACAATCCAAACCTCTAAACAATTTTGGATTATACTTTTTTTCTTTCTTTGAATTATTGAGTTTGGGAGAATCATACAAGATGTTTCCTTTATTTTTTACATTCATAATGAGTTAATTCAAAAACATTATTATTTTTATTAGTGTTAAAATTATTATATTCCTTATTTTTTATCCTTTTAAATCACCTTTTGTATCCTTTTATTTCATATATTTGAAAACATTTATACTCATTTGAGCTATATACTTACCACTCTTATTGGAATATAATTCATAAGAGTTATAAGATTAATTTATTTTTGACATAAAATAAATCAATTTCTTCTCTGTAGACTCATAATCCATGATGTTGTTTTCTCAAGTTCATACTGCAGTAAAGAAATGATTAGTTAATTTTAATTATGTTCTTTTAAATTAAAACCTTTATTGATTGAAACTTTCTTTTTCATTCCAATTAATTGGTAGTTACCACAATACCCTTTTATCTAGAGTTGTGTGTTTAGTGTTTAACCTAAATTAGCCATTCCATTGATAATTATTGTAAACTGTGAAACATCTAGTTTATATATTCTTTTTCTAATATCTTTAAATACTGTTATTCTATACATAAAACTCCAATCTTGTTTCTTTTTAGTTTTTCAGTCCCATTAAGTGAGAATTTTCTAATTCTAAAAATTTGTGAGCTATCATATAGGTTGGGATATGGATATACACACTTTAAATTATATAATTGAATAATACATTCATAACATTATAATTCAAAACATAATTTACCAAATGATTATCATTTACTATATCTCATTCAGCTTTGGGGTATCTTATATGGTTTGACAGTGATCATCCCAAGATGAACATGCAATTTTTTCAGGTATACCTCTATTAGATCATTCCAATAACTATAATCACTTCCATCAAAATATGATGGATTTTTTGATATCTAAGAACCATTAACATTTATTATTTTCATATGGTAAAATAGAACTTATTCCTTAAACTATTAGTTATAGGTCTAGGTTAGCACATAAAATAATAAAATACTAAAAACCTACATTCAATGAAAATACTATTTTATATAAATTATTTTTATTAGGAAGGATAAATAGGGATAATCTATAATTAAATGGTCCAAAATATCATACTATTTATTGGACCAAGATAGATAACCAAGTGGAATAGAGATTAAGGGAGGATGAATATTCCATTTTTTAAATATAAAAAAGAAATCAATTAGAGATTATTATTTCATTCAATAATAGTAAAATATTATCACTTTGTTTAAAGATAAAAACCACAAAAATAAAAATATGACTAAATATTTTTAAAATATTTTGAACCACCAGGATTCTATATCCACTCTTTAATATTCTTCATTCAATGAGAAGATCATCACCCACAATTAAATCTCCACTTTCAAATGAGTGATAAAAAATTTATAAACCATTCCATTTATAATATCCGAAAAGACAGACAAACCTTAATTTTGACGAGATTCAAAACCTATTATAATCCTAAATTTTGTTCAGGAATCACAAACCAAGTGCCTTCCTTTTGATTATGTAGAATATTTAAACTATAATTTATTTTTAATGGGAAAATAATAAACTGATTCTTAAGAGAGAATAGATCATAAAATGATAAAATGATGAAAAATTGAAAAATTATGAACACCCAAAGAGAAGAAGTTTAGAATGTAGAAGAATCTCAATGATATTTGATCACTTTCTTATTTCAGAATCAAATTCTTAAGATCCCTATAATCAAACAATAATTCAATAGTAGTTGTGTAAGAAAAATCTTTTAGTATTAGAAATTTCAATATCATTTGTTCATGTGCTTCCCCATGTTACCTCAATAAGTATTTATAAACACAATATATAATAGTCATATAACATTCTACCTCAATAATTATTCACTTAGGGGTTTATAAATTTACATTAAAACTTCATGAAATGGTTTGAAATAAAAATAGGAAAATATACCATAACCTACATTTGAAAATATATATTTCTTTAAATATATTTTACTTTTCATATTTCTTCATAAAATGATTGAAAAAAAACTTTTAATATGATCATTAACATCAAAAAAAATATTTTTATAACACCCCCAGTTTGAGGTACATTCTCATTTTTTGATGGTTCATTTAAGTTGTTTAATGGTTTTAGAGAAGGATGTGGAATGTGAGATGGAATCTAGCTACAAGGGTGGATTCATAGTGTAAATTACTATTCACAATGTAAAATGTTTCCTAAAATAATTCAACAGTAATATAGTAGAGGACCCTCACAACCAAAAAATTCAACTCACAGAATGAATGGGATTCACAACCTAAACTTGTTTCATGACTTATAATTTTGAGGCCATTGGAATTTCATCTTGTGTGGGCATCAATGATTTCATGATTTGAATTATTCTTTTATTCCATGAATGATGTCAGACCCATATGATTTATTCTTTCTAGTTCCCTATTGTTCTAATTTTTTCTTCCTCCTTCCCCTAAAATTTCAAACTTTCACTAAGAGATTTTATAGATTTTTATCCCTCAGGAAACTGAATTTATATAATCTTTCTGATTCAAAGCTGGGGAATCAATGGTAAAAATATTTTTAATTCTTATTCTTGATATTATCATTATTTTATTTTTGAGAGAAACCCTATATTAGGGATTCCATGATTAGATCTATGGGATAAGGAATGTTTTGATGAATCATCTTTAGTATTCATTAAAGAAAAAATGAGCCATGGATTTATGAATTGTTGAATGATTCTTAGTGTCAAATTGTTTGAGGAAGGTGGATTCTCTCCCTATCCACTTTTCCTAGATTTTTATTTCATTGTTTTCAAAGACTACATGTTCATGTTTATAGATAAAAAACCTATGATAATTATCCCAATTTTTCTGACTTTATAATGATGGGATAAGGGGTTCCCCTATAACGAGTTTGATAATTTTCTAAAATTGGAATTTTATTTAAAAAATAGTTTTGGTTGTAATAAATAGGAATATACATGGATTAATTATTTAATAATGCACATAGAAAGGATCTTGTTGCGATATACTTGGTTATGGGGTCAATTTGGAATCAAGGTATTTTACATCCAAGTGAAAGATTGGGTCTGTAGGGATAGGTACCGCTCATGAGTATGGATTGTTCGATGAGACTGATTCAACTGGAGGTGCATTAGGAGTGTGAGTTAAATGGGGATGAATTCATGAAAAGGGAGAAATTAATGATGTTACTTTTATCACTCATTATATATATTTATTTTATGCACAATGTTTTTACATTTCTCACTCCTAATTTATATTAAATGCTAGTAAAATTGTGATTATCCTAGTGATGTGTGCGGGATGTCTTACAGATTTCCTAATAAGTCAATATATTGACCAATATATATTCATACCATTGAATATGTAGATTTTTTTTACCATGATACATATAAGGTACATGTTTTATACTTTACTAGAAGATCACCATGATGCTCTAGACTTATCGTTTTGGAGTTAGAGTATAGAGATGCCTTATAGGGGAGTCTATCATGGTGCCAAATTGGTGATTGGTTGCTTTGGATACCTTAGGGTCTTTCATTATTATAGAATTGTGGATATCTCATGCACTACCATGATTCTTATTATGTTATGGTTCCTTATATAATTATATTTTTGTTAGTTTTTATGTCATATATCACGTTAATTTTGTTTTTTTGAGTTTGTATATTGTATGTTTTTACCTTTGTAAGGGAAACTTTTCCCTCATAGTTTTTTTAAGACCTTAGAATTTATCGCTAGATGTTGGTGTCTAGGGGATGTCACTTTTAGTGTTAATGTCACTTCAGTCCTTTAAAATCCAATAGTTTGGTTTAGAGTGTTATAATTGGTATTAGTTTGGCCGATCCATTAGTTGGGAATGGTAGGACTAGATATAAGATGTTTTGGAACATAAATATAATTATAAAAATATATATCTAACATTTTTATATTGAAATTTATGTTACCAGGGTGGGTCAGGTATATAATAGTTGTCTAATTATTCTATTCATATCATCACATCATAATCATGGGTTTATCCAGTGAGAGTTTAGTATCATGAATTAGTAAAAGAGTTACCATTAGGACTGCATTCTTCATATGATATATTTTATATTTCTTGTTTTGTTTTTATATAAGATAAGGGTTATAGGATCATGGTTTTTAGTCGTGACTTAATGATGATTTTCGATTACTATAGGGAAGTTCCACCAGTATGGAGACATAGAAACCACATAGAGGATGCTGGTGAGAATGTGGTTCCACTAGAGGAATCATTGATGAGTGAAAATATGGTTAGAATGATTTTTTAAGATTTTCAAGATATTAAAATAGTAATTCAAACTAAGAAACCATGTTATGTTGATCAATCACATTAATCCCAATGTAATAACCCACCAATATTACTAGGTGATCCATGACTTGATCAAGCGGAATCATGGATTTGGAGGATGAAAGGAGTCCTTGATTTCTTGGGAACTATAGCTGAAATTAAGGTGAAAATCACTATGTACATGCTCAAGGAAATAGAATGAAAATGGTGGGGACTTACTATTCCAGAAATATTTGGGTATATATTTTAAAAATTATGTCACAATTTTTTTGATCCACATTCATTCCAAGTGTCATGAACAATAGTTTTTTTCCAACTGAAATAAAGAAATATATCAGTTATAGAGTATATATCTTAGTTTACATCCCTTTTTATTTTTTAACAATAAGTGGAAGATAGTGAATCACTCAATTCATAGAGGTTTGAAGTGGGTATACAATCATATATTCATTCTCAATTTGTGATGTTCCACATAGAAAAGTATAAAAAAATGGAGAAAAAAGATCTAGTGGCTGAAAAATACATCACTAGGAACATTGTTGGATATAACACCTTTGTCCTCCCAGGAATAGGTGGAAACTCCAATGAAAGTAACAAGTGCAGAAAGGATAAGTACTCATAGAGTATAAGAACACTAAGGAACCTTCCCACCAAATCATTTTCTTTCTCTCTTCATCACATTAACGAACTCAGTTTTTTTCAATGTGGTTTTTTGGAATGTGTGAAGAGGGAATGCATGGAACCATATTAATTCTGTCATAATTTTTATCAAAGGGGTATCTTAAGTGAAACAAGATAGACCTATGATCATCTTTAAAGAGTTATGATAGTTCTTCTATGTCCCATAATTTTAATTCTCAACCAAGATTCTCTCATCAGAGTAGTGATCATCCCTAGAATTGAGGTACTCAAGGTGATTCTAAGATTACCCTAACACCTCAACTGGTACCAACTTATAAAATAAGAAGGAATCAATCTGGGTGATTAGAGTGAAACAATTTTAGAGTTGCTAAGATTATGCCAACTGAGGATGTAGTTTCCTTGATAGTGTAAGGTAATATTCTTCTTGATTCCAATTTGATGCTCTTTTTGTTTGACAACGGTTCCTATAATTCTATTATTGCTTCCTAGATGGTGAATTTGTTTATTACCTATGAAAATGACAACTCACATTACAAGTATTAGTGAACCTCTTAGGAAATGAGATTGAGGAGGGTGTAAATGTTTTATATGTTCTATAACCATTGAATCAATTCAATTTGTTTGGGACCTTACTATTTTGTATATGTATATATTTGATCTCATCATGGGAAGGGATTGGATGGTCACATTAAAGGATCTTATTAATTTCTATGCTTGAAAACTGACATTCACATATCCTAAATAATTTTTATAGTTATTCACATGATAATAATTTTTAAATTAAATTAGATCAGGACCTTTAGTGACTATGTTCAAAACCATCTCATATCAGTTTCCAATGTCCACTTTAGGGTATGTTGATACAACTAAACAAAGAGATTTTCCTGCCATTTTAGATCAATACTCGAATAATCTTTTAGATAAATTCTCCAGTTTTCCACCTAAAATTGGGGAGTAATTTTCTATTAAATTAATCAAAATAAAAAAAATCATATAACCCTCCCATTATTTAGAATACATCTAATATAGTTGTGATAGTTGAAGGAATAGCTGGGAGAGTTGGAAATAATGGAGTTTATAAAACCAAATACATTATCTTGTTCTATTCTAGTATTTTTTTACTAAAAAGGTAGATGATACTCTTTGAATTTTAATTAGCTATAATAAAATGAATAAATTTATGATAAAAAATTTTCATTCTCTTCCTCAAATTGACCATCTATTTGATTAGTTAAAAGGATCTAAGTGGTTCTCTAAAATTGATCCCGGATATGGGTATCACCAAATCTGGGTCAGAAAAGTGGATATTCCAGAGATAACTTTTTGAAAATTTTAAGACCTCTCTAAATGATTGGACTTTCCCTTATTCTTCACCAATACACTATAATTCTTTAGGGAATTGATGAATTGTTCTTTCATTAATAATTGTATTACACCATCATGGTATTCATTGATGTGAGTAATCCTAGATTATTGTGTTGGATTTATTGATAATAAAAAGGTAGAAAAGATGTGTGTTGGAATCTCAAGGAAACTAGTTGTATTTATTGAAAATAAAATTATTGAAAACACATGTCGAAGATTACCAAATTGATGAAGTCATTTTTGGGAGATCATTTGATCCCAAAAAATTATTGATAAGGTGAGTTATTAAAAACAAGACTAATTGATATTCATGTTAAATTTTTCAAAAAACAAGTGATTGGTCAAATGGAAGATATCTATAATCATGTTGAAATTGAATCACCATGGGTTATATTTCAAAAGAGTGAAACATGACCATACCCAAATGGACACACCTATAGTAGATGGATTTTTGAAGAGAAGTATAACTAACAAAAGAAAGACCATGAATTGGTTAGTGTACATGATAAATATGTAGAAGAGGCCAAGTGAAAACACACCCATAAAAAAGGAGTTTTGAGAAGACAATACTAAGAAAACAATAATAAACGTACCATTATATAGTGGTCAATGTTGTGGCCAACTAGACCATGCCCACGGTGGAAAGGCTATGATTGATAGTGGTAGTTGCAATCCAACATGACCATATTGATCACAATTCATGACATAATATTTTTTATTTTGGAGGGAAATTACCAAAATTTCTACAATATTACATAGTGAATAATCTGTGGTCATGCACATGTTCTTCATTGAATACCTACAATATAAGAAGTCCAAAAGAAGCTTGACCACAATCATGGTGAAATTTGTGATACTTTTGATGCCCCCTATGTGAAACAGGGAATCCAAAAATGGTTTTGGTAGTGTATAAAGGAAGTTGTTTATGATAAATGAAGTGATAAGACAAAATAGGAAATGATAGGAGACCAAAACTGTGGTGTTTTATGTTTTAGAAGAAATAAATAAGTATTTTTCACCAGACCATGATGCAAGTAATCCCAGGATGTGACATGTGAAACTTGAGATAAACCTAAGAATTTCAATCATGTAATGCATGAGATATATTCTTAATGTTTCATGCATTATGTTTCTCAATTTTAGACCATGATCCAAGCTAAGATCAATGGATATTTCTAGCATTGATAATAGTGGATTAATTCGATGATTAATTCACACTATAAGAGGAGAGAGAATTATATAAAGATGAAATTTTGTTGAATTCTAATATAGGATATATTAAAGGAATTTTGGAGGAGTTATGTGTAGTTTTATTACCCCATAATGGCGTTGATAGGTATCTAGGATATTTGGTGCATATCCTCCTTATTTGAAGAAGGGAAGGTCGATTGGTAGTACAAAGGGAGAGAGAAACTTGTGATTGTTTTGAAAATATGAATATCGTTATAGAAATAATAAATTCTCCAAAAAAGAGGTTGGATGATTGAATATTTTGAAACCATTGATGATATAACTAATAAAGATTTTTTTCTATACATACAACAAAGTGGAGGTCATTCCAAACTTACTCTGGAAAGTGGAAGGTGTTGTGATAAGATTGTTTTCATAGATAGTGAAGAAGAAACCTAGTGGAAATATAAAAAATAATTTATCATTGTTGGAAGTTGAATTACATGATGATATAAAGGGAAATACTTGTTCGTAAACTGTTCTTGGATCCATTCAAGTATAGTAATAAAAGGACGATAAAGAAGATCCAGTGAGATGATAGTAAGAATTGGGAGATAGTGAGTCAAACCTAAACTTTATAAAGTAGTTATCATGGGCAAGGAGTGACATATCCCTAACAATTTCAAGAAGAGAAACCCCTATGATGAACAATAAGATAAATAATAATTTTAGTGTAGGAAACAATACTGATTCATGCTCCTTGGATATAGCCTAGTGAGGGTGAACCATATAAATCCTCATGTCTCTATTTACTTTATGCATATACATAAAAATGTGCCAAGTAATCTAAATAACATATGGAAAAGACAGGGTCAAGAGAAATTAGAATCCAATCAATGTATATGTCATAATCAATCCAAGTTACCCAAAAGGCCAAAAGGTCATGATCCATATAAGGTAAGTGAGATATTTAATGTCTAATTTTTTAAATTTGATAATTCCATTGCACCTTGATTCACCCCCTATTAATGTGATCACACTGTAGCCCCTATTAAGGAACTAAAAATTGGTTTCAAATAGATTTTCTCATGTTTATTGTATATTTTTATTTATCTAAATTCATTGTAAGTTTTTGAAGAAAAATGACATCCACAATGAAGGATTATTTGTTTGAGGTGAATAATTTCAAAACATATAAATAATGGTTAATTGATTTTATGGAAGATTCTATCAAATTTCCATAATAAGTAGTTAAATATGGAACTGGTCTATTAAGATGAAATAGGGTTATATTTTAGGCATATAAAAGAAACATATCAATTGAATCATTATTAAAAGAGGTATTAATGGATTTTATCAAGGAATAAATATACAAAATGATAAACCATTCCAAGTTATCTAAAAAAATTTGGACATAATTGGAATAATTTTTACCAAAGAAGAAAGTCTATGTTATAATTTACTTATGTGAAAATAAAAAAAAAGAATAATAACATGAGGAATTCCTTCCAAAATATGTGTTATCCAACCAAGGTAAAAGTAAGTAAGTGGCATTATATTTCAACATTAAAATAATTGATATAAAGATAAAATAAAAAAGAGATAGTCTTGAAGACATTTCCCAAGATATTGTAAAGAAATTGGTAATGGAGAGGGATTTTAAGTTAAGTTTTCTTTCATAAAGAAAAAAATGGAAAAAAGAAAATGGTATTTGAGAGATGTATGGCCAATGTTGAAATTGTTTTCTAAAAAATTAGAAGATAAATATAATAATATAAGAGAACCAAAGGATGGAATGAACACCTCAAAAGAGAATATGAAGATCCCCCATAAATCTACATCAACTCATGTTTCGACAAAGAGAAATACATATATCAAATATGTAACAAAAGATTTGTTTCATCACTAGTACAAATAGTATTAACTATGTCTGCATTTATTATGTCGGTAATAAATAACTGATGTGTAAAACCATAAAAATTGACTTATCACATCAGTTATATTATAACCAACATAATAAATAAATTATCTTAATTTATCACATCAGTTATATAATAAACAACATGATAAATCAAGTATCTCAATTTATCATGTCGGTCTTAAAATAAACAATGTAATAAATTATATTTTTTAGGTCAGTTATATAATAACTGACGTGATAGAAAAAACGTCATTGGTTTATCACATTATTTATTATATAATAGATGTAAAAAATGGGTTTATCATGTTGATTATAGAACAACCGATGCGATAAATATAATAAAAAACTCTTTAACACGTCGGTTAATAAATATCCGATGTGATAAATCATTTATAAATTTTATTAAGTCCCGTTTCGAATTATTTCTACTGTCTTTCTTTCGAGTGACAGTGACTCAGTCTCTTTCGCGCGAAACCCCTACCATCGATTCTTCAATCCCGTGGCCTCCAAACTCATTTTGACAGATTTTTTAATATTTTTTTTCATCGTCACATCTATCTTCTTGACTTTAAACTCTCAAGTAAGCTTCACATTCTTCGATTTATATCATTCACGATTGCCCAAAATCTCATTTTGTAATTTCGTTCATCGTATATTTCCATGTAGTATTGATCTTTTAGATCTGACTATATCATATTTATGATAATCATTTTATAGAATTATATGTGTCATTACTAACATACTGATTAAATTTATACAGGAATTTATAGATATCTATAAAAATGTTGGTTTTTTCTGACAACATTATAAAATTTCACTCACTATGGTTTTTCATCCTATATATATAGAGACATTCATTTAGTTTATGGAACCCAATTTATAGATGGTGGAAGTAAACACGACTATCATAACTTCAAATCATTTTAGAGTAGGGTAAAAATTTAACTATTTGGGAATTTTCATTTAAATTTAAATAAAATAATTTATTAGTATATCTATCTATATTCAATATAGATACATTATATTACATATCATACTAGATACACTAGTAAAAACTCATATATTCTTTTTGGAATTTCATATTCAAGGATTCTATACTAAACAAATGATATATTTTTTATTAATGTAACATGCCAAACAATATAGTCAATATTTATTTAATTTAGTGGTTTTTTATCTTATTACTAAAAAAATATCATTATAATTTTCAAATAAGAATATATCTATTTTATATTTAAAAATTGTGTTACTTTAAAATTATGACATATTTTGTATAAATATAAAATCTAACTATATTTCCCTTTTAAACTTATTTTTGTGCATATATTTTTATGATTTATCATTTATATTTAAACGTATCTTAAATTATTGTATATAATTTTTAATTATATTTTTTAAATACGTGTATATTTGTTTTATATTTCAAAATTATGTTACTTTCAAATTATGACATATGTTGTATAAATATAAAATTGGCTTATCTTAACAAGATTTATAATTTTGACATTTTTATAGGTAATAATGAGTCAATGTTGGATTATGTCACATTAAATGAGTGATGAATATGAGGAAGGTGTTGATTCTTTTTTGGAAGTTTCTAAATGAAATGTTCCAAACAATGACACGTTTTTCTATCCACGCCTGAAATGTTTAAATATGAAGAAGTTGAAAAGTATAGAGATTAAATATCATTTAATTTGTCATGGTTTTAAACCAAATTATAGCCCTTGGATTTGGGATGGTGAAACTGGCAGAATTCCAGATTTACTGATGACAATGCTTTGAAAGATGGTAACTTTGATGAAATTGAATAAATGATTGATGATATTGTAGCAGAAAAAATTGAGAAATAACCTACAATTGAGAGTCTATATGGTGACGCTAAAAAACCATTTTATCCTAGTTGTATGGATTTTATGGTTTTATCTTCAATGTTAGGATAGATTAACCTGAAGACGAAGCATGGATAGAGTGAAAAAGGTTTTACAGAGCTAATACAATTATTGAAAGACATTCTTCCGGAAGACAATGATTTTACAGATTTACATTATAAGGCCAAGAAAATATTTTTCCCGATGGGATTGGGATATAAGAAAATACCTTCCTATCTAAATTAATGTGTGATATTTAGGTAGGAATATGGATTTTTGTCCGAGTTTTATAAATGTGGGATATCACAGTATAAGTTGAAAGAAAAATCACATGCTGATGTAGATATTACAGATATCCCTACCAAGGTATTTTGGTATATTCCTATAATTCATTGTTTGAAATGTTTATTTGCTAATTCACATTATGAAAAATGGTTAAGAGATCATGTTGATGATCAGATATGTGATGAAAAAATATGTCATCAAGAAGATTGTACATAGTGGAAGAAAATTGATGAGAAGTATCCTACATTCAGAAATGAGGTTTGAAATCTTAGACTTGGGTTGTGCACAAATGAAATGAATCCATACCAAAGCCTCAGTAGCACACATAGTTCATGGCATGTTTTATTAGTAATTTACAACCTATACCCTGAATTTTTTAGGAAGCATAAATATGTCATGTTGAGTTTAATGATATCTGGACCAAAGAAACCCGAAAATGATATTGATGTTTTCTTGTCACCATTAACTGATGATTTGAAACTCTTATAGGAGGATGGTATTTGGGTGTATGATTCCTATAAAATGGAATATTTTCAATTTCATGTAGTGATTATGTTCCTTAAAAATGACTTCCCAACATATAGAAATTTGTCTTGATATAGTGTTAAGGGGAATAAAGCATGTCCAATTTGGGAACAACAGACTTCATATTGTTAATTTAATCATCGGAGGAAAACTATATATATGGGTCATCAAAAGTTTTTTCTTATGGATCAATTTTATAGAAGATTAAGAAAGGCATTCAATGGATCACAATAATTTGATATTTCACTGAAACCTTTATCCACTGATGAGTATTTTGATAGGGTTAAAAACATTGATGTGACATTCTGAAAGGCAAATAAATCTGGTAAATATAGATATATTTGGAAGAAACTGTCAATATTTTTTGAGCTGCCATTTTGAAGATATCATAAAGTGAAACACAACACTGATTTATAGCACATAGAGAAGAATATATTTGATAGTTTGATTGGAACATTGTTATATATTAAAGGAAAATCTAAATATGGGTTGAATGTAAGATTATACTTACTATCAATGGGAATATGTTTGGATTTAACTCCCACACCTAATGGAAGATGAAAATTTATCCCCCCATATTTTCATACATTATCCAAGAGGGAGAAAATTAGATTTTTTTAGTGTCTTCATGATATCAAAGTGTCATAGGGTTATTCTTCAAATGTAAATTCTTTTGTCTCTTTTAAGGATTTGAAGTTGACAGGTATGAAATCTCATGATTGTCACGTCATGATGCAACAAATTCTACCAGTTTCAATGTGTGGAATATTTCCCATATGTGTTAGAAAGGCCATCATGAATGTGTGTTATTTTTTCAATTAAATTCGTAATAAAGTGATTGATCTAGATACATTGAAAATTTTGGAAAATAAAGCAATTTCTATAATTTTTCAATTATAAATTTATTTTTCTCCTTCTTTTTTTGATATAATGGTGCATTTAATGGTTCATATAGTTTGAGAAATAAAGATTTATGGACCTGTATATGTATGTTGGATGTATCCTTTTGAAAGGTATATGAAGACATTGAATGGGTTTGTTAAGAATCCTATCGACCTGAAGCCTCCATTATTGAAAATTATATTTCTAAGGAGGTTTTTTAGTTTTTTATGAGAAACTTTTCTTCGTAGGATCACATTGATTTGCCTTCATATCGCCATGAAAAAGTTAATAATGTGGGAAATGGGATTCATGGACTAATAGTAAAATTGTTTTCAGGTGAAAAGATGAAGAAGGTACACTAATATATCTTTAATAACATGGATGATGATCAACCATATATAGAATTTTATATTATTGAGTTGAAACAATATCATTAAAATAAGAAATAAATAAGGATTTTGAATGAGCATAAAAAAACATTTTTCCATGGTTTAAAAAGCCCATGCTTGGTAGATCAGATGCATCAGGGACATTAGGATGGTTAGTGGGTGGTCCAAGTTTAAATTTTATAACATGGTATGAGAATGACATTAATGGATATACATTTCATACGAAATATCAGGAAAATAGAAGTGCAGTTCAAAATAGTACTGTATTGGTGTTCCCAGAAGCAATGCATTTTTCGAGTTCTAAAGACAAAAAACCAATTTCTGCATCAGTGGATGCGGTTTCATTATTAAAGTAATGTAATGAATTGATGGTTGTATCTAACTGGCCTTTGAATCAGACACTTTATACTAACATTGGTGGGCATGAATTCCTAATGATTTCTATAGGTTCTTTGTTATGTATTTTATGGGGGATTGTTATTGACCTCTATTGGTAGTGTCTGATATTGAGGATATTGTGGTGACTTGAGAGTCACATTGAACTATTAAAGATTTTCTCCCATTTTGGTTCGACTAGTTTGTTTCATGTGGTTTATCAACGTCTCCAAACAAATGATTTTACATAGTTTTGTATCATTTTTGGTTTAATTTTTTTTATAAAAAATCATTCCATTTATGAATTTTTTTAGAAAAACAATGTCCAATTTTTTATCTTTATTATTCCACATTTGGTAGGAATTTGTTTTTTTATTTTTTTATTTATTTTTGTTGTGGTCATCAAATGTAATGATACCTCATGTTGGGATCTTAGTTCGGACTATTATTGATCTTTTTCTCTACTGAGGTTGAAAACATTCTCAATTGAGTTTTCTATGATATAGTGGCCACAGTTTCTAGCCTATGGGGATTAGGAATTTCCTTTGGGAATTGTGGCCGAACAACTTTGGTGAATTGTTCGGTTAGCCTAGGTTGGCTTGTTACAAAATGTTTCAATAAAATTTTCAGACATTTATTTCTTAAATTTTATAAAATCAATGTTAAATTTCACCTCTAGAAAATATCCAATATAGTATATCAAATAATTTTTATTTTTTCTTCCTTGTATTTTTTTGATGACCTAAAATTTTTTATCTTAAAAAATGTGGCCTCGATGTTTATCACCTTTTTGTAATATTATTAGTTGAAAAAGGTTATGGGATAATATACTACTATAGTAAACCAGTAAATTCATTTTTAATCTTTTATAAGGGTGATTTATTCCAAAAAATATTCGATAACCGATATACACTTTCTTTATCCCATTCTTTAATTGATGATATGAAGTCCCTTCATTAAAAATTAGATAAGATTTATGTCCCTGAACACTATATAGAGATGAGTTTATATATTTAGGGAATTATTTTATAGTGAACATTACTATAATACACAAAATAAAATACTATTTCTTTTATGCATAAAAAACACCAACATCTGCATCCCATAGAAATTTCAAAGCAACAATCAATGGTGAATGATAAAAATTAACATATTTTCTAGGATATTTAGGTCTATAAATCATTAGGATCTGTATAAAATATTTTTATTTATACACATATTTGGGTATAGGTTACATACTACCAACATAGCATGCCATGGACTATATTATATATTAAGGCTTTGATATAGATTATTTTCCATTTGTGCAAAGTTTCATTTTATAATTTCTAAATCCATTCCCAAAATAAGTGAATATTTGATAAAATATACCCATCATTGTAAATTAGAAAGGTGATATAGGTTTCCATTATAGATTCACTCATCCATATATCATATTATCCCCTTTTAATCATTTTAATTTGTAAATTAATGATTCAAACAATGATTTTTTGAAGATGCCAATTTTTAAGTTTTTTTTTCCTTGATAATTAATCACAAATTGACCTCCCATCTATTTTACAACATGATATGGCACATTTAGTAAATTTTGATAAATTATCATATTCCTTTCTATATGGAACACAATCATTGAAGAAACACATGTTTTCTTATGCCACATTCCTTTTAGACATATTTTGTTTTTTTTTGTATCATATTTAGAACCTACAACACTATTTACTTATATAAGTATCACTTTCAAAAATTCAAGTAATTTAGTGAAACTTTTATCACTCCAACAATTTCTTGTATTTAACTCAATAAATCCTATTACTTTTAAAAACACTTTATATTTAGTATAACTTGGTAATAATGGGTTTTCATCATCTCTATATGATCATTCTACATTTTCTATAATGGTTTCCAGGGATTGACAATGAATTGATTCATCAAGATGATCCTCTATCTCACATAAAAACTCTTCATCAATGTTAGATCTTTTATTCTTTTTTTAATTTTCCACGTTGGATCCACCTTGTTTAACTTTGATTAAAACCATAAAAATTAGATGGTCTTTGATTTTTTGTAGACCCTAATTTTCTCACAATCAAATAATTCATGCATGGAAAAAAACCATGTCATTATTTTAAAGATTTCATTTAGAAAATTACAAGAAATTATCAACACATTTCTTATATTCATCACTATTTCTTCATGTGTTTATCCAATTATGATCCATTAATTACCTAAAAAAACAAAACAATATATGAATATATCAGGAGATATAAAAAATTTAATATATATATATATATTAATATTGATTTAAAACATTTAATTATATGAATTTAAAATTTATAAATTAAAATTATACATACACATATAAAAAATAAAACATATAAATAATAAATTAATAAAAATAAATTTAAAATCAAAATAAATTATTTCAAAAATATGATCAATGGAATAAATAGACTAAATAGAATAGAAACATGTAAATTCAATAATGTTAATAATTAATTTTAAACCTAAATAAAATATAAAATTATAAATATATAAATATCATGAAATACATCTTCAGAAAAAATAATAAAATAATAATGGATAAAATGCACATATAATGGGGATGTCAACTATAGATAAAATAATAATTTAAAACACAAACATAATGGAGATATAAATAGTATATTTACAACCGAAACTGGTAAATCTTATAAAGAGGTGGAACACATAAGTGGGGGTGGAACATGTATGAGAAAGAAGAAACATGACTGAGGGTGATAGAACATGACCAGGGTATAGATAATGTGGTTGCAGATGATGGAATGTGGTTGCAGATGGTGGAATGTAACCAAAAGTGTAAGAACATAGTATTGGAATAAGTCTCATGGAGGAAGAGGCAACAAACTTGTGAGTCATGGAGCACATGGTTTCATAAAATCATGAGTCAAAAAAAGGAGTGAAGAAAGATGATTATATTTTATTTTTAAATGAGTTTTAACCATGGTTATAATACAACCTATGTTGAAAATAGTTTTAGCATCAGTTATTAATATAACTAATGTTAAAACAAAACAGAAAAATAGGTTTTAATTTCAGTTATTATATAACTTATTTTAAAAGAGTTTTTTAACATCAATTATATAATAAATAATGTTAAAATACCAATGATTATATTATATTTTTTACTATTGTACCATATACATGTATTTAATGATTTTACTACCATATTTTTTATCCAGACCTAAGATATATCATCCTCTACTCAGAAGAAAAAAAAAATCCTTTCTTGATAATTCAATCAAATTCATACCTTCAATAATGAACCTAATGCATGTTACCTCACCACAAACATAAAATCTCATTGATTTCATCATGAATAAAATTATACGATCAATAATATACAATAATAATAATATCAATAAAGGATACCAATAAATATGTTCAAAATTAGCAATAACTAATAACACAAAAAACATGTGGTGTTCATATTGGAGGGTTAGTCCTAATGATCTCATGCACTCGAGATCCCTAAGTGTGAAATTCATGAGAATAAGTATCAATGGTTATGATACCCCATCACATAATTTTCATAAACATACTATTTACCTTCAGAATGATGTATCTTTACTATAAGACATATTCTAAAGATTAGTGTTATAGTACCTAGAGGTTCTCATTAAATCTGGGAACATAGAAAACCTATTGATACAACATAATATCAAAGGAATTTACCATATATATATATATATAGTACATATATAATTAATAATAATACCATGGTAATAGAAACACAAGTATATATTGAGTTGTAAACAATTTATGGAAATAAAAGTACATATATAAGTTGGGTCTAGGGATTCCACTCTTATAACACACCCAACTAAACTAGATCTAATTTCTAACAACTATGAATATGCTAAAAATATCATGATAATTATTCTTCTACTGAGATATTTATTTAGTCATGGGGTTTTCCCTGTTATACTTTATGGATACACTGATAACCACAACTTTACCTCTCTGAGTGAAATCACTAAAGAGATAAAGATTATGAAGTATAAGTGTTTTCTTTTTCTATGACATGGGATCCTGGAAAGTACCACTACTGCATTTTTATCATAATATAATATAATATGCTCCAAAATTTTAGGTACAATTATATGATATGAGATAATTATACAAATACAAACTAGTTTCTTAGATAAATCATAAGAAACTATATACTTATATTATGCTATAAAATCAGAAACCTTGTTTTTCTTTGAGATTATTCATCTCACCGCACCACCACTTAAGAAACAGAAATTGACCAATTAAAATTTATCATGATCTTCTTGGAATATAATTTTGGTTCATCCCATTACCACTATCTTCTCATCTACTCTATACACCGAGAACATATCCTTTATATGTCATAAGTACTTTAGGATTGTTTTAACTATTTTTTAATTCATATTTGCAAGATTATATTAATATATTCCCACCATGATTATAGCATAGGTAATATCAAACCGAGTATATAGAATGATATACATGACAAATCCCATTCCTGAAGAATAAGAGATTCTAATCATTATTTTAATATTATCCTTTGTTTGTGGGTATATTTTCTTAGAGAGATTAATTCCTTGTGATACTAGTTATAGTTTTAACAACTTGGATGAGTTTACTCTATAGTAACTATATCAGTTTGTTATATAACCTCTAACATAACACTCCATATACCAGAGGCTACCAAATACCAATGATGGTCTAAGGTAATATAGTGGGGATATTATACCCTCATATTAGAGTATAGAAAAACAATATAAATAACATACATCCAATTCTCAAAATATCCAATGAATAACTATACAATGAAGACAAGACATGATAAATAAATAATATACCCATTTTAAATACAATGATCTATCTAAAATGGATCATGAGTCATGTTGAAACCAATAAGATCTCCCATGGGAAAAAAATATATATCCCAAAACAATATTAACATTTATAAAAATAATAACCACTTTGTCTAGAGTCTCACAACCAATCCTATCTTCTGACTCTATCTAAGTCATCTTGCTTGACTATATAAATCTAGGAATCTTTCCTACCTACACTTATGATAGTGAGGTCTAATTGGGTACCAATGTGCTAGGGATTCCCAAGCAGGGTGTGAGTATAACTCAGTAATCCACTACCAATGACATCCATAACATAAATATTATATATAGTGCATATACAATGTGGTATTCTCATAATAATAAAATAAGGCATGTAAGTAAAATAAAATAAATAACCATTTATCCTCGTGTTCTAAGGTAATGTATGAGTTTTTCCATATCTTCTTCATCTAGTTCTAGATGTATCCTTACATGTTACATGACCATCAATGGAGAGAAACATCCCTCATTAGAATAATTTCATCTGTATCATCATCAGGGGAATAGTTATCCTCCCTAAAAAAATGTATTATGTCCTCATTAAGGTGGAATAATTCCCTACCTTGGAAAAAATATCACCATTAAGGGAATAAAACATATACTTAGAAATATAGATCATATCATCATTAGGGGTGTATATCACCCCAACATAGAAACATATATCATAATTAGGGCAGAATAAAACCCCTCCCTAGATTTTTTATATCATCATCAGGGGAATAATTCATCGTTTTGGAAACATATATCATCACCAGGGTAAATAAAATCCCTCATAAGAAACATAAATCAAATCATTAACATGTTGAATATTTCCCCTCCTTGGAAACATATATCACACACCTGGTGGTATAATCTCTCCTTGGGTTCTCAAATATCATATCTCACACACCTAGGTGATACTCTATCCCTAATACCTCAGATATAAATATTTCATAATCACATGGGTTAACCACTCACCTAAACGAGATCCAAATTTCATAGGCTATAATCTCAAGAGAAAAAGATATTCTCATCATTGTATTAATTATAAGATACAACCTTTTCATCACTAATGAATTAATCAAATCTAGAGTCGACACTAGATTGGGGAACCCTCTTTGGTTACCTAAGTCACATCAATGTTTAGAAACCCTCAAAGATTCATTTATCTCATTTCCAACCCTATGTTCGAATAACATCACATAGAGTGAATTTAATCCCTCAACAAAACCATGATCACATCATGGTTTAATCAATAATACTAGTGATGTAACACATACATATCACTAGAGATATGATTTTTAACCCCTTTCCCTTCTAATTCAAACTAGTTAAACCCTCACACTAAACCTATTCTTATTCATTAGAAAGTATATACTATAGGGTACACATATATTGGTGTGGGAAGAACTCCCACACCTCACACTAGTCAACTAGCCATGAGGATCAAATAGATCCCCAAGTTCTATATGGTTAACCTCTGGGGAAGTCATTTCATTCCATCACACTTCACTACTAAGAGGGAACTAAGAGAACCTATCTCAAGGTCCACTATATTCATTAAATTAATTTATTATCCTCTGAGGTTCATATTTGAGATAGTGAATATTTATGGTTAATACCTTTACCACCAGTGGATGAGACACCAAATTGGTGTTCAAGGGGCCATAATGGACTAAAAAAATTCTTTTTACTAGGAGAATTAAATGGAAAAAATTCATTTATTACTGAAGGTTGATTTCATGCATGTTATGATACTGCATATCACTAGAACATAAAAAATGCATAAACCATAGTGAGATGTTTGGGGACCACCTAACTCAAACATGGAGTTAATATCATATCTAAACTCCACATCTCCTCAACCAATCCCATCAATTCCTCATTCAAGATCATACCGACACCTAATATCTTATCTAATCCAAAACATATAAAATAATAAATTATAAAAATTTATAACTTATAATTTAATTTAATCAAAAGAGTTATAATCTTTAGGAACTAAAAAAGAAATGTAACATCATTGAAACCACACAAAACACTAAGCATTCACCATCCAAGGATCTCCTCTATTCATGATTAACTAAATCCCCATCACCTTAGATAGATTACACCATGCTCTAGTGGACTTAGTATCAACACCCTATACTAGATCATCAATAATCAAAGGGAAACAAAGTGAAATAAGAATAGAGGGCAGAATAGGAAACCATAACTATAAAACACCATGGAATCATCACTAACAACACTCCACATAAAGGGGGAATTAAGAGAGAAGGATGGAGGGGGAGAAATATCTGAAATGACCCTCCCCAAATTTCCTCTCATCTTAAAATAAAGGGGGGGGGGCTTGAAATGAATGATATTTACATTATTTTTAGACACATGGTTAGTGAAATATTGATACATGAACTTGAGTGTTACTATATTATGCCTGAAAATGGGGTATAGTCCCTCCATGACATCAAGGGGCATGATGTTACACCACAACCACAACTACTTAACCACATTATTAATTCCATGGTCGCAACATGACACCTTCTACATAGACAGGACCAAAACCCCCAAAACTAGGCCTTTAAGAGATTCCCCTCCTCCTCACATTACACAATTCCCCTAATCCTTGAATGAGCATATAGATCATGATGCAACTAGTCTTTTTAATGGGAAATCACAAAGAAAAAATTTAAGGGTTCCTAAGTCCTATACATACGGGTCACCATAAAATAATAAAACCCATCCACTGAATGATCATACTGAATGGAATTTTATTTAAGGGAAATCTCAGACAATACATCACCACATCATAGCACCCACTAATCATGGAGTGAGAAATACCATCACACCATAGTATTGCTTTATCTATGGTGAGATTCCTCAATAGAACCCCACATCATGATTTAATCCTCCATATGATAACCCGATGGACCATATGCATCATAATTCAAATACAGGGCCACCTGACCTTGATTCGACATTCACCTAATTTTCCAAAACACCTCTCAAAATTCCGAACACATCCAAAAAACATCTATAAGAGATTTATAAACCCTATATTTTTTTTATAAATCATATTTCTTTAAACATCCTCTATTCATGGATGAAAATTTAAATTTAAATTTATTTTCACTAGCATGTAATGACATGAGTCATTAAGAACTTTCCAACAGAACACTTCTCACCCCCAATAAGTCTCCTCATACATCAATCATGAACCATTCCAATCACCAAGCCTAAATGTATGACCAAAATTATATGTATCCCATTGGTTACAGTTATAGCGGTAGTCCACCCAAACATGATATGCATATAAAAATCCCATGCCACTCCCAACTAATATACTCACAATTTTATTAATTTCCCAAATGATTCATTTTGAACCTCTCTAAACTACGATATATAATCATGTTTGAAGACCTCAATTTTACCCCGCTACATCTACCAAACCTGAAAACCCACCAGCCTATACAACACAATGTTAATAAATTTCACCTAACTCTATGATAATTACCTACTCCCATAAAATTTCATGACCCATCAAAACATATAAATCAGGTTCTACTGGTTAATACTATTAGTATATTTAAATTATTCACTCGCTCGACATCACAATCGAGAATCACCCGATCATCATCATAAGAACCCGTAGTCTCACTCCCAAGACTATACCTAAAATATAAGGCCCCACCTCATTTTATTTATGGAATTCTATCCATAAAAATTGTTATTTTACGGACCCAATAACCCTATCAATATACTTTTTAGAAATCATCCTCAATCATACCACCTAACCATCATCCCGTATCTAGTAGTTTATAGTTACCAAATGAACTGACTTAACCAGATTCTCATGAACCAATACCCATATCTGGGTCTTTTATTTACTATACATGAACTAACCACATGCATCCAAGTGCCATAAAAAAAATTAACCACACATAGGTTGGTTAAATCAACCCATCACCCTCAATTTTCATAAAAAACAAATCAAAAAGAGTTCCACATGCTTAAATAAACCATGGAGTTCTCTCTGTCATAGAATCTCCCTCATATGAGATCCATGAGAACAGACCTTCTAAGCATCAATCACCATCAAAACAATGAAACTCACAAGCCCCAATCATATTTCCCAGTAATCTCACATCCTTATATTTTCTATAATTTCAAATTATGCCAAGATACATAAAAAAACTTCTTTAAAAATCTATGGATAATCCAACGATGGCACCTAGTCTTCATGGAACTAACCTAAGGTTTACAAAATTTCTCACCATTACCAGACTCTCATGTTCTACCCCAATATAAGAGATACATTGTCCCATTATAAACCAAATATCTCAATATTTCCCAACTCATTGTTGTTAAGGAACTTTTTTGATTTCTTAGTCCTCACACTAATCCACTTAGACTCTTGGAATTTCACAAGACCCATGAGAATCATACCGTATCCTGACTTTTTATTAAAAAATAAAAAATAATTTCTATTATAGTTGACTGTCTATATATATTCAAAACCTCATGAACCCATAGTAATTTTACTATTACATTATAGTGATCTCATCTCACCATACCTCAATGCATTGATTCTTACTGGTCAATAACACCTAACCATTCCACAAATTAACCCTTTCTCTAACAAATACACATTACAACATCAAGATTCAACACCCCTATTACATTCCTCGATCATAATAATATATTATACAATTTTTTACTATTATTTTATATATAATCACTATAAACACATGAGATTATTCTTATACCTTGAACACCCACAACCTAAATTTGTATATTAAGGGAAACTGAGGAGTCCTAGACCCCATCCAGACAAACTTTCATCATTTAAGGTTTTTACCCCCAATCAAGTCTCAAGTGACAAAACAATTTTGTCCATAGTGGTCCTTACACACACTAAGAAGGAACTAAATACAACCACCATTAAAATTTTTCCATTATAAAGACCTCACCTCATGATTAACATAATTTACCCAACTCAATATTCCTATCCCAAATATTTCTCAAAGTCCACTCATCGAAAATCCCCACATGTCCTACAAGGTCAATCACACCACATAAAACCAATATCACCTACCTCAGGTCAATATTAGGTCACATCATTATACCTACCACATAGTTTAAAAAATGTTCAATATCTTAACACATAATTACAAAGTATCCATTGATCTATATCTCAACGGTTCTCAATAGTCTCTATCACCAAAAAAACAAACCCAAGAATATGTACACCCCTATTTTACCCTGACATGCTATTTAACTTAGATCATCCCAAGTTTTGTCCCATCAATCTTTATCACATGCACTTAATTCACAAGATTACCGTGAATTTAATGTGTTCCCATCTCATCAATTATAATCTGACTAGCCTAATTGATCAACAAAATACGCCTCTTGTGCATGCCACACCCATTATAACATAAACACTAATCATGATCTCACTTCCAAAATATTTGAGGTATCTCCATTTCTAAAACAGATAATTGATAGCAATTCCCAATAATTAATATCAGACATAAGAATCTACCCATACTCTTTATCTCTGAAGGCTCTAAGGGGTTGTAGATAACCCCTCTCTCAGGATACCCTCATATATCATAACTCAACTCTATAAATAGAAGGAAATCATCTTTCTACTCAATCATGATTCTTGGATTGTAAATATCCTTAAACAATCTCAAAATCACCATGTTATCTATCATATAGGACATAAGGAATATTCTATATAGGTTACAACTCACAAATAATTATCTATGTTACCATTTCAGATATCATAAGGCAACTCATGTTTCGGTACAACAACTCCAGGTTTCTCATATATATATATATCAAACTCGAAGTAATTACCCACTATAAGGCACTAGTTTTTACAGAGCATTCATATAACAAAGTACCCCGTTGGGGATCAATGTCATATCCAAATTCACATAATTACATAACCCTATAATGATTTATATCGAGTAGATCATAACCATGGTTCAGTTAAATGAAATTCTATTCACTTGTTATTGAGGAAAACACTTTATATGGTACTTTTTTTATTTTATTTAATCAATACCATATGAAAAAAATACATAATAAATAGTATAAATAATAAAACATTTGTTTCAATTAAGTATTATTCCACTAATATGATATATGGGAAAACACTATATAGGTTGTTGTTGACACTTTATGTAACCAAACCTATTTTCTTTTTGAAAACTAGTAACGCAATCACACACAAGAATTTATACATATTATAAAACTACATGAAATATATGACTCATGTATGCACCCCTATTTCCACCCTAGTGCTAGAGAAAAAATTGACAAATCATTGACACAAAACAAAATATTTAGTAATAACCAACCCAAATATAATATCAAAAACCAAAAAAAATCCCAACTCCCTATAAACAGGGACATTAGCTCATGCTAGTGATGGATGAGAACATGATATAGAACCATCCCAAGTCACGTCAAGTCTTAAATATCATATATAGTATCCAAATTAGTAAGAAAATAAAATAATAATCTAATAAATTTTTTATTATCCTGACCTGGTTCACTCTATAGTAACAATATTAGTACATTACATGAACAAAAACATGCCTCCTCATACGCAAGAGGATATAGACTAGAAATGATTTTCTAAGGTAATACAATGGGGAGACTATACCCTTATACTATAGTAAATAAAAATAACAAAAATATGATACAAATATTCATCATAATATCTAATGAATAAATAAATAATGTATCTAAGACAACAAAAACAAATAACCTACACATTATATAAAAAATTAACTATCTAAAATGGCATGTGAGTATTATGAAAAAACAAAGTCTCTCATGGGTAGATCATAATCATCACTAAACAATATAGAGATATATAATAATAACAATAACTTGGTCCCATCTCTTGACTCTATCCAAGCCTTCCAGCTTGTCCATCCATCTTTGGGCCTCTTCCCTACCTGTACCTATGATCGTGAGGTTTACTAAAGTAGAAATGCACCAGAGCTACCCGAGTAGGGTGTAAGTATAACTCAAAAGGACACCACCAACAATGTCTCAAATATAACCAGTATATAAAATCAATATAAAAATATGGTATAATATGAATAATAAGATAATAAATATAGGTGAAATAAAATGAATCATCATTTATTGTTAGGTTCTAAGGTGACACTCGAGATTAATTATACCATGGTTGGATAGTTCTAGATGTCTCTGAGTATGTCACATAACCATAAAGGGGAAACAAAACTTTTACATTGATCCATATCATTAATATCATCATTAGTGGGAAATAACACCCTATCTTGTAAACATATATCATTATCAGGGGGAATATCACCCTCCTTAGAATCATATATCATATTATCATTTGGGGGTATAGTGACCCACCCTAGAAACATATATCATCACCAAGGGGAATAATTCCCCTCCTTGAAAAAATATACCACAACCTCACTGGGGGGAATAACACACCACCATGGAAATATATATCATAATCAAGGGGAATAACACCCTTCTCTAAAAATAAACATCATATCATCATCAGGAGAATAATTCCCACCCTATAATCATATATCATACACCTATATAAATAATCTCTCTTTGAGATATCAATATATCCGGTATTATATACCCATGGGTAGACTCAATCACCCAGATGTCATATATATCATATATCATAGTCACATAGGTTATCCAATTTCCCAAACCCAATCCATTTTTACTCTGATGGCCTCTCAAGTTCACAATAACCTATACACATAACTCTATTTATTTTAGGTTACAACCTCACAATACCGCATACACTAATACTATCTAGATTAAACACTAGAATAGGGAACCATATCTAATCCCATAAGTGACATCAATGTTCAAACACCCCAGATGGGTTCCTATATCTCATTTCTAATCCTAGGGCCGAATCTCATAAATCAGAGGGCATAACATCCCTCAACATAATCATGCTTTCATTATAGTTTAATCATCCATAATAATGATGGAACATATGAATTACACTATATATATTGCATTAATCCCGTATTTATTGTAATAAAAACTAGAATAGTCTTCTCATAGAACCTACACTTAATCCTTCCTTGGTATCCCCACTAGTGTACACATATACCGATGGGGGAGGAAGTCTCACCCCTCCCACTGGTTAACTATCCAAGAAGATTTAACACATCCCTAAGTTTCTTATGGATTTACTTTCGGCTAAGGATATTTTTCCATCACCCTTACCCCCTCATAGGTAACTAAGAGAAGCTATCTCAAGGTACACTATTCATTCACTGAATTTATACCACTTTGGTGACCATATGTCCTATATTAAACATTTATGATCTTTCCCTTAGCCATAATGGTTGAGGCATCAATATAGTGTCCAAGGGTTAATCATGGCCTAAGAAACCTCCATTATACAATGGTAATTAAAAGGAAAATAGTTCATCCATATCTAAATGTTGATCACATTCAAGAAGTGAGACTATATATCATATAAAAAAAACAAAATACATATACCTTAGGTATATATTTAGGGACCAACTAACTCAAACATGAAGTTACCATCCTCATCAAGCTCTTTATATACTTATCTAATCACTTTTTAACCTCTTCTAATCTCATACAGACACCTGAGCTTCTATCTCATCCATAACATCCAAAATAATCAATTATAAAAATTTATAATTGATTATTTAATTTAATACAAAGTGGTATAATCATAAAAATTTTACCATGAAATGCCACATTACCCAAACCATACAAAACCCAGATTATTTAGCCTCCCAGGTTATCCTCTAGATATGTTGTATAGAATCCCCATCACCTCAGGTAGATTCAAACATTATTTTTTTTAATAAGTGTCAAAATCCAATCCCAAATCACCAAAAATATAAAGGATACAATTGGGAAAAAGAAAATAGGGGAGAAGAATAAACCATGCCTCTGAAACTCTATGATATAACTAACAATAAAACCCCAAATCAAGTGGTAATCATAATATAAATAACGAAGGGGATATAAAATAGAAATAGACCTCCTCGCATCACTTGTAGACCTAAAATAAAATTGTGAACAACCTTGAAATGATGGTTCTTCACAGAATTTTTAAAAAATAGGTGAGGTGTATTTCACGAAATAACCCTGAGTGTCATGGTGTGTTTGAGAGTATCACAACATAACGCTGCAGCTTGGGGTCTGGTCATTGTGTAATATTAAGGGTCACAACATGACACCACACCCATGAACACTCCACTATGGAATAGTCTATATAATCATGTAATGACACTATTTACATTGGAATAATGAAAAATACAATAGCCATGACTTCATGGTGTGTTTATAGAACCCACTTGAAGATGATTACATATTTGGTTTCAATACATGTTAATGAATTTTTGATAATAATTGAGGCTATTATAATTGTTTTTAAAAGGTTTTGAGTAAGATATATGTTAATTTTTTGTAGAAAAATTGTGGAGAAAATTACCTAGGAACTCTTTTAATAAGAGACATTTCAGAATCTGTATGGTCCATTTTGGCTCTAAATTGAAGAATCTTTAAAGTAATGGAATATTCGTTGGGGTGATCTGAAATTTGTAAGGGTAATTAAAAAATTTTAATGAGTCATTGACATTACATAAGGGTCATCTAGAAAACCATAGGGGTCGTATGAAAAACTATATGGGTTATTTAATGAGTTATTAAAGGTTATATGAAAATTAGATAAGTTCCATCTATAATTCCTTAAGAATAATTTACTATTATGAAATATCATTTCAAACAAATAATCAAAAAAGTCATGGAATATAAAATAAATAAAAGAGTAATTTACTCTTATAATATGGAAACAATAGGAAATTTTATAAAATTCATAAATAATGATGGTCATTTTATGAATCATTGAATTTGAACAAATATTAATGATTTATTCATTAAAATAATATGAAAGGTGATTAAATTATATGATTCATGTTCTATTATTTAGGGTTTAAAATATCATTATTATGGATTTTATCATGATTCAAGCTACCAATTTTAGTGATTAATAATGTAGTTAATCTTTTTTACACCATATGAAGGAGGAAAACACTATAAGAAGCTGTTTGAATTGAAATACAAGTTTATGTAGGTTATTCAATTTTTAGTGATGGTCACACTATTTAGAGAGAACAAAAATATAGTGCATGATAAAGTGATTGTTTTAGGAGAGCTTCAATCCATAAAATATGATTTCACATAGGGATTATTCTGACAAGGAGAAATGTGAGGCTTCACTTGCATCCGAAGAGAGGGGTCACATGATAGGTCTGAATATATGAGAACATGCATGATAACATGGATTGAATTAATTCATTTAGTTTTTTTGGAATATTTAAAGAAAAATAAATCTAATGTTTCTTGGAAGTTTGAATGAATATATTTTAATTGAATTTAAATGTGAATTAAAAATAGATTGTGTTACCATGTTTTAAGAAATAATTTCCATATTCAAATATAGAAATTTGATGATGTGATTTAAAAAATATATGTTATGTAATTAGACAAAAAAATACATGTTTCTATTGAAGGGACCTAACACTACAATTAAGGAGAAGATGAATTCTTATTGAAGAAAGAATATGGAAGAGATAACCATAGATTGCTACTGAGTCATGAAGGAAGAATAACACATCATCTTGATCCATGTGACATGCACTTCCAATGGTGATTGTTCTTCAAATAAGTATTTATTTTGATTTTATAGTTACTTTATGCTTTCTTGAATGTCTAGTTGAATCCAACAGTTTTATAAGTTCAATTTCACACCATTTACTATTTTTTTCCTGAAAATAAATGACAAACCATGTTTTCATGTGATAAAAATCACCACACACCAGAGATGTAGTCATACATCAAAGAGGTGAAACTCATTTAAAAAGGTTCTCATGTTACTTTTTATTACTTTACCATTGTTATTTAGAGAGAAATGATGAATAATACTAAAATCAATTGTGTTTTTAAAAAATATACAAGTAATGTTTTAACTCCCATATAAGTGTTTGTTATGTTATAAGTGATCCTTTCAATTAGTATTAAATTCATCCCTCTCTCGATGATATCTCATAATGTTTATAATATATTAACACTATTATATCCATATAAAAATAATCCCTACCTTTGATGGAAATAGTTTTCTTATTTACAAAGAGATAATTCTACCCTATTTTATCCATTTGGGTATTGATGTTTAAGAGACTTTCCAAAATGGGTTCACAATACTCGGTGATACTTTATTATGGTATATTATTTATAAAAATTATGTTGAGAGTGATTTAAAGGAAATAAATTCATTTTTATAATCATTATTTTAATAGGAACTCAAAAAATATATGGTTTGTAAAACTGAAAATAGAATTTAGAAAAACCTCACTTCATTTATGACAAAAACAAGAAGATGAAAAAAGATATGTTAAAAAATAAAATATAATAGTTTTAAGATGTTATAATAAAATAATATTAATTAATGTATAAGTTTTTTACTAGATTTATTGTGATTATCAATTCCATTCAAGGATTTAGAGAATCTCTTGAATAATCTATTTTATAGAAGAATATTATGATAATTCTAATAGAAAATTTTGATTATAAGCTATAATCTCTTAAGGATATAGATCTTGTTTATGTTACAATTAGAAAACTTCATAGAGATCACTTCAATTATATGATGAGAAGATTAAAAAATCTCAAGGTAAATATTATGAATTAAAAGGATTTTCCATTAAAGCCTTTAAAAATTTAAAGGATAAAGATAAGAAAACTTTCTCTGATAAAGATAAATATATGTAGGGCCTTGTTGAAATTATTTATCCAATTTCAAGAAGTTTCAACCAAGGGAAAGGTGAGTATATATGTAATCTTCCTTAATAATGAATTAATTTTTGGAAATTTGGAAATTTTCTACAAATTATTACATAAAATTATGAAAAAAGAGTGAAAAAGATGAAGCAAACAAAAAGTTAAATAATATGATAAGTTCATAGAAGAAAATACAACCAAAATACAAGAGGAAAATTTCATTGTATTTATACAAAACAAATTTTCTATTAGATGAATAATGTATATATAATAGTGAGGAAAGTTATGATAAAGAATATTCCAAGGGATAATTCTAAAACGTTTTTCATGGATAAATAAAAACAAGAAATTGATCCATAAAAATATGAATCACAAGTAATTGTTTTAGCTAAGAAAGGATAATATATAAAGAAGTATACCATGAAGATGGAAATCAAAATATTTTTGAATTAAATATAAAGACAGAGAGATTGAATTCATCATATAAAAAATAACTAATATATAAACAATAAAATTTACATTTTTTTAATATAATATAATAAAATAAATTATTAAATTATGCTTGAAATTATAGAGAAAATAAAAAAGAGATATTTTAGATATTTTATAAATATCCTTGAGGACAAATAGGTAGAAAAATTTAATGTGAATATTTTTGAAGTCAAGAAAACAGTAAAATTTTAATGTTTGATTTCTATTGGTATTATTTAAAATAATAATAAAATTCCATTAAAATATCATGTTTCTTATATGTTAAATAAGTTGGAGATAAAAAATGAAAAAATATAAAAGTGACACTCCTCAAAATAAAACCATGAATACAAAAGAGTCTAATGGTGACCATAAATTTATATTCACTGGAAAGGTACAAGAAAAAGGAAAACTACTAATATCTTGAAGAAAAAATATTAAATAGAGTTGCCTTACAAACCCTAAAAATCAATGTAAGAATTCCAAAAAAGGGTTTGGTTGAAACAACTCAGAGGATATTAGAGAAATGGGTTAGAAAGGTACCCATGTAATTGCATAGTTTTTATCAAAGTGGTATTTTTAAAAGAGATAATGGTAAGGTAGTATTTTTAGTCATAAATAGTACATATTTTGGTGTTATAGGTATTTACCAGGACTAATAGTAGAGAATTAATCAATGTTAATATAGAAATAAATGGTGTGAATCAATCAAACATTCACAAAGTATAAGAAAAAGATTGATGTTTATTTTTTTTTGATAATTTGTAATAAGTTTATTAGTGGTGTGATAAAGAGATTAATGTCTCAAATTATTTTTCTAAATTTATCTTAGCTCATCTAAATCATTTCAAAAAATTTTATAACTTTCATAATAATACACAGATCCAAGAATTGTCTAATGTTGTTGAAGTTTCATTTAATGATTACAAATTTAAAAATCCTTAGATTATAGTCGGTGGTTGTTCTAATCAATTGGATAGTGATTTAAATAACTTGAATAATCATTATAGGTATTAATATGAGGATATTTTCATTAGTGATGATAGATGTTGAAAAATTAATGGACTTAGAATGGACAATTTTGGAAACATCATATTAGTAAAAAAATGTTTTATTTATTGATGGGATAAAACATAATTTATTGAGTGAATGATGTAAATGAAGTAATATTATAAAATAATGGATGTCTTGTGAATATTTTAAGATATTTAGTTGTTATAAAAAAAGTTTTGATAACCTTAGGCAACACATTTCTGCTTAGAGAAGCCAGTATAGACTGACAGTTAATCTTGAAAGTTAAAAATAATTCATAGCATAGAAGGCTTGTTCATCATTGAAAAATACTAAAATGTGTACAAATAAATTGGGTGAATTAACTAATATATTTTATAAATAATACACTTTTACTATTCATAAAACATGTTTGAATGAAAAAAATAGTGAGAAAAATTTATAAGGGAGTTGACATTTTAATAAAAAACAATTGGATCTGGTCCACTCTAATGTCTATGGTACTATTAATAATAAGTCATAAAATAGATAAAAACACTTCATCACTTCCATTTATGACTTAAACAATATGATATGTATCATTTTCATGTCTCATAAGTCTCATTCCTTAGAAAGCTTCAAAATCCTTAGAACACTCACTAAAAACAAATAGTTTTTCCCTTGAAGAGGTTGAGATATGATAGTGGTACAAAATATTACAAGAATAAATTATTTTAATATATTGACAAGAATTATACTAATCATGATTTTAGTTCTCTATATATTCCCCAAAAAAATGGGGTTCCTAGAATAAAGATTATATGACTTGTTAACATGGATAGAACAATGCTCGTTGAGCATGGAACCTCAAGATTTTTTTCCCACAAGAAATTAAAACTACTAGAATTATAGAAAACATATATATTTTGAGACCAAATTGATAAATGAAACATTATATGATGTGGTTTAATTATAATAGTAATTTAAAAAATGTTATAGTGTTTCAGAACCTATGTTTAATAAGAAGGAAATACAAAATTGGTTTAATGTATTATGAAAAATTAAGAGATGAAATATAACTTGGTTACAATCCAATTGAAGATACTAAAGTGTTACAATAATAAATCTAAGAGGATTGTGAACAATGTTATGTTGTGGTCTCCAAAAACAATGAAAAGATAAAAAATATAGTGGAAGATGATGATGATGTTTCTTATTCCGAACTAGCTATGGAAATATAAGAAAATATATTGATTCATATTGGTAATGGAGATTATACTTATTATAGTGATGAGGAAAATAAAATGATATTAATTAGAATAAATTAAATATTTAAGAGGCATGTTGATGTTAAAAATATAATTGGAGATCATAATTAAGGTGTTAAAATAAGAAGATAAAAAATTAAAATAGGTCACACCAGTTTTTTATCAAGGATTGAACCTTAAAATATTGAATAATATTTGGAACTTAAAAATTGGATTTAAGTTATGAATGAGAAGCTAAATCAAATAAAAATAATAAAGCATGGGATCCTATTTCTAGGACAAAGGAGAAATACTTTATTGATTCTCAATAGGGTTTTAGGAATAATTTTTATGGAAAAGGCATAGTTTTTAAGAACAAAGGAAGGATGATAAGTAATTGGTACTCAAAAATTGAGGAAATTAACTTTGGTAAAAACTTTAATCTAGTAGGTATAATTAAAAAAATAACATTCATTCATGATATTGTCACCCAAAGATGTTTTAAATTGTTTTAAATAGATGTTAAATAATTTTTTTGAATGTTATGTAAAATAAATAAGTTTATGTGGAACAAATTGAAGGATTTATATTGGATACAGATGGCAGTAAAGTTTGTAAATAGAAAAAGTTTCTATATAGATTAGAATAATCTCCAAGATATTATTACTTTAATCTTGATGAATATCTAAATATCATGGAATTCCGTAATGGGTAGGTTGATAAGTATCTATATATGAATAAGATAAATAATGCATCACTATTTTTAATTGATTGTATTGATGTTATTATTTTTTCAATTATTGAAGAAAAATTTTGTGAAGAATTTTTTAAGAAGATGAAATTTTTTTAATGTCATCAATTGGTGAAATAAATTCTATTGTGTTTACAGATAACCAAATACATAGATCATATTTTCATATCATAAGAAAAATTTTCCAGAGATTTATTAATTTTTTTTGGCATAGAGTAGTCTAAAGGGGTGTCTACACTAATTCAGGTTGTCATAAAACTAATAAAGGATAATGATAGGAAAAATGATAAGGAATTTATAATTTTAATTAGAATTATCTTATACATAGATGCATTAAGACCATACATTGTCTATGTAGTTACTATTTGAGTTAGACACCAATTTAATCCTCAAGAATCACATAGTTTTGTAGAATATATGGTTTTGAGATATATTTCAAATGCATTAAATTATGTATTGATGTATTAGAATAAAGATGATCAATATTTGAGGGGGTTTATAGGTGTATACCGAGTAGGTTGAGTTGATAATATGAATTTCATATATGGTTGAGAATTTTTAATTGGTAAGATATATGTTTTATGCTACCCAATATATAAGTAATCTAGTACATTCAATTATATGGAAGCTAAATATGTGGTTTCATCATCAGAAGGTAGACATATAATCTTGATAAATACATATATTTAAGAATGGAGTTAATTGTTGAATATCCACTATTAATTAGACGTGACAATCAAAGTTCCATAAATCTCACCAAGAATCCAATGTAGCATTTTATTTCCAAAAATATTGATATTAAATGTCACTTTTTGAAGGAAAAGTTGGAAGAAGGAATTATTAAATTGAAATTTATTTTATCAAATGAAAAATAGTGGATATTCTCACCAAGATGCTTATATCCAAGTCTTTTGAGAAGCTAAGCATGAAAATGGGAGTGTATTACACTTCCCAACTTCGTGGTACGTTATGTTTTGAGTTCCATTTCCTTCTTATTTTTATTAAAATATTTATATTAGTGAAGAATTATTCTATAGGGAGAGTAAACTTTATGTTCATAAACTGTTTTGATATATTTGTTTAGTGAGTTCCAAAAGGTTCTTAAAAAGAAATTTTTTATTTTTTTACTGATATTATTGAGCTATAATCGCTTATTTAATTTCTAAATTATACCTTTTTTATCTAGGTAAATTACACTTATTTTTTACACTGAGCTAGATCATGTAGAAATAGAGATAATTGGCTCATGAATCATTTATTTGAAGAATTTGATACCACTTATTTCACATATTCAATTTTTCTTTATAGTTATTAAAGGGGAG
The DNA here is from genome assembly GCA_963277665.1 of Viscum album. Taxonomy (NCBI): domain Eukaryota; kingdom Viridiplantae; phylum Streptophyta; class Magnoliopsida; order Santalales; family Viscaceae; genus Viscum; species Viscum album. Next base: position 815,207,362 of record OY728134.1, on the reverse strand, counting down.
AAAATAAGTTTCCTATTTCAATTGTTTTGATTAAGTGTAGAAGATTTAGAATGTTATTTGAAGATAAAATTTATGGTATTAGTATTGAAAAAAATCCAAATGGGGATATTGTTGAACCCCCTTGAGGATAATGTTGTATTTTTTGTTAATACATGTCTATGAGGAGATTTATATTGTTTAAGAAGTGTTGAGGTTTCAGGAATTATTTTCAAAAAGTTATAGTGGAGAAATATATTAATTTTGAGTTACATAATTTTAAATAAAATTATATAATTAATATTGTCATAAGAGTTTTTTCAGAGTTCATAAGGGTCATTTCATATCTAGAGTGGATAATTAACAAAGGCATGTAATTTTTATAAGGGTGATCATAAATTTTGTAAGGGTCATCTAAAAAACTATTAGGGTTGTTTAGTGAGTTTTTATGGGTCATAAAAAATTTCTATTAGGTTTATCTATAAATCTGTAAGAGTCATTTACTCCTATGAAATATCATGTGAGGTGAGAGATTAGTAGAGTAATGAAATAATATAGATATGTAATAGTTATTTAATCTTAAAAAATTAATATAGTCTTGAATTTTAGGAAAGTCGTAAATATTGTGATTCATTTTTAAAATCATTGATTTATAAAAAATATTAAGGAATTTATGATTGAAATACTCTAAGGGAAATTTAATTATAAAATTACTTCTAAGTTCATTAGTAATTCAAATACAATGATTAATGTTATTATAATGAATCAATATACTGATTTTAGTGATGAATAATGAAGTTAAATTTTTTATAAGGTGAATGATGAAACCACAATATGAAGATATAGAAAGAAAAATACTAACCAAATATGGTTCTAATGATTTAGAGGAATCTGTTTCATAAGGATAAAACCACATCGCAGTTCATGATCAAGTAATTATTGTATGATATATTTTTCCATAATAAATAATGTTATACTATGATTGTTTTGACTAGGATGAAAGTGGGGATTTACTTATCTATTGAGGTTAGGGGTCGAACTATGGGGTTTTTTTCATGTAAATGTGCATTATAGAATGGATTTAATTGAAACCCAAAATTGTTGTTGAAGATTTTAGGAATAATTTTTGATTTTCTTTGAAGTTTGAATGGAGATATTTTATGGAGATTTAAATGATAATTAATGAATGGGCCATGCTTCCATGTTTCAAGGAAGAACTTCTATAGTAAAATCTATAAATATGCACCCATGATTTAGAAAATATAAGGGAGGTTAGAATAGAAAAAAAACTTATATGTTTGAAGAGACCTGAAACTGCACTCATACAGAAGGTTAAGTGTGTCAAATATAGAAGAAAGAAGTGACACCCATAGATTTTTTTTGAGTCGATAAGGATGAAGAAAACATAATACCAGTCCTTATAACATGTGATCTCACTGGTGATTATTCCTCAAATAAGTAATAATTTTTTAATTATAGTGAGTTTATTCTTTCGTGAAAGTCTGGTAAAATCCATAAATATTATTGGTTTATATTCATAATGTTTCTTGATTTATTTCTAAAAAATAAATGAAGATCTACGTATTTTTAGCATAAAAACAACTACACATTAGGGATTTTTTCATCCATCATGGTGGTAAACCTAATTAATAAACATGTCTATGTTCTATTCTATTTATGGACAATTATTATTTAAAGAGAATCACAAAAAAACAAGATAATGGTTTAGTTTGAAAAATAATATACAAACACAGATTCAACCTCATATTAGTGTTTGTAACTTTATAAGTGATCCTTTTAGTGTCCTTCCTCCACATGACACACCATTTCCATCATCATGGTGTGAGCATATTATTCATGGTGTGACTATACTTTTTTCTACAATAAATCACAAAATGGAATATGGTTCCCATGCCCAATACGTACTAGTTATCACCACGACATGGAACACTTATGTTTTATGATTATACATTAGGATATTTTACATAGTAAAACACAAAAAAAACATGACCACTCAATGAAAAAAACTATTCATAGAGTGATAACTACAGTCATGGAACTAGACCCCTCTCAATATAGTGTTACTCCAAATGTCACGACCCGTCCCCTAGGGCCCATGCCGTGACTACCCCAAGCCTGCCTTCTATAGGCCAGGGGCTGGCGATTAACACCAAATGCGTAAATCCCTAAAACTGGGAAGGCATTGCCTTTATAAAGTGTAAACACACACAACAGAGTATGAGTTGGAGGTAAAACACCAAGAAAAAATTGTATACAAAGGAGTGCTGAAAAGTAAAAGGACCTAGAAATACAAGCCCAACAAGAAAGTACAAGTACAACTGAAGAAAAGTAAAGCGGCTACTGGGTCGTCCTCCATAAATTCTTACCTGAAGGGTAGGTACAGATAGCCTCCTTAGTACTCCACGTCTGTCAGTATCCTACATGTACCGAATCGTCATAAGGTCCACCTCCAGGTACCGTCCAATCCTGCTACTCTGATCCTTAGTCAGTGCTGTTTGTCATCTGCAACCAACACAACGAGGTGTGAGCATAGCCTATGAAGGAGTGAGTATAACGATACACAGTAGAGACCCCGAGATCCTCAAGGTATCACAAAATCTTACAAGGATAAACCATAGAGTATAAAATCAACGGATAGCCATTACTTAGGTATATTCCCACACATATACCTATGTTATCATGTAACCCATCTCAATCATGAGGAAAACACATAAGTCACTAACTCAGCTCACACAGGTATACAACTTATGTAGAGAGATAGAGATGATCAGATATAGACACTGAATCATCTAAGCTGTTGGACCCACACAGGATCCAGGACCAGCTATTCTGTCAGACCAACACATGATCCAGGAACAGAAGTTAGAGCCATCGAACCCACACAGGATCCAGGACCAGCTATTCGGTCGAACCAACACATGATCTAGGAATAGAAGTCAGGACTGTCAGACCCAACACATGATCTAGAAAGAGTTGTCAGAGCTGTCAGACCCACACATGATCCCGGACCAGCTATTCTATCGGAAAAACACATGATCCAGGAACAGAAGTTGGAGATTTTAGACCCACACATGATCCAGGACCATCTATTCTTTCGGACCAACACATGATTCAGGAACAGAAGTTAGAGCACAACCATCCACATGGTTTCCACAAATCATGCTTGATTATGAGAGGGTCCGCTCCTAAAGCAAAGAGTCGATAGGTCAACTACCACAAATTCCCAAGAATAATAATCTCAGAGGTCCGCCACATCATAGGGGTCTCAATGCAACAAACATTATGTCGATTGAACGCCCGGTCTGGGAGTTATTAGCCTTTTAGTCTCGAGGGTTCTGTTGGATTTGTGTACGATCCAACTTGACCATATCTCAAAATATAACTCACACTCTAGTGGGGTTTTCTCAAAGGGACCGTCACGTTCCAAGAATACCAGCACCACTGACCGTTTGTCAAACGGACATCCTGTGCCAAAGATAAGGCCCAAGAAAGTAAATGGTCGGTAGTGGGTCCAAGTATGGTCCGACCCGGTCGGACCGACTCGGCCCAACCTAGTCTGGGCCGACTCGGTCTGGGTCAACCCGATCAGACCTGCTGGGTCTGACCCATCCCGTTAGGCGGGTCAGCCCGCTAGGTTCGGTACGATCCGCTAGGCCCGGCCCAGCGGACTGTGGAGGCGGTTCGGCCCGAAGGTCACCGCGTAGGCGACTCGGCCTGGAGGCCGGGGCTGATTCGACCAGCACCACAAGGGGAAAAACTCAGGTGACTCGGCTTAAAAGGCTGAGCCGGTTCAGCCAGCGATGCCGCGAGGGACACCGTGGACCAGCTCAGCCGGTTCGGTCGGGAGTAGGGGTGCGGGCCGGGCAGGCTGGCGGGGCAGCCGGCAAGCCGGGTGGCGGCTTGGGCAGGCCGACGGGCAAACCGGCGGGGCGCGGGCAGGCCGGTGGGGCACAAAAGAAGGCTGGAGGGGCATGCGGGAAGGGAATTGGGGTTCATGGGAGGCCACAGTTAGGCCGTACATAGCGGGAAAGAGGCCGCGGACGTGCCGAGAAGGGCGCACGGGAGGCCGCGAGTAGGCCAGTGGGGCAAACGGGAGGCCACGAGCAGGCTGGAGGGGCACGTGGGAGGCCGCGAGCAGGCCAGTGGGGCGCGGGTAGGTGGCTGGGCTGGCTGGTTTGGCCGGCAGTGGTGTGGCCAGGCGGCCGGTTCGGCCAATGATGGTGCGGGGCGCCGTGGGGGAGGCGCAGTTCACGGAGGCCGCGAGTAGCGCAGCCTTTATCTTTCACCGCTTTCGTCACCACGCCGAGAATCAGAACAAAAAAGAATGGCGGTGGGGTCAAGCCGTGTTGGTTTGGACCGCACCCTCCGTGTTTAGGTTGGTAACAATCGGCTCATAAAAAAGTAAGAAGATTATTTTCAATAGTTATTTTCAATCTCTATAAAAATTACATTCCAACTAAAGATGAGAATAATAATTGGAAAATTAATCAAAAAAACCCCTACCTTTTATTTTCGGTTGTCGACGTTTGATGAAGTCGTGGAAAGTAGACGAAGATGGTCATCATTCATCGTGTCCGCCAAGCACTTCCAAACCTGAGTTGCATCGGCTTGTTGTCGATGATGCAGAAGTCAGTCGTCGAAGATGTCTCACAACGGTTGAAGCTCCGAGTTGAAGAAGGTCGTTGCCAACGTTCTTCGTTGGAAGAACATGTTCTTCGTTGGAAGAGGAGTTTCTTCATTGGAGAACTCCTTTTATCCCAATATATCCTTCAAAAATGAATAGATGTGAAAACCCAAAAATAATAAGAGATTGTGATATCTTATTATTTCGTTGGCACTATATTCAAAAAGGATAATTAAATTAAAGTCTCCCCCTAATTAATTCCCGATAGTTGGCACAAATTAATTAGCGGAGATTGGCACAAATTAAATAAAGGGGGGTTGAAGAGGATCCCCTTAATGAATTGGAGCTTGAGGGTTTCTCGACTTTAATGAGGAGTTTCAAGGGGTTAAAATCCCAGGTAGTCACCACCACATTAATCCTCTCTTGGGAGGTTGAGTTCGGGTGGGCCCCACCACCATAACCTCTCATGGGAGGTTAAGGTGCAGTGGTACCACCTCCAACCTCCATGAGGAGATTTTAACCACCACACACCAAAAGGCGGCTCAAATAAAATAAAGTGTAGCTCACTTTGTTTTATTATTTTTCCATGAAAACCCAAAAATCTAACTTCTATTCTCGACTCATTACCATCGATGTGAAAGTCTTCTTAAGTGAATACTGGCGTTGCAAGTTCAACGATGCCCTTAGATTTCAATTCCAAGTATCGGTTCAAAAGTTATAAAAACCCACCTATACGTTTATTGAACGCACCCGAAAAAAACTTCAGAAATTGATTCCAGGCACACCGGGCCTCAGAATCTCGCGCCGTCAGATTTCGTGGACTCATAAAATTCCCACGTATTTAAAAAAATCCACAGAATTTCCGGGTCTTTACACCAAAATTATTCCCCTTGTCATGGAATGAACCTCCTTGTCATTGGTGATGTGATATAATCAGTAAAATTCAGTTATGACACCACATGAACTACTCCAATATTTACTTGAGCACCCAAAAATCTCTTGAACCTGTGAACACATTAAAAAACATCTCTTGTATATTATATAACCTTCAGAATCCCATTTCAAACCCCATTTCCTAAAACACCCCCACCTCGAGATCTATAATACCCCTATATTTTTTGAAATATATATTTTTTAATATAATTTAATATGTTAAATATTTTTCATTAAAAAAACACCGAGTTTTTATTGTGCTAACCTAATATTGTGTTTTTTTCACTCCTTAGAACACTAAGTTTAAATTAAATGTGACATATTATAAAAATATTATCATTTAATATGATACTCATCACCTATCTATTTGAATGGTGGGTATGAATAGGATTAAATAAATTATGAAATTATAACTTAAACATTTATATTTAATGAATATTTTTTGACCAATTAGTTATAAATGAAAATAAGAAACATTTTAGACTAATGAAATTCTTTTTCTGTAAAACTATTTTTCTATGGACAGACACGTTTAACCTCAGTAAACTAAAAAAAACTTGTGGTAAATTATATTGATGAAATGTATATATTATATTCTAAATAAATTTTTTAATTTTTATATCATGTTTTTTCTATTATAGGAATAAGAATAAATCTAATTTTACGATTAAAAATAGTATTTTCCCAAAAAGTAGTTTTATCACCTTTTTATGGAATAATTATTTTAAAACTTTTTTTGAAAGTTTTTTAACATAATATGATAAAATAAAATTAATTTTTAACTTTATAACATCAAAATTATCTTAGGTTAAATTTTTTATTTTTTTCTGAAAAGTTTCATTTTTTGATGAATACTGAAAAATACTCGATTTTAATTGAAAACTGCATTCTTTTAAATAATTTACAATGTTAAATTATATTTTTATTTATTTTAAATATAAATTCAGTTAAATTTTATATCAATTAATCCAATTTATCTCTTTTAATCATTTTTATATTCAATTTAGATATTAAAACATTATAAACTTTTGAATATTTCCACTTTAAAAATCTTCATTCTCATCACATCAATGGGATTAATTTTAAATTAATTTCTTCCAATTATGTGAATTTAATTCAGAAAAATGGATTCAAAATTAAGAATAATAATAATTTATAATTTATAATAGTTCTAAATTAATTTTTTACCAAAATGAATAGTGAACGTAGTAAAAATTAATTTCCGTGTTTAAGGTGAAAAAGGGTTTATCGGGGGGGGGGGGGTGTGGTTAAACAAAAAGGATAAGGGTAAAAATGACAGATAAAATTGTATAAAAACTATTTTATGTCCATATTTGTCATATAAATGACTTATTTTAAAGTTAAATTCCATTTAATTTCCATTCATGCTTTTTTTGAGGGTTTCCCAAGCATTTATGGAGGAATGGGTGAGTTTTTATGAATTGGGCCAAACTGTGAGCCCAATTCCAGATTTAAAAATAAATTTTTATTCCTTTATAACTCTATTTTTCAAAAAATTTCATCCATTCTAATTTATAATTGTCATTCAATGACCTATTAACACCACCATATTAATTTTGACTATTTATAAATCCATAATCATGGTGGATATGAGTTTTTATTTAAGGGATTGAGCCTGCCCGAAATCCCATTTTCTGTATTAAAAATAAATATTAATTATTTAATATCTCCTTCACAATTTGAGTTTTCTCGGTGATTCCAAGTCTCACCCGAACCCACTTACCTAAGGCGTGCCCCCATTCCCTCTTCCCAAAATTTGGAGCTCGATAGAATCAAGAAAGGGGTTAAAAATTCTATGGATTTCAGAAGTCATCCAGATTTGGAGAGGTAAATTGATCCTTTCATAACTCATTCTATTTTTACTCTTTTCCCCCTATTCCAGTTTCTACAAGATCTCCTGATCTTTTTTCGAACCTACCATGAATGGTTGGATGTTTTAAAATTCATATGCTGGTGGATTTTGGGTCATTTTCTTCAAGATTATTTTGGGTATGTGTTTCTCTCTTCAATTCCTTCCTTCTCTTTAGGGTTTCCTCTCATTTTCATAAATTTATAGAGTGTCCAGAAGTTAGGGTTCATACCCAGAGTTTTATTTGGGGTATTTTGGTGAAATATTATGTTTTAGAGTTCATTTTCACATCCTTGTGGTGCGGCGGAGGTGCGGTTGAGGTTTCACACCAAGATTCAAGGGGTTTGACTCAAAAGGTAGGTGGTTCCATGTGTAAAAAATTATTGATGAGTTAGCATGATGTATTTAACCATTTTTAATATTCCTCATATATTTGGTGTGGTGTGACAACTATTTATGATTTATTTGGTTATGATTTAAATTTTATAGTCGTTTTTTAACTTGAAATTGGGTGTTTTCATGTGTAACTCATGGGGTTTTATTTGGGTTTATTTTATAACTTATAAAATTGGTTTATTAAATCTTGTTTGGACTGCCAATTCTGGTTTGGTAATTTATTAGTGTCATGTTGTCCTAAAAAGAAGGTTTTTGAATATGTTTGATGTGTAAAACATTGTTATACTTCTTGATGTCATTTTATGAAAATGTGTGTTTTCATTTTTATCTTTTGTGGTATTATTCAAGGTTATTTTATAACACTTGAATGTGTTTTTATAAATTTATATAGGGCTTCCAATTCTGTTTTTGATAGGAATTGGTATGGTTTTGGTCTTAAACGGGTGGTTTGAAATGGGTTTTGTGTGCAAGACATAGTTACACCCCTTGAGTTGTTTTATGAATATTGTGAATGTTTTGTTTGGTTAAATAAAGTGGATAAAAGGGTGTATATGTCCTTTTTGGGGTGTGTTTTCACCTAATATGGGTTTTTGAAAGGTATGGTGGTTATTTAAGATTTCAAATATTTTTTTAGAATGTTTTATAAAGTGCTGAAATGTTTTAGAAAATGGAAAGAGAGATGCAAAACATTGTTGTAGGCTGTTTTGTGTGAGTCTGTTGTGAAAATGGAAATTTTTTTATGAAGGAGGTATTATATGTTATTTGAGTAGGCTTTTATGTGAGTTATAATGTCTTTGAATGGTTTATAAAAATTGTTTAAAGGATTCGTGGAAGTGTCAATGAAATTTGAAGAGTGTTGTGGGATTTTTTGTGTTAGTCGGATTTCAAAATCAATTTGAATGAAAAGTGTAATTTTGTGAATTGTGTGGTATACATGGGGGATGTTTGGTGAATTTTTGATATGGAAATGATATTTTCATGTGCGAAGTATATTTCTTGACTTGTTGAACTTGTTTGAGCATAAAGGGAAAACTCGGGTATCTAGGTGGGTGGACGTGTACTAGTATGCTAGTGAATCCGTGGGGTTTGGCCTCAGTTTCACATATCAAGATTGACGCTTACAACTCTAAATAAACTATGATGATGATGAATGTGGACCACTAGGTTATGGGTATGTTCCCTGCTAGTGGCTCGTGCACGAGAACCGATATTTGTGATAGTTACTCTCACCAAGATACGAGGTACCTGGGACCCACAGCTGGCTAGTGCCTAGGGGTTATTTCCCATTGCTTGTGCTCACTGGATATTTTGTGCTTACCATTGGAATACAGTATAAGAGGCTGGAAAATTCAGTAGCTATGGTTATTATTTTAAATGTTTTTATTCTTTAAATTATCCCACCTGAAAACTATTTTTATTTAATGTTGCATCTTTTAGTAATTTTAACTAGCATCTCATGTTTTTTAAAACTAGCATGCTTTTCATCATTAAATGTTTATCACATGGAATCTATTAGTGGTGGTATCCTATTGGGATTTTTCTCACACCCTACTTACACCCTTGGGTGTAAGTTAACTTGGTTATTTTTGTTGTCGCAGGTTGGGTACAGTTTTTAGTTCCCGTGGTTCGGGTTTCTGGTAGGTCCTTGGTGGTGAAGTCTTGTGGAGATGGCTTAAGGGCGGTGCCCCATGCCATGAGGGTTCTTGGGCTGTCCTTATTTGGTTTTTTACCTTTTTAATGGTCTTTAAACATAGTTTTAACTTATGTAATTCTGTTCTGAAATATTGTAATAGACAGTTTTAGTTAAAAAATCCAGATTTGTTTTATTGAGTTTGTTTGTTGTTTAATGTTTATAAAATCGGGTAAATCGTTCCCAATTATCATTATATGATACCCGGGCACTTGTTCCATCCCGTGGGGATTGGGAACGCCCTTCGGGTATTGGCACGAGCTGGGTTTGGTGCCAGTTTGATGGTGACCATATCAGGTTCTTGACAAAATGGTATCAGAAGAGGTTCTGGTTAACTCTTTGGGTCACGTTATTTAGGGAACAGTCAGGATAGTATAGAGTTAGGATTATTGGGACTTCGTAGTTTGGTTATGGGTAGTGTGCCTGATCAACACACCTCATGATGGGATTCGAGTCACTAGGGGAAGTCAGGATTTATCTTAGTCCTTTGGTTTTCTTGGTTTGATGATGATTATGGGAAATGAAAAGAGAGTTGGGTTAATGGTCTCAGTGAGCTCATAGAGCTTGGAAAGCCATGTAGAGCTAGGGATATTCCCTAGAACACTCTCTGTGATGGTGAAGTGATTGGAATATGGTTTCCAACCATGTTACTAAGTCACCCACTGAAACTAGTTTCCTCTCTTATTGTTATGTGCTTTAGTTTTGAAATCCTGGCACTTTGGTTTTAAAGTGACTTGGTTTTAAAGAAGCGTAAAGTTTTTGTGAAATGATTTTCAAATAAATAGGGAATGGTTTTGTTTATAAAATGGCGGAACTAAATTTTCAGAATTTTTTTGAAATGGAAAATGGTGTGCTTACACCTCTTTTGAAAGCAGTAACTATATTGAAGTTGGTTTTGAAAATTATTTCCAATAGAGTTTTCTAAACAATCAAAGTGTGTTTTAGTGGGATGAGATGTTTTGAAACTGATGTGAATATCTTGAAATTGAGTTATTTTCTAAATGGTTGTGTCTTTCTGAAATTTTTTGTAAGATGTGAGTTGGGATTTTGATCTCATGGTTTGCGGTTTTGAGAAAAAGGATGTGTTGGTTGACCGTTTTGGTTTTGAAAAGTTGAAATAATTTTTGTTTTAACCTTTGGTATTTTCGTGAGCAACCACATGCATGGGGTTATATGGGAAGATGGATAGTTGATTACATGATTGGATGAGTGTCGGGATGGATATGATGAGGGTGCCTGGTGTGGCATATAAACATGCATGTGTAAGGCCCATGTGGTACCATTGGTGGATGCGCTAACCGCTGAACCATTTGTTTTCAAAGAAATGTTTTTAAAGAGAAACATGATGTATTGATTAATTTTTTGGGATGGTTTATATTATGTGTTTTTGGAAAATTTAGATTTTGTGGGATGTTTTGAGTCCAATAACCCCTCCTGTTCGAACTGTGTTTTGAGTTTGTGTTTGGTCGGTAAGTTGGGTAGAAGGACCGGTTAGTAGTCTCCTCTGAGATATGTTTCGGGACACCTTTATGGTGGATACTTTCATGTGTTTGGATCTGGTTTGTAGAACTTTTTGACCAATGGACCATCTTGGTTGGGTCTTTAGGTTCTCTTATTGGATAAGGTATACCCCCATTAAGGGTTAATGCATAACTGAAGTGCAACCCAGATTTTTTTCCATTTGAAAATCCTCGAGTTGATCAATATAAAGAATATTTTTTTTCTTCTTGATATTTTTAGATTGATTATACACCCATTTCTTTCTTTGATTTTTAGATCCTCTTGTAATGGGAGAGTGCTCATGGAAGGTTGAAAGAGACCTTAGTTTCTTAAGTTTCCTGATTCGTCGAAGGTGGATGTGGTCTAGGGTTGTTAGTGTGGATGAGTGTCTCGATGGTGTCTAAGAGGACATTTGGGTTCTTTAAAGTTTCTATGAAGCATGAGTTCATGTTAAACCACCAGTGTGGGAAATATGGTCACGATAGGATATTTTAGCCACTATCTAGAATTGTGTGTTGTTTGGGGATGTTGTATAAGGTCCCTCTTCATGCATTGTTTATATCAGTCACAATGATCATGTTCGGTGATGCCTTATGATGTCATGTGCTTGATTGACCGTATAGGTGAAAGTCGTGAAATACTTCGAGATTCCCTGTTATGTTGGGAAAATGTCTCCCTTGGAAAAAATTCAAAATATTCCATTTTAGAGGAAGGTGAGTGTAGGTGTTCTTTACTTCTATTGTTTCTCACCTGAAGAAACAAGGTGTGATGTGTGTGAATATTCTTAGACCTTATTTCAGTGAATTATTGGGATAGGGTAAAGTGATTTTGGAATTTTTTATGTCTGGAAAACTTATCTGGGATTGTGGTGTAGTTGTTGGTGGCACCGAAAGAAGAATTCTCATTCAGTGGATTTCCAAAGACTAACTGGGAGGCCGAAGATGCTTCAATCATTTGAGCTCCAGCCATAGGTCTTGGAGAGAAGCTGGCTCGTAGTTAGGGGAAATCACAGGTTCATTTAAACCCTTGTACAAAGTCCTATCATAAATATGAAAGATAAGAAGAGTTTAAACCTATGGTATCATTATCTTTCTTCTATTTTTCACATTTGGTGGAAATAGGTGGAGGGCCTTGTACCCATGACATCTCCCAATGACATTCCCTCCCCCTTTGGTTTCCATTAAGTCTTTGGAGAATGGTTGGAAATTTGGCTAGACAGGCTGAGCACATAGTTTGTGAACGAGTAAGAGAGACTGTGTGCTTGGAATCCATGCAGGAATATTGATCAGCACAGTTAGTTCACTGTTTCACAAACTGTGTGGACTAACCGTGCGACCTTCCCAAATCTTGAAATTTATGGGTTTTTCTGTGTCGTCCCATGCCAGTCGGTTAAGATGGTTGGTTCTTATGGTGGGGAGAACCACTATTATTCTCATGTATGTTAATTTGTAAATTTTGAATGGAAGTCTACCCTATGTACCAGAGAGTCCGTTCAGGCCTCCCCCTATTAGTGTCCTGATTCTGTCTCAGGAAAAAAAAATTATTGGTTGTCTCTTATGGTGGGGAGCGTATTTGTGTCCCACCGTACCAGTAACTTAGATTTTTCCATGGACTTGGATTGGTGTAGATAGTCTTTTTTGGAGCTATCTAGATACCAACATCTTCCTTGGGTAAACTTTGGGACTAGAGAGTGCCCAATGGATTAGTTAAAGAAAGTTAAGTGCAACCTTGTTCAAAGTTGTTGTTCATTTAGGTGAATTGCTTGAGTCTTGTTCGTATAGTGTTTGAGGAGTTTTCTTTTGGGATAAAGTTTGAATGTGATTGTTCATTTCAGGAATGTGGTTTATGTTTTGGTTGTGATAGTAATCCTTAATTGATCACTGGAGGTGTTTTGGCCCTTGGGGGTGAAACCTGGCAAGGGAGTACCTCTTGGTTTCTCAGTTGGGTTTGGTTGTTGCTTTGGCCTTGATGTGACTTTTCGGGGCGGAAAGTTTTTATGGTGGGGATAATTGTCACATAAATGAATTATTTTAAAATTAAATTCCATTTAATTTCCATTCATTCTTTTTTTGAGGGTTTCCCAAGCATTTATGGAGGAATGGGTGAGTTTTTATGAATTGAGCCAAACCGTGAGCCCAATTCCAGATTTAAAAATAAATTTTTATTCCTTTATAACTCCTTAATTTTTCAAAATTTTTCATCCATTATAATTCCTAATTGTCATACATTGACCTATTAACACCACCATATTAATTTGGACCATTTATAAATCCATAATCATGGTGGATATGAGTTTTTATTTAAGGGATTGGGCCTGCCCGAAATCCCATTTTCTGCATTAAAAATAAATCTTAATTCTTTAATATCTCCTTCACTATTTGCGTTTTTTCAGTGATTCCAACTCTCACCAGAGCCCAATTACGTACGGCGCGCCCCCATTCCCTCTTCCCACAATTTGGAGCTCGATAGTATCTCTAAAGTGGTCGAAACTTCTATAGATTTCAGAAATCGTCCATATTTGGAGAGGTAAATTGATCCTTTCATAACTCCTTATATTTTTACTTTTTTTACCCCATTATAGTTCCTACAAGATCTCCTAATCTTTGTTCAAACCTCTCATGAATGGTTAGATGTTTTCAAGTTCATATTCTGGTGGATTTTGGGTTGTTTTATTCAATATTATTTTGGGTATGCGTTTCTCTCTTCAATTCCTTCCTTCTCTTTAGGGTTTCCTCCCACTTTTATAAATTTATAGAGTGTCCATAAGTTAGGATTCATACCTAGAGTTTTATTTGGTGTATTGTTTATGAAATATTATGGTTTAAGGTTCATTTTCACATCCTTGTGGTACGACGGAGGCGCGGTTGAGGTTTCGCACCAAGATTCAAGGGTTTTGACTCAAAAGGTAGGTGGTTCCATGTGTAAAAAATTATTGATGAGTTATCATGATGTATTTAACCATTTTTAACATTCCTAATATGTTTGGTGTGGTGTGAAAACTGTTTATTATTGATTTGGGTATGAGTTAAATTTTATAGTCGCTTTTTAACTTGAAATTGGGTGTTTTGATGTGTAACTCATGGGGTTTTATTTGGGTGTAGTTTATAACTTATAAAATTGGTTTATTAAATATTTTTTGGACTGAAAATTATAGTTTGGTAATTTATTAGTGCCATGTTGTCCAACAAATAAGGTTTTTGAATAGGTTTGTTGTGTAAAACATTGTTATACTTCTTGAGGTCATTTTATGAAAATGTTTGTTTTCATTTGTATCTTTTGTGGTATTATTCAAGGTTATTTTATAACACTTGAATGTGTTTTTATAAATGTATCTAGGGATGAAAATTCTGTTTTTGATAAGAATTGGTATGGTTTTGGTCTTAAATGGGTGTTTTGAAATGGGTTTTGTGTGCAAGACATAGTTACACCCCTTGAGTTGTTTTATGAATATTGTGAATGTTTTGTTTTGTTAAACAAAGTGGATAAAAGGGTGTATATGTACTGTTTGGGGTGTGTGTTCACCTAATATGGGTTTTTGAAAGGTATGGTGGCTATTTAAGATTTCAAATACTTTTATAGAATGTTTTATAAAGTGCTGAAATGTTTTAGAAAATGGAAAGAGAGCTACAAAACAAGGTTGTAGGCTGTTTTGTTTGAGTCTGTTGTGAAAATTGATTTTTTTATGACGGAGGTATTATATGTTATTTGAGTGGGATTTTATGTGAGTTAGAATTTCTTGTAATGGTTTATAAATTTTTTTAAAGGATTCGTGGAAGTGTCAATGAAATGTGAAGAGTGTTGTGGGCTATTTTTGTGTGAGTCGGATTTCAAAATCAATTTGAATGAAAAGAGTACTTTTGTGACTTGTGTGGTATACATGTGGGATTTTTGGTGAATTTTTGATATGGAAATGATATTTTCATGTGCGAAGTATATTTCTTGACTTGTTGAACTTGTTTGAGCACAAAGGGAAAACTTGGGTATCTAGGTGGGTGGACGTGTACTAGTATGCTAGTGAATCCGTGGGGTTTGGCCTCAGTTTCACTTAGAAAGATTGACGCTTACAACTCTAACTAAACTATGATGATGATGAATGGGGACCACTAGGTTATGGGTATGTTCCCTACTAGTGGATTATGCACGTGAATGAATATTTGTGATAGTTACTCTCTCCGAGATACGAGGTACCTGGGACCCACAGCTAGCTAGTGCCTAGGGGTTATTTCCCATTACTTGTGCTCACTGGATATTTTGTGATTACCATTGGCATACAGTATGAGAGGCTAGAAAATTCAGTAGATATGGTATTTATTTTAAATATTTTTATTCTTTAAATTAGCCCACGTGAAAATTGTTTTTATTTAATGTTGCATCTTTTTGAAATTTTAACTAGCATCTCATGTTTTTAAAAACTTGCATGCTTTTCATCATTAAATTTTTATCACATGGAATCTATTAGTGGTGGTATCCTATTGGGTTTTGGATAAAACCCTACTTACACCCTTGGGTGTAAGTAGACTTGGTTATTTTTGTTTTCGCAGGTTGGGTATAGTTTTTAGTTCTAGTGGTTCGGGTTTCTGGCAGGTCCTTGGTGGTGAAGTCTTGTGGAGATGGCTTAAGGGCGATGCCCCTTTCCATGAGGGTTCTTAGGCTATACTTATTTGGTTTTGTACCTTTTTAGGGGTCTTTAAACATAGTTTTAACTTATGTAATTCAGTTCTGAAATTTTTTAAAAGGCGATTTGAGTTGAAAAATCCAGATTTGTTTTATTGAGTTTGTTTGTTGTTTAATGTTTATAAAATCGGGTAAATCATTTCCAATTATCATTATATGATACCCGGGAACTTGTGCTAGCCCATGGGGATCGGGAACGCCCTTCGGGTATTGGCACGGGACAGGTTTGGTGCCAGTTTGATGGCGACCGGATCCGTTTCATGACAATATTTCTACCATTAAACCGTTAAGGTCTTATAATGGTTCATTCTGGACCCTTTTCATAGATTAAAAACATGGGATCACCCAATTCTTTTCAAAAATACCAAGTGTGTTCTCTCCCCCAATTATAAAAGGCCCCCACCATGTTCTCTTCATCACACTTTCAAACACTATTGGTTTAGAAAATAACTTACCAAATCACTTCCAAACTTCCCTCCTCTCATCCTTGAAGCCTTAGTTTGGGTATAATTTCAATCTATAAAGGCTTGAGTGCAATCCTAAGGAGGATACCTGAAGAAGAGGTAATGTCCTTCAATGAACATCTTTATTTTATTTCATTCTACACATCCTTAAATTATTATTAATACATGATGATATAATGAACTCAGTATTTTTCATATAACTAGTTTTTTTATAATAAGGTAATGACCTGCAAACACCTCCACTTTCATTAAATGGGTTAGGAAATCATTGCTCATGTGTACGACAGACTACCCCCCTCAGAACCAATATCATTTGTTCTTCCAGTACCACATTTCACATTTGGGTATGATTGTGGATATAAAGTATATATGTATTATATTTAAAAATTATTTATTCCTTTTTATCAATTATATCATATATATATATATATATATTTTACATTCCATTCCACAGGGGATACGATAACGTTGCTAGTGTGTATGACGGACTACCGCCTTACAAAGCGTTGTGATTCATTTTTAACTAATGATTTACATATAAGATATTGAGGATAAATATATATGATATAAATGAAATAATTATTATAAATATTAAATATATATAATTCTTAATTGAAAATATATCATTTTATTTCTTACCTTTACACCCACTGAAAGATGATAACATCGTTCGTGAACTTGTGGACTATTGCCTTCACGAAATGATGTGACTATTTTTTAATAAAAACACCACATGGATGATATATATAAGTATATTTAAAGAAATAATTTGGAATTTATGATATTATGATCAATCTATAATTATATGATATTGTTTACAACCTTTTATAATGATCCTTAAAAATGGAAACATTACTCATTCGTACGTACAAGCTACCATCTTCACGATCATAACGTACTTAATTTCTCAAAACCATGATTAATGATTGGTAATAAAAGTATAATTTATGTATAAATATATTAATTATTCTACATATTTTGGAACCATGATCAAAATTAAATGGACTGAAAATAAAAAAATCTAAACATATATGAAAAACAAAGTGGTTATTACCCAAAACAAGATTTTAACAAGGAATTGTTAATAAGCAGGTAATAAAGGTTTATAGGTAAATAATATATGGTATTATATAAATAATTATGGTTATAAAATATAATTTTAATAAGATTATATTTATAATATAGGATTTATTAATGAGTACCAAGGAATTCAAGACTTACGGAAAGGGATTTCTATCTCACTTTTATTTTCTATGAGTAAAATTCCATATTCACAACATGTTTTTTTTATGTGGTTTAAATAATAACCATGAGTGTATTTTATGTTTATTATAATAAAAATTATTTATATTTACATATCAATTTTAGAATCTCTATTTTATGGGGTTTATGGTTCAAAAGATACAATTTCAGTAAGGTATTTTTGTCTCAATTTGGCTTCTTTAAGACATATAGATATTACACGCACCTATCTTATTTTATGAGGTGTATATACATACCATTTGACATGTAATAACATGAATTTATTTATCCTCATGATATTTTAGGTTTATTTAAATGATATTACTTCTTGGGTCTTACATTTAAAATTTACTAAGGTGGGAAATATTTTATGATACAATCTCATTATTTATTGAGATTATTTATGACTATGTTTGTAATGATAAAATATTATGATCCATATATCAATAAACTCATGAAATTTATTATCTTCTGGTTATTTCATGATAATACATCTTTTCACTTTATTTTCCTCTCTTTATGTACTCAAAAGTTCAAAAGGAATGTTTTTAATAAAAATTGTCTTTGCGGTTAAAAATCCATTTTCTTAATAAACCATGTTTTCTAAATATTATTTTCAAATTTTTTTAGCATTATTAAAAGGATTTATTAAATAAAATTTTACCCATGTTTTAGTATTTTTACTAAATATTTTGAAAGGAATATTCATGTCATTTTTCAAATAATTTATGTTTGGATTCTACCAAAACAGCGAAAAGAATCTTTGTTTTCTTGACATGCATGTCATGAACAATATTTCCCATTGTCATTACTGGTCAATGGTTTCAAGAACCCCCTATATGTTTTCAATGTTATTTTCTAGGAAATTATTTTTCTTTATATTTGGGAAATTTTTATATTTTAAGTTAATTATTCAAAGTAAAAAGAGATTTTTAAAAGGATTAAAAAAAATAGTTTTTGAAAATGGAAAGTTTATTTTCATCGGGAAATATTTTAAATGATTTTTAAATATTACTTTAAATGTTTTCAATGTTATTTTAAAATAAAAGTATTAATTGTTGTTATGATTTTTTCTTTTTTAAAAAGAATTTTTCATATAAAATTTATTTTTCTCAAGAAATGTTCCAAGTGATATTTCAAAATCATGCTTCATATTAGATGACATTATTTGATGTTACCTATTCATTGTTAGGTATATGAACCACATATACCATTCTTATTCATTCTTAGAGTTGTTTATCATGAATAGATGTTTATGAAACCCATCTATCTTTCATGGGTTATACCCTGATAAAAATATTATGAAGCCCAATTGTTTTTCTATGGATTATGTTTTGATGAAATGATGAAGTGATTATAAAACCTCTTTATTTTCCACAGGTCAAGTTATTATGACATGTTTATGAACCACATTTAATTTCATGGGTTCTGATATGATGAATGTTTCATGATATTTTGGAACCCATATATATAATTATCATTATGTGACTATGGTTATATTATAACTAAGTAAGGTGGATAAATTATTAAATAATATAAGTGGGACCAATATATCCCTCCAATTCATTGAGTAAATATTTATATCTCACGAGATAGAACGGACTTTAATGGAGGGTGAACATAGTTTGGTAAGGTAATTTTTCCACTATAATGGTATTGAGAGTGATACTTTACTATAATAATGGGTTTTTGGAGTTAACCCATTACACTATGAATAAAGGGATACCACTGGGGATGGTGGTGTGTCCCACCCAGGAGGTTTAGTGACCCATAAAGTTCCCTTATAAGTTTTCTCAATGAGCATTGAGTATTAAGGAAATGATTTTCTATATGTATGTGTATGTCATAATTATATGTCTTATGAAAATGTTATTATATCATGGACTATGTTCTTTTATTATTTTATGATTCTTGTCTTGTGAACTTAAAATATTTGTTCCATGCCTCAGGATTATGATCTTTGATATGTATGATATAGTTTTCAAATTTTGTGTTCATGTTCTCATACCCTTATGTTCATGTAATGTGTAAGTATCTCTTTTGTTTATCCTTACTGATCATATGATCTCATGCTTTCTTATGTTTACTTTCCACAAGTTATAAATAAATTTTTTTAGGTAGGAGTACTAAATGGGAATATCATAATGTGATACATTAAAGATCTTTCACAACTTAAGTAGATTGTGTTCCAAGTTTCTAATGGCATTAACTATTATTGTACTCAGGCATGTGTTCAATTAATTCAATTAATATTGATATAAAGAGATATAATATCCATGTGTGAGAATATTGGGTATCTATAGTTGGTATTATATGAAATATTTAGGTAACCTTTGTAAAATAGGATGATAAAACATTAGTGATATCTCGAGGGATATTCTGAGGGATTTTTCAAGGATATGACTAAGGATAAGTCTATGGATGAGTCGAAGTATTGGAAAATGACCTGGAATTTTGTTAAATTATAGAGTGAGTGGTTTTTATGAAATTATATTCTTTTATGGATGCTAAAATTGGATGTGTATCTAGAATAGAGGAACCTAGGGGTAATAACTCTAAAAAGGGTGAATTCAGTTGGACATGATTGTCACATGGTGCATGAAAACTAGCCTTGTTGAACAAATTTTATGAAACTCCTAGGGGATATTATTTGAAAATTCAAAAACTCTTTATGAACCATCATGAAAGATTTAAATATATGACGACTATGAATGAACTAGGACAATACTAAGGTTTCATAGATTAAAAAGAATCTTTCATGATTAAGATATCCTATAAGTGATTTTCATGATTATTTTGTTTCCCATTATGATTATCTTTTCTCAAAATATTATTTTTGTATTTAGTAAATGGTGGGTACTAGAAGGGACTAAGTTAATATTGAATGTGATAGAAAATTTTCTAAGGAAAAACCAAATCAGTTGATAATTAGAGTGAAGGATATTGTGATTATTCCTAATAAATTATCATGTAACATGACTAAATATGTACCTTAAAAAAATCTCAGACTCACAAAAGATGATAAGGATAGAATTAAATAAGAGTTCAGGTAGTAGATACCATATAGGAAAATATATTCAATTTTTTATATGTCAAGAATGTGGGACAGATCACTCCATGGAATATCTCAAAAGAACGATAAGATGTTTCATGTATGGATAAGAATTGAATAGATTAATAAATTTATGAGGTAGAATGAAAAGTTTAGTTAAATAAATGGAGTGGAAAATTGGTTTTTATAAGGTATTATCAATGGATGAATACATTAAATGTTAAAATTATGGGAATTATAAAAATCTATGTTCTAAGGGGAGATATAATGAAGAGAATAAGTAAGGTGGTATGAGTAATGGCTATATTTCCAATGATGAAGAGACTATGAATGAAAAATTAATGGAAAAATGTATTAAAGAATAAGATGAGGAATACCAGTTAATGTATTTTGGATGTGGTGTAATAATTGAAGTGTTTATGTATTGTAATTCTGTAATCATGTTATATGAATTTATATACGGATTGTTTATAGAATTTTTCCATTAAGGATATTCCAAAACATGTTAAATGTATCTAATGGAATATAAAAGTTATTTAATGTACATATGATATTTTTATTAAGAGAAGATAAAATTTAATATGTTTTGGATGTTGAGATTATGTTGTTGGTATAAAAATATTTTGGATATGAGTAAGTATTTTATATATTATTGATTACCCTGGAATTGATTAATGATTAGTTGATAGTATAGTTTATGATATCATTGATGGAGTTTTCAATATTTTTGGATTTAAGGACTATATCAAATAATATGAATTTTATTTAATTAATAAAGAAGAATACATGTTTTTAATAAGGTTTTAGGGTAATTCAGGCTATTACCATGTTTCAAGAGAATACATGATGAAGGTATTCACATTTTTGGTATGTGTAAATCCAGAGCCATTTATGGTATATAGGGAATAATTAAAAGTTAATTTTGTAAATTTAGTAACCTTCATTCAAATGTTTTGGATTTTAAATTTTTTGGAATTGTGATAAAGTTAACCTTTTATTAAATGGTTTAGGTTTAACTTTGGATAATGCCTTAGATATTAATGTATTACATTGCCATACAAATATTTATTCATATTGTATAACCTTTACTAATCATTTTGTTATTATGATAACTAAAGATAGACATAATTAATTATCATTAAATTTATGGATCTCATGATCAATTAGTGGTTTAGGTACAAAAAATTCACCTATATTTCTTAGAGTAAGATATGAATTAGAAATTGATCAAGGCACAACCAAAGGGAAAGATTTCACTTATGAAATAGAATAAAATCATATAACTATGAATTCTTAATGAAATTATTCATATTTAGGAAAAGGTTCATGAAATAAAATGTTATCATGTTATCAAAATTTTTCATGATATCAATAAACATTTTCATGCCTCTTTGGCTTATGGATTTGTCATCGTTAACATTTTATAGATCATCCACATTCTTATGATCAATGTTCTCTATCACCCTCCATCAATATTTGGGTGTTATTTTTCTCTACTATGACTATGTTCTCACTTCCCACCCGTGTTATCCTATTTTGAAACCTAATATGCGTTATTCCAGATGAATTTTACAAATCCCTATCTCTTTTTAAAGATAATGTTTTTAACCCTTTTTATGATGTGGGTTTATTATGAGGAAATTTTAAAATGTTAAATAATTGATGACCCGAATGAATTTCAGGGGATAGATTCATTATAAGGGGGTAGAATGTTGCACATTAAGATTTTATGAAATATATTAATTTTAAAATTAATTTAATATTTTTTATATTTTTTTTGCATGCAAAACTGAGTTTATGTTGTATAATATACAACACTGAGTCTGGATTGTGCTACATGCTAGAATGTTTAAACAAAACATGACAAATTATTAATTTTTATTGATATGATATTTATCACCTAGCATTTTGAACTGAATGTATGAATAATATTAACTTAATTATCAAAATATGGTTTATACATGTATATAAATTTGAATATCTGGTTACCAATTAATTGAAAATAAAAATAAAAACCATTTGAAAATAAATAAATTATTTTTCTGAAAAACTATTTTTCTGTGCACAAACACATTTTACCTAAATAAATTAAATAGACCACGTTTGGTGAATTATTTTATTTAAATTTATATATTATACATTAAATTAAATGTTTAAATTTCATATTAAGTGTTTTCCAGACAAAAAATTAAAATAAATCTATTTTTTACGCTTAAAAACAATATTTTTATAAAAAACATAGTTTTGTCACCTTTTAACGGAGGACTTATTTAAAAAGTAAAATTTTAAACTTTTATAAAAATTATTTGAAAATTTACTTTTTATTTTTGAAATTTTAATATCATAAATATATTTTGATGATTTTTTTAGATTTGTTTGAATAGTTTCATTTTTTGATGAATAGTGAAAAATACTAAATTTTAATTAAAAACTTTTTTTTATTTAAATAATTTATAATTATCAATTATATTTTGAATTGGTTTTAAAGAAATATTATTTCAATTTTATATAATTTAAACAAATTTTGTTTATTATAATAATTTTCATATTGAATTTATATATAATAGCTTTGTAATCTTTTGAACATTTTCACTTTAAAAACCCAATTTCTCATCATGTCAGCGGTATTAATTTTAAATTAAAAATATATTATTCTATGAATTGAATTAAAAAAATGGATTCAATATTTTAAATTATAATAATTTATTTTTTATAATAAGGCTATATTAATTTTTCACCAAAATTAATAGTGAATTTAGTAAAAATTTATTACCACAGTTATGGTAAAAATGGATTTACTAGGGGTTAAACTAAATAAATATGTGTAAAAATTACATATAAACTTGTATAAAAAATATTAGATACAAATATTTATACACATTAACATATAAGGTTATATAATTATCCATTTTCTACTCTTTTTTACATATAAAAAATGGGAGATCACTCATTTCTTTTCAAAAATACCATGTTTGTCCTCTCCCCACTTATAAAAGTCCACCCCTCTCTGCTCTTTTTAACACCATAAAGCCATTTATCTTCTTCCATGACCTTAATAAATCACTTATTAATATTCCTAATCTCATCATATAATCCCTATTTTGGTATAAATCTAACCTAGGATAGATTTAGAGTAACCATGAGGAGGATTTTTGAAGAATAAGTAACATTCTTCGATGAGTGACTTTATATTATTTCTTCTTATACCTCATTAAATTCCAATGAAAACATGATGATATAATAAAATTAGTATATTAATTATAAATATATGTTTTTATAATATGTTCATGACTATAACCACCTTCACTTCCATCCAATGGGTTATGCAACCATGGTTCAAGTGCACAACAAACAATTGCCACATGAACTGATTTCATTCGTTCTTCCATTACCACCTTTCATGGTGGGTATGATGATGGATATAAAGTATATATATGTTATTTATAAAATATTTAACTGTATAGTGTCATTATTTAATATATATATTATTTTACTTTCCATTCCGTAGGGGATACAATAACGTCACTCGTGTGTACAACGAACTACCGCCTCACTAAGTGATGCGATTCATTTCTCACAAATTATTTAAATTAATGATAATATGGATAAATATATTTGGTATACATAAAATTATACAGATATAAATGACATATATATAATTATTAAATGATAATATGTAATTTTATTTCTTACCTTTTCACTCACTAAAAGACGATAATGTCATTCGTGTACGAGTGGACTACCACCTTCACAAAGTGATGTGACTCTGTCTTTTCATCACCAAACCACATGGATGATATGTATTAGTATATTTAAACAAATAATTTTTTTCATATTATATTATTATTATTTTTTTTAATGATAAATTATTTCTTACCACCTTTCCATAATGATCATTGAAAAATGGAAATGTTACTCATGTGTATGTACAACCTTCTGTCTCAATGATCCTAATGTACTTCATTTCTCAAAACCAAAATTCATGACAGATAAAAAAAATTAATTAATGTATAAATTTTATAATTATTATGGATATTATGGAACAATTATCAAATTTAATATGGCATAAAATAACAAATCAATACATATATGAAAAATTAATCTGTTACTACCCGAAATGTGATTTTAGCAAAAATTTATAATAAAAAGGTTTTAAATGGGAATAATTAAATCATATATGGTATCATATATATAAGTATGGTTAATTAATATAATTATAATAAACTTATATTTATTATACATGATTTTTTAATGAGTATCAATTAAGTTTAGACTTATGGTATGGGATTTCAGACTCACTTTTATTTTATATGAGACAAATTCCATATTCACAACATGTTAATTTTATGTGGTGTTTATAATAACCCGGAATGTGTTTTATTATTATTCTAATTAAATTTTTTTTATTTAAATATCCATTTTAGGATCTCAATTTCATGGGGTTTATGATTTAAAAGTTTCCAAATCAGTGAGGGATTTTTGTATCAATGTTTCTTCTTTGAGACAGATGGTTATGATATACCCCTATATATTTTATGAGGTGTATATACATCCCTTAAAACATGTAATATAATGTATTTATTTATCATAATGAAATTTTATGTTTATTTTTATGATATTACATCATGGGTATTATATTTTAAAGTTACCAAAGCAGTAAAGATTTTATGCTACAATTTCATCGTTTATCAAGATTATTTGTGACTATGATTCCAAAATATTATAATAAACAAATGAAGAAAATATATATTTTGTTATCATTAGGTTATTTCATTATAATAAAAATTTCCCTTCATTTTACTATCTTTATTTTCTCAATATTACAAAAAGAACTTTTTTAAGAAAAATCATCTTTTTGGTCGAAAACCATTTTTCTTCCAAAATCTTGTTTTCTAAAAACTATTTTCAAAAAAGTTTTAACATTATTAAAAATATTTATTAATGAATTTTTTACAAATTTTTGACTATTTTTATATTTTTTTTGAAATTAATCTTCAATTATTTTTCCAATCAATCCCATTTAGATTCTACCAAAAATGTGAAAATATTTTGGTTTTCTTAACAAGGACATCGTTAACAGTATTTCACACTATCATAATGACCTAATGGTTTCCAGATTCCCCTAAAATTTTACAAAGTTCATTTCAAGGAAAATATTTCCCTTAATATTTTGGAAATTTTATATATTATATAAATTATTTCAAAGTAAAAATGGATTTTGAAAATGTTTTAAAAAATATTTTTTCAAAGAGGGAATGATATTTTCCTCAATAAATGTTCAAAATAAATTTTCAAGATTCCTTTATAAATTTTCGTGGTTATTTTCAAAGAAAAATATTTTAAAATTGTTTTATTAATTTTTAGTTTTAATAAAGTTATTTTCAAAGAAAAGTTATATTTATTAAGAAATTTTCCTAGTGATCTTTCAAAATCATTCTCCACTAAAGACGAGTTCCTTTTATGATACATATGATTTGTTAGGGATAATAACCAAGGATACCATTATTATTCTTTCTCCAGATGGTTTATTATGGAAAGATGTTTATGAAACCCATTTCTTTTCCAAGGGTTATAACATGATAAAATTCTTATAAATCCAACTTCTTTTTCCACGGGTTATGCTATGATGAAATGAAGAAGTGATTATGAAATATATTTGTTTTAAATTTTTTATTTTATGATGAAATGTTTGTGAAAACCATTTCATATAATTGGTTTTGATATGATGAATGTTTTATGATCTTTTAGCACACATATGTATGATTTTAATTATGTGATGGTGGTTACGTTATAACAAGGGACATTGGTTATGTCATAACCAAATATTGGTAGAACCAATATCTACCTCTAATGCATTTGGAAAATATTTACATCTCATGATAGAGATAGGAATGAAATGGATATTGAACTCGGTTTAGTAAAGGACTTTGTCTGCTATGATGATATTGGGAGTGAACCTTGACTACAATGTTGGTTTGTGCATGTGTGTGTGTGTGGGGGGGGGGGGGGGTAAACCAATTCCACTTTGAGGAAAGGGATATAAGTAGGGGTGGTGGTTTTTCCCACCTAGGAGGTGTATACTCCCATATAGTTCCCTTATATGTTTTTTGAATGAACCTTGACTACTAAAGAAATGATTTTCTATACTTTTGTGTATTCAAAACAACCATGTCTTATTCAAATTTTATGATATCATGGCTCATTTTACTTGATTATATCATGATTCATATCTTATGAACTACCACTATTTATTCAATTAATTGGTATTATGATATTTGATATGTAGGGTAGGGTTTTAAAATGGTATTCTTATGTTTTCATACCGTTATGTTCATGTTTTACTTACTTATCCCATTTTTTTACCCTTACTGAGTATTTGATATCACCATTTCTTATGTTTCCCTTCCCGAGGTTATAGATAGAGGTTTTAAATAGGAGTACTAAAGGGGATTATATTTATGGGATATGTTAACGATCATTCAATAATTAATAAGATTGTGTTCCATGTTTCTAAAGGAACTAAACCATTGTGGTGATCAGGTGTGTGATTGTATAATGTAATGAATATTCATCTAAAATGATTTAATATCCATGTATGAGAATCCTAGGATGCTATATGATTAAAAATAAAAATTTTCCATGATTTTCACTAACTTGTAATGACACATGTTTTTACAATAATCCTCTATTTTATTATTATATATTCTACCTTTGAGTACCATTTTAATGTATATACATTGACTTAATCTATGTATCCTTTGAGATCTATCTTGATGGGTCTTTATCCCTATAACACAGAACACTTAACCTATGTATTTTATGGAGAAGAAGTTTTTTTATCGATGTATTTTTTAAATGTAAGAATTTATTTTTTTTGTGAATAATAATATGCTATCAAAATTTAAAACTACAATAATGATATCACTTTCACTAATATTATTATAGACACGTGGCACACTTTAATTTCTCATAGAAATAATTTTTAACATGGACTTACAAAAAATAATATTCCTTGATTATGATTTTTACTTTAATATGTAAATGTATCTCTGTAGCTTGTATATTTTATTGAAAATTTTAGATATTATAAAACCTTATGATTGTGTCATATTTAAATATTCAACTAACTTCCCATTTAATAAACAAGTGTTGGAATACATTTTCTAAGTATCATGATCATAAAAAGATGCTACTATAAGTAATATTCTGATGGATTTTAGTATTGTGGATAGTGAGAAGGTTTAACTATAGTAAATCCTGATATATTTCTTGAATAACATTAAAAATAGTTTTTCTTTATAAGTATTTAATCTACAATCAATGTTCAATTTTTTATTGAATACCTATTTTCACACACTTGGTTTTACATCATCTGATGGGTCTAAAAAATCCAATTTTGATTTATGTATATGAACACCATTTCAAAATTTATATCTTATTTACCATTATAAATATCCTTTCCATCCACTGATTCCTTATAGGTTATAGGTTTGTATTCATTAAGGAATAATGTTCCACCTCACTCAGTGATAAGAAAACCACATCACACTTTTTCTATAAACTCCCTTGTAGACCTGTATAGTACTTGTGTATTGAAAACATATTCTTATCACACTATCTATTGTGTAGTTTGTTCCCAAACCAACTCCTGTGTTTTTGGATAATTATATTCATGATATTTAATATTTCTCTCACTATTCCAATTGGGCACATGTACTCTTTGAAGAAATATAAAATGATTTTCCAGAATCATTTTTCTATATGTTCGGTTATATAGGTAATATTTTATAGTTTCCTTAGGATTCCTTTTAAAAATGATCCACATGATATGATATTTTAGTTTGTTATTAGATTTTTTCTTGATAAATGACTCAAATCCCCATACACATATGGGTACTATACCAAGTTTCATTCCATACCATAACTCATATGGAATCATATATTTTACTTCATTGGGTACTCAATTTAGTATATATGAAGCTATCTATAGTGAATATACCCAAAAGGATAAATGTATTGTTGAATAACACATCATCGATATGAATTTTCTAGAAAGGTATGATTCCCCCTTTCACTTACATTTTTCCAATAAGGTGAATAACGAGGACTGATTTGGGAGACTATGCCACACTGCCTCAAGCGATCCATGAATTCTTAGTGAAGATGTTTTCCACCATGTTTTGATTGGATATTCTTAATCTTCTTTCCAGGATGATTCAATAATTTGTTATAATATTAATTAAACATGGTAAAGTAACATGAATTATAGATCATTAATTAAATATATTCATATCTACTGAAGTTATCAATAAAAGTAATGAAGTAATAAAACCCACCCCTTGAATCTATTAGAAATAGGTTACATAAACTAGTATGACATGTCTTGATGATTTAGTGTTTGTAAGGATCGAACCACACCATGAATCACCGTAATACTAGAAAAAACGTAACTCTAGGTATTTCAGAATGCATATTCATAATTTATGTCTTTATTAATAAAAATTCAATTAACAAAATTAATGTTTCACTTATTTGGAAAGTGGTATAAGTTGTTTTCAGTAAGTTATCTCAAATGGAATCCTAATAAAGTTCGATAGAACTATAAAATTTATTGAAGGATTTTTGAAAAAAAGGGATGTATATAAGTGGAGTATATTGGGGAGTTATGGTTGGTGTGATATTTCTACATTATTTCATTATTATAATACTAGGTATAAGGGTTATGTAATCTTCTATTCATTTTGGATTCCTTCCAGATGATCCCCTGTACCAAGATATCATGATTATTTTGTTTTCCCTTCTACCATCCTTGAATATCAATAAGGTTCTCTTGAAACTAATGCATGTTTTATAAATAATAGTGAACAATGGGTAACATGTGTGTGTGTGTACAATAGAAGAACTATTTGATATGGAGATAGAGGAATTATTTGATGTCTTCTTGTGGAGCTACATGGAAGTGGTGTTAGTGATGACCCTATGGACCACCAATTAAATGTCTATAATATCTTCTCAAACTACTTATATTTTCTCAATTCTCTCTAAGTAAAAAAATTAATACAAATGATGGATTTAGATCCTATTTAGTACATTGATCCTGTGGGATATTAATAACTTTAAATGTGTTTCATCGGTAGATTCATGAAATGTTACTCACTACTATACTATATATACTTGGTTCATAGATTTTGAAAAAATGTGGTATCCAAAAGCATTAACCCGATGACCATCCATGAAATCTTGACATAATATATGATTAATAACATGGATATTGTTTTTTTGTAAAACATTTGAGGTGTCGTTTCATCCATTATTTGTTACTATTTTTGTAGGTTCAGTTGGTCAGTTTTTGAATTATTTATTATACTATATTTTTTGGGTATTTTAATTTTGTTATATAAATAGATTTTTTAAATTACAATATATATATATATATTTACTGGTTTTTTACACTATATTTTGGATTTATGTTTGTTCTTATTTTTTAGGGGACAACCGATTTTCAATAATTTTTAATCCATTCTCTTTTGGTCTTTTGATGTTGGGAGAATTGATACATTGGTTTGAGATTATTTAAATATTACTCTAAAATGGTATTTGAAGGCTCATGTTATCTGGTTATTGAAGTGACTAAAATATATAAAAACAATTTCTAAATGAATTCCCACCTCATTAATAGAGGTCATCTCTATTTAAAAGATTAGAAAAAATATTTGATCTATTTTGGAGTATTCTTGTAAAAAAATTGAAGATGAGGGAGACTAAATATAACTCATGAATTATAGAGATAAAGAGGTAGATTAGAAGAACCCAATTGGGACCTATTCAATACAATATTGATATTTACACCAAGGGTTATAAAAATTAAAAAAAATTCTATATAATGGTGTGTGGTTTATATAACTCTCATAATGTGAGATTTCTATGATAGTTTCTTGAGATGACATATTCATGATATTGGATGATAGTTTTACATTTTATTTATTTTAAAATTTCTCATTTATGAGTTAGTTGCAAGTTGGATTATAGTTGTTATCAAAGGGATGATGTTTTTTAGGATTTAAAAACCATACTATATGGTACACTGATTGCATTGTGACTAGTTTATTAGGTTTACAAACTTTAATCCTACACAAGTAATATTCCACAACACTAAGCTATGATTTCTAAATACTAATAGAGATGAAAAAGTGTGTAGGTGTATCTATTAAGAGGTTTTTTAACATAATAGTTTAGAGGGATACACCATAATGGTGGAATTCATGCCATAATTCACAAGTTGGGTGATATTTTATGTTACTATTGAAATTTGTATCCATAGGATCGCAATGTAGTTTTATTGAACATGAAACAATGTTTTTGCCAAGATATTTTAGAGAAAATTAAACATAGAAAATACAACATCAGGATAATTATTATGAAGCAATAATTAATTCATAATTTTGAAAATCGATGAAGATTTGGGGATTTTTTAAAATAGAATTAGTTTATAATTTTTGGATATATGATTACCCAACATATTGTGGTGAAATACATGTAATAATATAATGATTTTAAAAGGATCTTCTGAAAGTGGAAATTAAATTTGAAAATGGTTATGAGATATGGTAATGGATGACTATACATTCCATTGATAATATCAAATATAATTTTACTAGGTTTGACATGAAGAATGAAGGTGAACACTTGATATAATATTATAATAACTTGAGAAGTATTTTACATGATTAATTAATATTTTTATTCTTATTTTTATCTTTATTTAACTTAGAGTATAGAAATATATTATTTATTTATTACCCAAGTCCTTATTTATAATAATATAAGGATATTGGTAGTGGGATAAAAAATGTTCAACCCTAATGATTAGCTACTAAAAAAATAGTGAGTGATGTTTATAAAAATCTCTTAGGTTTTGTGTGTTATTTATCACCCTCTATTACTCATCATAATCACATGGTTTTAATTTTTTGTGAATAAAAATATTTTTGAGTGAGTTTTTTCCTTAATAGATGTTTGAGTTATAAATAGGTATCTATTCACTGATTGTGAGTTAAAATGTAACTGATTGTTGTTTTTTTGTGTTATATTTTATTATGACACATAAATCATAAAAACAATAATATAAATTCACATGTTCAAGATGAGGTGGTGGTCCTTCGAATTTATAGAATAATATCTGCTATTAATTTTATTATTTGGTTCTATTTGAATTTATGGAAGGGTAAAATGTTATTTTATAATGAAAATATATCATGGTTTCATGAATATGTGGAAATGAACTGTTATGAATTAGAAATAGCCAGAGTAATGATTGTGGATTATAGAATAATCCTTATTCTCTATAGGGACCCCAAAATATAACATAGTTTTTTGAATATAGACATGTAATGAAGATTTAAATTCTCACGTATTAGTTACAAGTTGATAAGAAATGGGGGACGTACATGGTATCTGGTTTTGTGAATAAAAACATGCAAGTCACTGCGTTTTAATCTTCCCAAATAATTATTTTCCAAAGATAATGGAATTCCGAATTTTTTTGAACATGTGTATGTATTGATCATGGTTATGTATCAAGAAAAACATTGTAAATAAATATTCCTTGATCTATCATGAGTGTTAATGGTTCATATTAGTTTAAAATGGTTTTGAAAAATTGATCAAAATTATGCTTTTTCACACATTACTATGTCCTGGTTTTCCTAAAAATTTATATATGAGATATTTTTATGACGTGGTCATGTAATTGATGTATGGGCTACTCATAATTAATTTTTAGGTCCCTTAATCACATTATGGTGATTAATACGATTGGACATGATGTGGATGCTCATATTTAAGTGATAAAAGGTGACTGTTGTGATGGTTATTTGATTTTGAATTTGAAATTAAAATTTTAAAAATAAAGAGGTAAAAGTGTATTTCTTCTATGGGTATAACAATGTAGCAAGACTGTGAGAATTAAAAAAAAGATGAAAAGTAGTTAAGATGCATATAGGAAGAAGAAAATAAGTCTAGCTATTTATTATCAAATGTTTTTGTAAGATGAATCCTAAAATATTGAACATCAAAGGATTTCTCTTGAAAATATTGTCATATATAGTTTTTCAATGTGAATCTATGTTTTTTATTATTATTTAATAGTAAATAATTTAGTTATAATTCCAGAAATATCAATTAAAGGAGACAAAAGATGTTGTGTTCTAATAAATTATGTTGTTAAAGGTTTGTTGAATTTGGAGGATGTTTGTTTTTTGGTTTGGATATGGGGTTGTTTTATTAATTGGTATTCATATTGGGAATCTTAGAATTGTAATATATCTTGGAGATTTATTAATGGGTGTTGGGGATTGGTATACCATGGACGAGGAGGATATGGTGTATTAGGAAGGGACATGTCACAGGGGTGTATATTGAGGGACCATGTCATATCCCTAGGGAAATGCCGTGTTGGGTATCCAGGAGGTTTCCAATTCAAGATACTCCATAGAGGTGGAAAATGTTGTAGATAGGGGGTCATGCTGTAGTGTGTCCCTATTCAAGGGGGACCATGGAATAACCCTGAAGGTTCATTCCATGCTAATGTCTTGTAGTGTTGAACTCCCTAACAAATTCGGGATGACCACACCATAACATGACTGGGCACCGATGTTTCATGATGTGTTCCTCATGACCATAACATGGTCTAGGTTCTAGGTGTTTTTATTAACTCGTAAAAGACCAATATATTCTTGGTCAACCCCTTGGGAATTTGGGGAATGGGGGAATTATAGATGGGGTAATATTGCTACTCTCTCACACCCTGTTCTCCCATTTGATTCCCCCTTGAGAGCTGTGGAATTTTTGTGGTTCCTGTAGTGTTTTATTGGAAAATATCCTATAACTAACTTCTTTCTTATTTACCCTTCATCACCTATGATTTTGGTATTAGTAAATTAGGGTTTATTAATGATTTCCACTAGAGCATGGTGGAAATCATCAGGAATGACAAGTATTTAATGTGTGGAGGAATGTGGAGGCCCCATAAAGATGATCACAAGCTATCTTTTTTTTTATTTTTATTGATTTAAATCATTACCTTAATTTATATAGTGTTTTTAGATTAAATTGGATGAAATTGATGATTGAATAGTTGTAGTATGATATGGATTTTTACTCGGTTGACATCAGGGGTATGCTATGTTCCTTTTAGGCGTGGTTGGTCACTATTTTGGTACGGTGAGTCTTCATAATGTTTTTTATTATGATTATTTCTCTTTTAAATAAATTAAATAATTAATTATAATTTTTCATAAATTAATTTATTATTTCTTATGACATCAGATAAGTTTTCAAGATCATAAAAAGGCTTGTGTGAGAGCATAAATATTTTATTGTGTATAGTTAAATTTTTGTTTGAGGTTTGTGGTTCCATTAATACATTAAAACATGCCTATTGAAACACGTATTATTTCTTGAATGAATGCTTTATGGGATTTAGTATACGAATAGAGTATGAGTGAACCATTAATAAATATATAAGATGACGATGTGACTCCTTGGATCATGACAGGTGATATTTTTCACTTTGAGTGGTTGGGATCACTTGATGATTATTTTTACAAGGGTAAGACATTAAAAATGGTTCAACAAGATACCTAAGGTGTTCTTAGGATGAAATATTATATATGGGTAGCCTAAGAGGGTTTATTAGGGATATTTGGGCATACATGAGAGTCTTTGTCCAAGAAGGGTAAGTCAGATGACCATTCATAACATGAATTTTAAGTGACACTCTTCTGAGTGTTATTTGAGGGTTGATAAGTGTTGTGAGTGGTATAATCCCTCCAAGAGTAGATTTTTTATGACATGGATGATTTTCTCTTGGTGGTGTGATGAGATATCACCCTTAGGATCTAAGTGAGATTCATGATACAAAATTAATTGAAGAAGTGGACCCTAAACTTGTGGCCATTATCAAATGGAGTGGGATATGATGTCACCAAGGGGTGACATATGTTATAGTTTATTAGTGATTAAAGACTAAGATGTGTTAAAATGACCTTATTGGATGCCCTGATGGGTGAGATGAGATATTACTAGAGGTGAAGAGCTAGGTTTGACTGACCATCACTCAGGTGATGAGATGGTGAGGCTATGTGAGTTGATGGGAACCGTGATTTTTTATTTCATGTGTGTGCTTGGATGTGTGCTAGTGACAGGTGATGGACATTGATATGAGATATGAATCATAGGGCCTAGACCTACCATGATTGAGATAGAACTTACAAGATCATTATGAGTGATATGGTATCCTATTTATGTGTGAAGTATGGGATTACAATGAATTATAATGTATGAATTCACACTAGATGAATTCATCATGAGTGATAAGGTCTTTTCATGTAACCTACCTTGATTGAGAAGGTAATGGTTAGGGTAGTAGATAGTTTTGAGTGGGAATATTAGACGAACATGATATGGTGTGATTAATGGATTATGGAACCAACTATGAGTGATAAGATAATAGGTAGGGATATATATGAGGGAACCTAACATGAGTAATAAGTTAGATGGACATGAATTTCATGAGAGAACCTACCCTATTCCTTCAGTTGGGGGTCAATACTTTTGAACACCCTACCCTTAATACTTTGGTATGAGTTGAGGTTCAATGAGATTACCTACCCTGATTCTTTTGGTAAAATATAGTTTATGAGTAAGGCATCACAAGGAAATGATTTGATTCTGGAATGGTAATAATGTAAGTACGATTGAGTGACATGTTGGAGCAGTTAGTACATAATAATTGGATACACATGATTTTTAGAGGCCTAGTTAGCACATGAAGTCCAACGTGCTTGTGTGGCATGTTTATTTTCTTCATTTCTACAAGTATATAGTGAAATATTCTTGGAAGACTTGGTGAGACCCTATCAATATTTATTTCTCACACTCTAAATGGGAACTATGGTGTCTATGATGATTTTATATTTGGTTTATAGTTCTAAAAATAGGTTTCATAGGGGATCGACTGGAGAGGATCAATAGGTATGTAGAGATAGGGTTGTGTCAAGGGTCGGGGATGATAGCATGACCCACATGTATTTTTTAAATTTTGTTTTTTAGGATTATCTTACTGGGTTATCAACTATTGTATGCTTGTATGACTTCTTCCAGGTATATTTTTCTATGAAATTATTTATCATTTGATTATACATAATCTAATGATTATTGTACATAATGCAGTTTGTTTATTTTGGTTATGTGTTTGACTCGGGTTTGAGGTCATAACTTCTATATTGTATAGTTTAATCCCCTGATTCTAGTCACCATCCTTTGACATGTAGGGAGGTACACCTGAGGTCACATCAGTCCTCGACCCAATTCATTTTCGAGTGATCACCAGACCATGGAATTACGTAGATGTATTAATTTTTTTTCTAATTGCGGAGATAATAGATATGATTTCTGGGGAAGTGTCAGTGATTTTAACAGACCACAAACTAGTGTCTCATAATCACATTTCTCATGGGAATAATAGTTTTTAAAGGAGCATGATTTATGTTATTGGGTTTTTATTAATTATTAAGATGTTAATAAAATATGATGTGTTTGTATATATTTTGATTT
Organism: Viscum album; assembly: GCA_963277665.1. NCBI lineage: Eukaryota > Viridiplantae > Streptophyta > Magnoliopsida > Santalales > Viscaceae > Viscum > Viscum album. The sequence goes on along the minus strand of OY728134.1, from coordinate 815,171,305 downwards.
ATGTTTTTTTTTCATGGGTCTATGGAAATATCATCGTTTACATGCATCATATTTGGCATATAGGATTCATATGAAATATTTTTCGCACATGTGATTTATTTAACCAGTGGGGGTTTAGTTGTTTTAATTTCTAACAAAAATTTATATGTTTTTTTCAGTATGACTTATTGGTGGAATTATACTCATATGGAGCATTATTTTCATTCATGATTTTTCTTATGGTAATTCAGGTGAATTATTCTGTATGATGATCTATATTGGTGAAGACACAATCCCTCTATACAAGGGATGTGTAGTGACCCTTAGTAGGTCAATTTAGTATTCTTATGCCAAGGTGGTAAATTGATTAGGAAATGGAATGACTGAGGTATGATCCAAGTATGAGAATGAGTTTTCTTGAGAATGTGGGGTTTAATTAATTAAAGTGTCAACAACAATCTATAACATGTTTTCCCATATAGCTTCTTACTAGAATTTTACCTAACTGAGCTATATAGTTATGTGTATAAACTTGATAGAGTAGAAAAAATGCATGCATAATTCTTTGTTCTTAGTATCAAGGCTGGTTTTTGAGGTTAGGATCAACAATATTCTTGTCCCTATTGATTATTGATGGTATTTCACTAGCATGGTTGGATAATAGGTAATTTTTTATAATTATAATGGTTTTTTTGTGGATATAGATTGTGTGGTAACACTTGGTATGAGTGATATACCTTAGGCTATTGGATAAATTCCCATTTTATAGGTGAAAATTCCCAGACATGATCAATGTAATCATCAAGAGGGGGAGGGGTGAATCAGTGATATAATTTTATTTTATGTTATATTTCTTTAGAAGTAATCTTAACCTCTTATAAAAGATTTATCACTGTTTTGGAAACCAAACATTCACACATCTATAGGAAGAAAACAATTTATGAGGTTTACAACTCAAAAAGAGTATATAGTCCTTGTCATAGTTTGGAAATAATCCAATACCACATTATACAATAGAAAATAATCATTTTTATATGGATATAATAAGTAGGAAATAACCTTACCCATTTATAGAACTACGATTAAAACAAAAATTAAAGTACTTCTTCTAGAACAAAATATATAAATAAATTTTCATAACAATTTTAGAAACCTTCACCAATTGAATCTGAACATTTCACTGTGAAGCTTCAAAAAACTTCACTTTTGTTATTTTTTATGAACTGTTGGTAAATATCTTACCTAGAAGAAGGTAAGAAATTATTCTCTATAATTTTTAAAAAAACTCAGTATGATCACTCTATCCAATTCCAATGTTTGTTTCTTTTGTTCGGAAATGACTATACATAGACAAGTATTTATAGATTTTTTGTAGTGAACCTAAACCCTACACTTTCCATCTGCATTATTCATTCAGAAACTATCTATTCAATTGTTCGGTATAATTGAGTTTGCCTGATGAGATCATCTAGAATGTTCATCCGGTAACCCATGATGACAACCTCTTTGATCATCAAAGACTTATTCTTCTCAACAACCAAGATATTACTTGGTTGGAAATAGATTACACAAAACTCTAGCCAACAGAGTTTGATATGGTGATATTGGCTGATTCTTCTATCAGGAAACTCATATAACCAACTATTCTACCTGAAATACTATGTTCAAAAGTTCTGTCTTATTGGAAACTCTAATTAGGTAGTTCTATTTGAATAAACTTTAGTGCTATCCATTTTTGTGCATGTAAAAAATATTGGAATACATAGTACTTTGAACCCTTTATATAGGTACCCTAAAAACAGAAAATGTTGGAACTAAAATTTATTTCCTCGATTAATGAAAATTCCCAATTGGAAACTCCCGATAAAATAAAAAATTTTGAAAACTTATCAGGCCTTCTAGACTCTTATAAAAACATAGATGAAAAATCCACACAACGTTCATCTTCACAAAATATTTCATCAAAAAAGATATTTAGTAAACCATCATAAGATTTATTTGGTCAAGCCCTCTATCCCCTCAATTGCGTCTGGTCTTGTGTGTCCTGAAAGAAGAGTCCGATCATGTCTTTTTGGATAACTGAGTTTGATAACAAACTTTAAACCTTATTTATTTCATAAACTTCTTGAAAATTTCATATATCTGGACACTACTTAAATTATCTTCATTAACACCTATCTAGAAAACTGCATCCAGACCTCTGATTTTTTTTAAGATCAAATATCTCCCATTACAATCTGACTTAAAATCAGTAACATTTTCAATCTGGAAATTCAAAAAAAAATCAAACTATCAACAAAATATTATTCCTAATACTCTTTCCAACATGATATTTATCAATAATATTCTTTAGTAACTTCTTAGATTCATAATATTTCTAAACTTTTGAAACTTCACAAATTCTCAACTCCACAAACATTTTAAATTTTTAAATAGAATTCATTATCTAACAATTTTCTTAGTCTTGTGCCTGTAGGTTTATCAAATAACCTCAAAGAGAGAACATTTTATGCTCGAACATGTTCCTCCCCTTCTTAAACAAATATTGGATCACGAGTTCATTATAAGAATGGTGATATAGAGAACTTAATTAAAATAAAGAATCATCAAATTTTGTTAGATGACATCAATCTAAAAACCTGTGTCCATAATTCCTTTGTTTGAAATTCTCTTTCTAGATCCCATGTGTCTAAAACTCTTGTATTTGAAAAAATTCAATTCTTGTTTAGAAAATGAGAATATCATGAGGTTTTTATCATGTTAAGAACATTAATATCTGAAAATCATCATATAAATTTTTTATGAACTCTATTTTTGATATTCTATGTCTGGTACTACCTCCTAGTCCACCTAAAAAGATTAAAAAGAAAACTGTCTGAAAACATGTACACATAAAAAACATTAGGAACAAAAACATCAATCAATGAAATTTATCAAGAAAATTGAGTGAAATCATGTATGCATAAACCCCTCCATCTAATCACCAGGATTTACGAAGTTGATTTTTCTTAAAGAAAAAAAATCCAAAACCTTCAACAAAAATCAATCATCTAGCATCAAAAAACATACTTTACCATCTTGGTCCCAATAATCTCCCCATTTTTATTTTTCTTTCAACTATGATACATAAATCATTGATTTTTTTAATTCAATATATGGACCACTAATAAAAAATTCTAAGTCTATGTGAGTGAACTCAATATAGGAACCCAAAATATTTGAACATAAATACCACATTTTTGATATATAGTGATTTCAGAAACATCTTCTTGAACTGAAAACTTTTCACATATTCACAACATCTACCATTTCCCTATAAAATAAATTTATCCTATAATCACCTAAACAATCTAATCAAACAATTAGAACATTCAAATGATGATATCACTACTTAACCCTTCTGAAAACACCCCTAAATACATGCTTTTCTTAAAATGTTTATAACATACCAATCGATAGATTTATGAAGCATAATTTTTCTCCCACTTGACAAAATTATCAAAATACAAGATGAGAGAGGGGAAACAACACATACCTCAAACTCATAGATAAAGAAGGTTGGACACCCATGTTGAAAAAAATATATAAAAATATTCCTTCAATAATGGTTCAGTGAATATATTAGAAATTGTTCTATTTTGGAAATATATTCCAACTTGAGTTCATTATTCTGTACATTATTTCTGATTAAGTGATATTTTATATCAATATGATTTTATTGAGAATAATTCACTAGATTTTTAGTGAGATTTATAGAATCTTGATTATCACAACTAAAGAGGAGAGGTAATTTTACTTCAACTAAAATATTGCATTGATTTTTAATCTATATAACTTGTGTTATAGCATGAGTGGAAGAAACATATTCATCTTCATCTATGTTATGAGTTACAAAATATCTATTTTTAGTATACCAACTCGCAAAAATTTTCCCCAGAAAGAAAAATATACTAGAAGTAGATCCTCTATAATCCAAACTTCTTAACCAATCAATATCTATAAAACAAAACAAATTAATTTTTCCTAATCTGTCATATTTTATACTGAAATATATTGTTCCTTTGATATATCCGAGACCTTATTTTCCTACCAAGAGATGAAACTATTTTGGATCACTTTGGAATAAATTACATAAGGTAATGACATAAAAAATATATAGTATTGAAGTAGTCAGATATAAAAAACATCCAATTAGTTTCCTAAATTTTTTAGTATCCACTTCCTTTCCTTCTCAATCTTTAAGAAACTTGGTTCCCCATGAAATTGGTGTGGAAACTGGTTTGGAATCTTCCAAGAAAAATTTCATAAAAACATCCATAGTATACTTCTCTTGAGATAGAAAATTAAATTTCTTCTTTTTTGAGATTTCAAATCCTAGAAAATATTTCATTTAACCAATCATGGAAATCTTCACACAATATCTTCATCTCGCTAGAAAAAATTTCCCATGATCCTTCGTAATTACTAGAAAAGATAATATCATAAATATAAACAATTATAAAGATATAGATCTCATGATTTTCTTTGATATATAGATTAATTTTAACTCTTATTTTATTAAAGTTTAACTTCCATAAACAACCATCCAATTTTGAATAGAAAACTCTCAAGGCTTGCTTTAACCCATACAATTCATTCTTCAATTTTCACAGATAGATTTAATATTTTCCAATTTTGAAGCCATACAGTTTTTCAATATAAAATTATTCCTCACTTTATCCATTAAGAAAATATGACTTTACATCAATTTGAAAAATTTTATAACCATGTTTTTCACTAATAACAAGAAATATTTTGATTTTCTATATCTATAATAATAGAGAAAAGGTATCATCAAAATAAATTCCTTTAATTTGTGAATAAACTTTGAAAACCAATTGTGATTTTTTTCTTATAACATAACCATCCTTATTAAAATTTTTCTAGAATAAATAATTTTTACCAATAAAATATTTATTATTTGTTTTAGGTACAAGTTCCCGAGTATCATTTTTCTCAATCAGGTCCAACTCTTCATTCATATCATGAATCCAATAATATTGCTCAAAATATTCATTGAATTTGTTTTTCTAAACATTTGAATACAAGGAAGTATATGAAACAAATATTTATGATCTTCTTGTTTGAAACCTTTTTTATCACCAATTTTGTTTTGTACTTTTACCTATTTCCTCGACCTAGGATGAGATATATGATGTTCTTATTCATCACTATAAATGACTAAGTACAATTCTTATATTTTTGTGGCATCACCCATGTTGTAATTTCTTTTCATGATTCTCAACAATAACTATTTCATCTTCCCAATCTTCCTTATCTACATGTGTTTGTGAAACTTATTCTTTAGCTTCTTACAAATCTTTAATATCAACAGAATCAACTCTCTACCCCATTTATTATTATAAACATCTATATACAATAACATTAGGAGTATAAACAAGAAATATTCCACCAACACCTCTTTGATAAAATTTTAAAAGATTTACACTTTTTATTTTTATGATGTAGTGAATTCAAAAAACCATTATGTGTTACAAAATTAGAGTTAAATTTTAGTCCATTTAATAAAGAGTCATATTAGAAATTAAAATGTAGAAAAATTGATTCTAAATATAAACTATTGTAATCATCATCCTCCTCCTGAAATAGTGAGAAAAACCACGTTATATCCATATTGTATATACCATCTCCACCAAAATTCTATTATTTATTTTAGAAACACAATTTTGTGGTGGTCTTTAAGGTACTCTAAAATCGCAACCTGTACCATGTTTTTCAAGATAATTTCTGAATTATTTATATTTTTATTCTCTTCCATTATCAGTTCACAAATTATTCAAAAAATATCCACATTCCTTTTCATCTATTCCCCTAAAACTCTTAAATTTTTTAATAAATTCTCATTTATGATTCAAATACATAATACATGTAATGTATGTAAAATCACCAATGAATGAAATAATTTAATAATGAAAAAAGTTATTTTTTCTCTCATTGGACCACAAATATCAGAATGAATCAGCTCTAGGAGATGAGTTGAAGGAATATCAACTTTCTTATTCATTGAGTTTGTAATTTTACCTTTTTGAAAAATGAAACAACACCAATATATTATTATTGTCATATCAGGAATATCACATAAATTGTCATTCTTTGTTAACTTTTCCTCCAACAATTATTTCTCAACCTTTTATGCCATAATTTATTTTCTTCCACTATTCTTAGATAACATGAATTTTTTACATCACCAAATTGAAACACATTATCTTATGTACGATGACCTCTTATAGCAACCTTTCCATACTTTAATGTATTTACAACAAAACCATCTTTTCTAAAAATATCTTTATTAGATTCATCACAATTTTATGAAACACTTAACATGTTTTAATTCATACCATTAAAAAATAGGACCTTTATGGATTTTATTTTTTCTACTAAATATAATAGCAGATCAAATGCCTTTGATTCAGAGATATTAAACATTTCCAAAAGTAGTTATTCCTTCTCTAAATTCATTCACATTCTTCAAAAGTTTCAATTCTCCGATCATATGTGAAGAGAACCCATTATCCAAAATCTTAGGTCATTATCATTTTGTAGTTTTTAGAGTAGTTTATATAAAAAGTTCCTTTTATTTTCCTTTATCTTTCTTCACATCTGACTTTTGAGAATTGTTATTAAAATTTTGTTATGCCAGTAACCCAACAAGAAATTTTTTTATGGTGAAAATGATATTCACATCTTCAAAAAATAGTTTCTAAAGGTTAGAATCTATTTTAAATATTTATACCAAATTTATCAAGATTCATTAATTCAGTAGATTGATTCACCCTAAATATTTTCTTCTAATTACCCATGTAATTATTATAGTGTTGTTGATTGAAACAGCACATATAGATTTTATGGCCAAATACACCACAATACTAGCAATATCAATAGAAATAATATCTTCTTCTATAACTTCTACACTCCCATAATTTGTAAAAAATATTCACAAAACTTTATTACTTTACACCTTATAACTTTGTTGAGGACCAAAAGTTATGCTAATTTTCATGTTTTTCTTCTTCAATGTGAATTTCCTCGCATATTAAACAAAATCACCAATAGTAGCAACATTTGATTTTGAATTTGAAATATTATTAACTTATGAATTTTCAAATTTGTTGGTTTTGGATACATACATGATTTTAACAACTTTATTAATAATATGAGAATTATCGCATTTATTTTAAAAACTTTGAAGATAACTTTTTTTTCTTTCTCAAGTTTACACTTCTCAAAACATTCACCAATTTTAGAAATGAATTTTTTGAAACTTGTAACTTCATGACCAAATTTAGATAACTTTTGTTAATAAATTTCTATCTCTTCCTCCGTCACTTTTTTCATTACTTAAACCCATTTATTTTATTCTTTTATTTTTTGAGATATTTCTTCAAATGATCAATATATTCCAACAACATAAATTTTTCTTCATGTAAATATTATTTACTTTTTCTTTAAAAATTTTCTTTTTTTGATTCCTTTATTTCTCTTTCAAGTCTTAAAATAGTTTCCTAAATTTTCTTAAACTCTATGTTAAGAGTGTATTCTAATTTAATATTTTATTAAGAACTGCTTCTTTTATAACCAATAAAATCTTCATTATTTAATTTTTCATCAATTTTTTTTTCTACAAGAACATAAGTGATTTTTTCATTTTCAACATCTCTATTATCATCTTCACCATCCTTAAAAAACTTATACTTTTGGATTTGAATATATTTTTATCCTTTCCTTGGAATTAGATTTATAATTTTCAGTATGTTTTTAATGGATCCTATCGAATTTATGTCATCTTCATCAATTTATTCTTCATCCTTTCTTAGAGGATAATTTACAAAACAATTCTTAATAACTAAAATACCAATTCATTTTAGTGTTAACTTACCTTTTTTACTTTCCTATGATTCTATTTACATTTTTATAAGATAAGTACAAAAATTTATCAAAATTGATACTAACATCATCTTCAGTGTCAGATTCGCAAGCTTCTTTAACTTCGACAATCTTCTTTGATTTTTGTTTCTTGGCTACTTTGATGGAAATTTTTCAATAAACTTTTTCTTTTCTTTTTCAAAAATTTATATCTTATAATTTTATATTTATAAATAGTTCTATTAATTTCATCTAAAGATAGAGTTTTGGGATCTCTATCTTCCAATGATGAAACTTCGACATCAAACTTTTTAGGATTAATTCATAATATCTTTTCAACAATAGTTGAATCATCGTGATTTTCACTAAGACATATAATGGTGATTACAATATCATTAACCATAGTGATGAAATCTCCAACATATTCATAGTCACACATTTTGAAGTCTTAAAAATTTATCCTCTAGATTTTTAACATTTCCATCTTTACTTTAGTATTTCCTTTATAGATATTTTTTATCATTTCCAAAATAACTTTTGTAGTTCTATATCCTTTTACTCTAATAAATTCACTTTCATAGAGTAAATAACGTAAATAATTTTTATCTCTTACATCATTATCTATATATTTATTATCATCAACTATTATAGGAACATTCTCAGCATGTGGAAAAAATCCATTTGTAGTATCTTCTATAAAATCATAACCAAGGGACATAAGATACATAAACATTATATATTTATTGATATGTTAGTTATTTGAATCAAAATCTAAAATATATTTAATATTAAAATAATTCTAGTTATCCCTAAATACTTCAATTCAAACATTAGAAAGACTAAATCAAGGGAACCTTACTCTGATACCAATTCAAAAGTCTGACACAGGATTAGTGTAATCACTAAGAGGGGGAGGGGGTGAATCAATGATATCATTTTATTTTATATTATATTTTATAATAAATAACTTTCACCTTATATTAATGATTAATCACTTTTATAGAATAAAATCATTCACACATCCATAAGAACATGGTAATTTACTAGTTTCACTACTCTATAATAGTATCTAGTACTTGGTATGGTTTGGATATAATCCAATACAATAAAATCCATTAGAAAAACATCACCTTTATGTGGATACCACAAGTAGGAAATACCATTACACTTTCATAGAAATATGATCAAAATAATAATTAAAGTTCTTCTTCTAGTACAAGAGATGTAAATATAATTTTGTAACACGTTTAGAAATCATCACCAATTGATTCATAACCTATCACATTGTTTCAACAAAATTCACTTTCATTATTCTTTAAGACCAGTTATTCACTTTCATACCCAATAGTACATGAGAAATTATTCTATGGAATTTTATAAAAAATTCATTCCCATAATTCTTTCCAATTCCTCTATATGTTTCATTTTTTAATAAATGAGGCTATCCAAATTTTATATGGTGAATTAGAACCCTAATCTATCCCTCAACATTCTTCATCTGGAAACTATCTATCTTATTATTTGGTATGATGCAGTCTATCTGATAAGATCATTCAGAATGGCCTTTCAGTATCCTATGACTAAAAACTATATATTCATTAAAAATTTAATCATCACCATAACCAAGATATTCTTTGGTTGGAAATCACAAGATTAAAACTCTTTCAATATTATGTTTTTTTAGGATGATATTGTATAATTTTTCTATTTGAAAACACTTATGAACAGTTATTTTATCCAAAATCCTTCATTAGAAGTTTATCTACAGTTTAAAAGTATAATCAGGTAGTTATATCTAGAAACCAAAACTATAGTGCTCCCCTATTTTTTTCATGTTAACAGTACACTAGTATGTTGCACTGACACCCCTTTAAATAGGTACCCTCAAAACTACAATGGATGTATCAAAAATTTAATTTACAGTTCGATTTAAATTTAAAATTCAAATCTACCACACAAATAAAAACTTCCAAAATCTTATAAAACCTTTTATACTCTTCTAAAAACATAAATGAAACATCATCACAACTCTTGTATTCAAACAACATTTCCTCAGAAAATATATTCAATAAAATTTCATAGGATTTATTTTTCCAAAACCTCTATCTAGTCAACTGATTACATTCTATTTTTTCTTGAAAGATGCATCTGTTCATGTATGTTTGGAGAACTGAGTCTAATAAAACATGTAAAGTATTATATGTTTTAGAAATTTCATTAGATATTCACCTATAAGTTTTCTACTTTAAATATATTTTGTAACAATCTATCTAGATAAAATTTTCCACAGCTTTAATATTTTTAATGTGAAATATATCCCTTAGTAGAATGAATTAAAATCAGTAAAATTGTGACTCCAAAACATTCAAAAACTCGGAATTTCTATAAAAAATTTTTCTGAATATTTTTATTACTTGAAATTTATCAAATACATTCTTCAATAACTTCCAAGATTCAAAAAATTTCTTAAACTTTTCAAAATCAAAAACATATAAACTCCACAGAATTATTAACCTTTTATATAAAAATACATATCCAACACTATTTTTAGTCCTGTGTCTAGATATTTTTCACACAAAATAAAATAGAAAAAATTTTACACCCGAAAAGGTTTCTCCCTATATTAAAAAAAATGCTTGGATCTTGATTTTATTTGAAGATTCATGATATTGAGAACATAATAGCATCAAATTGTTATCAAATATTATTATATGATCTCAATTAAAAACCCTAAGTCTGTAATTCAAATTTTTTAAATTCTTTTTTGGATCCCTTGTGTTTGAAACTATTGTATATTAGAAGATTCAACTAATCACAACTACAAAATCATCATATTTACATAGTTTAAAACTATGGAAATAAGGTCTAAAACTTTGGTCATAGCCTACGACTATAGTTCTCTAAACTGTGGCTAGAATAGTAGTTACAATAATTTATGACCTATTGTCATAGGTCATGTAGAGACCCGAAGATTGACGTACATGGAAATTACATTACTTTTGTGGAATACTTAATACATAACAAAAATAGACGCCAAAGGACTGTAATAGTTTAGTATCTTTGGAAACTCGGAATATAAACTTCTAATCATGTTGAAAGATCTTCAACATCTCCCATAACGATCTTTCCTCTTTTTGTTTCCCTTTGTCCTTTGCCTTAAGTGGTTTCTCATGTCGATCATCACTAACCCTTGGATTAGGGCATTTATTATCATAATGCCCTATTTCCTTGCACTTGAAGCATTGAAGTGTTGGTGGAGAGTTCTCTGTAGTCTTTTCTCTATTCACATCATTATCAACCTTTTTCCCATTACTTCGACAATCAACTGCTCGATGACCTTCTTTTCTACACTTAATACATTTTCTAGTACCTTTTATGCAATCTCCACAATGCTTCTTTCCAAACATTGAGAATAAAGAAACATTCATCTTCTTGTCACCATTGTTCTGAGATTTCTCCTTAAACTCCATCTTTCGTTTCTTGTAAAAACCATGAGATGGATATGTAACACCAACTTCCAAATCTACCTTGATAGCATAACGCACAATTTCTTCATAGCTACTTAAGTCTCTTATAGCCAATGCCCTTCGAAGACTTGGTTTTAATCCATTGGAGAATCGATCAACTTTACTTTCAGGTTAAATGATAAATCCAGATGCATACCTTGCAAGCCTTGTAAAATTTGCCTCGTATATACCAACAGATTAATCATCCTTTTGCTTAAGCTCAAGGAAATCCTTTTCCATATTTGTTTGAAGAATACAAGGGAAGTACAAATTGAAAAATAATTTCTTGAACTCATCCCATTCCATGGATTCAATTTATTCTTGAGGCATTGTATTCTTAATTAGAGTCCACTACTAGTCTGCTTCACCTTCTAAACGGTAAACAACCAAAATGAATTTTTCATGCTCTGAACAACAAAGTATGGAAAATATCTTTTCAATGGAACTGATCCATTGTTCAGAAACAAGAGGATCCGAAGACCAACTGAATGAAGGTGGGTGTTGCCTCATGAAGGACTCAATAGAATATTGTTCCCTTATCTGCTCATTTAGAAGTCCATAATGATTCATAGCTTGTGTAAGTATAGCAATAAGATTTTGTACTCCATCTCCCATCACATTAGGTTGTTCAGGAGGAAAATCATTGCATTGTCCATTACATTGATCAACACAGTTCCATCGGGTTCCAGCCATCGTCTAAAACCCTAAAAGAATAGCGTGAGAGACAAACATCATGCTAGAGAAAACAACATAATAAAGGTGGAGTACCTTCAATATCTAACATCTTAGGTTTAATTCTATGATCATTACAATAATTATAGGATTATAACCTATACTTATACTTAACCTTAGGGACATCCCTAGACATACCTTAGAAATATCTCTAGGGATATCACTAAAGTTTTTTCATCCTAGTTTCCAAAGGTTAACTAAACCTTTCCTCTGATACCAACTATAGAGACCCAAAGCTTGATGTACATAGACATTACATTAATTTTGCAGAATACTTAATACATAACAAAAATAGACACTGAAGGACCTTAATAGTTTTGGAATCTTTGGAAACTTGGAATATAAACTTCTAATCATGTGGATTGATCTTCAACATCTCCCATAATGATCATCCCCTTTTTATTTTCCCTACCTAAAAACTTTATTTATTTCCTAGGGAAAATAAAACATAAAATGGGTGATCTCAAATTCTCAGTAAGGGAAAACATAGAGAACATAAAACAATCCATAAACATTTGAAAGCAAAAACTTGAATAAGAAATTTAAACATCAAAATCTTGAGCAAAGACATAAATTGTGGTAGTACGTAAGGAATATATCATAATGGAACATCAACCATGATAAAATATAATGGGAATAAAACATGTAATTGTGGCAACCATTCAACACATATTATTATTTCTATAGTATCCAAGGCATTGCTGCCAAGACCATCTTAGTGGACAAAGTCCCTTTATGAATCGAGTTCACTCCTCGTTTCAGTCCTATAACACTGAACCAGATTAACTTACCATTCCAGCCATGTCTACATCATGAGATATAAATCTTTAAACAATGCATTTGAGGGAGATATAGGTCCCACCATCTCATAATTAAATCATTTTTACTTGTGCCACAAAATAAACTTAAAACATTCATCATAACCCAAAGAATAAAATGGGTTTCATAAACATCATCCCATCATCTCATAATCCATATAAAACAAATGGAAATTTCATCATAATAAAAGTGAAACCATGTAAATCATATATACATTAAACTTGAAACATAAACATATGAAATAATTTCATCTTAGATGGGAAATGATTTTGATAAAACATTTGAAATTAATTCTTGAGGAAAATAACCTTTATTCTTCAAAATAATTTTATTTTCACAAAATTCCATGCAATTTTAAAATAAAAGTACTTTGTTGAAAATAGTCATAAAATCATGTAGATTAAGCTTCATGAAAATGAGGCGTTATGAAACCGTAAAAATCCGTTCACTCCGTATAAGTTAAAAATAACATTCTACTTGTACTTTTGTCAGAAAAGTCAAAAAGTACCTCGTATGGTAAGAAAAAAAAAGATTCTTTACATACCATGTAGTAAAAGTCAAAAATGGGTAAAAAGGACATTAAAATTACAAGAATTTTTTTTTATAAAACTTGTACATGGATGATTAATATAACCCCAATAAATACTTACGTATAAGAAATCTCGGATTGAAAACAATTGAGATTACAACATTTTCCCTTAACTTAGGTCCGATATGCTTAGTACGTATCCGAAACTTCTGTGTAATGATTTAAATAATGTTGTTGACTTATTAAAGAATCATATTAATTGTTATGATATCATATATGGTTCACTTATGACTTTATATTACCCGTTCTTTTGTAAATTCAATGTTAAAGCAGCATTTTGGGTAAAATCGTTTCATTTGTCGTACGTGTTTTGACTTGTTGTTCTTGATATTATTACTTATATACTGATTTACATAATTCCATAATGTAAAACTTTATTTATATATAATATATATTCAGAATATACATATATATATGATAGATCGATAAATGGAATGAAATACACCATTCATGGAGACGGTAGGCCGTACGTACGCATGAACGCTGTTTTCATTTCCTTATTGAATTGAATGGAATTAAGTAGATGACATACATATATATATATAAATAAATCCAGTATCATTATTATTTCATATATTTCATTATTATTCATTATATATACTTTATAATCATTCATGAGTGGTTAACATGGAGAATGAATCTCATCGCATCGTGGAGACGGTAGTCCGTATGTACGCACGAGTGGTGATAGCATTCCCATGATCGTGGAATTGTATTGAAGTGTATGTATAATATTTCAGAATCAATATCAATTTACAATAATCGTATATAGTTATTTATTTACACCATTATACCCATACAAGTAAGGTGGTGGTCAAAAACAGATTACTCCACGGCGTGGAGACGATATTCCGTACGTACGCACGCGCGGTGATTTTGTTTTCCGTAGGATGGATAGAAGGTGAAATAGGGTTGTTTAATATTTATAATAACACATAATTATATGAGTGATACTGATGTTATTACTTAATAATGAAACAACTAAATAAGAAGAAGTCAAAGAAGAAATAATGTTGAAAGAATCGGTAACAGACATTACCTCTTCTTTGAAGCGCCTCTTCTTAACCTCATCTTTGGGCACTAAAGATGGTCTTTGAAGAAGACCATAACCTCTAGGATGTTTCTATGGAAGTGGAGAAGAGAAATTGGCAGGGTTTGGCCGAGCTTGAAGGCTCAAAACGGTGTGAAGGGAAGTGGGAATAGGTTCCCTTTTTATAAGGGAGGAGAGGGGCACCTTTGGAAATCTTAAAAATATTAATTTATAATAAATCTAACCCCACTTAAAAAACCTCCAAAAATGACTCGTATTCTAATATTAGATGCGATAGGGTTGTAAGCACATCAAAAAATAAAATTTAGACATGTAGGTAATTTATTTTAAACATTATCAACTTGATTTATCCTTATTTAATCTATTAAATTTTATTTGTGGTGATAAGATTATAAATTTTAAATTGTTATAAATAATTACTTATGTGCTGTGAATTATCCATAATTAGATAATTTATGACATTTTAGACTATATAAATTTCAATTTATAATTTTTAAATATTTTTGTGATTTTTAAACAATTTAATAATATGTTATTTTTATAAAATAACAGTATTTTCAATTTTGATGCTATTCATTTATTTGAATTTAAATTAAATCCAAACAGAGGATATATTCAAAATAAAATTTTTAATAGGTTCCTATCATGTCATAGGGATCTATAAAATTAGAGGAGAATATTAAATAGTTCATATAATATTTATTTTACTATTTGTAAAACCATTTATTTGATATTTCTCTTAATAAAATAATTACTACAACATTTTTGTATAATTATTAAATATACTTATTTGTTGCATAAAAATTAAAAATAAAATACTAGGATAAAGATAAATATTATATATTTCATAATAATACATTTAGTCAGATTTATCTTCTAAAACACCAAAATTTTAAAATGCTATATTTATTAAATTATGAAGGTGACAACTTTGACATCATATAAAATAATATAATATAAGTGTCAAAATCACTTTTATAAGACTCCAAATGGTCATATATTCGGTTATTGAATGATTATGGTGTATATATACACTAAAAATAAGTTTTGGTCTGGTTTTTGAGCCTTTTAATATGTATTACTATTTCAATAAAAACAATATTATTGATTTTTTACTAAATAAATAATTTATGCATCATTAATGTATAAACTAATAAGGTAATTAAATAACTCTAAAAAATTACAAATAAATTACCATGATAAATAAAAACATTTTATCTTTCAAATGAGTATTTATAACCAAATTTATATTATGTATAACCTTATATTAAAAATACTTTAATTATTAAATTTTGAGCGAGACATATATCACTTTCCTTTAAATAAAATAAACTAAATGTATTAATCACCTCCAAGTGGGTTGTAATGGATTAAATTTAGACCAAAATATGACTTAGGATGAAATATAATCATCCAATTGTATTAAGATAAGTGTTAGGGTAATTTTATAATATTATATTTACCCTTAATTACGTAATTTACCTTTAACTATGGTAAATAAAATTTACCGTAGCAACTATTCATAATGCCCAAAAATAAAAAGTAGTATTTTAATATTATTTAGACCCACTGATTCCAAATATGGAATCCATTTTTCCAAATTCAATACACAGAAGTTACAGAAATTAAATTAAAATTCATCCTGTTGTCGAAAGAAAACGGGTTTTTGTTTAAAACATTGCAAAAGATTGAATTGATTTAACCTACGAATTCAATGTAAAATCATTGCTAATGACATAAATTATATTAAATGGTAAAAATATATTATATTTTTACTTTAAAACCATTAAATATTATAATTTAACAAGATAAATTATTACAATGAAAAAAGTTTTTTTAATTAAAATATAGCGTGTTCTTACTATTCAATAAATATGAAAGTTATCAGAATTATATGAAAAATTTATCCGATGTAAAATTTTATATCCTGATTCCAAAGAACAATTTTATTTTGTATAATTGAACTTATAAACATGTCAAAAACTAGATTTAAAGTGGGTGCGCCATCAAAAGGCGGCAAAACTGCATTTATTGAAAAATTCTTACTTTACCCGAAAAATTTATTTTGTTCTCATACCATGTTCTAGAAAATATGTAAGATGAATAATAATGTTATAAAATTCAAAATTTTGTTGATACTATTCATAACGGCTAGTTCATAATAATATTATAACAATATATCGTTGTTTAGTGAAACCTGGTACTGCGTACAACACACGCTATCGAGGAAGGTCGCGATTGCATGTAATGCAAGCCATGTCAGGGTTGCGTGTTGTTCAAGACTCCTTTGTTGTTTCATAAAACAGAATCAAATCATATTTCATTTATACATTTAATATATATATATATACACTCACTATTTCATAGAATGACTACTATCAAACGAACTTGAAATTGTGTGTAACACAATCCAAGAATAGTGTTGCGTATACTACAAGCTAATACGGTGTTGCGTATAGCGCAAGATAATATTGGTGTAGCGTATAACACAAGACATCAATGAAATTAAAAAGAATAATTCTCATAAAATCTCGGGTTGTTACATTCTACCCTCCTTAAAAGGAATTTCGCCCTCGAAATTCGTCGGGGTTATAAATGGTTTACTACTTGAAAGTTTCGTTCGTAAAATCCCACATCATAAAAAGTAATACAAAAACTTCATTTTAAAAAGAGAAGTTAGAATCATAGCGGTCACCCAAAGTAACTCAGCACTGGGTTTCCACATAAGACAACATAGGTGAAAATATGGATATGGAAGAGAAATCTAACCATCACGTTCTGATGGAGAGTGGTAGAGAACATGGCTATGAAAAATCCATCAATCAAAAAGCCATAAATTTATGATGATTTAAGTTACCATCTAATTCATCAGATATGAGGACACTAGGACAACATTTTTTGTTTTCAAGATCATTCCCTTAAAGTTGAAGAATAATTAAACGAAATAATTACTTGATTTTGGTACAATCTCACTGTTATTTGTGCCTTGAACAATTTACACATCATCTCTTAAGGAAATGAAGTTGAATTTGTCTTCCATGAAGTGTTATCATATCATGCGATAGAATGATGGGTCATTCTATCTGTCTCATAAAAAAGGTTAGAAAAAGATATCAAATATACATAAGTCCATATATGGTGAGGTTAATCGTATATGATTCCAAAAATGGACTTATACTTCATCTATCATACCTCTTAATATAATAAAACTAGTTTCTAATAACCAAGGACTTTCTGTTGGCCAGTGGTAGGTGATAAAGGCCTCTCACACTTTGGTTGTGGGTTCGATTCCCATAGCCTTGTCCGATGCGACGGGTTGTTGCCCATCTTGCAGGTTGTCCCTTTTTCTAAAACTACATTATAATAACATTGCTGCAATAATATCGAAAAAAAGTTATAGCCTTAAACAATACTATCTCATGTCTGACATAACCCTTTCCAATCTTTAGACTTATCCAAAATACAGCTGTCCAATCTCATAGTATACAGAAAATGATTACTGGAAAGGTCACATAACAAGAACGTGAATAACATCATTTATCATATGATATATATTGTTGGTCACATTCCAAAAATGTGAATTACTTAATCATGTGTTCTCTTGAAATAGAAATTACCATAGAACCTTAGTGAAAACATGAATGATGTCAAAATGTGACTCTTTCCACATACCAAAATCCCAAAATTTCTATATACTCAAACCATGATATAAGTTTTTTCTTATATGAGATCATTTCATTTTCTATTTATCCCTTCATTATGTGCATATCATCTTATTTCCAAAAATATTTCAATCACTTTCCATGGTTACCGGTACCATAAAATTATTGAAAATCACAATAGATCAATACATAAATATTACAATATTCCACGATACTATATACAACATTATTTTGGAATCCCATTATATAAACACTTAATCATTCCACCACATCGTTTTCATATTCAACATCACCAGTAGTGATTGCATGTGACTTCCATTTGTCCTTTGCCTTAAGTGGTTTCTCATATCGATCATCAATAACCCTTGGATTAGGGAATTTATTTGCATAATTCCCCATTTCCTTGCACTTGAAGCATTGAAGTGTTGGTGGAGAGTTCTCTGTAGTCTTTTCTCTATTCACATCATTAGCAACCTTTTTCCCATTACATCGACAATCAACTGCTCGATTACCTTCTTTTCCATAATTAAAACATTTTCTAGTACCTTTTAGGCAATCTCCACCATGATTCTTTCCACACTTTGAGCATAAAGAAACATTCATCTTCTTTTCACCATTGTTCTGAGATTTCTCTTTGAACTCCATCTTTCGTTTCTTTTCAAAACCATGAGATGGATATGTAACACCAACTTCCAGTTCTACCTTGATAGCACAAAACACAATTTCTTCATAGCTACTGAAGTCTCTTATAGCTAATGCCCTTTGAAGACTTGGTTTTAAGCCACTGAAGAATCGATCGACTTTACTTTCAGGTTGGATGATAAATCCAGATGCATAACTTGTAAGCCTTGTAAAATTCACCTCGTATATACCAACAAATTCATCATACTTTTGATTAAGCTCAAGGAAATACTTTTCCATATTTGTTTGAATAATAAAAGGGAAGTAATTATTGAAAAATAATTTCTTGAACTCATCCCATTCCATTCATTCAATTTCATCTCATGGAATTGTATTCTTAATTAGATTCCACCACTGGTCTACTTCACCTTCTAAATGGTAAACAACCAAAATGACTTTTTCATGCTCTAAACATCGATGTATGGAAAATATCTTTTTAGTGGTACTGATCCATTGTTCAACAACAAGTGGATCATAAGACCCACTGAAAGAAGGTGGACATTGCCTCATGAAGGACTCAATAGAATATTGTTACCTTCTCTGCTCATTTGGAAGTCCAGAATGATTCTTAGTTTGTGTAATTATAGAAATAAGATTTTGTACTCCATCTCCCATCACATTTGGTTTTTCAGGAGGACAATCATTGCATTTTCCATTACATTGATCAACACAGTTCCTTCGGGTTCCAGCCATCGTTTAAAACCCAAAAAGAATAGCGTGAGAGGCAAAAATAATTCTAAGGAAAACAACATAATAAAGGGGGAGTACCTTCAATATCTAACATCCTAGGTTTAATTCTAAGATCGTTACCATAATTTTAGGATTATAACCTATTCTTATACTTAACATTAGGGACATCCCTAGACATACCTTAGAAATATCTCTAGGGATCTCACTAAAGTTTTCACATCCTAGTTTCCAAAGGTTAACTAAACCTTTCCTCTGATACCAACTGTAGAGAACTGAAGATTTATGTACAAGGAAATTACATTAATTTTGCAGAATACTTAATACATAACAAAAATAGACACCAAAGGACCGTAATAGTTTAATATCTTTGGAAACTTGGAATATAAACTTCTAATCATGTTGAAAGATCTTCAACATCTCCCATAACGATCTTACCATTTTTGTTTCCTTTCCTAAAACCTTTCTTTATTTTTGGGGGAAAATAAAACATAAAAAGGGTGTGCTAAAATGCTCAGTAAGAGAAAACATAGAGAACATAAAACAATCCATAAACATTTGACAGCAAAAACATGAACATGAAATTTAAACATCAAAATCTTGAGCAAAGACATAAATCATGGAAGTACGTAAGACATATATCATAATGGAACATCAACCATGATAAAATATAATATAAATAAAACATGTAATTGTGGAAATCATTCAGGACATGTTATGATTTCCATAGTAGCCAAGGCATTGTTTCCAAGACCGTCTTAGTGGACAAAGTCCCTTTCTGAATCGAGTTCACTCCTCGTTTCAGTCCTGTAACACTGAACCGGATTAACTTACCATTCCAGCCATGTCTATCTCATGAGATATAAATATTTACCCAATGCATTGGAGTAAGATATAGGTCCCACCAATCTCATAATGAAATCATTATTGTGCCACAAAATAAACTTAAAACATTCATCATAACCCAAAGAATAAAATGGGTTTCATAAACATCATCCCATCATATCATAATCCATATAAAACAAATGGACATTTCATCATAAGAAAAGTGAAAACATGTAAATCATAGAGACATTAAACTTGAAACATACACATATGAAATAATGTCATATTATATGGAAAATGGTTTTGATAAAACATTTGAAATGAATTCTTGAGGAAAATAACCTTTCTTCTTCAAAATCATTTTCTTTTCACAAAATTCCATGCAATTTTAAAATAAAAGTATTTTGTTGAAAATATTCATAAAATCTTGTAGAGTAAGCTTCATGAAAATGAGGCCTTATGAAACCGTAAAAATCCGTTCACGCCATATAAGTTAAAAATAACATTCTTCTCGTACTTTTGTCGGAAAAGTCAAAAAGTACCTCGTATGGTAAGCAAAAAAAAAATATTTCTTACATACCATGTAGTAAAAGTAAAAAATGGGTAAAAAATACTTTATAAATAGATGAAAATAATTTTATGAAACTTGGACGTGGATGATAAATATAACCCCAGTAAATACTTACATATAAGCAATCTTGGATAGAAAACAATTGAGATTGCAACATTATCCCTTACCTTAGGTCCGATATGCTTCGTACGTATCCTAAAATCCTGTATAATGATTTAAATAATGTCATTGAATTATTAAAGAATCATATTCATTGTTATGAGATCATATATGGTTCACTTATGACTTTATATTACCCATTCTTTTGTAAATTCCATGTTAAAGCATCATTTTGGGTAAAATCGTTTCATTTATCGTACGTGTTTCGACTTGTTGTTCTTGATATTATTAATTATATACTGATTTAAATAATTACATAATTTAAAACATGATTTATATATAATATATATTCATAATATACATATATATATAATAGATCGATAAATGGAATGAAATACACCATTCATGGAGACGGTAGGCCGTACGTACGCATGAACGCTGTTTTCGTTTCCTTATTGAATTGAATGGAATTAAGTAGATGACATACATATATATATATACATAAATCCAGTATCATTATTATGTCATATATTTCATTATTATTCATTATATATACTTTATAATCATTCATGAATGGTTAACATGGAGAATGAATCTCATCGCATCGTGGAGACGGTAGTCCGTATGTATGCACGAGTGATGATATCATTCCCATGATCGTGGAATTGTATTGAAGTGTATGTATAATATTTCAGAATCAATATCACTTTAAAATAATCATATATAGTTATTTATTTACACTGTTATACCCATCCAAGTAAGGTGGTGGTCGAAAACAAATTACACCACGCCGTGGAGACGATATTCCGTACGTAGGCATGCGCGGTGATTTTGTTTTCCGTAGGATGGATAGAAGGTGAAATAGGGTTGTTTAATATTTATAATAACACATAAGTATATTAGTGATACTGATGTTATTACTTAATAATGAAACAACTAAATAAGAAGAAGTGGAAGAATAAATAATGTTGAAAGAATCGGTAACAGACATTACCTCTTCTTTGAAGCGCCTCTTCTTAACCTCCCCTTTGGGCACTAAAAATGCTCTTTGAAGAAGACCAAAACCTCTAGGATGTTTCTACGGAAGTAGAGAAGAGAAATTGACAGGGTTTGTCCGATCTTGAAGGCTAAAAAGGGTGTGAAGAGAAGTGGGAATGGGTTCCCTTTTTATAAGGGAGGAGAGGGGCACCTTTGGAAATCTTAAAAATATTAATTTATAATAAATATAACCCCACTTAAAAAACCTCCAAAAATAACTCATATTCGAATATTATATTATATAGGGTTGTAATATCATAAACCAATAAAATTTAGAAATTTAGGGAATTTATTTTAAACATTATCAACTTGATTTATCCTTATTTAATCTATTAAATTTTATTTGTGGTAATAAGATTCTAAATTTTAAATTGTTATAAATAATTACTTATGTGCTATAAATTATCCATAATTAGGTAATTTATGACATTTTAGACTATATAAATTTCAATTTATAATTTTTAAATATTTATGTGATTTTTAAACAATTTAATAATATTTTATATTTATAAAATAACAGTTGTGTAAATTTTGACACTATTCATTTATTTGAATTTAAATTAAATCCACACAGAGGATATATTCAAACTAAAATATTTAATAGGTTCCTAACATGTCATAGTAATATATAAAATTAGTGGATCACATTAAATAGTTCATATAATATTTATTTTACTATTTGTAAAACCATTTATTTGATATTTCTCTTAATAAAATAATTACTACAACATTTTTGTATAAATATTTAATATACCTATTTGTTGCATAAAAATTAAAAATAAAATACTAGGATATAAATAAATATTATATCTTTCATAATAATACATTTAGTCGGATTTATCTTCTAAAACACCCAAATTTTAAAATGTTATATTTATTAAATTATGAAGGTGACAACTTTGACATCATATAAAATAAAATAATATAAGTATCATAATAACTTTTATAAGACTCCAAACGGTCATATATTCGGTCATTGCATGATTATGGTGTATATATACACTACTAATAATTTTTGGTCAGGTTTGTGAGCCCTTTAATATGTATTACTATTTCAATAAAAACAATATTATTGATTTTTTACTAAATAAATAATTTCTGCATCATTAATGTATAAACTAATAAGGTAATTAAATAACTCTTAAAAATTACAAATAAATTACCATGATAAATAAAAACATTTTATATTTCAAATTAGTATTTATAACGGAATTTATATTCAGTATAACCTTATATTAAAAATACTTTAATTATTAAAGTTTGAGCGAGACATATTTCACTTTCCTTTAGATAAAATAAACTAAAGGTCTTAATCACCTCCAAGTGAGTTCTAATGGATTACATTTAGACCAAAATATGACTTATGATGAAATATAATCATCTAATTATACTAAGATAAGTGTTAGGGTAATTTTATAATATTATATTTACCCTTAATTACCCGATTTACATTTTACTATGATAAATAAAATTTACCGTAGTTACTATTCATAATGCCCAAAAATAAAAAGTAGTCTATTAATATGATTTGTACCCACTGATTCCAAATATGGAATCCATTTTTCCAAATTCAATACACAGAATTTTCATAAATTAAATTAAAATTCATCCCGTTGTCGAAGGAAAACAAGTTTTTGATTAAAACATTGCAAAAGATTGAATTGATTTAACCTATGAATTCAATGTAAAATCAATGATAATGACATAAATTATATTAAATGGTAAAAATATATTATATTTGTACTTTAAACCCATTCAATATTATAGTTTAACCACATAAAATATTATGATGGAAAAAGTTGTTTTTAATTAAAATATAGCGCTTTCTTACTATTCATTAAAATATGAAAGTTATCAGAATTATATGAAAAATTCATCCAAGGTAAAATTTTATATCCTGATTCCAAAGAATAATTTTATTTTGTATAATTTAACTTATAAACATGTCAAAAAATAGATTTAATGTGGGTGCTCCATCAAAAGGCGGCAAAATTGCATTTTTTGAAAAATACTTATTTTACCCAAAAAAATTATTTTGTTGTCATAACATGTTCTATAAAATATGTAAGATGAATAATAACGTTATAAAATTAAAAATTTAGTTTATACTATTCATAACGGCTAGTTCATAATAATATTATAACAATATATCATTGTTCAGTGAAACCTGGTACTGCGTACAACACACGCTATCGAGTAAGGTCGCAATTGCATGTAATGCAAGCCAAGTAAGGGTTGCGTGTTGTGAAAGACTCCTTCATTGTTTCGTAAAACAGAATCCAATCATATTTCATTTATACATTTAATATATATATATATATATATATATATATATACGATCAATGTGGCGTAGAATGACTACTATCAAACGAACATGAAATTGTGTGTAACACAATCCAAGAATAGTGTTGCGTATACTGCAAGATAATATGGTGTTGCGTATAGCACAAGATAATATTGGTGTAGCATACAACACAAGACATCAATGAAATTAAAAAGAATAATTCTCATAAAATATTGGGTTGTTACATTCTACCCCTCTTAAAATGAATTTCGCCCTCGAAATTCGTCGAGGTTATAAATGGTTTACTACTTGAAAGTTTCGTTCATAGAATCCCACATCGTAAAAAGGAATACTAAAACTTCATTTTAAAAAGAGAAGTTAGAATCATAATGGTTACCCAAAGTAACTCAGCGTTGGGTTTCCACATAGGAAAACATAGGTGAAAATATGGATAGGGAAGAGAAATCTAACCATCAAGTTCTGATGGAGATTGGTAGAGAACATGGCTATGAAAAATCCATCAATCACAAAGCCATAAATTTGTGATGATTTAAGGTACCATATAATTCATTGGATATGAGGACACTAGGACAACATTTTTGGTTTTCAAGATCATTCCCTTAAAGTTGAATAATAATTAAACGAAATACTTACTTGATTTTGGTACAATATCACTGTTGTTTGTGCCTTGAACAATTTCAACATCATCTCTTAAGGAAATGAAGTTAAATTTGTCTTCCGTTAAGGTTTAGCATATCATGCGATAGAATGATGGTTCATTCCATCTGTCTCAAACAAAAGGTTAGCAAAAGTTATCAAATAAACATAAGTCCATATATGGTGAGGTTAATCCTATATGATTCAAAAAATGGATTTATACTTCATCTATCATACCACTTAATATAATAAAACTATTTTCTAATAACCAGGGACTTTCTGTTGGCCAGTGGTAGGTGATAAAGGCCTGTCACACTTTGTTTGTGAGTTTGATTCCCACAACCTTGTCCGATGTGATGGGTTGTCGCCCGTCTTGCAGGTTGCCCCTTTTTCTAAAACTAAATTATAATAAAATTCCTGCAATAATATCGAAAAAAAGGTCTAGCCTTAAACAATACTATCTGATGTCTGACATAACCCTTTCCAATCTTTAGACTTATCCAAAATACATCTGTCCAATCTCATAGTATACAGAAAATGATTACTGGAAAGGTCACATAACAAGAACGTGAATAACATCATTTATCATACGATATATATTGTTGGTCACATTCCAAACATGTGAATTACTTAATCATGTGTTCTCTTGAAATAGAAATTACCATATAACCTTAGTGAAAACATGAATGCTGTCAAAAGGTAACTCTTTCCACATACCAAAATTCCAAAATTTCTATATACTCAAACCATGATATAACTTTTTCCTTATATGAGATCATTTCATTTTCTATTTATCCCTTCATTATGTGCACATCATCTTCTTTCAAAAAATATTTCAATCACTTTCCATGGTTACCGGTACCATAAAATTATTGAAAATCACAATAGACCAATACATAAATATTCCAATATTCCACGATACTATATACAAAATTATTTTGGAATCCCATTACATAAACACTTAATCATTCCCCCACATCGTTGTCATATTCAACATAACCAGTAGTGATTGCATGTGATTTCCCTTTGTCCTTTACCTTAAGTGGTTGCTCATGTCAATCATCACTAACCCTTGGATTATGACATTTATTAGCATAATGCCCCATTTCCATGCACTTGAAGCATTGAAGTGTTGGTGGAGAGTTCTCTGTAGTCTTTTCTCAATTCACATCATTAGCAACCTTTTTCCCATTATTTCGACAATAAAATGATCGATGACCTTGTTTTACACACTTAAAACATTTTCTAGTACCTTTTAGGCAATCTACACCATGCTTCTTTCCACACTTTGAGCATAAAGAAACATTTATCTTCTTTTCACCACTGTTCTGATATTTCTCCTTGAACTCCATCTTTCGTTTCTTGTCAAAACCATGAGATAGATATGTAACACCAACTTCCAGATCTTCCTTGATGGAACAACACAAAATTTCTTCATAGCTAATGAAGTCTCTTATAGCTAATTCCCTTCAAAGACTTGGTTTTATGCCACTGAAGAATCGATCAACTTTACTATCAGGTTGGATGATAAATCCAGATGCATACCTTTCAAGCCTTGTAAAATTCACCTCGTATATACCAACAGATTCATCATCCTTTTTCTTAAGCTCAAGGAAATCCTTTTCCATCTTTGTTCGAAGAATACGAGGGAAGTACTTATTTAAAAATAAGTTCTTAAAATCATCCCATTCCATGGATTCAATTTCATCTCAGGGCATTGTATTCTTAATTAGAGTCCACCACTGGTCTGCTTCACCTTCTAAACGGTAAACAACCAAAATGACTTTTTCATGCTCTGAACAGTGAAGTATGGAAAATATCTTTTCAATGGTACTAATCCATTGTTCAGAAACAAGTGGATCAGAAGACCCATTAAAAGAAGGTGGATATTGCCTCATGAAGGACTCAATAGAATATTGTTCCCTTCTCTGCTCATTTGGAAGTCCAGAATTATTCATAGCCTGTGTAAGTATAGCAATAAGATTTTGTACTCTATCTCCCATCACATTTGGTTGTTCAGGAGGACAATCATTGCATTGTTCATTACATTGATCAACACAGTTCCCTCAGGCTCCATCCATCATCTAAAACCCAAAATGAATAGCGTGAGAGGAAAAAATAATTCTAGGGAAAACAACATAATAAAGGGGAGTACCTTCAATATCTAACATCTTAGGTTTAATTCTAAGATCATTACCATAATAATAGGATTATAACCTATACTTATACTTAACCTTAGGGACATCCCTAGACATACCTTAGAAATATCTCTAGGGATCTCACTAAAGTTTTTGCATCCTAGTTTCTAAAGGTTAACTAAACCTTTCCTCTGATACCAACTGTAGAGACCCGAAGCTTGACGTACATGTACATTACATTAATTTTTCGGAATACTTAATAAATAAAAAAAATAGACACCAAAGTACCGTAATAGTTTAGTATCTTTGGAAACTTGGAATATAAACTTCCAATCATATTGAAAGATCTTCAACATCTCCCATAATGATCTTACCCTTTTTGTTTCTTTACCTAAAACCTTTCTTTATTTCTTGGGGAAAATAAAACATAAAAAGGGTGAGCTCAAATGCTCAGTAAGGTCAAACATAGAGAATATAAAACAATCCATAAACATTTGAAAGAAAAAACTTGAACATGAAATTTAAACATCAAAATCTTGAGCAAAGACATAAATCGTGGAAGTACGTAAGGCATATATCATAATGGAACATCAACCATGATAAAATATAATGGGAATAAAACATGTAATTATGGAAACCATTTAGTACATGTTATGATTTCCATAGTAGCCAAGGCATTGCTGCCAAGACCATATTAGTGGACAAAGTCCCTTTCTGAATGGAGTTCACTCCTCGTTTCAGTCCTGTAACACTGAACCAGATTAACTTACCATTCCAGCCATGTCTATCTCATGAGATATAAATATTTACCCAATTAATTGGAGGGATATATATGTCCCAACCATCCCATAATGAAATCATTCTTACTTATGCCACAAAATAAACTTAAAACATTCATCATAACCCATAGAATAAAATGGGTTTTATAAACATCATCCCATCATCTCATAATCCATGTTAAACAAATGGAAATTTCATTATAAGAAAAGCGAAACCATGTAAATCAAAGATACATTAAACTTGGAACATACACATATGGAATACTGTCATCTTAGATGGAAAATGGTTTTGATAATACATTTGAAATGAATTCTTGAGGAAAATAACCTTTCTTCTTCAAAATCATTTTCTTTTCAAAAAATTCCATGCACTTTTAATATAAAAGTATTTTGTTGAAAATAGTCATAAAATCTTGTAGAGTAAGCTTCATGAAAATGAGGCGCTATGAAACCGTAAAAATCTGTTCACGTCGTATAAGTTAAAAATAACATTTTTCTCGTACTTTTGTCAGAAAAGTCAAAAAGTACCTCGTATGGTAAGAAAAAAAAAGATTTCTTACATACCATGTAGTAAAAGTAAAAAATGGGTAAAAAGGACTTTAAAAATACATGAAAACAATTTTATAAAACTTGGACATGGATGATAAATATAACCCCAGTAAATACTTACGTATAAGCAATCTCGGATAGAAAACAATTGAGATTGCAACATTATCCCTTACCTTAGGTCCAATATTCATCATACGTATCCAAAACTCCTGTATAATGATTTAAATAATGTCATTGAATTATTATAGAATCATATTAATTGTTATTATATCATATATGGATCACTTATGACTTTATATTACCCGTTCTTCTGTAAATTCCATGTTAAAGCAGCATTTTGGGTAAAATCATTTCATTTATCGTACGTGTTTCGAATTATCGTTCTTGATATTATTACTTATATACTAATTTACATAATTTTAGAATGTAAAACATGATTTACATATAATATATATTTATCATATCCATATATATATAATAGATCGATAAATGGAATGAAATACACCGTTCATGGAGACGGTAGGTCGTACGTACGCGTGAACGCTGTTTTCGTTTCCTTATTGAATTGAATGGATTTAGGTAGATGACACACATATATATATATACATAAATCCAGTATCATTATTATGTCATATATTTTATTATTATTCATTATATATACTTTATAATCATTCATGAATGGTTAACATAGAGAATGAATCTCATCACATCGTGGAGATGGTAGTCCGTACGTACGCACGAGCGATGATATCATTCTCATGATCGTGGAATTGTATTGAAGTGAATGTATAATATTTTAGAATCAATATAACTTTAAAATAATCATATATAGTAATTTCTTTACACCATTATACCCATGCAAGTAAGGTGGTGGTCGAAAACAGATTACACCACGGCGTGGAGACAGTATTCCGTACGTACGCATGCGCGGTGATTTTGTTTTCCGTAGGATGGATAGAAGGTAAAATAGGGTTGTTTCATATTTATAATAAAATATCAGTATATTAGTGATATTGATGTTATTAATTCATAATTAAACAACTAAATAATAATAAGTAGAAGAAGAAATAAAGTTGAATGAATCGTTAACGGACATTACCTCTTCTTTGAAGCGCCTCTTCTTAACCTCCTATTTGGGCACTAAAGATGGTCTTTGAAGAATACTGGAACCTCTATGATGTTTCTAGGGAAGTGGAGAAGAGAAATTTTCAGGGTTTGGCCGATCTTGAAGGCTCAAAAGGGTGTGAAGAGAAGTGGGAAGGGGTTCCCTTTTTATAAGGGAGGAGAGGGGCACCTTTGAAAATCTTAAACATATTAATTTATAATAAATCTAACCCCAATTACAAAACTTCAAAAAATGACTCATATTCGAATATTAGGTTATATAGGGTTGTAATATCATCAACCAATAAAATTTAGACATGTAAGGAATTAATTTTAAACATTATCAACTTGATTTATCCTTATTTAATCTATTAAATTTTATTTGTGGTAATAAGATTCTAAATTTTAAATTGTTATAAATAATTACTTATGTGATTTTAATTATCCATAATTAGATAATTTATGAAATTTCAGACTATATAAATTTCAATTTATAATTTTTAAATATTTTTGTGATTTTTAAACAATTTAATAATATGTTATTTTTATAAAATAACAATAGTGTCAATTTTGACACTATTCATTTATTTGAATTTAAATTAAATCCACACAGAGGATATATTCAAAATAAAACATTTAATAGGTTCATAACATGTCATAGTAATCTAGAAAATTAGTGGATCACATTAAATAGTTCATATATTATTTATTTTACTATTTGTAAAACCATTTATTTGATATTTCTCTTAATAAAATAATTACTATAACATTTTTGTATAATTATTAAATATACTAATTTTGTTCCATAAATATTAAAACTAAAATACTAGGATGAAGATAAATATTATAACTTTCATAAGAATACATTTAGTCGGATTTATCTTCTAAAAGACCCAAATTTTAAAATGTTATATTTATTAAATTATGAAGGTGAAAACTTTGACATCATATAAAATAAAATAATATAAGTGTCATAATCACCTTTATAAGACTCGAAACGGTCATATATTTGGTCATTGAATGATTATGGTGTATATATACACTACTAATAAGTTTTAGTCAGGTTTGTGAGTCCATTAATATGTATTACTATTTCAATAAAAACAATATTATTGATTTTTTACTAAATAAATAATTTCTGCATCATTAATGTATAAACTAATAAGGTAATTAAATAACTCTTAAAAATTACAAATAAATTACCATGATAAATAAAATCATTTTAGATTTCAAATGATTATTTATAACGGAATTTATATTCAGTATAACCTTATATTAAAAATACTTTAATTATTAAAGTTTGAGCGAGACATATTTCACTTTCCTTTAGATAAAATAAACTAAAGGTCTTAATCACCTCCAAGTGGGTTCTAATGGATTAAATTTAGACCAAAATATGACATAGGACGAAATATAATCATCCAATTGTATTAAGATAAGTGTTAGGGTAATTTTATAATATTATATTTACCCTTAATTACCCGATTTACCTTTTACTATGGTAAATAAAATTTACCATAGTTACTATTCATAATGCCCAAAAATAAAAAGTAGTCTATTAATATGATTTGAACCCACTGATTCCAAATATGGAATCCATTTTTCCAAATTCAGTACACAGAAGTTGCAGAAATTAAATTAAAATTCATCCCTTTGTCGAAAGAAAACGAGTTTTTGTTTAAAACATTGCAAAATATTGAATTGATTTAGCCTACAAATTCAATGTAAAATAAATGATAATGACATAAATTATATTAAATGGTAAAAATATATTATATTTTTAATTTAAAACCATTCAATATTATAATTTAACCACATAAATTATTACGATGAAAAAAGTTGTTTTTAATTAATATATAGCGTGTTCTTACTATTCATTAAAATATGAAAGTTTTCAGAATTATATGAAAAATTTATCCAAGTTAAAATTTTATATCCTGATTCCAAAGAATAATTTTATTTTGTATAATTGAACTTATAAACATGTCAAAAGCTAGATTTAAATTGGGTACTCCATCAAAAGGCGACAAAACTACATTTTTTGAAAAATACTTATTTTACCTGAAAAATTTATTTTGTTATCATTCCATGTTCTAGAAAATATGTAAGATGAATAATAATGTTATAAAATTTAAAATTTATTTGATACTATTCATAACGGCTAGTTCATAATAATATTATAACAATATATCATTGTTTAGTAAAACCTTGTACTGCATACAACACACACTATCGAGGAAGGCCACGGTTGCGTGTAATGTAAGCCAAGTCAGGGTTGCGTGTTGTGCAAGACTCCTTCATTGTTTTGTATAACATAATCCAATCATATTTAATTTATACATTTAATATATATATATATATACACTCACTGTTGTGTAGAATGACTACTATCAAATGAACTTGAAATTGTGTGTAACACAGTCCAAGAATAGTGTTGCGTATACTGCAAGCTAATACGGTGTTGCGTATAGCGTAAGATAATCTTGGTGTAGTGTACAACACAAGACATCAATGAAATTAAAAAGAATAATTCTCATAAAATCTTTGGTTTTTATAGTTCAAACCATGGAAATAGGTGGATATGGACAAAATTTTAAACCATTACCTTTAGTGGCTATTACCATTAGTTAAAATTATGTAAATAACCTTAAATTAAATAAATGCTTCTGGTGAGGTTTGATTCTATGGCCTCTTCTATATTATTCCCATAACATTACCACTACGCTGATTACTAATATATGTATATATATATATACATATATACATATAAATAATTATATATAATTAAAATTAATAATCATTTAAAAAAACCTACTGCCATGGTTTTAACTATGGCCATAACTGCCTATTGACATGGATTAATCCATGAAAATAACTTCATATGGCCATGATTTAAACTATGGAAATAGGTTTATATATCCACTGTTTATACTCTGTAAATAGGCGGATATTTTCACAATTTAAATCTTGTAAATATGTGGCTATGAACATGGTATACTCCTTGGAAATAGGTTTATATGGCCACAATTTACTAAACCATGGAAGTAGCCCTTTCCTACCAATTACCTGTGTTTTTTTGGGTTTATTGTGAAAAATATATCCATGGTTTCAGATAACCATTTATATATGTTTGCCTATGTTGGTAGTTTTAATAAACTTTGTCTCTAGGATGTATATAGACACAGTTTTCCAAACTGTGGAAATAGAAAGTGTGTTTGTAGCATAATATTCCAATTGTTTAGGTTTAATAAATAAAAATATCATGAGTTTTTTTGTGATGTTAAGAACATTAATATCTGCAATCATTACCAAAATTATAGATGAAATCTATTTTCAATTTTCTATGTTAGGTACTATGTCAAAGTCTATACGAAAATCCCTATCCTAAGAAGACAAGTTTAAAAAAAGCACACTTTGAAAATAGAGAATCATAATAGAAAAATTCAATCGACATTCGTTTCTAAGGAAAATTAATTATAATCATATTTATCCAAAATACTTTATCTAATCACCAAGATTTACAATGTAAGGTGATTTTTTTGTAAATACAACAAAATCCAAAACCATTATAAAACATCAAACATCTAGAATATGAAAACACACTTCAACCAACTTTACCCCAACAATAGTGTATGGTAATTGGGGTAGGAATTTGAGCCTAGGTTAGATGGGAAGTGAATAATGAGAGCATGAGTAAGGTTATTTGATCAGGTTTTATGCTACTACAAAAATATTAGGTTTGGATGAAATTGAGTCGTATTGTCAGTAGGAACTTGTGAGCGGGTTCTTGGAGGAACACTTTACCTTGTCAATAAGAGAGTGAGGATTGAAATAGTTTTTGGAAAGAACCCCAATATATGAGGGAAGTTGTGAATTAGTTATGCATAGTGACCATTTTATTGTGTATAGGTGAATATATGTGCATGGATTGAGGAATAGTGGGTTTAGTGATACTTTTTTGGGCATGGAGACCCAGGGTTCGGATCCTTGATAGGGCTTGATGAGATGGGTGAGCATTTATCACGAAATGTAGACCATGTACAATGATGTTGAAGATTTTTGTGGTAATAATTGAAGGAGAAGTGTAAGGGAAGTCATATGGTAAGGTGTGACACCATGTATATTGGAGGAATCGATCCTCATTGTGAGTGGGTTTCTAGATGATGATGATACCCTTCCTACTGAGTCAGGAAAGGGAATCTCTTTGTGTTTCATGATGAAGCTTGGGTATGAGTGGGGTGAACACATATTGTCATTATGTGAAGTAATAGATGGAGCATGGGATGTTGAGATCAACATTTTTGTACAATGAGTGATGATGATAACAATACTCTTATGGTGGGGAAAATCATATCAGTTATGGGGGAATGAATCTCAAGTCAAAAACATCATTAATGTAGTGTGACCGGTCAGGGGATGGTCAAGGTGACACTAGGATTCCTGTGAGTTGGAAGATCTAGCATTATATAGTTCCTTGATGAATACCTAATTTGGGGATTAGATAATGTGTTTTTTAGAGTCAATTCATTTTCTTCATGCTTGAGATAGAGTTAGTGTGATATTGGTGAAATTCAGATTGGAGGGGAATTGGTTCTATGGGGAGAGTGTGGGGGCTAGAGTAGTTTGGTTAGTGATCCCACCATGTAATTACACGAAGAGTGGGGTCAAAATTTTAATGTGTGTGTTTAGATAGTCTCATGTAGCCTTAGAGTGCTAATTAATCATGATAGGGCTATGAAGAGATGTGTTGGTGGGTGTGGATGATCTTTTTCTGGTAAAATTAGTAAGAGGAGGTCTGAATAATGTTTCTACCATGTATTTGGGTTCAGTGTGGTAGATACCTTGTAAATATACCACTAAGAATGTGATTTCAATTTGTTATTCCTATGGTGGGTAGAACCATGTATTAGAATAATATATTGTTAATAGAGTCTTATGGGGGAGATAAATATAATACTCAAGATAAAATGGTTACTGATGCTTTGGTGTCTTAAGAGATATGGATGTAGTTAGATTCATCTCAATATTGTTATTAGTGGCAAGCGGTGACTGAGTATCTAATGAATAGAGGCCTCTTATATTTGGTGTTATAAAACATAAGCTCATTTGATATGTAGAGATGGAATTTTTTGAGTCCTTAGTGAATTTATAACCATGTTTAGTCTGGTTTGATGGTTGGATAACCCATGTAGCTTCTCAAGGATGGGAAGTGTTACTGTTGGGTGTTTGTAATGACCCATGTCATCATATGTTAGTAATATTTATAGGAATTTTTATTTTTTTAGTATAGATCTAGGTTTTATTCATTAATTGGGTTTTAGATCACTAATTCGAGCATTGTATCATATCAGAGAGATATTTTTGGATGTGAAATGAGGTTTGGTTGGTGGTTTGAGTGCTTTGGTGAGAGGTGAAGAAAGGTCTGGATGGCCCTATAATTATAATCTAAACTATAAGTAGGAATCATAGTTAAATTAAGGGCATTTAATAATGGGTTACCATGGTTGAGGAGGATATGATATAATTGGATAAGCAACACCATAATGTTGTTTTTGGAAGGACCGTTCCATAACCCCAAATATATGACGTGGTGAGTTATTAAGATGTAGAGGGGTCAGGATTCCACATGTGTGTAAAGACTCAAAAATTTCAAGGAAATTTTTTTCTTAATTTTCTTTGGAATTTTACGAGTCTGCGGTTTCTGACGGAACCTGATTCCGAGGCCCGATGTGCCCGGAATCAATTTCCGAAGTTTAGCTCGGGTACGTTCAGTGAATGAACGAGCGGGTTTTTCTAACTTTTGAGAGGGTGATCGGAATTGAAATTTGAGGGCACTGATTAACTCGCAACGCCGATAATTTCTTAATAAGACCCTTTCCGGAGTTGCATTTTCCCGGGTGTGGTTATTAAAATAATGGGTTAAGTAATGAATAAAAAAATAAAATTTGTGCAACCAATTTTCTTTTTATATCTTTGTGGTTTAACTTCCATGTGAGGGAGTTGGGGTGGGACCCACTAAAATCCCAACTCTCGGTAGGATATTAGTGAGGTGGGGCCCACACGAGTCCCCACCTATTCAAATTCTCTAACCCTCCAAACCCCCCATTAATTTTGTAACACACCCGCACCCCCCTTAAATGAAAAGTCAACTCATTAATTATTTAACTTATTCAATGTAATTAATGAGGGAATTCATTTTGAATTTCAAAAGGTTTGGCATGAGAAATAAAATAAGGCAAAGCCTTATTTTATTAGGTTGTTTCGTTGTGAGAGAAGCTTTGAGAGAGGTTTTTCTCTAAGTCTTGAAGAACGTTCTTCCTCCTTGAAGAACGCGAAGAACGCACCGTCGCCGATGAAGAACGCCGACCTCCGACGAAGGACGACGAAGAACGCTGAATCCTCAGAGATCGACGATGTGACGTCGTGTACCGCGACGCCGATGGTTCTCTTCTCCGAGACGCCGACGACACTTACAGAACCTTGTCCCGCAACGCCGTCTCCCGTGACTATTATTTTCCACGACGAACCTTAGTTCGACAACACCTTGAGGTAGGGGTTATTTGATTTTGCCCGTGGTTTTTCCTTTGCCGTTCATCGTCTTCTCATTGGGACACCTGTTATCATAATAACAGGAGGAGGTCGGACCGCACGAACATGGTCGACCCTCCTCCCCCTTTGTTGGTTGTACTTGTTGCGGCACGAGCAAAGGCGGTGTGGTGCAATTGTACCGCGCGGAAACGATGAAGAACGGGCGAAGAAGCGCGGCGCCGTTGCGGCGTTTCGAAGGCTCTATAGTTTGATTAATTGACGGCGGATCTACGGAATTGACAGAATGGGACGCAAAGGCGGTTTGATGATTCCACAGTTAAGTGCGAGACCCAAGGCGAACGCCGGCGCAGACAGAATCGAAGACGGACCACCAGAGCAAATCCGGTGGCCCGCGGAATTCACTGGCGACCGGCACCGGCCGGCATCCCGGAGGCGGCAGGTTCCCGGTCCCATGGCCGCGCGGGACCGAGGAGGGGACGTGGCGTTGGGCCACGTCCGCTGGCAAAGAACGACCCCCATGTGGGGGCCGCGACGACAATCAAGGGGGCAGCCACCCCCTTTGCGCGGCCGCTCGGCCAGCGTCGAGCCGCCCCGGGCCAGACCGGCCGCACCGGTCTGGGCCGCGCCGGTGGGTCCAGGTCGCGCCCTAATGGGCCGAACCCAGACCCGGTTCGGGCCGACCCAGGGGGGGTTGGGCTGGGTCGGACCGGGCACATACCCCCATTTTCAGACCACTTCTGATATTTTGTCCATATCTTGGGCTAAGGACCTCCAATCGGCGCACCATAAGTTGCGTGGTGATCCTTGGATTGAGACAGTTGTTTCGGTATATTACACTCAAGGTTTCAGAGAACTTTGAGTATGGCCGGGTTGGTTCGGATACGAAACCAATCGTGCCCTCGGAGCGGAAACACTTATATCTTGAGCTCCGAACGTCAGATTGATGTGCTGTAGACTTTGTTGGATTCCTCTTGATGAGAAGGAACTTTTGGCATACTTTTCTTGAGTTTTGGATGTAGATGGATAGTGACCGGGTTGGATTGAACCCGAAATCCAACCGGGCCCCTAGAACGGAAAAGATGATAACTTTCAGACCGGACGTCCGTTTGACGAATCGTCAGCGGCGTTGGTGATAACGTTGAGAAACGGTCGCTATGAGTATACCCTATGAGAGTTTGGGGAACAATTGAGATGTGGTTGGGTTGGTTCTTACCCGAAACCAACCGGGCGCCTGGGACGAAAATGCTAATAACTCACAGACCGGGCGTCCAATTGACGCGCCGTCTATTGCGTTGAGACCCCTATGACGAGGTGGTACTTTGAGATACTTCTTCATGGGTATTTTTGATACTTGGAGTATCGACCTGTAGCTCGTGGAGCGGACCCTCCCGGAGACGAGCGTATGGAGTACGAAGACCGTATAGCTGGCTGAGACCTGACGACTGCTTGACCAACTCGACTTGGAGTGAGTCGACTAGCCCAGTGGACCGAGAAATACTATGTTTGGGTGAAGACCCATGGTGGATGGAGCACTACTTTGTTTGGGTGCAGACCCGCGGTACTCAACAGAAGGAGTACCTCTACAGGCTATTAGGGGTGGGGGCACTACTGTGTTTGGGTGGCAGACGCCGGCGGGAATCACTACTGTGTTTGGGTGGCTGACCCTTGATAATTGACAGGAGGAGTACCTCAGTAGTCTTAGGTTAGTGAGCAGTACATCAGAGTCGTGACAGGATCTCTGTACTCGTCAGAGACGAGGCTCTTCAGCAGTTACAGTTTTGATAATGAAAATCCTGGTTTGAGCTAAGTCTATGACCTTTGTGTTTACCTCATGATTGAGATGGGTAACTTGATAACTTAGGTATATGTATGGGCATATACCTAGGTAGTGGTTATCCATTGATTTCATAACCTTTTTGTTTCCTCATGTTTGAGATGGGTTACTTGATAACTTAGGTATATGTATGGGCATATACCTAAGTAGAGGTTATCTGTTGAGATCTTTCTTTGTGGTTATCCTTGTTGGATTTACTGAGACCTTGAGGGTATCAGGGTCCCTACTGAGTATCATTATACTCACCCCTACATGGGCTATGCCCACACCTTGTTGTGTTGGTTGCAGACGACGGGCAGCGCTGAAAGAGGCCGAGTATTCGAGGACTGGACGGTACCCGGAGGTGGACCTCATGACGAGTCAGTATCCGGAGGTGGACTTCACGATGAGACGACACTCGGAGGAGGTCGATGGGAGAGAGCGTTGTGGAGGCTATCTATACCTACCCTTCCGGTAGGATCCGTGGTGGACGATCCAGGAGCTACGCTATCTGTACCTAACCTTCAGGTAGGATCCGTGGGGGACGATCCAGGAGCTGTGCTATCTGTACCTACCCTTCAGGTAGGATCGGTGGCGAACGATCCAGGAGCTGCGCTATCTGTACCTACCCCTCATTTAGGATCTGAGGTGGAAGACCTAGGAGTTGCTACTTTTTATTCCAGCTGTTTTTCTTTTCTGTTGTACTTTCGTTCAGTTGTAGCTATGTTTTCAGTTGGGTTTGTATTCTAGCCCACTTACTTTTCAGCACTTTCTTTTGTACTTAGTGTATTAATTCCGCTTGTACTCTGTGGTGTTTTCTTTACTTTTATAAAGGCAATTCCTTCCCAATTATCGGGATTTTATGCCTTTGGTGAAAGTCGCCAGCCCCTGGCCTATGGAAGGCGAGCTTGGGGTAGTCACGACACGGGCCCCGAGGACGAGTCGTGACAAATTGGTATTAGAGGAGTCGGTTCTACCACAGAACTTATAGCTCTGATATTTTCTTTCTGTGAAGAAATAGTGTTAAGGGTACAGAGTGTGGTCTTTAGTTCAGGGAGTCCAGTGTTGGTGCGGGTGGCCGAAGTATCCATACACTAGGACCCTGACTTCTGATTTCCGACTGAGTACACGAAAACATTAATTACGTGTATGTTTTCAAAGTTTTTCCATTAAAATAGATCAAACCAGGTCAGCTCACCAGGTATAAATCGTTGACTGTGTCACGTCTGTTTCTTTCAGGATGCCTTATCACGGACGACCAGCTAGAGCTCTGAGATATGTACGTACTGATAGCCTGCCGAGCGATGAGGCTTCGGTACATGGCCCTTTTGCAGTTGAGGCACCAGCGGAGGCACCTGCAGTACTACCATATGTTGGGCCACCGATGCCACCAACCCTAGCAGTAGGCGATGCACGCCGTTTGAGCGCGCTGCACGTGTTCCAGTGCTAGAGGCCACCTAGGTTCTGGGGAGAGACGGAACCGCAGGCGGCTGAGGATTGGCTGGATGTTATGGTGAGAGTCTTCAGGCTAGTGGGGATGCCAGTAGACTTCATGGTGATCTTTGCTGCTAGCCTCCTTCAGGAAGCAACTGAGAGATGGTGGAGCCACTTGTTCTAGTTTTGCGACGGGATGACCTTCACATGGGGAGACTTTGAGACCTTCTTCAGGGTGGAGTTTATACCAGTGCCTCTACACCCCGAGCGTGTTCAGGAGCTGCTGCCTTTGCCGCATGATTTTACATCAATAGCCGAGTCATCTGTAGGCAGTAGACAGATGATGCAGAGGTCTAGGAGGACCAGACCTACAGGTGGTCGACCGCATGACTCAGGATCGGTGGTGCGGGGAACCCGGGGTGGGGTCAGAGCCAGGCATGCTAGAAACAGATAGTGTTACTCCTACGGAAGGAAGGGTCACATGGCACGTGAATCTCCGACTCCCCGTACAGTTGTTCTGCAGGCATTGGAGGAGCCACTGAGATAGAAGCAGTGGCGGGTACTTGAGCAATAGCCGAGCAGTGGATAAGGCAGTAGAGCTCCGGAAGCAGGTGGACAGGATAAGAACTAGTGGATACCTTTTTATTCTTGGTACTTCTAGTTCCATGTTGTTGTTGTTGTTTTTGTGTCTTTGTACTACGAGATGCTATAATAAAAGACACTTATCTTCGTGATGTTTTCTTTCCTGTCCTTTTGTTTGGTTGATACTGAGAGGTCCCGGTTAAAACTGTTGACATGACCCTCACTTTCGAGATTTCTATTGGAGGATACCCAGTGACCTCACACTGATGCTGATGTGTGAATCGACCCTTGGAGGCGAGAGTGACAGTTGGATTTCTTGGTAGTAACGTCGAGGCCTTACAACGTCATCCATGGAATGAATGCATCATTCATGTGAGGATTGACTATATTAGGCAATGGGCGTGGTTCATCCAGGGGATGAGACCAAGTTTGTATTTTCGGCAAAGGAGAAATCTTAGTAGCTCTT
The DNA here is from genome assembly GCA_963277665.1 of Viscum album. Lineage (NCBI taxonomy): Eukaryota > Viridiplantae > Streptophyta > Magnoliopsida > Santalales > Viscaceae > Viscum > Viscum album. The sequence goes on along the minus strand of OY728134.1, from coordinate 815,130,788 downwards.
ACAGATCGTAGGCAAAGAAGGTGTAGATCATCCAGGAGCAGATGAAGACTGCACAGTGCAGTAGAAATGGGAAACTGGTGCCAGTCTCAGAGACTTGGGCGTGAAAATGTTTCAAAAAGAAGAAATGTTAAGGATAGGTAAATCTGTAGAGTAGTAGACATAGAGGCAGAACTAGGAGAGCAGCATGAAGTGGTGTACATTTTAACATGCTACAACCACCCACCTTAGTTGTCCCTGCCAGGCTCAGGGAGCTGGAGTGTAGGGGAAGAGTGCGGCTGCATGCGGTCAAGGAGTGTGACCCAATGGATCTAAAAATGATTCAAGGGATAGTTTGTGTCCACTACTAGCTACCGTAGTAACAGACGTTGATATGAATCATTCCTTCTTTCCACGAATCTTGTCCCAGACCTTGAGTTTCCGGTAAGCCGTGGACTTGACCCTCACATCTGGAGATACCTTTGGGAGGAGACTCGATAATCACACTTATGCCGACAGTATGATCTGACCCTCGAGGCGAGAGTTTCGGTTGGAATATATTGGTGACAGCGTCGAGGCCTTACGACGTTGGTCTCGGTATGGATTGGATTCACAGTTCATGCTCAGATTGACCGTATTAGGAAAAAAGTTTGTGGTCTAACTACAACATCGAGATGGGTTTTACTTGGTCGGCGAAAAGTAAACCCCATGCAGCATAAGATAAACTCATGCACAGGAGGGTGCAGTCGATCACTCTTGAGTCAGTCAACCTTACCCTCGTGGTAGTGGGAGTTTTGAGTTTCTGTTCTAATCAGGAAATGGAGGCCTCTTGAGTTCGAGGATGACAACCACGTCCTTATACGAGTCTCACCTCGACGAGGTTTACGGAGATGTGTCCAAGGCGGAAAGTTATCTCCGAGGATCAACGGACCTTTCTAGGTCCTCAGTAGGGTAGGCGAGGTGGTTTACCGCTTTACCCATCCACCTCAGTTGCACATGGTGCACGACGACATCCACGTATCTCAACTGAGGAGATACGTGCTTGACCCAACGCATGTCATTGACCATGGGGAACTGGACTTTGGCGATGGGGTGACTTTTTCGGGGTTCTAGTAGAGGTTGAGGATCGACATGAGCGGATCCTATGAGGACAATCAATTCCTCTTGTGCGCTTTCGTTGGCAGTACGAGAAGCTCCAGGAGAGCACATGGGAGTGGAAGGCTCAGATGCGTGCTCAGTACCACTTTAGTTTCCCTAGTTTGTGTTATAGCTTTATGGGGACGTAAAGCCCTGAGGTGGGAGTAATGTAAAGACCCGTAAATTTCAAGGAATTTTTTTTCTTAATTTTCTTTGGAATTTTACGAGTTTGCGGTTTCTGACAGAACCTGATTCTAAGGCCCGGTGTGCCCGAAATCAATTTCTGAAGTTTAGCTCGGGTACGTTCAGTGAACGAACGAGTGGGTTTTTATAACTTTTGAGCAGGTGATTGGAATTGAAATATGAGGGCACCGATGAACTCGCAGTGCCGATAATTTCTTAAGAAGACCCTTTCTGGAGTTGCATTTTCTTGGGTGTGGTTATTAAAATTATGGGTTAAGTAATGAATAAAAAAAATAAAATTTGTGCAAACAATTTTACATTTATATCTTTGTGGTTTAACTTCCATGTGAGGGAGTTGGGGTGGGACCCACTAAAATCCTAACTCTCGGTAGGATATTAGTGAGGTGGGTCCCACACGAGTTCCCACCTATTCAAATTCTCTAACCCTCCAAACCCCCCATTAATTTTGTAACACACCCGCACCCCCCTTAAATTAAAAGTCAACTCATTAATTATTTAACTTATTCAATTTAATTAATGAGGGAATTCATTTTGAATTTCGAAAGGTTTGACATGAGAAATAAAATAAGGCAAAGCCTAATTTTTTAGGTTTTTTCATTGTGCAAGAAGCTTTGGGAGAGGTTTTTCTCTAAGTCTTGAAGAACGTTCTTCCTCCTTGAAGAACGCGAAGAATGCACCGTCGCCGATGAAGAACGCCGGCCTCCGACGCAGAATGACGAAGAACGCCGAATCGTCAGAGATCAACGACGTGACTCCGTGTACCGCGACACCGAAGGTTCTCTTCTCTGAGACGCCGACGACGCTTACGGAACCTTGTCCCGCAACGCCGTCTCCCGTGACGATTATTTTCTGCGATGAACCTTCGTTCGACAACACCTTGAGGTAGGGGTTATTTGATTTTGCCAGTGGTTTTTCCTTCGCCGTTCATCGTCTTCTCATTGGGCCACCTGTTATCGTAATAATGGGAGGAGGTCGGACCACATTAACACGACTGACCCTCCTCCCCCTTTGTTGGTTGTACTTGTTGCGGCACGAGCAAAGGAGGCGCGGTGCAATGGTACCGCGTGAAAATGATGAAGAACGGGCGAAGAAGCGCGGAGCCATTGCGTTGTTTCGAAGGCTCCACAGTTTGATTAATTGACCTCGGATCGACGACATTGACGGAACGGGCCGAAGAGGCGGTTTGATGATTCCGCAGTTAAGTGCGAGACCTGAGGCGAATTCCGGCACAGACGGAATCAAAAACGGACCATCAGAGCAACTCCGGTGGCCCGCGGAATTCACTGACGGCACAGGTCACTGGCGGCTGGCACAGGCCAGCCGCCCGGCGTGCCGCCAGGAGGGACTGCCGCGGCTGAAGCCATAGCGGCAGGCGTTCGTTCCCGCGGCTGCGTGAGACCGAGGAGGGGATGTGGCGCTGGGCCGCGTCCGCTGGCATGGAATGGCCCCCACGCGGGGGCCGCGATGGCAATCAAGGGGGAAGCCGCCACCTTTGCGCGGCCGCTCGGCCAACGCCGAGCCGACCCCGCTCCGCCAGCGCCGAGCCGCCCCGGGCCGGACCAGACGCACCGGGCCGGGCCGCTCCCTAATGGGCCGGACCCGGACCCGGTTCGGGCCGACCCCAGGGGGGGTGGGGGGGTTGGTCCAGGTTGGACCGGGCCCAGACCCCCATTTTCAGACCACTTCTGGTATTTTGTCCGTGTCATGGGATACAGACCTCTGATCAATGCACCGTCAGTTGCGTGTCGATCCTTTGATCGAGACTGTCATTTAGTTATATTACACTCAAGGTTTCAGAGAACTTTAAGTATGACCAGGTTGGTTCGGATACAAAACCAACCGGGCCCTCGGAGCGGAAACACTTATATCTTGAGCTCCGGACGTCCGATTGACGTGACATAGACTTTGTTGGACTCCTCTTGATGAGACCAAAATTTTGGCATACTTCACCTGAGGTTTGGATGTAGATGGATAGTGTCCGGGTTGGATTGATCCTGAAATCCATCCGGGCCCCTGGAATGGAAAAGCTGATAACTTTCAGACCGAACGTTTGTTTGACGAACCGTCAGCAGCGTTGGTGATCGCATTGAGAAAAGGTCCCTATGAGTATACCCTATGAGAGTTCGGGGTACATTTGAGATGCAGTCGGGTTGGTTCATACACGAAACCAACCGGGCCCCTGGGATGAAAAGGCTAATAACTCACAGACCGGGCGTTCGATTGACGCGCTGTCTGTTGCGTTGAGAACCCTATGACGAGGCGGTCCTTTGAGATACTTTTTCGTGGGACTTTGTGATACTTGGAGTATCGACCTGTAGCTCGTGGAGGGGACCCTCCCAGAGACGATCGTATGGAGTACAGAGACCGTGTAGCTTGCTGAGACCTGATGACTGCTTGACCGACTCAACTAGCCCAGTGGACGGAGCACTACTATGTTTGGGTTCAGAACCATGGCGGATGGATCACTACTATGTTTTGGTGCAGACCCGCGGTACTCAACCGAAAGATTACCTCTGGAGGCTATTAGGGGGGGGGGGTGCACTACTGTGTTTGGGTGGAAGACCTCGGCGTGAAGCACTACTATGTTTGGGTGGCTGACACGCGATACTCGACAGGAGGAGTACCTTAGCAGTCTTAGGTTAGTGAGAAGTACCTCAGAGTCATGACATGATCACTGTACTCATCAGAGACGGGGCTCTTCAGCAGTTACAGTTTCGATAATGAAAATCCTAGTTTGAGCTGAGTCTATAACCTTTGTGTTTACCTCATGATTGAGATGGGTCACTTGATAACTTAGGTATATGTATGGGCATATACCTAGGTAGTGGTTATCCATTGATGTCATAAACTTTTTGTTTCCTCATGTTTGAGATGGGTTACTTGATAACTTGGGTATATGTATGGGCATATACCTAAGTAGAGGTTATCTATTGATATCTTTCTTTGTGGTTATCCTTATTGTATTTAGTGAGACCTTGAGGGTCTCGGGGTCCCTACTGAGTATCATTATACTCACCCCTGCACGGGCTATGCCCGCACCTCGTTGTGTTGGTTGCATACGACGGGCAACGCTGACAGAGGCCGTGTGTTCGAGGACTGGATGGTACCCGGAGGTGGATCTCACGACGAGTCAGTATCCGGAGGTGGACTTCATGACGAGATGACAATCAGAGGAGGTCGATGGGAGAGAGAATTTTGGAGGCTATCTGTACCTACCCTTCAGTTAGGATCCGTGGTGGACGATCTAGGAGCTACGATATCTGTACCTACCCTTCAGGTAGGATCCGTGGGGGACGATCCAGGAGCTACACTATCTGTACCTACCCTTCAGGTAGGATCCATGGAGGACGATCCAGGAGCTGCGCTATCTGTACCTACCCTTAATATTGGATCCGAGGTGGACGACCCAGGAGATACTTCTTTTTCTTCCAGCTGTTTGCCTTTTCTGTTGTACTTTCGTTCAGTTGTAGCTGTGTTTTCAGTTGGGTTTGTATTCTGTCCCACTTACTTTTCAACACTTTCTTTTCTACTTAGTGTATTACTTCAACTTGTACTCTGTGGTGTTTTATTTACTTTTATAAAGGCAATGCCTTCCCAGTTATCAGGATTTTACGCCTTTGGTGCTAGTCGCTAACCCCTGGCCTATGGAAGGCGGGCTTGGGGTAGTCACGACACGGGCCCCGAGGATGGGTCGTGACAATGTGGGTTCTCTATTCCTTAACCTAGGGTACATAATACAAAGAAATATTGATTGAGGGAGACTATATTATATCCTTGATGGGATAAACCATGGTGATGGCTTGCTGGGTGGACCCCTTTTCTCTATGGGTAGTGACAACACCACAACTATGTAGGCCCCATAGTGTGGCATGACAGCGAGGTTTCAAAATGTTTTTCTCATGTCCACACCATGGTCTAGGTTATGTGTATTTTTCTTTTAAACAGGGGAATACCGACAAGTTCCAAATTACCCTATTATTTTTTTGGAGAAAGGGGAGCATTGGGGAGGGTCCAATTTGATAGTTCTCCTTCCCCACTTATTAGACTACCCCTTGAATATGGTGGTTTTTGGTTGTTTATACAATGATTTTTTGGTAAAATCTCCTCCTGCACCATCCATTTATATTTCCCATTTTTCAACTATGATTTTGGTGTAATTTAGTTAGGGTTCATTGATGATTTCCATTACATCTTGGTAAAAATCATTCAAGAAAATGAGCCTTTTATTTGTGGTGGTTGTAGGAGGTCCTGAGAATATTATGATGCAATTCCTTTTGAAATTTCGATTGAGGTGAATATTTTATTTTAATGTTTTTGTGTTAAATTAGATGAAATTGATGATTTAATAGTTTTTTTCTGATATGTTTCTATCTCGGGATGATATCAATCATACTTCATCGATGTTATGGGTGAAGTTTGTTGTAATTTCAGTATGGAAAGACTACCTTTTGAATTTTATAAAGATCAATGAACTTTGATTTAATGTAAATATTTAATATAAATTTTTATAACAAATTAATTATAACATATGGTGTGAGATTGGTTCTCTTTTGTGTAAAATGGATTTGTCGAGATCATTTAGATCTTAGCATTCATGGTTAACTCTGTGTTCAAGGTAGATGGTCCCTTTAAAAAAAATACATATGATTTTTTATGCATGAATACTTGCCTTATTTCATATTTATTGTCACTTGGTAGATGAATGGGCACCGATAGTTCCCTAAAGAAAGTGATAGGATAGTTTTGGGCCTCTTATGCTTGAGACAAGTGCTCCATAATACTTTGGGTGGTTAAGATTTCCCAATGATTATGTATCCACAAGGTAAAGGTTCCATATGGTTTAATTAGATACCAATGGTGGTCATGGGATATAATATGAGATATAGGTAGTCTAGGTTTTTTATTGGGCTAGTTGGGTAGGTATGAGAGGGTTAGTGCTAGAAATATGGGTGTGGAAAATTTACTTCTTATGCTTTGTGAATTACACTATCTTAAGGGTGTATTGAGTCTTGGAAACCATTGTGAGCAGGATAATCCCTCTAGATATAGATAGGGTGGGATGAATAGGGTCTCATCTAGGTTATGAGATGATATATCTTCTTAGGAAACATGATATGAGACTCGAGAGTGGGTCATGATGTGGAATTGGATGAGGATATAGGCCCCACCCTTGAGTATATCATCTAGAAGATCCTGTAGGTTGTGATGTCACTAGGGGGAGATAAATGAGAGATAATATTTGTGAGAAGAGACCATGATGGGTCAAAATAACCTTATTAGATTCCCTGATGGGACACATAAAATGTTTTTAGAGGTATAGAGATAGGTTTGAGAAACTACCTCTTGGAAGATGAGCATGTGAGCTTGTGTGACTGGTTACATTCATTGTTTGTTATTGTATAGGTGTTCTTCTGATAAGAAACAAACTCTGATGTGGGAGGAGGATCCCAAGGCGTATCCCTACCAAGAGTGTGATGAAACTGACGTGATTTTAATGAGTGACATGGGATCCAAGTTTCATATAATGTTTGAGCCTTCCTTGAGTGGGAAGGCATGGATTAAGACTAGTTGGCTTCATATTGAGTGAGAAGGTGTGGTTGTGGACCTTTTATTGGGTGAGAAAGAAATGATAAAGTAAGTGGATATACTTGATTTATAAGACTATTATAGGTTATATGTGGTGTGAGGGGTGGATAATGGGCCCTACTTTGAGTGATAAGGTAGTGGTTCAAGTTTTGGATGACAGGCCCTACCTTATTCCATTGGTTAGAGAGACCTGTGGAAACCCTAACTAAAATCCTCGTGTATGGGTTGAGGTTTAGTGGGACACTATACACTAAGTCTTTGGGTATGGTATAGGTTACAAGTATGGTAGAATGATGTGATGAATGGATTCTGGAAAGGTTCCTATGTAGGTATGATAGGGTGTCATGGTGGCCTAGTTTGCATATAATGAACCAATTCACTCAGAGTTGTGATGGCCTAGTTAGCACATGATGTCTAATTCACTTGTGTGATATTTTCATTTTCCTCATGTATAAATGTAAATGATGGTGTATACTAGGTAAATTTATTGAGACACTATTGATATGTATTTCTCACACACTGAATATGCACCCTGATGCGTGTGAAGACCTTATATATATATATATTAAAGATATGAGAACATGGTGTATAGGGGTTCAAGATGGAGAATCTGGATTGGTATGTAGAGATTGTGTTGTGTTGAGGCCATGGGATAAAAGTAGGGACCATGTGTATTTTATTTCATTTTTTTCTTTTTTTATGATCGAACCACTTGGTGATAATTAGTTCTATACTTGTATGAATTTCATATGGTATATTTTTTTATATCATTATGTTTTATTTGATTATTCATGCTATGATTCTTAATGTGTATGATATTGTTTGATTATTTCTACTATGTGTTTGAGTCTGATTCGAGGGCATAGTCTCCCCAATTGTATGGATTAGGATCTCACTGCTAGTTCTTAGCATTTTTCATATGAGGAAGAACTTCATAGATCATGTATATTCTTGGACTGGGGCACATTCAAGTGGCCACTGGACCAAGGCATTACATGTGTGGTCTAGATGACATGTTTGACCATAGATTTTTTAGTAATCAAAGTGAAGAAAATGGTGATAATATTTTAATAGTTGATTTAGAGAGTATTTTTGGTACAAGAAGATCCTTATTATTATATATATTGAAAAATTATATTTTTATGTGTTGGACCATAGTGAACATGTCAAGAGATATTTTATACACATACGAGTTTAAGGATATACATGGTTCATTGTAATCGATTTTGTGATTCTATTAAATCATGTGACAATGGATGATACCATGTTATACAAGGATGTATCCATTTATTTTCAATGATGAATCTTATAAATTGTTATGTTATATTCATTTGTGTAAATGTGAAAATGAAATCCCCAAATGAAATTGATGAATTCTAAGAGGGTTTAGTATTGATGAAGAACATTTGGTGAGATCTTTTTTTATCATATTAATCAAGGATGACAATAAATTAGTGAAAAATTGTGAAATATTATTCAATGATTTACTACATTATCAATGAATACTTTCATAGGACCAAAATACTATCAGTGGAAGTATATTCTATAGTTGGTATCAACGAAACAAATTTCCTCTGATGGTATCATGGTTATTTGAAGTTGATGGTGTGAAATTATATCTGTTTGATTACTATCATTGGTTTAGTTTTTTATTTTCATCATGGATCATATAAATTTTGTCAATGAAAATAGAGTTACCGTATTTAAATATAAAAATTACACTATGTTTAAAGAAATAATGTTACCATACACAATCTTATTAGGTATGGAAGTACTCAAAAACAAAACTGATTATTTTACTTCAGCCACAAAAGGATTAATTGTGACTCCAAATGATAAATTGAGTATTGAAATGTATGTATGTAAAAGGGTTAAAATATTACCCTGACATTCATATAAATTGTTCATAATGGTTATTGGGATCAAGAAAGAAGAAATTATATGGGCCATGTTGGGAAATATTCAGGAACAAAATATTAGACAGATAGAGGAAAAACATAAAATCTGGCATGCCCAATTTGAATACATCTATATTCTTGAAGGATAATTAGTAGTTGATTTATTTACTAGAGGTAATGGGATTATGTGCACCATTAGGGGTTTTAGAGAACTAATGAGGCTCTAATTTAAGTCGTGACGTTTCTTATATATTTTTAGACTCTTTTAACGTAAAAGTTTCATCCATTGAGGATCATGATATGAATAATTTTCCACTGAATAACTCACATAATGTGTTGGTTGGTTATTAAATGAAGAAAAGTGGATATTTTAGGAAGAGAAATAATAGTGAGAAAGAATTATATTTAAATTAACTAAACAATTAGAATACTTCTCACTATTTTAAATTTCTATTCAATGATAATTTTTTAGCTTTAGGATGTTGTTTAAACAGATGAAAAATGATCTATGGTGGTTTCTTAAAACCATCAAGGATACCAATGTCAGTGACTATTTTTGGAGGATTTTAAAAAACTATTTTGAATCATTTTGTGATTCTTTTTTAACGACGGTTCTTAAAATTTAGTGGGAATTTGTCTTTCAAAATTTTCAAATATGAATTTTTTAAAATATATTAATGTGGTTTTTAGAAATTCCGCTAAATAATCTATTGAAAAATAATTAGTTTTGATTTTTATATTAAAAAATATTTTTTAAAATTGGATCGGGTGACCTAATGAACCCAAACCCACCAAGCCCATGGTCTCGCTAGCCCAAGAACACAACTTAACCCAAACCAAGCAATGTGATAGTCAACCCAAGCACACCCACTATCCTAGCCCAACTTATTATCTAAGTAAATTCTATCATATTTTAGTGGTTGATGGGGTTTGAACATATTCTTCCTCACATTCCCATGACATTACTACTTACCTAAGCTCACAATTCTTTAATTATACTATCATAATTATCAATATATCAATATATATATATAAATATATATGTGCCTAAAAATACAATATATCCCAATATATATATACACACACAAAAATATAAAAAAATAAAAATATATTTCTATATATAAATACACACACACACACAGAAATATACATATAAATATCTATAAATACAAATAAATTTACATAATTATATATAAAATATATAAAATATATAAAATATTTAAAAAGTATATATATGTATATATATAAATATACACAGATATATACCCATATAATATATATAAATATATGTAAATATAAATACATATCACTTTATATAAATATATATAAATATAAATAAATATATATAAATATATATAAATATATATAAATATATATAAATATATATAAATATATATAAATATATACAAATATATATAAATATATATAATTATAAAATAATTTAAATTTATTAAAATATACATTAATGCATATATATATATATAAATATAAATACATATAAATACATATAGATATATATAAATATTTGTAAATATAAATAAATTTACATAAATGTATACAAATATATATATATAATTAAATATAAATATAAATATAAATATATAAAAATAAAAATATATATTTATAGATAAACACATATAAATATACATAAAAAAATAAATAAAAATATATATACCCATAAATATATATATATATATATATATGAATATATATTTACATAAATGTATATAAATACATACACACCCATATATATATGTGATTAAATATTTTTATATATAAATATTAATATACCTAAATAAATACACACACAAACACAAAAAATACCTATATATATACACACCCATATATAATATATATATATATATATATATATATATATATATATATATATATAACGAAATACATATAAATATATAAAAATATATATAAGCATATGAGAACAAGGAATATATGCATTGGACTCCCAAACATCCCACCAAGGTGCCCTGTTCACCCACGTCCTTTAATTGGGAAAAAGAAATTTCCCAAAAGACCTTTTTAACACCCTATTTGTTGAATCAACCATCTATAGAGTCAGATTAATCTGAGCTTCCTACTAGGTGTAAGACCTAACTTTGTCCTACCTTATGAATATACATTACATAAATACAATGGGCCTCCTACCAGGTGCAATTCATAACCATGACCTCATTTATGATCTCATCCGTGTGATCAATTAATGAGCTATAAACACCATGAGCCTCCTACTAAAACAATAACACCATCTTAAATAAAGAAAAAACACCATTGAAAATCTAAAATTCATTAACTCAAAACATAGTTTTAGCGATCTTCTAGGACAATTTTGGGAAATAAAAAATAGGGCACTCCCCTTATACTAATTAATATTGACTAATTAATAATTAATAATTAGTTAATATTTTAGTTTTCAAATATTTAATAAATAATAATAATAAATAATTTACAATTAATTAAAATTTAAATTAAAAAAATAAAAAATAAATATAAATAATAAGTAAGTGATATTAAATAATTGAATAATAATTAATTTAGAGGTGTTTTTTAAAACATTATCATTAAAATGAAATAAAAAATAAAAAATAAAAAATTTATATTTAGCGGTGGTATCTAAATAAAGTGTTATAGATATGCGATCGTTTCTTATCACCACTGCTAAAAAAAACATGGAATATTTTTCAATGTTTCTGAAAACCATAACTAATAAAATGATGCTAAATGGTCTATTTTTTGTAATACCATAACGAGTTATAGAATAATATAGAGATTCAAATTTAGATGGATATGTTGATATAATATTTGAAAATATCATGTCACATCTTTCATGACGTTTTAAAAAAGGAATGGAATGTAGCATGGGAAATGACCTATGAAGCATTCCATATATTGATGAAATAATTTTTTTTCTAAAAAATGTCTAATCTTGAAGGAAGAAGAGAGTGAGAGTAAAGATGAATCAAGAAATAAATTCTCTATGTTGAAGACATAAGAACTCAGTAAAAAGAAATATCATTATATGGTAAGAAACACTATTTAAAATTAAAAAACAAATAGTTTTTTTTTTCAAAATGATGGAATAATAATGTGATTATTGTGATGGTGAAGAATATTCATCATCTAGTTACCACCATGAGAAATTTATGACTTCCAAGGTGAATGAAGAATAATTTACAGTGAAAAAGGTGAAAAGGAAACAAAAATAGTATTTTTTTGGTAAGTGATAATATGGAAAGGGGGTATAGTGAACTATACTTTTTATACATATCTATCACATCATATCAAATGAATAACAAATACATAACATTATGATTCATGCCAGAATTGTATATGTCTAGTATCTCTGGAAACTTGGATACATAAACAACTTGTTCATAAGTGAACTACATAATCTAATAATAATTTCTTCATTACTAGAACCCTTTATAGACCTATCATTTTCATTAAAGTTTTTCAATACCAAGGGATGGGAAACATAAAAAAGGGTGAGATAAGATGCCAAGTAAGGGTAAACAAGGGAGATAACAATGATAACTTAAACATAACATGAGTATAAGGTTATGATAATATGATCATAACATTTGAAAACCCTAACCTATATACACTATATTTCTTAATATTGAGTCATAGAATAATGATAATCAGTTCATAAGATGTGAATCATAAAGGAATCAATGAACATGATCCCTAATAGCATAAAATTATAATAATACATATGTTTCTAGCATACACATAATCATGGAAAATCATTTCCTTAGTAGTTAAGGCTCACTGCCAAGACTATCAAAATATATTGGGTTCTCTCTCTAAACCATCGTATTATTCAAGGTTCATTCTTATGACTATCAAAGTGGATAGTGTCCCTTGAGTATCTAGCTTCACTCCCCATTTCATCCTTTCTTATTTAATAAGATATTCATCCTTTCAAATGAATTTTAAGGCTATATAATTCTAGGACCACATGTTACATTATGAAAATCATACAGATGTGTGCAAAAAGATTATAAAAAATTCTTCATATCCTAACCCATGAAAAATAAATTTGTTTTATAAAGATTTCATTAGGGAATAAACTGTGGAAAATAAATGTATTTCACAATAATTTAATAAATTCATCATATATTAAACCGAGGAAAAAGAATAAGTTTCATAAATATCTTTTCCTCATTATCATAAACCGTCTAGAGAAAGAATGAGTATTATATCACTGGATTATATCACTAGTAAATATTTGGTAAAATCAAAGGATGTCATCTTAGATGAAAAATTTCTTGAAAGGATAAATATTAATATTTCTTGAGGTAAATAACATTTTCACTTTGAAATAACTTATTTAAAATCAAATAAAATTCAAAAATATTAATGAAAAATTTTATTTTAAGAAATTATAAAATTGTAAATTAATCTAAAAAGCAATGAGTATTCATGCAATCACAAAATTCATTTCATGTCGTGTAATTAAAAAAATATACCTTTTATACTTTTATAAAAAAAATTCATAAAAGAATGTTATTTTAAAAAAAGATTTATTAAAAATCATTTTTAAAAAATTTAATCATGGGTTAAAATGGGGTGAGTCAATCATATAATAGTGGTAAAAAATTAAGGAAAATTTTTATTGAAAACATAGGCATGGAAGAAAAATAATTTTTTACCGAAGAAACAAATAACGTCTATTTTACTTAAATAAATATTTAGGTCTCTTGAGTACTTATAATGATAAAAATTAAATTAAAACATGTATTTTATACTTATAGGATATTAAAATTCATGATATTTTTTATTGGCACACCACGAAACATTATTATTAGAAAAAAATCATAAACAATCTTGGGAAACAATGATATTGTTACATAAAATCCTTACCTCATGTTCAACTTGCTTTAGAATCACTCAAAACTCATGTATAATAAATATAAATTTATTATATTTTTATACCATAGTTATTTAAACAATTGAAATTTCATACATGATCCACTTATAATATTTTAACACCCATTTATTAAAAATTTCTTATTAAATGTTCGTTTTCGAGTTTTAGATGTATAGTTTTTCATGGGATTTTTGGGTTGGTTGCTCCAGTACATGTACATTGATCATGGTTCCATCATCTCAGGAATGTTAATAATGATATAAATTTCATATATATTCATTATATATATATATAGTCATTTATAGAATATAGATATAGGAAAATTAATAACACTGTTCGTAGAGATGGTAGTCTTTTTGTATGCATAGATGTTATTTTCACTTTTCAACTGATGAAATGATATAAAGGTAAATAATAATTCACCTTTAAATGATTATTTTTATGTCATATATATCTTATATATTCATTAAATATATCCTTATTACCATCCATGTAAACCAAAAATGAAAAAATTACAATCACATCATGGTGGTGGTAGTCTACACGTTTGAACGAGATGCATTATAATTTACAATAGATGGAAAGAAGGAGGATAATGGTTATTCCATAATAAAAATTAAGAATATGATATATGATGAAGTATTTACATTATAATTAATACCATGATTTAAAATAATTATAAGAATTAATCAAACTGAGAATGCTCAGTTATGAGTTATACATCTTCATTTTGAATCCTCTTCTGGTGTACAACAAAGGCCTTTAAGGGATATTATTTCAGAAAGATCATAAGATCTAGTATAACAAACCAAGATTTTCATACATAGATATTTTATATTTTAAGATTAAAATTAAATACCTTAAAAAAACAAATTCCTGAGGATCATAATAGTTTAGTGACTTTGGATATTAGGTACACAATCTTTTAATTTGGTAAAATATATTCAGAATCTCCCATAAAGGTGTTCTCCTTCATTACTGTACATAAAAATTCCCTACTTAAAAAATTTATTCATAACTTGGGTAAAGGAAACATAAAAAAGTGTTAATTCAAATTATCAGTAAGGGTACGAAAGTGAGATATCAATGATCAAAGAAGCATGAAGTGGGCATATGAGTATTGGAACAAGTTCTTAACATTTGAAAACCATACCAGGCATATCAAATATCATAGTCATGAGACATTCCATATAGTATGGTAGTTCATAATACATGAATAATATAGGAATATAAGAAGATAACCATTTAGAAAGAAAAATTGGAATAAGTTATGGAATTTTGGAATACACATAAGCATAAAAAATCATTTCCATACTTTTCAAGGCTCATTGAGAAGGCTGTCATAGTGGAATGAGTTAACTACCCAAACCATCGTAGCAGTCAAGGTTCAATCCCAAGACCATCATAGTGGAAAATTTCACTTACTAAACTAGTGTAAGTCTCTATTACAACAATATCTATATAATGATATATAAATCATTATCCAATACGTTATAGGGAGATATAGGTCACACCCATAACATAATGAAAATCGTTCATACATGTGCCAAAAAATCAAAAAACATTAATCATATCAGAACCCATGAAAAGATATGGGTTTCATTTAACACCCCAAAATTTTATGATATATTTTTTTTTAAAATAAATTTAATCTCTTTTATGGCTTCTGGTGTATGAAATCATGATAATTTAAAGTAGCACTATGCTCGAGAGCGCATACAACATGCAACACCGAGCATCCAAAAACCACCAAATATTACTTAGATATGACCGTTATAACATATTCATTAAATTGGAGGGTATGAATTGTATTAAATAAATTATGATATATATATATATATAAATGTATATATAAAGGAAAAATTAAATAAAAATTTATGGATTAATTATTATAAAATAAGTACTCAATTTTTAGTAAAGTTATTTTATGCTTGGGAAATATGTTTTCTTCAAAAATATTTTTTATTGAGAAAATATTATAATTAAATTATGGAATTCATATAAAATGTATTTTATAAAAACAATATCAATTTTTAAATCAGTATATAATAATTATATTAGTATAAAATGTTCATATTATTCTAAAAAGATTTATTTTTCAATGAATAGTGAAAAATACCTATTTTTATTCAAAACTGTATTTTATGTTTCAACCATTTGAAAAGTTATAAATTATTTTAAATGGATTGAAAGTAAAATTATTTATATTATATTATTTTTAATCCAATTATGTTTATTAGAATCAATTCCAGGGTTTAATTTGGTATAAAATCATTTTTAAACTTAAAAGGGAACTTTTCTAAAACACTGTTTTTGTTGCATTTTTTCGGTTTAATTTTAATTAAATCATGAAACTTAATTGTTTTGAATTTTGAAAAATTTATTAAATATTTGGATTCATTAGGTTTAAATTTATTAAATAGTTACCTTTTAGTTTTGTTCAATTTGAATAGTAACCTTAGTAATTTTTGTTTCAACGGTAGTGGGTAAATTAGGTAATTAAAGAAAAAACTAAAAAGATAAGGTCTAAAAAATGACCCTAACAATTAAGGTAATATTATTTAATGATTAAATTTCATCAATAATAATCCAATATTTTTTTTATATTGAATTTTATGGCTATTTGGATGAGATTATGACATTTTTAGTATTTTATTTCATGAGAAGTCAAACATATAGGACTCGTGTTTCTAATTACTATAATATTTTTAATATGAGGTTATCTAGAGTATATGGTAGATTATAAATAATAATTATAAATATAAATTGGTTTTATTCATCATGGTAATTTATTTTTAATTTTTAGTGAAGAAATAATTTCTTTTAATTCTTACACAACACTGACGCAGTAATAATTCAATTAATGGAAATATTAAAGAAATAATATTTAAAATATTATAATTAATATAATTTTAGATAAATAATGTGATACCTGAATTTTATAGATTACCATGAAATTTTAGGGATATAATAATATATATATATATTTGAATTCTAAGGGTTTTCTTGATAATATAAAATTCCAAGTGATGAATAGTTCTAAACACTAATTTTTTAGTTTATAAAAATTTAGATTCTTATTCCCAAACCAAAATTTCTTCTCTTTTTCTAGTAATTATTATAAGAGCATCATGGTTTTCTTCTTATGAGGGTACTTTATATGAATGATGGAAATCACAAACTAAAGGTTGGTCACTAGCATCAACCCTGAGTCTCCTACCAACTTCCTCAACAATATCCTCTATTATTGATTGACCAACTTATTTACAAAGAAGTTGTATTTACTAAGATGAATTATGAGTATGTTTTTCCCTTTAAAATGTGTGCTAGATACTTGTAGATCATCATCACTAATTAGAATCATATTTCTTTTTGATGTTCTCCAAAAGAAACCAAATTATCTTAAAGTTATAGTAGAAATAATGTTACTATCATGAAATATAATAACCATATGAATATTAAGAATCTTATCATTTTTATAAAAAATCAAAGAAACAATCCTTCCATATAGATAAAAGGACATTATATCCTTCTTTTTAAATAAATGATGCATACAATTTATCATATATCTACAAAAATTTAATTTTATATCACTAAACATAGATAACATGACATACATATCTGGAAAGAGAATTTTCTCTAACTCAGCAATCCATGGAACTATTTTTGATTGGATAAATTTCACTTATACTTTTTTTTCAGATATAATATCGTTTTCAAAAATCATTCATACTAGGGTGGATCCAAAAAGAAAATACATAATATTTTCAAATATATTCTTCTCATCTCCAATAGACCAAATATTAATGTAGAACCCCCATGCATGGGGAAATTATAAAATCTTGTCTATTTCTATTGATGATAACCAAGGATCTATAACTTTTACCTTTAAGGAGGCATCATTCTCTGTGCCAAAAAATAGGAATTTTCATGAAACTATTTTTATTTATTATTTCCAACATACTCTATATTTTAACCATTGAAAATAAATTCTACACCATGGAAGGATAAATACTTCATTAACAATAGGTCTGTCTGAAATAAACATTCATAGTAATGAACCTTCCCTTAAACGTTTTTTTTCGGATTATAATGTGTGTTTTCAGTTAGATCCGCTCGGTCTTCCATCTTCAATTTTCTTTCCATTACAGAAAATAAAATGACTTGAGGTCTGGATTTTAGTGTTTAGAAGATAAATCAGGAGATCTAAAAGTTAAAATGGTTTTATATTGATTTTAAGAGAGAGATAGAGAGAGTTTGATTGTTTTTTTGATATTTATATGGGTTATTGAACTAAAATAATAATAATAATTATATATTTTAATTTTTAAAAATTCATTTTCTAAATGAGTAATAAATCCATAGTTTTTTTTAAATATTAAATAATTAAAAAAAGTTGAAAATAAATTATAATAAATAAATAAAACAAAAATTTAACTAAAATTGAATCTAAGAAATTATTTAAAACTAATTATTCCTAACTACCATATAATAAATTTAAAACATGAAGTGGGAAGTGGTTTAGTGAATATAGAAGACAATTGATATTCATTATTAACAAATTAAAAAGATATATCCTTTTTTAAAACATGATCTATTATAAAATTATACCTTATATTATTATTCTTTGTCCTTGAGTGACTTATAGAATTCTAAGAAATATTATTTATATTTGTATTCTCACTTAAAATATGAGTATTGTTGAAATTGAGTCCAAAATATAGTCGTGTTTATTTAATCCATAACATTTGTTCACATAAACTTCATACAAAGATATATTCTACCTCAACTATTGAAAACAAATCTGAATATTGTTTCTTAATTATCTATAAAACTAAAGAATTTCCTTAAAAGTTATAAGTTCCTAAATTATTATTTCTATCAAACTTAAATCCTCTAAAATTATCATTTGAATATGAGATTAAATTAAAATCAGATGATATTTAATAAATTAATGATTGAAAAATAATTCCTTTAAAATATATAAAAATTCTTTTATCAATATTAATAGGTGATTCTATTTGATTTTATTTAAATCTAGCATAAAGATAGATAGAAAAAATAACATATTGTCTACTAGTACTAAGATATAACAAAATTCTAGTCATACTTCTATGTAACTTTCTATCAACTAGTTTTTCAGCTTCATCCAAATCATGTTTTATATTGGTACACATGGGAGTTGTATATGTTTAACTATTTTCAAGTCCAATAATTTTCAATAAAATAATAAAATATTTACTTTTATTTGGAACATTCCCATATTCTTTTTATGGATTTTAAAATAGAGAAAGAAATTTGATTCACCAATCATACTCATTTCAAATTTATTTTACATAAGTTTTGAAAAATAATTAAAATGATTTTTATCACTTGAACAAAAAAATATCATCTACAAAAATATGTAAAATATCAGAACAAATTTTTTTCTTAAAGAGAGTATGATCATCCAATCTTACAACAAGTCCATTTTCTCATATAAAATAACCTAATCTTTCATACTAACCTCTTAGATATTATTTATGGCTATTAATAGATTTAGTATGTTTGGAAAATGAATATGGTAGATGGGTATTTTAAAAACCTTTGGTTTTTAAATATTAACTTAGTCTACTATATGTCAATTTATAAAATATTATTTAATGACCATATGATATAATTTAAAATTATTATATGATAAATAAGATAAAAGGATAAAAATAAATTCTAATATAGCAAGCGGTAAAGAGTTTACATCATAATGTATTATTTCTTCCTTATTATATTATTTGGATATTAATATAGATTTATTTATAGTAATTATACCTTTTCCATATTTCTTATTTATAAAAATATATTTGGTTCATAATACTAGATAATTATATAGCCTATCATCCAATTACTAAATATTATTTCTTTTAAACTGGTTAAGCTCTTGTTGTATAGTTAATATCCAACTGTAATATTCTAATACTTATTTTATGGTTTTATATTCTAATTGAGATAGGAATGAAAATAATTTATCTAGATTTGAAAAATCACTTCTTTTCCTAAATCTTGTATCTAGATTTCCTACGATTATTTCCAAGGGACGATCCTTTAAGGTTCTAGTTTTTCTAGATAAGACACTTCCAATTTCACTAGATTCATGTTATTATATATTTGACTAAATTTCATCATATTTTAGTTTATTTTCAAAATAATCTTTAATAGATTCAATTCTAACATTGTTCAATGAATTTTTAACTTCATCTATTTGATATTTTCTGTGATCAAAAGGATAATTTCATCAAAATTCACATGAACATATTCTTCAACTATTTTTTAATTTTTATTATACACTCTATAAACATTATTGGTAGTAGAATATCCTAAAAATATTCCTTCATCAACCTTTGAATCAAATCAAACCAATATTTTACTTTGTATTCAAGACATCCACCTTACATCCAAACGCATTAAAGTATCCAACCTTAGGTTTTATGTTATTTGAAAATTCATAGGGTTTCTTTTTATGAAAGTTTCTTATAAAAACTCTATTCAAGATATGAAAAGCTATGTTAATATATTATTCCTGAAAATAGGTAGGAAGAATATATTCATTTGACATAATTCTTACCATTTCTTAATAGTACTATTTATTGTTTTTACAACTCTATTTTGTTGAGGTGTTCATAAAGAATAGAAGGTATGTTTAACACCTAGGAATAGGAAAAAAGAATTCAATTTTTAATTATCAAATTCACCACAATGATCACTTCTCAATGATATTATTTTAAAATATTTTTCATTTTAAAAAATTCTACAAAAGTTTACAAAAATAGTGGAAGCCTCACTTTTATGTTTTAGAAAAAAACCCAAGTAAATCTGGAAAAATCATCAACTAAAACAAAATTATAAAATATTATTGCAATTATTTCTACTCAGTATGGTCCAAAAAATCAATATGGATAAGTTATAGTGTTTTGAATGTACAAAACTTGTTAATATATTTTAAGGGTGACTTGTGTTTGTTTTCTATTTGGCATGTATTACAAAATCAATCCTTATAAAATTCAAGAAATGGAAAATAAAAAAGTAAATGTTTCTTAGAAAATTTATATAAATAATATAAATTACAGTGTCCATGTATTTTATACTAAATAGTGGATATATTTTTCTTAATAGTTAAATAATTCAATTGTTTCACATAAAGGATTAAGATCCAAAGTATAAACATTTTTAGTTTTGGGTGCATTATACTTATGAAATTATCTTTAAAAACATAGTAGTAATTATTAGATAAATATATATATAAACCCTCATCATATATTTTAGAGATACTTATTAGATTGTTCTTCAACCCTTGAATATATAGTACTTTGTTTATCAAAATTGATTTTATATTTCCAACTGATTTGACTCAAACTATTTTTCACATTATCACTAAAGATAACCAATCCTCCATATAATTTTACTAATGTATGAAAATTATAAGATTATCCAATCATGTGGCTTGAGTAGCCACTATCCATATATCATACATCATTTTTTTTCCTGTGATTGTTTCCAATTTTTTTAACAAAAGTTTGTTTTGGTACCCTAATTTTTGTAGGTCCACTTGTGTCAACACCCAGATATTTGGGAAAATATATTTTCGATATTTTGAGAAAATTTCAGAAGTAGATTTAGTCATATTTCTAGATATAAAATTCTTTTTATTCCACTGATTTGGGGATTTGTCAAACAATAGTTATTAGAAAAATTACCTTTAATTCTAGAATAAAAAATACAACTCTTGATATGTTTATATTCTTTGAACAAGGTATAAAAATAATCTCTATGTAATTTTAATTTTTCTCCATTTATTACTGTTCTATATTTTTTTTCTTTTTCTTAGTTTTTTCCTAAGAATCATATTTATAGATTCTAATACCTTAGTTAATATACTACAATCACTTTTGAGTGACTATACTTCAGCTTATAACTCTTTAATTTGGTTTCCATGAACAATTTAATTTTAGGTAGATATGCTAATTTTTTATTTTAAGTCTAAGTGTTTTTTATCAAGGAAAATTTTTCATTTAAAATAGGATTCTAAATATTTTTTAGTGATTTATTTTTTAGAGAGTCATACATTTCTCTTCCATAATTGAATAATAAGCATAAAATTTACTTTTAGGAAAAATTACAAAATCAGAAGAAAAATAATAGTAAGATTGTACCTATTCCTTTTTTAACCATAAAGAACATATTTTATTTCAGATTAGTTAGATTTTTTATGAATCACTTTTGTAATTACCTCCAAAGACCTCATAGACACTCCAAATATCCTTAATATCTTTTTATTCTTATGCTCATAATTAATAATCATATGATACTTCCTTTATTTCTTTTCCATTTTTCTTTTCTCTTCTTTTAGTTATATAAAATAAGGTTTTATATGTACCATTTTTTTTACATTCATAGATTCTTACTTATTTAGGTTCTCAAAAATATTTATTGATACTGTTTAAGTAATTTTTTAATATATCCTTTTTCTTATAAAATTTTATGAATCTTTTGGCTATATGTGCCATTCTCATTCCATAATTTGAAAATTCTGAATTATTTGAGAATACAAAAATATATTTTTATTTGTTAATATATATTTTTGACTAGTAAATTTTAGAGAAGTATTGTACCTTTTTATAATCTTATTATTTTTGTATTCATATAGAATTTTTTATTAATAAGTCAGTAGTGTAGCAATCAACTTTCATTGTTAGTTTTGAGACCATAGTGGATTTTATGATTACAGCTAATATCTGATTCCATTTAGAGGTTCATACTCTTAGACCATTTAAATCTTAATGTACTTGTTTAATTAGTTCTCACATTTTAGAAACTCCATTGATGATTTTGGGCAATATTCCATTCATCTTAGTGATCATTTCATCATCATACATTTTAAAAGCATCAAATATCAAAATTTCAATTTTGTATCTTAATTTTCTAACATTTTCAGTTACTTCGTAATCCACTGAAATTGTTTTCCATATATCATTGGTTATAGTAAATTAGTATACATGATTAAATTCATCTAGAAAAAACTCCACATATAATAGCATTCATGGAACTTGAATGGAAATCATACTTAACTTCTTTATCAGCATCCAATTTTTTAATTCTTTAGGGATTTCATAAGATTCGAAAATATTCATGTAAACTTTTAATCGAATATTCTTAAAATAGAAAATCATACGAGCTATAAAGTATCAATAACTATAACTAATAAAATAGGGATAAAAAATCATGGCATTCCTTATTCAAGTTATGTCATCCACAACCATCTTTATATGGAACATTTAATCGGGCCTTCCAATACTTATAATATTTCTTCAAAAATAAATCCTTTGATACAATTTTTTAGTTTTTAATAATATTAATATACATAAGTGGGGGTGGGTGATTTTTTTTCCTTTTAAAAACTTGAAAGATTAAACTTTTATCCCACTTAATATATTATAAAGATATACAACTTTCTATTATTTGAGAAACTTATGTAGTGGAAAAATAGAGAAGGAGAACACAATAGTTTTATAGTGATTCAAGTCCCAAATGATCCCCTAGTCCACTCCACCAACACTTTCTCAACAAGATTTCTAGTTTTAGCTAATTATGACAACATATAACAAGGGATTGGAAACTTATTATAGGAATTTTACACCTTTAAAATAGTATTTTTTAGGGAATTATGGTTCTTTTATAGGGAACCAAAACATCTAAATCTTAGTGTGAAAAGGATTACTCTTTAACATGATTGAGTATGTGCAGTCGATACTCTGATAAATCCAAATTAATTGATTTGTTTGGGAAACATATTTAGCTCAAAATTTCAACAAAAACTAATATATAATGGATATTATTCTTTATAGATAAGTGTCTTCAAGAATGAACAGATTTTAAGAGATCCTAGTTTCAAATGATCATCAATAAATATAGAAACATAATAAAAAAATAATAAAAAAATACCAGTCGCACAATCATAATATGTATTTCTATAATTTTTATATATTTATAATATAAGATATGTGATTTCATTTTTACTGGTACTTTACCTATGATTGATATAAATCTTGGTATTTAACAAGAGAAATTTTATCTTCTTTCAATTAAAATGATCAAAAAGTTTCACATGAAAAAATCATTAGTATTTGAAATTAAAATGTTAAAATAACATAAAAAATTCCCTTAGAAATTGGGAATATTTAATCCATTGAACCTAAGACTTTGAATCAATCTTTAATAATCTCTGAAAGCGACTAAAAAATCACATAAAAAATATTTCATAAAACTTGGAAAATATCTTGAATTTAAAATCCATGGATGACCAATTCAAACATAGGGTCAAATTTTAAGGTACTATTGAAAACATATGGTTCAATTAAATGCGTTAGGTTGTTGGGAGATATGTTAGATTAAAAAACAAATGGTTTCTTCTAAAAATTATGGTTCCCAATCCATTCTTTTACAACAGTATAGGGTATCTGATCCATACATTCAATCTAAACACATGGTTTGAAAACCATATTTTCCAATTACAAACATATGGTATTAAAAGTTTTTCATAATATTTAATTTTTTTTCTAGAAACCTTGAACCCATAAAAAAAATAAATTTCTCAATAAATATAATCTTGAAAAACACTTAAAAAAATTTCATTATTAAAACAAACATGAGTATTTATGAGCATCAAAACCAACAAGATTCATAGAGTATTGTTGAGATAATATAAGCTCAACACATTTTTATATTATATCATGAATATAATTGTCTTCATGGTATATAAAGTTTAATTTTATGTTATTTATTTTATGGGGATTATGATTCAAAAGAAACCAAAGTCTTAAGGGTTTATTTCACAATCTCATCATTATTTTGGATTATTTATTTTCAATTATCCACTGATAAATATTTATCATCCATTCACCTATTTTATAAACCTTTATTCAATGTTTTTTGTTCTACAATGATTTTTAAATTCATTTTGACCATTGTTTGGCGTTTTGAAAAATCATTTATAAGGAATCATCCTGTACTTTTATGAAAAAGATTATTTTTTATTTTTCATACAAATGTGTGAAATGAATGTTTTCTTAACTTATCTTCCATAAATAGAATCTACATCTATCTTTACACCTCAATTATCTAAACCTTCCTTTATATTTTTACATAGTTCATTTAAATGAAAATTATTTCTTTATTATGTATGAGGGTGTTAGATTTTCAAAATTATTTTCAATGTAAAAAGGTTATTTTCCTCAAGAAATATTCTAGTAATATCATTAATTATGTTTCCTCTATTTTAATATCCTTTGGTGGATCTTATATTGAGGATTTAAAGTAATGATACCATTCATCAGATTTATTTGGATAGTTTTTGATCAATTTGACTCAGGATTTTATTGATATACCGTATGACTAGTTCTTCCAATATTGGAAGTTATTGATTTGATTTAGGCATATTGATTTAGTTATATTATTTTTTCATATTATGAATATATTGGATTTATTATGTGATTTTTGGGGCCCGATATATCCCCTCGATGAATCAATAGGTCTCATGAGACAAAATATCTTTGGTATTGGTTGAGGCCATACCCATTTATATATGATGTTTTAGCATGAGGCCATGGCAATATGATTTTGATGTCCGACATCATACATTCTATCACTATGAGATTATTCACTAATGTCCATCTGATTATTTGATTAGTTATAATATCCATGAAAAAGTTTCAATCTCATTTGATTAAATATATGATAATATATGATCATTATTTAATACTTCCATATTATTTTCAAGTTATTGATTAAATGATATGTGTTTTATTAATTTATTTTTCCATATTGTTTATAAATATTTATTCAGGATAGCCACCACTATATGAATAATCTTTCTGAGTATTATATCTCACCCATTTTATAGGTTTCATTTCTCTTATACAACAGAATGTATTTATGACTAACATATATAGATATTATAAATGGAATAATGGTGTAGTAAAAAAGTATTATACTATTTTTTTATTTTCAATTTTAATTGAAAGTTCAAGTTTGCATATTTTTTAATAAGACTATTATACTATTCAATTCTTTAGGATGCGATTCCTTGTATCTAGTTCCAATGTAATAAAGTAACCACAAACTCTGGGCTACTATAATTGGGTATTTATATTTCATAAACATTTCATCAAAACCTATTTAAAAGAAATAGGTTTTGTAATAATTACATCATATATTAACCCAGGGAAATGAAATGGGTTTCATAATCCATTCATAATTTAATCATATCATAACCAATGTAAGAGTAATATGTTTCATAAAAAACTTCAGAATGAAAATAAACCATTCAAAGAAGGATTGAGAATGGTTTCCTTGGATTATATCCCCTGTAAAGTGTGTGTAACATCAAAGGATGTCGTCTTATATGGAAAATGATTCTAATGATCATTTAAAACATTTCTCGGGGAAAATATCCTTTATATAATGAAAAACAATTTTTAAAACATATATCTTTTTCAAAATCATATTATTTTAAATTGATATTTAAAGATAATTTAAAAACAATTATTGAGGAAAATATCCTTTTCACTTGAAAAGTAATTTTTTTATATAAAACATTTTTAAAATCATTTTCATTAAATATAAATTTGGAAAATTATAAAGTAATGTTTAAATATCATTTAAAACATTTGCGGAGGAAAATATCTTACCATGCAGATTTTTTTAAAAAACATCCAACATTTTGAAAATCTCTTTATTTGAAAATTAAATTTTAAACATATAATGGAAGATTTAAAATATTTAGTGGACATGATAGGGGAAAATAACATTCATGCCATATTCTTTAAAACAAATATTCCTTTCACATTTTTTGATAAAATTGAAATGAGACTTATTTCGAATATTACAAGAAGATTCAATTTAATAAATTTAAAAAATTAAAACATGGGAGAATATTTCTATAATAAAACATATTGTGAATTTTAAAAAAAAATTTCAAAACATTTTTTGAAATCATTATTTTCGAAGAAGAAGTATTTTCTACCAAAGAGAGAAAGAAAGTTGGATTTTCTTTAAAAAAATATTTCGAAATCTTATATACATAAAGAGAGGAAAATGAAGGGAAAAATTTTATTCACAAGAAATAAAAATATTATAATAAAATAAATGAGTTTATTTAGAGATATATAATAATATTTTATCATTGGATGCATAATCATGAACAATCCTAATAATCTACGAGATTATAACATAAAACCCTTACCAATTTAGTAACATTTTATCATAATTCAAATGAAATAATAAAATTAAATGAAACTTATAATATCATGATAATAAATAAGTTTATTATATGACATGTAAAAGGGTCTATAAATACACCTCATAAAATATTTTTGGTTCATAACATGACATATGCCTCAAAAATGCAAACTGTGACAAAAAATACAATATCAATTTGGTAACTTTTGAACCAAAATCCCCATGAAAGAGAGATCCTAAAATGGATATGTAAATAAAAATAATTTTTAGGATAAGAATCATTAAATTCACTCATGTTCAGTATATACACCACATCAAAAAAATTGGTGTTGAATATGGCATATGTCTCATAGTAGTCAAAAATAAGACTCAAATCCATTACCTTAAGTCTCGAATTCATTCATAATGGTTAAAAAAACCTATATAATAGATATATTATTATTATAAATCTATTAAAGAACATATTAAAATATATTATTCCATATTTGGTATACTTATACCCATTTATTACTTGTTTATTAAGAGTTCCTTGTTAAAGCTATGTTTTGGGAAATAACTACTACATTTTTTATGAAAGTTTTGGTTTTTTTGTTTTTAGTCCATTTAAATTGATCATGGTTTAATAATTTATATAATTTAATCCAAGATATAAATATCATATATATTAATTATATTTATTTATTTATTTTAATCCCTGAGAGTCAGACATATAAATTAATGACACTGTTCATGGAGACAGTAGGTCAAATGTACACATGAAGGTTGTTTCCATTTCAAGATTGGACAAAACATAAGAAGGGTAAATAATAAATCATACTTAAATAATAATAATTATTTAATATATATCATAATTACATCATATAAATTCAATTAATAGGTCCTCATTATAATCCATGTAAAATGGAAAGGAAAAACATATGACATTAGTGTGTGAGGGGCATTCCAACGTACACACGAGCAACGTTATTGGTTTCTGAAGGGTTTGAAGGTAAGAAGTTAAATGTGAAATTAAATTTAAATTATTATTTTTTGGTAATAAATATAACATATATTCATTTACTTCATCATTATTACCTTTCAGTGAATGTGAAGAATGAATTGCATCGTTTTACAATGTGGTAGTTCGTTGTACACACGATATGTTATCGAATCCCTCATTGAATAGAAAATTAAAATGTATCCTAGATATCATAATTAAATAAGTATAGTAGTCTTAAAAATATTATATATATAATTTAAATCTATTATCAAAACAATCCATGAGAAATGGTGATAGAAAACAAGCTACATCAGTTCTTGAGTCGGCAGTCCACTGTACACATGATCAACGATTTCAAATCCATTTTGAGTGAAGATAAGATGGATGTAGGTTATGAAATTAAAATAACATAATATTTTTATATGGTAGATAATGATTTTATTATTTCATAATTATTTAATAATAATTTAAGGTGGCTTAAGAAGAAATATAATAAAACACTCAGTTAGGTGTGTAACCTCTTCTTCGAACAATTTCTTTTTGTTTGCACAGAAAGGATTTGTGGGATGGATTTATGACCAAAATAAGGATTATAATATAGAATAATGTAATTGAGGAATTTATTTGGGTATGTATTGGATGAATCAAAAGGTTTTTGTAAGTGTAAATAAGAGATAATATGGTGTATCCTTTTACAATTGAGGTGAATAAAACAATTGTTATTTTTGAAAAGAAAACGTTTTAACAACATTTGTTTCATAAAAAAGGATCCAAAATGGAACTTAACAGTTAAAATAATATATAAGGTCGAAATATTTCCATATAATTGGTTTTTAAAATTTTTTGGGTCATTTTTATAAACTTATTACTTATTTTGACCTCCGGCAAACCCATTTTTACAATAACCGGGTAAATAATGTTTACTATTTTAAATATTCATTATGGTAAAAAAATTATGTTAAAAATTTGAGATAAAATAAATTATGATGATTAAAAATATTTAATACATTTTACCGAATTCAATTCATATATTTTTCAAAATTAAATTTAAAACAAAACCCACAGATACGATGAAAAATCAGTTTTTTCATAAGTGAATTTTTCAAGAATAAGATGATTTTATATCAACTTTGTGTCTAATAATAATAATTATATGAAAAAAATTTAAAATTTATTTATATATAACATATATGTTTATTTTAAAACATTCCTCATTAAGTATTATTTTAATTAATTGAAATAGTGAAATTTTATGCACTTTAAAATAGTTTTCTGAAAAAACCATGTTTTTAAACCAAAAAAAATAAACTTATACTAAAATCCAATATAAATATCATAAAAAGTAGTTAAGTGGATTAAATTTATATAAATAATAATTATGTTAATTTAAAACATAATGGGGAATTTAAATTACTTATTGTTTCGAAAATAAATCATAGTTTTATAAACATATGTATTTTTTATTATTCACTAAAAATCAATATTTTTCAAAAAATATAAAAATTTCGCCATAAGTTAATTTTGATATAATTATTTAAAAAATGAAGTCCATTTTTTCAAATAAAATCTAAAATATCTATAAATTAACTATAATATTTTCTCATACAAATACTTAAAATTAATTTTTTAAGAAAATATGCTTTTCATGAATATAATTACTTTGAAAAAAAAACATGATTTATAATTTATACATAAATATAAATTTAGTAGGATATATATATCTTAAATTAGTTAATACCTTTCATAAATACCCACTTAATTTGTACGTTAAATTGTTCATATTTAAACTAATATTATTTCTTGGTTCACTGAATCCCAGTGTTGCATGTCATGAATTATATCAATGGAACTCATAATTGCATGTAACACAAGATAAACTTGGTGTTGTGTATAAAAACAATCTATCAAAAAATGTTTTACATTATATTGAGATTTTACATCTAGTATGTTTTTAATGAATCTAATAAGGTATTATAGTTGATCTTGGATAATCTGGATGCCTCAAAATCTATAGAGAAGATATGCGAAGAGGTGTCCTTTTATAAGTGAGGGGAGGGACACTCTTTTAATTACATAAAGTATTAAATTAATATAAATTCATTTTCATGGAAAAAAGTCTCCAAATTGAATATTTATAATATAATATTATTATCATGATTCTAAATTCTATCACACAATAAAATATGGCCATATTTTTGTTAGGGTTTTACCCTTATCATTTGGTTTTTACCCCCATCAGCCCTTTTAAAAATTACAAAAAAATATATGTTTTCTATTCTTTAAGGATCTATAATGTTACCATAAAAATCCAAGGGATCATTAAATAGACTATGGATGATATTTTAAACCATATTCCATTAACTTTTCCAAAGGTAATTTTTTTATAAATTTTAAATTGTCATGAAAAAGATGAAGGGGAAGGTATTTATTTTCAAATGATGTCTTTTGTTGTCAAAGTTAAAGATGAAAGATGAAAGGGAAATCACCTCACTTTGTATTTTGAGAAAATCATGTTCAATCTTGTTTTCAAAAGAATCAGATCCATGTTTTCAAAATAATCATACTTTCCCTGGGTTGGGAGTGGGAGAAGATCATAATGAGGTATTGATTATCATCACATTAAATCCAAATTCAATGTGAATGAAGTGATTATTTTGATGAAGTATAAAATTTTGCATGAATATGATAAAATAAATGCAATGACTCTTTACCGATATTTATTTCTCACAAATAATAAGTTTATTTAAGAAATTATGATTCAAGTTTGACAAAATAAAGGAGACAAGATTTATTCCAAATCATAACCATATTTATTATATTTAGGTAGAATAGAAGAAAGAGATGATATTGACCGGAAATGAATCAGACCTAGTCAATGAACCATCTAATCATCCATCGTATGTATAAAAAACATTCGTACTAAGGATTATTATTCATAGGCTCAAGAATAAAAAAATCATACCTAGAAATATTATACAAAAAATGATCATATTCAGAATGATCATTATTAAGATGATCATGCTCATCCCATTTGTATTTATAAAGACCATAATTTGGAAAATCATTCTTAAGATAAGATGGATGATTCATTGAATTTCTTAAGGAATAGATAGATGAACTCTTTAAGTTATTTTTTCAAGTGGGTCAATAGAATAAGAGAATAAGATATATTCTACTTCAATTGTGTGAAGATAAAAAGTGAATAACTGAAGGAGATGATGTGCATTTCAACTGGGTAAGGTTTTTATTTATCATATTTGAATTTTTTTATGTTTCCAAATGGGTTAAGAGAATAAGTTAAGAAGTAAAAGTGGTTTTAAATCAAATTTTGATGGATGTAAAATCAAGGGGGAGATCGACATCAAAAAGAATAACTGTTTTTAGCATTCTAAAGTGATATCCATTTTTTCATACAACTATATTAAATTAATACATGGAATTTTTTGAAGAAATAATATTGATAAATTCAGACTCATAAATTGAAATCATATTAGAAATTGAAATTAATATCTTAAGAAGAAGTGAAAATAGTATAAGAATCACGAAGCTTTGAGTAGACTGGAAGAATTCAAAATGAAATCGATATTTTAGGAAAAAATGAGATTAAGGTGAATTTGAATAAGCAGGAAATATTTTGGGATTCCCGCCAAAGCTGCTTATGGGTGACTTATAAAGGTGGAAAGTATATTGTAATTTTCTGATGACCAATGTATTACTCATGAGAGATAATCTAGGAATTTTTATGGAGGGAGATAAGTTTCCATATTTAGTTTTGTTAAGGAAGTTTTTGATGGATCACTGAAAGAGAAGATAAAATATCTTAACGTTGTGTTTAACTGATCATCATACTCAGTGATAGTCGTACTCAGCTGAGTACCATATTTGGATTTTCAATTGTATTTAGATGATCATCATATCGGGCCAAATTAATAGTGTTGGGATTTACTTACTAGTATTTCTAGACTAAGGAAGTATCATAATGGGAGAATTGTACCTTGAAAGATCATACCGAGAAGAATCGTATTGTGGATAATTAGACTCATAGGAATTGAACTGGGGAAACATACTGAAAAAATAAGACTGGTTTTTTACTTGACAAAGTCCAGGAAGTTCTTACCATATTTGGGGTAATAAATTAATAATGTTTTTTCAATTGAATACATTTGTGAAATTTAAATGATGTATATGTAACATGATTTGATATACAAACTTTTTATTACTCTATGTTTTCTAAGAGGGTGCACATATACTTTTGGATTGTGTCTAAAGTACTACAGGAGTGAAAGGGTATATCCTACTCATTGTAATATAAGGATTGTTTTCTAGTGGATTGTATGGTATTGAATATTATCCAAACCATATAATGGATATAACTATTCATATTTAATAGTGAACTTTCTAAATACATGTGTTACTGTGGATGTGTGTTTGAATTGTTTTCATTAGGGAAAAATAATTAATAGGTGGATAATGTAGTTTGAATTTCAATGAAGTATAAAAGAAAAAGTATCACTACTTCAACTCCTCCCACTCTCAGTGATGCAATTATTTGAACTAGCCACTTACAAGTGGTATCAGAGGGAAAAGTTCCCTTCACTTATTCTTTGCTAATGGAGAATTTGAATTGTGTGAACATTAAAGGAATTAATGTCTTCAATGGAAATAATTATCATATCTATAAAGATAAAATGTTTCCATATCTTATTTTTATTAGATGTGATGCTTTTTAAGCTAAAATAGTTTGGTTTACTCCCATTGATGATAAATTTCCTTCTACATCTGTTAATTAGAAGAATGTAGAGAATGATAGAAGAGACCAGAATGCTATATTATCATCAATTTTGGAGTGTGAATTATTAACACTAAAAGGTTCTTCCATAACAAAAGGTATATGGGATAAATTGAAACAAATATACCAAGACAATAAAAAAGTAAATAAGGAAAATCTATAATTTTTTTTATTGAAATATGAATATTTTGAGATGGGTGAGAACAAATCTTTTGGGGACTTCTTTACATGGTAAATGGAATTGTGAGTACAATTAGATGTCTTGGGGAAAAGTTATATGATTATACATTTTTTGAAAAGATATTGAGAATCCTTCCTAACTAGTTTGATGGAAAATTTTATTTATTGGAAGATAGATATCCTAAAACATTATCTCTTGATGATTTATATAGCACTCTCATAACTTATGAAATGAGAAGGGAGAAATATGGGAAAAGAAAAAAATGTTGATAGATAAATGTTGGTCAAGGATACAAAGAAAGAAAAGTCAAAAAAGATTCATATTGAAGATGCAAGTGGTGGATCTGAATTTGAAGATGAGGTATGTAAAAATATTGATAATATATTACCCTTTTTTTCTAAAAATGTTAAAAATAGGTACAAGTAAATACAAAGGGAAATATCCCATGAATTATTTTGAACGTGGTGTCATTGGTCACTTTGCTATTAATTTCCCTTGAATAAAGAATGAAAAATAGAGTGATGAAGAAGAAAGAGATCCAAGAAGATCATGGAAGAAAAAAGGTGATAAATTAAATTTGTATTCCACAAGTAAAGGAAGAAAACTCTTCAAATCAAAAAGAATAAGTTTCTTATCGAGAGATAAAGAAGAATAAGGAAGTGATGATAAATCCAAATAAATAGTTGATTATGGTTTTGGAAATAATTTTATTGCAACATTGAATTATGAATAATTCAAAATAAGTACTTGTGAAGAAGAATAAACTCAAATTGATATTCATTTTAAAGAAGAGTTGAATGAATTTCTGAGAAAGATCAGTAATATGGAAAAATAAAACAAAAAGTTGGAAGACGGATATTCCTCAATAAGAAATAAAGAAATTTTTTCTGATGATAAAGTGAGGCAGGTAAAATAGATCGATGATTTGAAGAAATATATTGGTAAATAAATTAAATTTAATGAGTATATGTAGGTTAGGCCAAAGGAAAAAGAAGAAGAGATGAAACTTTTCCAAAACAACTTTCTAAAGATGAATTGAGAAATAAAGGTTTCCAAAACACTATCACTGATGTTGGTGAATGTTCATGAAATAATAAATCTAAGAAGGTTAAAAAAAAATTACTTTCAAACATTGAAAATAAATATCGAATTTTTTCTACAAATTAGGAAGAGAGTAAAGTCATGTATGTTTAAAAAACCAACATTGTTGGGAAATCATAAGTCTCAAAGAACCTTATGTCAGAAAATGTTTTGAAACAATATAAATCTAAAAAATCTTCTAATACTTATGGTTCTGATAAAAAATAAAAGAAAAGGAATAATCAGGTTGATGATAGAAAGGACGGTGGCTCAAAAAATCAAATGAAGAAGGTGGTTGAGAAACATATTCAAAATTATTGGCGGTATGGATGTTTCAGGGGTAAATACTCTTATGAGTATTTATGATATTGTGGAGAATTTTGAACCACTAAAAATATGTTTTGGTTCAACCAAAAACACTTATATTATCCCAAATGTTATGAAAGTAAATGTTTTAAGGAGAGTCAATTCCCTCAAAAGAATAATTTCAAGAAGGTTATTACAAAGAAAGATGAAAATAGTGAATTCATGATTGAAAATAGGTTCGAAATCCTGGAAAATATTTGGGAAATATTTGAGCAAAGAAAACACCTTGCAAAAGGATGTATTGTTTTTTACCAGTATAAAAAAATATTCTTAACAATTTTCAAAAGCCGAAGCTGATGAAGGTAAAGGATGAAGAGAAAGATATTATTGTTGTAACCGCATTGAAAGCTTCAAAAGGAGAATGAGATTCGATTCTTTATAGTGGATGTTCTTCTCATAATATAGGATACTTTATATTGTTTAAAAATTTGAGATATTTCAAAGAGGTCATAATGAATTTTAGCAACGATGAATCCTTAAGATTCAAAGGTGTTGGATCTACCATCATTAGAAAATAAAAGTTAAAATCCAAGAAAGCTTTGTATGTTAATGGGTAGAAAGAAAATTTTCTAAACATCTCACAATTGTGTGACGAGGGTAAAGAGGTTATCTTCGGAAAATATGGGTTTGTTTTGAAAGGTGATAAATATGTAAGGATTGTTACAAGAGGAAAACATACAAAAGGAAATTTCTTTCAGGTTGGGGAAATAAAAAACTCTTGTTACATGAGTATGGTGGATAAATAATAAATCGTGATATAAAAGGTTGGGACACATGGGGAAGGGAAACATGAGAATGTAATCTAATTGAAATAGTGTCAGATACATTCCTTATTTTCCAAGAAGTGGATATTGGTGTTGTATTATTTGTGAGAAAGGAAAGATTACAAATGTTGTGCATAACAAGGTGAGATTTGATGAAGAAAACCCTTGGAGCCCATTCATTATGATATTTGTGGGATGAAGAGAAAACAATCAGAAAATGAAGATAAGTAATTCATCACTTTAATTAATTATTTTACTTGAATTACTTGTGTTATGTATATGAAACATAGATCAAATGATTTGAAATTTTTTAAAAGTTTCATAAGGAAAGTTGAAAAGGAATGTGAGTATTTAGTGAAGAAGTTGAGAACTGATAATGCTAGTGAATAAATAATTGAATAATTTGAAAGTTATCTTGAGAAACATGGAATTATATATGAGTATATCTCCACATACACTCCTCAACAAAATTAAGATGATGAAATAAAGAATAGAAGTTTGGTGGAAATGGGAAGAACTATATTACATGGACATGGTCTTTCTCATTATTTTTGGAGGTAATACTTGAGTACTTCTGTTTATATTTAAAACAATTGTTTTTACATGAAAAATTTAGATGTAGCTCCATATGATTTTTAATGGAAAAAATCAATGATTAAAACACTTTATAGTTTTCAGTTGTCCATGTATTATCATTAAGAAATGTGGAAACTATGGAAAGTTTGAACAGAAAGGTGAACATGGAATCATTCTTGGCTATGCTATGGAAGGAATATGATATATATGATTAAAAAAAGAGATAAAAATAATTGTTTATTATATTGATGTGAAAGTAATTAAAATAGGTGAGATAGAAAAACATATTTAGTAAGAAAATGATATTGATCAAGTTAAAGAAACAAATTCTGATAAGGATACATAAAATTGTATTCCTGCTCAAGAATAATAATTAGACCCATCCATTTCCAGTGATGAGGAATATAATAAATAATATCACACAAGGATGAGAAAGTAAGTGTAATCTCAGAATATAATTTCTTATCAACATCATAAGGTTCAAATAAGAAGAATAATAAATTCTATTACACATATTCATTGTGTTGAAAAGTAGAGACAAATGATTTAAAAGAAGATTTTGAGTTTCCAGAATGGGTTTAGATCATGAATAAAGAATTTGATCAGATTGAAATGAATGATATATGGGAACTCTTACTCAAACCTGAAAAAAAACATTATTCACAAAAAATGGGGTTTTTTGAATAAGCTGAATGAAAAAGGTGAAGTGATAAAAAACATAGAAATATTGATGTGAAAGAGGTATTTAGAAGTTGAAGGTATGAATTTTGATGAATCCTTTTCTCTAGAAGAAATAATTTAAACAATCACAATCTTTGTTGACATTTCTACAAAATGAGGCTATATGATATTTTAAATGGATGTTAAATCCATATTTCTAAATGGAGATCATGAATAGGAGGTTTTAGTTGAAAAACCTTGTGGATTCGTTATTTTTAATGATGAAAGTTATGTGTAAATATTGAAAAAGGATATTTATAGGAAAAAACAAGCATTGAGGGATTGATATTCCAAATTGGATACATATTTAAGAAGATGAATTTTAATAAAGTAACAGTGGATAGAAATATCTCAAGTAGGCTTAGAATTATTGATAAGTAATCTATTTCTGAAGGATAAAAAGTTTAGTGATTTATGAAACTCGGTTGACAACAAAATGCAAAGGGGGATATTTTTAGGACCAAGCTAGAGAGTAAGGTTTTTAAAAAAAAACTGTTTTTGTCATAGTTGAAGATGAAAGATGAAAGGGAAATCACCTCACTTTTTATTTGGTGAAAATAATATTGAATATTATTTTTAAAATAATCAAACTTGAGTTTTCAAAAATAATTGTACTTTACTTGGGTCTGAAGTGGGAAAATATCGTAATGAGGAATTGATTGTCATCTAATTCACTCTGAATTCGATTTGAAATAAGTGATTGTTTTTATGAAGTATCAGAATCATCATGAATATGATAAAATAAATATGATATTGCTTTACTGATATGTATTTCTCATAATTCATAAGTTTATTAGAGAACTTATGATGCAAGATTGTTAGAATAAAGGTGAAAATAGTTATTCTAAATCATACCCATATTTATAGTATTTTGGTGGAAGAGAAGAAAGAGACACTATCGATTGAAAAGGAATCATATCCAATCACTGTAGTATCAGATCTTCCATAATATGCATAAAAAATCTTTCATAAAAGAATGATTGTACTCAGTCTTAGGAAGAGAAAGATCATACTTAGAGAGATCGTATCTAGAATAATCATTATCAAGATTATTGTACTCAGGCCAATTGTACTCTAAAATACAATACTCTTTACAATCGTACTCAAGCTGATATGGATAGTTGATTTAATTATTGAAGGAAGAGATAGATGAAATTTTGTTTTTTTAAATGTCTTCATCAAGTGGGTAAATAGTTTAATTACTTTGTTTTTCTCTTCAAGTGAATTTTTCAAGTGGGGAAAAAGAAGAGGAGAACAATAATTATTGTACTTCAACTGGGTCAAGAAAAAAAGTGATGAAGTGAAGGAGATGATGTGTATTTTAATTAGGTCAAGTTTCTTTCTTTTAGTGTTGAATTGTTTTATATTTCCAACTAATTCATGAGGATAAGTGATGAAGTAAAAGTGGTTTTAAATCGAAGTTTTCTAGATGTGAAATAACTGGGGAGGTCGACATCTAAAAGAATAATGGTTTTTAGCATTCATAAGTAATATCCATTTAAACATACATCTATATTCAATTGACATACTATTTTTTTTGATGAAATCAGATTGAGAAAATAGGGATGAAAATTGAAATTAAAGTATAAAGAAGAAGTGAATATTGTAGAAGAATCAAGAAGCTTTGAGAAGAGTTGATGTAATAAAAATGCACCTACTATTTTTGGGAAAATTGAGATTAGGGTGATTTTGATTAAATAGGAATTTTTTTGGGATTCCTGCCAAAGCTACATAAGGGTCTCCTATAAAAGGATAACTGTATATTTTACATTTCTAATGACCAATGTACAATTCATGAGAGTGAAGCTATTGTTTGAGTCAGAGAATAATGTTTTTGTATTCATTTTTTTGAAAAAGTTTTTTATGGAGATGTGGAAGAGTAGAGACAAGATCACAACATCATATTTTTTCTAATCATCGCACTTAGGGATAATTGTACTCTGCTGATTGTTGTATTCATCTTGTCAATTATATTCAAATGATCATCATATTTGGATGAATTAATCTGATCGGTATTTTTATAAAAGGATTTTCGAACTGAGGAAGTATCATACATGGAGAATCATACCTAGAAGGATCATACTGAGAAGAATCATATCAGTGAGAATCAGACTGAGAGGAATTGGATTGGAAAAAATGCATTGGGAAATCAGACTAGTTTTTTATTAACAAATTCCGGGAAGTTATTACCATCTTCTGGGTAATAAATTGAAGAAGTGTTTTTCAATTGAACAAATATGTGAAATTGAAAAGAATAACAGGTAACATGAGTTGTTACACAAACATTGTGTTACCCTATTCATGCTAATAGGGTGAACATGTAATTTTGGATTTCTTCAATGTACTACACGAGTGAGAGGGAATACCCTACTCATTGTAATACAATTTTTTTTGAAGTCGATTGTTTGGTATTGTACTTTCTCCAAACCATAATAAGGACATATTTATTCTCATTGAATAGTGACCCTTATAAATACATGTGTTCCCGTGGATGCGTGTTTGAATTGTATTCAGCAGGGAATAAAATCTTTAACCGGAGGGGAAAGTTGTTTCAATAACAAAGAAACATAATAGAAAAAGTATCACTAATTCTTTCCTCCCCCTCTTAGTGATAAAATTATCCTAACTGAGCACTTACAAAAATCATTTAATAAAATATTATTTATTATAAAAAATCATTAGTGTCATTTTTGGAAATATTAATTTAATTTCAATTTGAGAACAAATTTATGGAAATGGAATTGAAATATTGACCTTTAAAACTTCTATAATATGTAATAGTTATCTAAAATTCATTTAACACAATAATTAGTCCATGTTATATTAATTTTAATTTTTTTAAATGATTTATTTTATTTTTCTATTAATTGAATAAAATTTATTTCAGTTTTTTGTAAGAATTTAATGTAATTATTCAATAAAAAAATTATAAATATATCGTTATGGTAAAAATATTTATTTTTCTTTCAAATAATCATTTATAACTAAAATTTTCCTCTTTTTTTCTTATGTAAATTTTTTAGATATAATAAAGTCAAGAGAGGGACATTTTGTTTTTAGTTTTTTTATTAAATTAATATAAATGTCATAGTAATAGAAAACATAGTACCAAGTGGCCATATATTCCTGAATTGGATGGTTTTGGAAGAAATCCATTCATAAAAAAGGATAATGGACAGTGTTATATAAATTTTAAACCCCATCCTAATGCTTTAACCATATTTTAGTCATTTTACCCTTACTAATGTGAAAATAAATTACCATGCTTACTATTAATAATGAAAAAAGGGATCTATTCAAAAAAATTGACCCTCATGATTCAATATATAGAATCCATTTTTCAATATATAATTTATATAAGTTTCTTAAATTCATTAAAAATTATGTGGAAAAAACATGACAGAAAACCGATTTTTAGAAAAATAAATTTTAAGCATAAAAATTGATTTCTTCTTATCCCATTTGTAGAAAAAAATCTATATTAATGAAAAAAATATAATTTAATATATAATATATATATTTTATTAAAATCATTCACAAATAGTGATTAATTTAATTTATTTGGATAACAATACATTTCAGACATAAAAATAGTTTTCTTAAAAACATCTCATTTAATTTCAAATGATTTTATTTTTAATTTGTAATCCATTGATAACCAATAATGTCATATTATATATGTGAAAATTAAAAGTTATTCATGATTTAGTTATTCTTATTCATACAGTCCAATAAAACGACTATGGAAAAAGTATCACATTAACGAATAATATTCCAATAGTATATCACTATTATTTTAAACTCATTATTTTATGTATTCAAAGAAATTGAAAACAATTATTATTTTTTAAATATATATATATATATATCATAAAATATTTGGGTGTTAAATTATACTCACATAAAATTATTTTTCCATTG
Organism: Viscum album; assembly: GCA_963277665.1. Classification (NCBI taxonomy): domain Eukaryota; kingdom Viridiplantae; phylum Streptophyta; class Magnoliopsida; order Santalales; family Viscaceae; genus Viscum; species Viscum album. The sequence goes on along the minus strand of OY728134.1, from coordinate 815,090,457 downwards.
AAATTCTGTTATTATAAGGGAAAAATGACAATATCTCTATTTCATCAAATCTTTGGGTTCCTATATAGTTTTTTTTTTGAATTTCTAATTCCTCCATAGAACATTAAAAAGGTGAGTAGTCTTTTTTGTAGAACATTATATCCATGATCCGAGATTTATTAATGTTTTTATTCTTAGAAAAGATCATGCTCATGTGGTACAACCAATTATTTTAGTACATATGGCGGATCTGGTATGTACTTATTTATGATAGATACATGAAATATATTGGAACTTGTGAGAGGTTTGGTGGATGTGACATGTGATAAGCTAATGTCCCTACTTGATAAATAATAGAAAAGGGGAAAACATACCGAAGGATCAAATTTATTTTTTTATAAATCTCATATCTTTCATACATGGATAAATTCATAGGAATACCTTCTCACCAAATTTGAATCCTAGATCTTGCCGATGATTGTCATCATAAATTTTCTATCAACTATGATCTACCTTGATGTGATGTTGAATGGTTTGACATTTTCTTCTATTTCCCCGTATAGATATAGTCCAATAGGTTTCATTCTCTATCTTCAAAAAAGAATTTTAAATTCTTACAATTATTTCAATATAGGGCTTTATAATGAGGAATCTGAATTATTGAGTGAAAGATATTGCTGTCAGAAAAATCTACTTGAGGAAGATATTATTCCCAACCCCCTTTGAAAAGAATATAATAATATCTCATCATATACAATATGGTTTTATTGGTTATATGAGTTTGAAAATATATCTCAAGATGATTTGTAGTACTAAAACACAAATCTATATCCAAATCATACTGAAGACTTTTCCACAACATCGAGGTAAACCTCAGATCCTAATAAGATATAATAGAATGTGGTACTCTATGCTACCTTACCACTTCCATAATTTATATCCTAGAAATATGATGAAGAGATAAATATTATGTAATGAAAATAAAGTATTTTAACTTCTTAATGAGATGAATTACAACCCAAATAACATTATTTTATTTAGATGTTTTGGGGTGTCAATTGAAAAAATCCATGGCTATGTTTTCACATTTATATTCATGTTTTTGTAATTGTTAAAACATCCCCATATAATTCTATTTTTGTATCCTTAACATAATGGTACTCTAAGCATTAAGATACATAGTCTTCAATATATATCTTTATACTATCCCACCATAAATACTATTATAGATCTATATACATATTCATACTTCTTAGATGAATAGAAAATGATGAACTATGATCCTCATCCAACTAATCCTTCTTAAAATTTGGTATGTACAAAAAAGATACATGGTTCTTAATAATTATCATTCCATAATAATAAATTCTAAGCATCGAAATATTTATGAACACCTTCTATTGTTCCATATCTTCTCTATGCCTTTATTTAATCCTCGCATGGATAGATGGTTTAACAATCATTTGAGTAAGATAATATTTCTCCATTTTCATAAATATTTCTAGATCCAAACTTTTAAAATATAGAAATTTAATATCTTCTGTGAACTTTATCATAGATAATCTAGCATGCTTCATTGGACTCAAAGCATATGTTACCTTTCTTCCTTTCACATAGTGGTGATGTATTGAGAATTTATAATTATTAATAAACTCAAACCATATTCTATAGTTCATATTTAGATTTTTTTGAGTAAATATATAATTTAATATTTTTTTGATTAGTATATATATCACTATTTTCTCTAGAAATCCAATTCATCCGTATCTCTAATGAAAAAATTATTGCATCTAACTCCAAATCAAGATTTGGTTAATCTTTCACACGAAGATTCAATTCTTATAATGAATAATTTATTAATATATTGTTATGCAAGAGGATGCATCCCAGTCCCTTCTTTGATGTGTTTATATTGATCAAAATACCATTTATACTACAAGTTAGTGTAAGGTCAGGTTCACTAATTTCCTTCTCCTTAGTGCCTTGAAATTTTTATCCCATTCATTTATCCAAAGGAACTTTTCACCCTTATGAATTTTCTTGGTTTGTGGATTAGATAGAGATGATAAATTATCCACAAAGGGTCGTTACTATCCAGAAAAACTAAGAAAACTATAAATCTTTTTCATATTGGTTGGTCGATGCCAATTTCCAATGACTTATTTCACTGATGTATGCAACAATATACCATCTCTTGAGATTATACGTCCCAAAAATGAGACATTTTGTAAAGAAAAACTCAATTTTTTAATTTTTTCATATAACTTAGCTTTTCTTAGGGTCTCGACTAAAATTATTATGTAATATTTATTATAATATTTTCTATTTGAATATATAATAATGTAATATATAAATACTTCCATAATCTGAGCAAGTTAATAAGTAAAAACTCTATTAAGTAAATCAATGATGATAATAGGTCCATTAATAAGACCAACTGACATCATTATAAATTTACAATGTCCATAACTTGTATGAAATGATATGTTGGGTATATCCTCTCTCATGAATGTTAATTTTTGATATCCATAATGAAGTTCAATCTTGGAAAAGTATTGATCTATGTGGTGTTGATCAACCTTGTCATAAATAAAGGGTAAAGGATACTTCTTCTTGATATTGACCTTTTTATGTTCTCAATAATCAATTTAGAGCAACATTGATCCATATTTGTTCTAAACAAAAAGAATAGGCACACCTCAATGTTATTAACTTGACCAAATGAACCCCCTATAAAATTTATCCTAGAGTTACTTCGTCAATTCATGTAACTTAATCAAGTCTATTTTACAGGGATTCACTGAGAAAGGTGTAGTTACAGGTATGGAATCTGCTGAAAACTTAACTTCATGATTTTGTGGAATACTAGGAAACTCTTCTATAAATACATCAAAAAATCCTAAAAAATATAAATATAATCATTCTCTAGTTTCTCTCCAGCCATTGGAGATAAATACCCATTTTGCACAGGAACTGAGACCAATATAATGGATATGATTTCCATCAAAAGTTAATATTTATCATCACAATAATAAACAAACATAGGTTTGGTTAGAATATCAAATGTGACTCCCATTCCTTGAAAAATGATGTGGAATTTTTGTTATGAAATCCAATTCATGCCTATGATATTATCAAATTCATCTAGAGGGAGAATGAAAAGATTTTTAGGAAGTACATTATCACAAACATTAACTGGAGAATAATCATAGTCTTGATAGGAAATAATCATACCATTATAGGGTTTCAATTCTAATTCAACACGTAATCATTGAGTTTGTATTGTGATACCCTAATAAAATTATTAATAGACAAAAGAGTGAATATATATTTAAGTAAGAAATTATTAAATCTAGAATGGATGGTATGTGTACCATTCAATAATTTGTTATCCATATTAGCAATAATGATCAGAAGATATTTCCCTTTATCTCTAGGCTTAATATGATGATGATTTTGATTATCTTAATTATCCTTTTTATTTAAGAATTAGTTAGAATAATGCCTATACCCCTTGTATTTGAAACACTAGAGCGTAGGTGTTGTACTCAATTGATTTTTTTAATTGTTTCATTCATTGACTGGTATCTTCACATTACTTTGTTATTCAATTATCCAATGACATTTATTTTAAAACATAAAACATTTTCAATTACTCTTGGGAAAATTTACTCCATGATTCCTTCCACAGTTTAAGGATAAAGTAATTCTCATCTTCTTTACTTGATCATTTTGGAATTTAATTTTTATTTCCATCATTATTTTCTTATCAAAACCATGAGATTTATTAGTAACTCCAATCTTTATTTCCACCTTAAAATTGAATCAAAAAATTTATTCATAGCTACAAAAGTATATTATGGGTAAAAACCTTTAGAGATATAGTTTTAAGTGAGTGAATAATATATCGATTATACATTTAGATTGGATGATAATACCAAAATTATAACTAAAATGTCTTGTAAAATAATCCTTATAAGTACTAAAAAAATCATCAACTTTCTGTTTTAGCTCAAGGAATCCCTTCTTTAATTTCATATGAAGAATATGAGGAATGTTCATATTGAAAAACAATATCTTAAAAACATCTCACTCCATGGAGTTAATTTATTTTAATTGTATCGTGATCTTGATAATATTCTAACATTGATATGATTCTCTTTACAGATTAATAACAAGCCAAAATAACCTTTTCGTGTTCCAAAAAATAGGAGATAAAATAAACATATTTTTAGTGGTACTGATGCATTTCTCAGAAACTAGTGGATCAATAGCCCCAATTACAAAAGGTGGATGTGTAGTCATGGAGGACTCAAAATAATGTTGATCCCTCCTTTTCTCATTTGGAATATTAACATTATTCATAGCTTGAAAACGTTTTTTAAGAATAATAATGATATTTGACATTCCAGCTCAAAAAAATCTGGTTTATCAGGTGGAGAATCATTTAATTTTCCATCACATTCATTATTAATATAATTATTTTAGGATCTATCCATTGACTAAAAAAAAAAATAATAGTGTGAAAAAAAATAATTATAGTGGGAAACTATATAAACATGAAAAATCATTTAAATCATGTTTAAATAAAGAAATTTATTTTTAATAAATTCCACCTTAGTATTAACCTAATTTATCTATGATTATAATATATTAAAATACCCTGGGATAGTTTATAAATAATATATTAATTAACCCAAGAATATTCTCCAGGGTGTGTCAAACTAGGTGCACAGTAAAGGAACATTCACTATGAACCAGAATAATGGATGATATATAATCGAAAATCTATTTTTGGGGTTATTAAATATATATTCATCTATTCTGAAACCACATCCATTTGTATTATCTAGATATAGATGTTTTCATAGGAAAAACACACTATTTTATTTACCATAGAATATGATTTTCTCCTATACATAGGATTATCCTAAGGGTTATCACTAAAGTTTTATCATTCTTATTTCCAAAAGTAACTAAAAATTTCTCTAGTAATAACTATAAAAACATATAATTTTTATACATAACTATCACATATTTAGTAAACAACATTACGATATGTGACATAATTTTATAGGTCTTGTATCTTTGGAATCTTGTATATATAAAAAATAGATCATAAGTAAACTATATCACCTCCCATTATTTCATCATAACTAGAACCATTCTTATACATATCATAATTAAAACCATTTTTCATAACATGAGGATAGGAAACATAAGAAAGGGTGAGGTCAGATGCTCAGTAAGGGTATACAAGAGATATATCAACAACCACTTAATCAAAAAATGAGTATAATGTTTTAAGAACATGATCATAGCATTTTAGAACCACACCATAATAATTATAGGTAATAATATTGAGTTATGAAATAAATATTGATAGTTCATAATATAGGAATCATAAATTAATCAAAGAACATGACCATTTAGAGAATAGCATTGGAATGAGGAATATGTTTTTTTTGGAATACACAAAATCATGGAAAAACATCTCCTTAGTAGTCAAGTCTCACTACCAAGACTATTATTGTGGATTATGTTAACTCCCCAAACCATTTTATTATTCATGGATAAATCCCAAGACTATCATAGTGGATAAATTATTTTACATAACTAGGTTTACTCCCCATTTTATTCTTTATTATATAACGAGATATCCATATTTACCCAATGCATTATAAGGCTATATAATTTATGTCCTACCCATAACATAATGAATATCTTATAGATATATTCCATAAGATCATAGAACATTAATTATATCCCAAACCATAAAAAATAAATGGGTTCATAAACATTTCATAATGTCATAACCTATGGAAATGAAACTAGTTTCATAAAAAAATCATCAATTCATCATTTCATAACCCTTAGAAAAAGAATGAGTTTCATTAATACATGGTCATAATAATAATAAACCATAAAAATAAAGAAAAATTATGGTATCATTAGATAATATCCCCAATAAATATTATGAAACATCATAGGATTCCACCTTATATAAAAAATCTCATAAAAGATCATGTGGAATATTTCTTGAGGAAAACAAACTATACACATTGAAATCACTTATCTAAAATATAAATAATTCCAAAATATTAAATAAAAAAATTTATTAGAGTAGAAACATGGAATACTGTAAATTAAGATTCAAAATAAGAGTGGTAGTGATAATGAAAATTTCATTTCATGTCATATAAGTTAAAAAAAGAATTACTGTCATACTTATGTCAAAAAGTCAAAAAGTACCACATTAGAGAAATGATAAGAATATTCCTTTTAAAATTTTCTTTTAAAAACTAAAAAATGTGTAAAAGTGTCATTAAAAAATCATAAAATAATATAAATAATATTTGAAAAAAAATTTAGTGAAAACATGGACATGGAATAAAAAGGATTTTTGATCGAAGAGGGAAATAAAGTATATTTTCCTTAAAAACATTATTTCAGTATATTGAGTACATAAAGAGAGTAAAATGAAAGGAAACATGCGTTCTAAAGAAATAATTATAGTATAATAAAATTAATGATATTATTTGGATAAATAAAATAAATCATTATTGTCAGAAACATAATCATGAAGAATATTGATAAATAATGAGATAATAACATAAAGCCCTTATCTCAAGTTCTATATTATTTGATATCACTCTAAACTCATATATAATAAATTAATAGTTATTTTAATTTTATACCAGAGTCATGTACATACTTATAAATTAAAATATGTTCCAATTATAATATTTTTACACCCATTTAATAAAAATAACTTATTAAAATCCTCATTTTACGGAATTAACTTCTGAATTTTCATGAGAATTTTGATTCGGTTGTTCTGATCCTTGTATGTTGATCAAGGTTAAATAATATTCAAATTTTTTATCATGATATAAATATCATATATACTCATTATATATATATATATTCATCTATTAATTATATATATAGAAAATTTAATTACACCATTCATTATGACGATAAGTTGTACGTGGGCATGAACATTATTTTCAATTTTTTGATTATTGAAATGAAAGAAAAATAAAAAATAATTCACCATTAAAATATTATTTTTATATAATATATATCATATATATTCAATTATATAATAATTATTACCATCTATCTAAATTGAAAATGAAAAAAGAATCATGTTGCTTTGGGGAGGTTGTTTTACACACGAGCGACATTATCATTTTACAATTGATGAGAAAATGAAGTATAATGGTTGTTCCATAATAAAAATTCATTATATGAAAGATCATTAAGAAATTATTTTATATTTTATAACATGAATTATTAGAAATTAGAAGATTAAATAAAATTTAAAAGGCTAAATTAAGAGTTATACCTCTTCATTGAGAACCATCTTTTGGATCAAACGTAAATCCATAAAGGGATGATCTTTCGGAAAGAAAAAAAATCTATGATGTGGAAAGTGAATATAGGAAGGTATTTTTTTATATCTTGGATGATATATAAGGTTCAAAATATGCGAGTAAGAGAGAATATTATGTTCCCTTTTATAAGTGAAGGTAGAGAAACTTTTCAAATAACTAAAATTATCAAATTAATATAAATAATTTTCAATTAAAATCGATAAAAATTGATATAATTATAATATAATATGAGTATGAGTTGAAATAATCTAATCAAATAAAATTTGGACAAGTTTTGGTTATGTTTTCATACATACCTTTTTTATTTTAACCCACCATTAACACTTGTGAGAATTACCACAAAATCAAAAAGATCTTTTCTCTTTAAGGGTTAAAAATGTTACCAAAAACAAAAGGTGACCAATAAAAGGTATATTGTAGATATTATAAAAAATATACCATTAACTTGGAATAATATATCATTTTGAGGAATTTTAAATCATTTAATAAAATTTTATTTACTATACAATATTATTAATTTCATTTTGTAACTATTCATTTAATTTGACTTTGAAAACATATTTACATCAAAGGAATTCAAATATTAATATGTCAAACTCCCCAAATTTGTTATATTTATCTATAAAAATAATGAAAAAAATAATTCCTACAAAATATAATACTTTTAATATTTTAAGAATTATTTATTTTATTTTCCTATTTATTAAAAAAAATTTGTATCAATGTTGTGTAAGCATTGAAGGAAATTATTAAATAACTAAAAATCATAAATAAATTACTATTATAAGAAAAATAAATTTATATTAAAAATAAATATTTATAACTAATCTTATTCTATAATTATTATTATGCAAAATATTTAGATCTATTTAAGTCAAGCGAGTACCATTTTGAATCTATTCTTTTCAAAAATTAATATAAAGGTCATAATCAAAGAAACATTCCAAAAAAGTTTATATATATTAGAGTATTGGATGGTAATGGAAAACCATACACTCATAAAATTGGATAAATTTAATTTTTATATAAATTTTATTGTCTTTTCTCCATGTTTTAACCCTATATTACTTATTTCACACTGATTAGGGTGGAAAAAAATTACCAAGGTTACTATTCAAAATGACAAAAAAATGGAACTATTTTAAAAACATTTCCCTCCAAAATAAAAATAATTTATACTTTTTTGAAGATTTAATTTTCCTAATTAGAAGAAATACATCTTAAAATAAGTGTGCAAAACGTGATTAAAACCCTTATTTATAAAAAATACATTTAAAGCATAAAAATGGATTTATTCTTATCCCATTACTAGAAAAAAGATTATATGAATATAAAAACATTTAATTAAATATAAAATATATAAAATTTCAATAAAATAACCCAATTATATTGATTAATTTAAACTATTAAGAAAAAAGACATTGCGCATATGAAAAATGTTTTTTTTTGAAAAAAAATTCTTTTAATGTTCAAATGATTTTAATTTTCACTTATCATCAATTAATAACTGATGAATTCATTTTATACATCTGTAAACCATAAATTTTTCATAATTTATATAACATTATTCATACTCTTAAATCCAATGGTAAGGCGTTATCTTCCATATTAAATAATAATATTTCAAAAATATATAATAATTTCTTTAAACTCAATCTTATGTGTATCAAAATCAACAAATGAAATTAATTTTTTTAAAAATTATATATCATAAAATAATGGAGCTATTATAAGGTTTCAATATTTACTTTTAAAATTATATCAGAAAATAAATGAAAATTTCAAAATAAAACTATTTAAATACAATGAAATAAATTAAAAGAAAAATTGACTGAGATATTGTTGACAAATTCGATTCGTGTTAAAAAGTTAATATCAAATTTAATCATAGAAATTATCAAATAAAATTAATTTATGTATTAAAATCTATGATAAATGACGTAATTAAATAATTTAAATTTTAAGGAGAGCAATATTTGATAAGAAGTCTGGAAAAAATATCTAGAAGGGCCCCTACATATCTAAGACTTAATAAAAGAGATATGTATTATAAATACCATATATTGGTTTTAATGTTAACCAAAGTACCATTTCCCTTATTTTTGATAGAAACACAAGAAAAAATTACATTTATTTTATAAGATACCCAAGAACCATATCATACATTGGTTTTAATGGAAACCCGAGAACCAAAGGTAGGTGTATGTTAGAGAAATGATATACTTTCTAGATGAAAATACTTCACAAAACTGATGTTTTGTGTCTATTTATGGATGGATAAAAATAACAGGTAATATATTTAGAAAATTTTTAGATCCTATAAATTTAGAAGTGTAGAATAAATCTTTGAGAGGAGGTCTTAGAGAAAGCTAGAGCTTTGACATCTTGATTCAAGATGAGTGTTGTTGGAGAAGAAATATTTTGGAGGGATTTTATGGGTTGTGATCAAACCACCATTGATCTTATATTAAGACCCTCAAGAATATTTGGAACATTCTAGAAGTTCTCAAGTCAATCTTAGGAATTAAATAGTAGAGCTGAGCATTTTAGGACCCATTCAATTCACTCCTATATAACCTATCATGACCCCACTATATATCTAGTAGCCTAAAATAGGATTATGGTTTCCTATATTTTAGAATATAATTACGGAAAACACTCATTGACTGTCCCATGAAACTCTACAATCTTGGTAGTGGACATTTGAAGGAGGTTGGGAATTTATTCCATTGGTTATCTGGTGCTTCCCGCTATACCATGATTTACAAAGTGGGACCTCCCATTCACTCCAAGGTTCTCCAATGTTATTATATCAATTTACCAAGGCTTTAACACAAATAATGAGGATCTTCAGTGTTCTTCCAAAATGCTTCAGCTTCATCACTTCAATACTCAATGATCCTAAATATTCCATCATTTTTTTCTTTAAAAATATGAAACGGAATCCAATAATTCGTAATTCAAATAAATCTCAATAAACCCATTAGAAAAAAATTGGGTTCTTATATTCATTAAAACGTCATGAGGGAGAAGTACACAAATCATCCCCTTTTAATGATAAAAACACTTAATATAAAAAGTTATATTAAATGAAAATCAAGAGATAAATATATATCAAAGTAATTAAATTTAGATTTTTAGGAGATAAAGATATTCCAAAAGATCAATGAATAAGTAGTAATTTCAACATGCTTAAGAATTAAATGAGATATATAACATGACTATGAAATAAATGAGATATATATAACATGATCAAGAAATAAATGATAAATAAAACATGATACCAAATTTTTTTATATTTATAAAATTCTAAATAAGTAAACCCACTTTAAAAAAGACTATTCTACCCTTTTGACATAATAATTAATTTTCTAAAACATCCCATACTATGAAAATTGAAACACCTAAAACATATTCAAAAAAACCACCTAAAATGAGATATACAATAAGATCAAGAAATAAATGAGATATAAAACAATCTGCATTAATTAATTAGATATATGATGTGATTTGGAAATAAATGATATATAAAATATTCATAGAAAATAAATCCCCTTTGAAAAAAATTCCTCCCTTTTGACATAATCCATAAACTTCTAAATCTTATCATACTATGAAAATAAAAACAAATAAAGATTCTATCTAAAAAATAGAAAAAATTCCCCCTTTGTGATTATCAAAAATGAAAATAAGTAGTGGAAAAGGTAATATAATTCAATGATAGATACATTTAAAACAAGATTTTAGTCAAAATATTTTTAAGGTGGAATATGCTTAAATGATAAAACATAATTATATTGCTTAAATCAGGGATCAAAGTATAATATATTAATAAAAAACCCACATGTAGAAAAAAAATATATAGGATAGAGGATATATTTAGAAATTATATTCAAAAGAGAACTAAAATAAAAAAGTAATGAAGAACCATTTCCTATTTAGATAAAGGTTTATGTACAAAATTAGATAGGAAATAAAAGATATAGGCTCCCCCTCACTTGGATCATTTGATAATTTACTCAATATGGATAATTATAGATCAATCATTTCAAGGGGTTAAACAACATTTTTATTGATAATACACCAAAATATATATCAATGATTTTTGGAAATGAAGTCTTGAAAAATATAAACAAATAGTTCTTTTCGGTATCCTTAAGGGTTAGAAAATTAGAGTTAATATATCTTGAAAAGGTGAAACATTTTTGCGCCCAATTAGATTGGATAATAAGAATTTGGAAACAAAAAATATTTGTTATGATATTTTAAAAAAGGTGAAATATGGATGGATTTGGGTCTACCACATGTCAAATTTTTTAAATCATATTCATATATAAGATGCCTAAATTTTAGACAATAATTTGAAAATTTATTTTGTGATACACTTATTACAAAATTTGTATTTTATGAAGAGATTTATTTATTAGAAAAACCAATTCCATAATTATTTCATATAACACATTGAGAACGAAGGAAAATGTTAATATTTTATTCACCTTTGAGGAATTTTGAATGAGTATTTTTGAGATCCTTTATTTTAGAGTTAAAAACTTCAATATCCGATTAATTTTTTAATTTGAAAATAAAATCATCTTTTTCTTTTTGATGTATTTGTTTTTATTTAATCCCTTTATTTTTTCCTTTTAAAAATATTTATATAAATAAGAATATTTATGAAAATAATTTTTTATGTTAATCATATGAATACTGAATTTCTTAATAAATATGGGACCTGACGAATAGGTAAATCTAGAGGAAGTGGTGGTAGATGATTTAGAATTTAAATTCTTACTTAGCTCAACATCCACCATGATATTTTTCAAACTTGAGTCAGTCAAAGAGTATGAATCACTCTTTGTTGAAAATTTATGTGCATTCATTGCAATATTTTTTTTTTCATTCTCCCAATTTTTTTAGATTGGGTATTCTATTCTAATATCACCAATTTTTATGAATTCACATTATATCACCTATGAAACTTCAATGTGAAAATTATTTTGTAACGTTGGGAAAATATATTCTTTTTAAAAATATTGTACACCATTTTTACTATTTGTTCATGTTCACCTTCATCATCAATTTCACATTCATAAGAATCATCAATTTTTATTTCTTTAATAACTATTTTCTTCTTTGGGTCCTAAGATTTTATTGATTATTTTATTTATTTTCATTTCATAATGATCACGTAATTTATTGAAGATCTGATGAGTTCAACCCCTATATTTTTACTATCATTTACTACTTATATATTTGTCACATTGGGATATCACAAACTAGAAAAAACCCCATATAAATTTATTCTTGAGTATTTATATGGAAAGATCGTAATTGAGAGATTTTCTACTATTTAAAATATCAGTAAATATCATAAATATTATAGTAATAGATTTATTAGGAGACAAAGAAAAATTTCAAAATATTGTTGATGCATATCCAATATAGTATCTTTGAAATATTCATTCCTTCATGTGTGAATTATAATAATTTCCATATTTCAAAATATTTTTTTAAAATAAGAAACATGATTAAACTAATTTTGATCAAGACTATAATATAAGGAATTCATAGATTTTCTATTAAGTTCGTAATTCTAAACATCATTTGGAGTATATTTTTCTTTTTATTTTTTAGTTAGAAAATACTCAAACATTACCCTTTTCCAAACTGGGTAACAAATACCACCAATAATATTTATCATTTTCTTCTTATAATAGGAATAATTAGAGCTATAAAATCTTATAGCATGAAAATTAAAATAAGTTAGATAATGTATAGATCAAAATTTGAACTTTATTAAAGATTTTAAAAACCTAATTTTTACAACATAGTTTTTAAATCAACGGAAAATTTGATAAAAACACAAATCACCCCTTTGATAAAAATTTTTCTTTGAAGTGAATATGGAAAGTGGGGGTGAATTTCATTTTAAAATTAATGTGTAAAGTAATGGAAAAATTCAAATTAAAATAATTTACATACAGTGAAATAGATAAATAGAAAAATCGATGGATTGATATTTGAGAAATTTGATCTGAGTTAAAAATTTAATATCAATGTTAATCTTGGAAATCATTGAATGAAATTTATTCATGTATGTAAATCAATTATAAATGTTTCAATGCAATAAATTAAATTATAAGACAAACACAATTTTATAATTAGTTCAACAATTTTTCCAGATAAGCCGCTATGACTCCACCCTGTAATTAAAGAGATATGTATTATAAATACCATCCATTGGTTTTTATGGACACCCAAATATAAAATACATTTGTTTTAATATTAAACCAAGAATAACATCCATTTATTTTAATGGATAACCAAGAATCAAAACGTCCCTTAGTTTTAATGGAAACCCAAGAATCAAAGGTAGAAATAGGTTTGATAAACTAAATATTTTTAGACAAAAACACTTTAAAAATCCAATCTATCTCCCTTTAAGGATAGATAGAAAAAATAAGTATGAGATAGAGACAATTATTAGTGCTTATATAGTTGGTAATTAAGAATATATCTTTGGGAGGACATCTTGGAGAAATCTAGAGTTTCAGAATCATGATTCAAGCAGAGATTTGTTTCATAAAATAATTATTGAATGGATTCAATGGTTTGAGATCCAAGAACCCTTGATACTATATATATACATATATATAAATCCTTTAAGACTAAATGGAGCAATATTTAAGTCTTAGGGTTATGCCATATAATTAAAGAGCTAAGCATGGGAATTTTGGACCACATTCAATGCACTCCCGGAGAACCTGTGCCGATGCCACTAAATTTCTTATAGCCTCTACTTGGTAGCCAGTGTCATACCTAATAGAAAATAATACTATAAAACTCCCACTATATTGCTGTTTAAACTCCACTTAATAGCTAATGTGAATTTATAAGAGGAGGATCATTATTTCTATGCCCTAGGCTTTCTAGTGATGTATTTTGCAACTCTATTCATGAAGTGGTGCCTCCACATCATGCCAAGGTCCTCCAAGTTTCCCATATAAAAATTCCAAAGATTCAAAAAAAAAACATCAATACAATTCAATTTTATTCAATAATTATTCAAAAACACCTCTTTATTAACCCATGATCCTTAATATTTGATCATTTGATTCTTTAAAAACATGAATTAGAATCCAATAAAGAATAATTAAGAAATAATCAATAAAACCATTAGCTAAAAAATTAGTTTTTGGTTATCACTAAATCACTATGAGAGAGAGGTATAAAATAATTCCCACTAAAGTGATATTTATATATTTTTCTTTTAAAAAAATATAAATTCGAGAAGGGGAATACAAAGTTGTGTAAGGTGACTCATATGCCAAATTAGGTTAAAAAGTACAAAGAGAAAGCGATCTATAGATGCAGAAATTAATGGAAATTCTAAGTATCCAACTAATAGAATAAAATATGTTTAATAATTTTGGTAATGAGAATATTAAATGAAAATAAAATATATTATTATTTTTTAGTAAAAATTGCTTAATGATGAAGAAAACCTAAATAATATAAAGTTAGATTTTTAAAAAATATTCATGATTCTGGAAAAGGTTGTAAGTATTGGGAAAAGACTTGTGAAATAACCATGAATATTGGTGATAATTAAAAGCATAAAAATATCATTTAATAGATTCAATATTTCATGTAATTTAATAGTATAGTATTGAATGTAAAATGGGGAGAAATAAGAATAATAAAGTTTTCTCACAAGGAGGATTTCAGAATTAAGAACATTCTATAAATGGTACACTAAATATGGATTATTATATATATATATGTAAATCCATAAAATTGAATCTATATTTTTGAATGAATTAGAATAATCAATATTGATACATATTTTTTATTCTTAAATTGATGCAGAGATCAGTGGTCAGAAAGGTGAAAGAAATTAAGTTTTAATGTTCAAAGAACAAGTAGTATATGCAAATAAGTTTTCATTTTTTTTATAATATTGGTGTTTTGGTAGATACAATTATATATAAAGAAATTTTTATTTCAATTAATGATATTTAAAAAATTATATAAGTATTAAAATTCCATAATTATGGGGTAGACAACCCACTTAACGAATAAATGTTTAGAAAGAGACTAAAAACTCAAAAATTCATGTGAATAATTAATTTCATTATATTAATTATCCCTATGGAAGATTTTATTATCTATGTTAATTGGATAATTAACACCTTACAATTTTCTAGTGTATTTGAGTGTGTAAAATGCATAAATTATTTAAAAGATGAAATAAATAGGAAAGGGGATAATGGTTTTTGTGGAAGTTGGTTTGAAAACATCTCAAAATAATCTCCCTTGTATACTTGATAGTGGGTATTTGTAATATATGATAGGTGATATGAGAATATTTAATGGATTTGATAAGTTTAAATAAGTATTAGTCACTTTGTTTAGTGATGAATCACTTAAAATCAGAGGTATTGGATAAAACAATTATAGATAAAAGATGAATTCAAAGAGTACACTCTTTATTGATGTATTGAAAAACAAAAAATTTCGTGTTTTATAAATATTTGATGAATAAAATAATGTTTTTTTAATAAATAAGAATATGTGGTGAAGATATTGAATTCAGGATGTATTATAACTTATGGAAATAAAAAAAGGCCAAAAATTTCTTTTAGGAGAAGTTGAAAATTAAAATTTCTTATATATCAAGAATGAAAAGGTGTTATGTAAGAGATGAGTTGATTATTTTAGGATAAAAGATCGTGGAAAATTCAAATCAATTAGACAATGTTAATTATGCTCTATTAATGATGATTGAAAGAAAATTGAAATGCACTATATGTTGAAAGGGTAAGATTTTTAATTCTTCACATTAAATAATGTAGATTCAAATAACTCATCCCTTGGAACTTTTTAACTGTATAGTTTAGGATTTATTAGAATAAAGTAAAAATATAGTGGAAAATACTTCATTTCATTAATTTATGACTTTATTCAGATCACGTACATCATGTTCATGAAATAAAAATTCAATTAGTTGAATAGGTTCAAGAGTTTTAAGAGATGTGAATAAAAAGAATTCAGTTATTCCTTGATGTGGTCCAATTATGATAACAGAGCTAAATATAAGAGTGAAAATATTTAATAGTATTTGGAGAAGTATAATATTCATTTTTAATATAGTGCATATTATATTCCCACAAAAAATGATGTTATTGGGAGGAAGAACTAAATTTTTATTTAGATGGCTTGAACTATATTTGTGAAATACAATACATCTATTTTTTATGGAAAGAAATTATTAAAATAGAACACTTTAAAAATTAATGAATGTATCATTCAAACACTAATATTTATTTTTATGATATTTATTATTAGAAAAAACCCATATTGAAGTATTTAAGAGCGTTTGACATCCCTTGAATGATCAAAGTGAAGGGTTTAAATATAATAATACTTGAGTAGTGTAGATCTAAATTGATTTTATTTATATATCCATTGAACAAAATAGGATATCAACACTACAATAAAGAATATATATATATATTATTCTACTCATTTTAATGTGTTTGAGCACCCATTTTATGGGTGCAAAATTTAAGAAACATGTTTTTATATTCATTGAGATAATACAAAATTGATTGGATAATAGGTATAAAATTATAGAAATATGGATGAAATAATTTATTAACATGAAAATGATACAGATTCAAATATATACAATTATAATATTTAATAAATTTAGTTAAAACAAGATTGAGTAAGTAATTGGAGGTCTATAAAATCATTGGTGATCATGTGTAATCATTAAAAACATGGATATATTTATGTAAATAATCAAGCACCTCATTAATTTCTCCAATTTAATGAGGATTGTGGATGATGCAGTGAAGCATTAAGATTGGATTCAAGTGATTAATAAGGAGTTATGTAAAACATATAAGAAAACATATATGATAGTTGGAACCTAAGACAAAAAATAAGAACATAATTGTAATAAAGTGGTTGTTTTGTAACAATATTAATGTAAAAGGAAATATTATAAAGAAGAAGGAAATACATTTTTGGAAGTGATTTTTTTAGGTTGAATGAATTTACTTTTTTGACACATTTTATCTAGTTTTTATTATCCAAACCATTTGGATTTTTATTGATCTATTTAGAAAAGGTAGATATAATATTTTCCCAATGGATTTCAAATCGACCTTCATCAATGGTTTACTTGAAGAAGAGGTGTACATTGATCATATTGGAGTATCTATTCATGGATTAGGTGAAACAATGTTTAAAGTGTAAATAAAATAATATATAGGTTAATATTTTTTAGGATTCTTGAATTTATGATAGGAAGTGCATAAAATTACCATTATATAAAAGAAAAAAAGAAGATATCTCTCACATTCATCATCAATGTTATTGATATTATCTTTTTTTCTAAATTTAAAACAAATTACAAGAATTTTTGAATAAAATGAAGGATTTGTTTGAGATTTCAATGTTGTTAGAGATAAATTACTTCTTGGGAATTCAATTTTCTTAAGATAAAGAACATAATTTTCATTCTCAAGATAAATATTGTCTAAGAATGGTTAAATAAGCATGGAATGAAATATAGTAATTGTAATTATACCTAAATTATTATAGAAAAAAAGATTTATAAACATGATGCTGGAAAAGATGTTGATAAAAAGAGTTTAGAAACATTATTTTGATTTTTTCCTTATTTAACCCCTTTTTGACCATATATATTACATACTATTACATTGTGTACAAGGTATCAAAGTGAACCTAAGGAATATCATTTAATAGTATAAAACATATTTTAATTTATGATAAATTCATTATAAGATTTATGTTATTTTATAATAGTAGATGAAGTATTAATCTATTTGGTTACGCTAATTTGAATTGGGTTAGGAGTGTTGATGATCCAAATTTCATATCCGATGGAGTGTTTTTTATTAGATAAAGTTGTTGAAAAATCATATTATTATTATTATGACAATAATAGAAGCATAACATGTTATTCATATTACCTGATAAATAACTCAACTAATGTGGTTGAAGGGAAAAATATATATTTAAAAGTAAAAGGATGGTTTCCCTTATTGGTAGGCAATGATAAATTAAGAAAAATACATCTTTTTAGAAATTCCATTTAATTATATAAACTAAAGAGTATTGATGTGACACACCATTATGTGTGTGAAGCTATGATTTTAATTAAAATGATACTTTGTACTGGTGTATATATGAATTGTTATAACTTCTTTATAATTCCCCGAGCCTAGTTACCTAGAAATTGTAAATTATTTTATTACATTGTCATTATCACAATAAAATAAAATCCCAAAGACCTATCATTTTAGTGTCCTTGAATAAACGAGATATAATAATAAGGTTTAAATGAAATTATGAAATGAAAAACAACATAGTATATCCTTTGAAAACACTCATATCCTCTATACTATCCCTACAGGTCAGTCATAATATACTTTTCACATATTGGAAAAAAAAGAAAGATAAGAACGAGGTGTGCTCATATGCTCAGTAAGGATAAAAAACAGAGTAAAAACTATCATAAATAAGTATAAACCTTTAGGACAAGATATAAAATAGAAAAACAAGACTTTTAAATGTAATATTAAGTAATATATGGGAAGAATAAATGAAATAATTCTATTTAAACATTCACATGGATATCTTAATAATAGAATAATCACATGCAATATCAATAACTAATCTCATAATGAGGTAACACATTATTCCCGAAATCATAACCATACCTTCAAGGCCTATTTCCAAGAAAATACACAGCTATAACATCAAGGACTCGTGACAAGACACTAGTTTGTTTCATGAGACCTACTGATGAATTGAGGTGCTATAGCAGGCCCTGCTCGTCAAGTTTAAGGAATTCCTCATATGAAAAGGTTAAAACATAACATAAAAATTTCTATTAAAACTAGCATAAAAAATGTAAATACTTTAACCTTAAACCATGAATGGCATAAAAATAGAACATCTATAGTTAAACATTTCATAAACCCTTAAATAAAATATAAAATATTGTATCATAATAAATCAACCTCAATTAAGCGTAAAATCAAACAAATGGTGTTGAAATAGATGAAAATAATATAATAAAATCATTAAAAAAAATTGGGAGAAATTTCTCTTTTTTAATTTGAAATCATTTAAAAGGCACACAAATATAAAAGAATAAATTTCTTTTGAAGATAAATTTGTGATATTTTATGGTATGAATCAAAATGTTAAGGCTTCAAAATGGTGTAAAACAGCCACTCGTTCGGTATAAGTTAAAAACATTCTTTTCTTAATTTATTGAAAAGTTCATAAAGTACATTGTTTAGAAAATAATGGAAAGATTCCTTTTAAAAACATTGTATAAAAAGTAAAGCATGGGTAAAAATTACTTTAAATTTTTTTTGATAATATTTTGAAATAAATTTGAATAAATATGGAAATTGATGATAAAGATGTGCAAGTAGATACTAACATATAAACAACCTTGGATAATAATGATATTGTGAAATTAAACCTTACCTTATAATTTACTTTAGTAGAGGGTGTGTTAACCTCCTATATAATTTTTAATTTATGTTATTAAATTATTTCAGAACCAGAACCATATCCATATTTATGATATCATATATGATCTTCTTATATCATTTTGTTAATAATATTTCAAAATTACTATTGTTTTGGGTGTTAGCTTCTTCATTTTCCCATTCCTGTTTTGTTGTGTGAGTCGTGTTTATTATCAATGGGATATATTTAATTCATATCAAGAATGATATTAAGTTAATTATTATTATTTTTTACTCATAATATAAGTTTTATAATCATTCCTAAATGGTTAACGTGGAGAATGAATCTTGTCGCGTTGTGCAGACGGTAGACCGTACGTACGCATGAGTTACGATATCATTTCTTAAAAGATTAAATTGTATGGAATTGGATGATATATTAATTATAAAAAATCATTAACATGTCATATTAATTATTTATATCCATTATACACATCATTATACCAATCCAAATTTAGTAGTGTTAAATAACAAATTACACTACGACGTGGAGACGGTAAGCCATACGCACGCACGCATTGTGATATTATTATTCGTATGATGAGAAAAAGGAGGATTATGGTTTCACCATAATTATAAACACATCTCATAATGTATATGATACTAGATTTAATAATTTTTTATAGAAAAAACAAAGGAAGAGAAAGTATAAGAAGAAATGAACATTGTAAGAGTTGATAAAACAATTACCTCTTTTTCAGGTATCTCTTATTAATTTGAACAAAATGACTACTTAGGTTGGATTTATTCACAAATTATAGCACAAAGGATTTTGTGAGGGATGTTTATAGGTGAATTAAGAAAGGGTTTTTCGAGAAAAAAAGGCTTTATAGGTGTAAAATAAAAGAGAAAGAGAGGTTCCCTTTTTATAAGAGAGGGGAGGGGCACTTTTTGAATGTCCAAAACTATTTATTTAATATAAATGGATTTTTGATTTATAATAGCTCAAAAGGGAGTTATTTATAGCATAAGATAATAATGGGTCAAAATAATCTCAACCAGTCTATTTTAGATATATATAGGTCACAAAATTAACCTTATCCTTTGGCTTTAACCTTTAATTGTTTTACCTTTTACTATGTCTACTTGTAATTTTATACTATAGGGTTAATTTAGTTAATATAAAATTAAAAAATAACCCCAATTGAATCATTAATGAAATATTTAACACTATAAATGTTAGTTGGAAGAATATTATAATTTTATGACTTTTATTTACTTTAATAAAATAATATTTATTTTAAAATATCATTTATGTCAATTTTAAAACTATTCAATATTTTCATTTTTAAAAATGTCAAAATCACATGATAACTTAAAAAAATACTTCAAATATGTCACTAATATGTATAATTTATCTATAAAATTAGTTTATGTTATTAATTATCTCAATTTAAATTTATTTTAATTTTTTTAAAATCATTTATTTGATATCTCAATTAATTAAACAATTACGACATCATTATTATATAGGCCTTTCATTGAGTTATTTGTAACGACCCAAAATTTCATTAATGGAAAATCCCTCTTGATCCAGTTAAATGTTTCTTTATGAAAAATGTTTTTATAAGATATCAACTTTTTTAGTTTTACTTTAAGATTTGTGACCGTTACTTTTATAGCCGTTGAACAGTGATCATCTGGGTAGTTTAAATATAAGGCTTTAACGAACCAATTTTCTACTCAGACAAAGGAAGCGATGGCCTCATCCAGTAGAATTGCCCCTTACGAAGCCCATTTGTCGGAGCACGGAAAAGAGGTGGCGTCTTTGGGATTTGCCCTTGACCAAGCCCAAGCTGAGCTTCATCAAGTCAAGCTCGAATGTGATCGTCTACGGGAAAAATGGAAGTTGATAGAGATTACCACTCGAGCGATGTTATCCGAGCAACCCCAAGAGTCTGTCACCATCGCACACCTTACCCTTATGTCTTATGCAGCTATTTTAAGGGGTTATGTAACAAATAAGTAGCACCATGTTCATGTATTATTATTTTTTTGTATATAATAATGAATATAATTTCTAGTCATTTTTGATACATTGTAATTAGTTTTTAAAGTACAAATGGTGTTTTTAGTTATTATTTAATTAAGAATTATATTTTATTAAATTAAAGGATTTTTTAATTAAATAATATTTTAATAAAATATTATTATTAATATTAAATTAATTTTTATTAAATATAAATGATCTTATAATTTTATGAATGCAATTAAAATTTTTATTAAGGTTTGAAAGCCATTTCTGTCAAAACCCGTGAATTTTTTATAAATGTCGGTTTTTATTTTAAAAGTGAAAATTCACATATTTAGAAAATTATTTAGATAAAATAAAAATTATTTTTGGAATCAGGACGTCGAAATTATCCAACGGTGAATTTTTCATAATTTTTTGAGACAGTCAAATTTTTTGGTAAAAATTAAATACCATTTAAATATATAATGTGTTTTATGACATCATAATGACCCAATGGTGATGTAATAAAATACCATAATCCTTATGTTCGGCCAATATCTGTTTTATCATTAAAATAATGAGGTTTTGGGTTTGTTTGACTCACTTTTCAAAGCATTAATGGAGCCCTCAAGACTTATTCAACACTTTGCCTTTTTAAATTAATTTCCATGGGAGTGTGAATCACTTCCACATAAGCAACCCTAATTTTTTAATAAGTTCGGACCTTGGACTTGTAAAATATTTTTTTCCTCTTTCCTTTTCCAGAAACCATGGGCAAATACCATGGGATGGTTTGTGGTTTGGATTATTTTAATATAAGGGGTCCCAAACCTAAATAATAAAGAATTCTCTCACCTTTCCTATATAAACCCACCCAAGCTCCCACTTCTTCCTCACTCAAAGCCCTTGAAGTTCATCCAACCTCTGCCGTACTCTCTCTAGAATCCTCTCAAGGTGCCCCAAGCTCCCAAGAAGCCTCTCACAAGCCTCTCTCTAGCCTTTGGAAGCACACTTCCAAGTAAGGGGTTTTCTTCCTTTCTCATTTTTTTGTCAATTTTATTTAAGTTGTATTTCCCTTTTTATTTCAATTATGAATGTTGGGGTATGGTTTTTCACCTCCCCAATACTGCCCTCTTTTTGTTTTAATGATGGGAGAACCCTTTCTCTCTCATTAAATGCCTCCCATGTACACCCGTTACTATGCCGAAATTCCGAAAGGAACTTCTCTCTCTTCTTTTACATTCAAGCAATACTTTTGTATCATGAATCTAAATTTCATTTCTATTGTTGGGACATGTATATATATGATCTCCTTACTTTCCATTACATGTAAATATGATGAGGAACCCCTTTCTCTCTCATCAACCTTTTTTATGAATTCTTATGTCACGCCGTTACACTGCCGAAATCGCACCGATTTTCTAAGCCAATGTCTTTGTGTAGTGAATACCATGCCCATTTCTCTATCAAGGGTATTAACCTTTATGCACATTTACATATTGATTATAAAGTTTCATGTATGAATTCCACTTTCCTTTATCGTGGAATAAATGATTATGTTTTATGAATCCATGTTTTATGATCCATGTGGCACACTTATGCATGAAATGAAATGTTTAAGAAGGGTGCGCCCTTTATAGCGCTCCAATGCATTGGGTAAAGTATAGTATCATGATACGTCATGTGCAATGAGTGTTGAATCATGCTAATTCAAGTGCAATGAGGGTTTACTCGTGCTTCAAGTGCAATGAGGGTTTACTCATGCTCCATGTGCAATGAGCCTTGGCTCATGCTAATTCAATGTTAAGTGTTGTTGCCACATTTCCATGTTATGATTATCATGCTTTATCATGCCTTTATGTTCATATTTCTGTTATGATCTATTGATATGCCTATTGCCTAACATGTATTTCACTCCTCATGTTATTCATTGTTTACACCCTTACTGGGCTTTATAGCTCACCCTTTTCTTATGCATGTCCCCAGGTTATCCCATGCAATGCTAAGTATGAAGGAATGTAGTGGTCATGTAAAGGAAGTTTTCAATAAAGATGTTGTATTTCAAGTTTAAAGTTTTTATGTAATGATCCTAAGCCCCAAAGACACTAAACCTCTCGATCTTCTTTGTTGTATCAAGTGAAGTTTTATGTAATAAAGCACGCTTAAGTTGTAATAAAAAGCAGGGTTGTCATATTATTTATAATCTAAAAGTTAAAAATAAATTATTATGATGAATATAAAGTTATTATCCTTAAAATGAATATTTATAGTCGAATTTATCTTATCTATAACCCCTTATTAAAATAATTTAGTTATTAAAACTTGAATTTGACATTTAGCTCTTCTTTAAATAAAATATAATAAATTTCCTAATCTGACACAAGTGGCATAAAAAGGATAATATTTTCACACTATGGTATATTAACGTTTAAAAATATTTATAAAATGAAATTAGGACAAGTTTTAGGCTAATATTATATTATTATAATATTATTTTACCTCTAGTTAACCTATTTAACTTTAATGATAGTAAATAAAATCTAAAAGTTACTATTTATCAAAAAAAATAATATAATCCTATTAGAACACATTTTCTATACTTATTACATCCATGTATATTTTTTTTGTAAATTAAAGTCACAAAAGATGTAAAATTAGATTTACTTCTAATCCATAGATGTGGTTAGAAGGTTGGTAAATGTGACGTTCAAAAGTTCAACACATTTTTATATCCAATTATATTATAAAATGCTTCTAATGACCTTCATTGGGTTAATAAAAGTATTATTTATCAATTTTGAATTTAAAATAAATTTAATGTAAAATAATTAATTAAATGAAAAAGTCGATTTTTAACAACATTGTGGTATTTTCCACTATTCATCAGAAATTGAAGGTTTTCAAAAAAAATACCAAAAATTCACCATAAGATATTTTTTACATTTCGAAACAAAAAATGAAGTCTATTTTGAAAATAATTATAATTTTTTTATTATGGTTAAAACTATTCATAACCACTTTTCAAAGGGCTGGTTTGATAGTTTATGGTGCACTCTAACTCAGTGTTTCATGCATCACATGCTATTGAATTATTTAAAAGGAAACATACAATGAATGCTTGGGGTGTTACATTCTTCCCTTCTTCAAATAATTTCATCTTAGAAATTTCTATAATATCACTTCATAAAATGATATGGGTGGTTCTTCATTATAAGTTCTTCAGGTTCCCACATCACCTCTTCCATTTTATGGTTTGTCCAAAGAACTTTTACTAGATGAGTCATCCGATTTATCAACACATGTTCTCTACTATCAAGAATCTTGATAGGAACTTCACAATAAGATAGACTAGGTTCCAATTCAATTTCATCATAGGTGAGTACATGCATTATGTCAGGCATGTATTCCCTTAATAATGATATATGGAACACATCCAGAACATTGGAGAGACTTGGTGGTATTACTAAATAGTAAGCTACAACTTCAATTCATTCTAGAATTTCATATGGTCTGATGTACCTGAGACTTAATTTACCTTTTTTTACTAAATCATATAACACTCTTCCATGGAGATACCATCATGAAAACATGAACTCCCACTTGAAATTCCAAATCCTTCCTTCAGTTATCAATGTAGTTATTTTGCATACTTTGAACTGTTTTGATATGGGTTTGAATAGTCATTACCTTTTTTGTCATTTCCTCAACAAGTTCTGGGCATACGAGTTTTCATTCATCAAAATTATCCCAAAAGGTTGGTGTACAACATCACTATCCATATAACGCTACATATGGTTCCATAGGAATACGTGAATGGAAGCTATTGTTATAAGAAAATTCTACTAGAGGTAAATAGTGATCCCACATACCTTGATAGTAAAGTGAGAAAGATCTCAACATGTCCTCTAATATTTGGATATTATATTGGTGAAGACGGTGGCGCTTGCGCCGACCTTCCCCCCTTGGGGGGGAGGGAGAATCGTCGGAAGACGAGAGACTAGGGGTTTTCCAAACTTTTTCAAACCCTGACTTCCTTTCCCCTTTTCTGAAAATTTCGTTGAGTCCAAAATCCCCAGACCTGCTCAAAGGGTGACCTAATCTTCAACTTTAGACTTTTGAATTTTCAGAATCTTTTGCGCTTCTAAATCTTACCTTGATCACACGGTTTAGGCACCAACATCCTTCTGTGGATGAATTCGATAGATTTATCTTTGGTTCTTGGGACCTTTGGGAAAGAAAGATTATTGGCATGCTTGATAGGCATCACATGATGATTCGGTTCGAGTCATAAGTGGACCTTTTTTCAGCTTGGTCAAGGGATCCTCATAGCTTCAATGGATGTCGATTCTTACTATTATGGTGGTCCTTTGAGTTTCACATGAACCGTGATTCTCCCTCGGAAGCGGTATGGGTAAGATTTCCTAATCTTCCACTTCCTTTCCAGAATCCTACTGTTATTCACATGCTAGGTAATCTTGTTAGAAGGTTTTTGTGTTCTGATTCTCGAACATAAGTTGTGTTACACCTGATCAATCCCTAGGGTTGTGTGGAATTGGATGCATCCTGAATACCATTTTATTATGGGTGGATTACAATTGGAGTGGAGTACAGGTGTAAACAATAGGTTGTCTATGAGGACCGGATGGATTATTGCGCTTCTTGTCACCACTTGGGTCACAAAGCGGTGGTTTGCAATAGGGGAGTTCCCTTTAAGGCTCATTATTCAGATTCCCAGGTGTCTACTAGAAGGGAGGGTGATGCTACAAGAAGAGTTTCGAAGGATGGTGTGAGGGCGGGTCCGGGATAGATGGAGATGGGAACTGACGGTGGAGGCAAGGATCTTCCACTTCTGGTGATGGAACGACAATTGGTTGAGGAATGTATATGTATCACTGTGGATAGCCTTAGCTCTGTACGTGGCGAAGGAGATGTAGTGGGAAAATAATTGGAGGTTGGTGCAAGGGAGGTTTCTGTTTTAGAGGATAAAAGACCAAAAGAAAATGGTGGGGAGGTTCAGCCTCCAGTGGCAGCTAAATAGATGGAGAATTTCAGTAGAGAATTGGTCGAATATGGTCAGGGAGATGTGGATAATTTGGGAACGGTGAATACCTTGGAAGGACCTGTGCTGGTGGTTGAAGGGGATCGATTTGAGGAAAATAGAGTGGGGGAGGCACCCCCGGCACTTGCAGTGGTGGACAAGGGTTCTGGATCTTTTATGAAAACTATCTCCACTGGGGGGGGATAGAGGTATGGATACCTTGGCCATTCCTTTTATCCCTTTAAGAAATAGGTTTGAAAGCCTTTCTAATGTCAATTTGGAATTCAGTTTATGTGCTAATTCAAAAGGTGTGGGTGCGGGTGTTGGTGTCTCCATGAAGGAGCTGATGGGTGGTAGTTTGGGACAAGAGGAAGTTCCCAAGGCTGTGGAAAATTCTGCTGACGGGGTTAGTTTTCTTACTCAGATTGAAAGGAATACATTAAACCAAAGAAGGAGGAGGAATAATGGGGGCAATGGTACTGGCCCCGAGGATTTCCTAGGTAAAGGGAAGGACGAGGATGGGGGTGATAAAGAAAATACGATTGGACCGTCTATTCATTCATATAGTGATATAGTTCCAGGTGGGAACAATAGGATGGCCGAGCGCGAAGGAACATTATCTGCAACTCCAAGAAGAAGAACTAGGAAATACTATTCTTACCTTCCAAGCCTTGAAAGAACCAGATCTGCTTTAAGAGGCATAGTGGGGTGATTCTTGCATTTAAAAAATGTAGCTTGGCCAAGTAGTCCTGTGAAATCCAACCGCATCTGGTTCAGTCAAAAAGCTGGGAGCTTGGTGATTTTGGGAGGTGGCACGGTCCAGCTTCTATTTGGGAATCAACCACTACGAATGATGAATCTGGTATGGGATTTGGATACGATTACAAGTACTATGATCTGTAGTTTGGTTCTGTTTCTTTTGATTGTTTATGAATTTCAAGTGTTGGTTTGTGGAGTTGTAGGTCATTTGGTGTTGTTATATATTTGTTTTTGAACCTTGTTTTGGGTACCAGAAACCCATAACATGACTTTTAAAAAGGAAAAAAAATGTTTATGCTTAAATACTTTTCAATAATTATGATGCAAAACAAGGATCATGGATAGAAACAATCGATAGGGGTACACCACAAAGTCTTGTTAATGTAAAGTCATGGTAAATTTTTAAGTGTTAAATCTTCTCTCATAGAAAGAGAATGTGCTGATTTGGTAAGATGATCAACAATAACCCATATCAAATCATTTCTTTTGGGAGTCTCTGGTATCCCCATGACAAAGTCCAATGTAATATAATCTCATTTACACATAAGTTTAGGAAGAGGATGGATGATTCCTCTAGGATTTTGTCTTCATACATTCACCTATTGAAAAATCAAATATCATGACACATAATGAACAATCTCCCTCTTCACGTTGTCTCACAGAAAACATTCCTTTAAATATCTATACATCTCAGTACCACCTAGGTGTACAGAAAAATCAAAGCTATGTGAATCATCCAATAATTCCATTTTTAGATTAGGTATAGAGGGAACACATAGCCACTTTACAAATAACAAAACTCCATCTTCATATATGAAGTCTATCAGTCTCCCATCATTCACAGATTTAATTTTCTTTTAAAATTTCTCTTCATTATATTGATAAATTTTTATCATTTCCAATAAAGATGGTTTGAAAACCAATGGAAAACGTTATGATGTTTCACCTTCCATGAAAATTACCATATCCATATTTAATAGATCCATGAACATAGGCTACTTTTTAACTCTCATTTTTTTATAAATACATGGTTCTTTTTGCTCAAATATTCTACCACCTTATTTTCCTTCCATAGGTAATAGTGTGTTGTGTAATTATAATCCTTGAGTAGCTCAAGTGATCTTATTTTTCTCATGTCGAATTCTTTCTGTTATAAAATATATTTCAAACTCTTATAATCCTCATATATCTCACATATTTCATTGTAGAGATAGTTTATACATATCTTTAGAGAAACTATTACTACTGCTAACTCATGATATTGATTTGGGTAGTTTGGTTCATGAATTTTTAATTTCCCTGATGAATAAGTAATAACTCTATCATTCTGCATTAGCACACAAACAATTCCTTTCCTTGATGCATCACTATAAATCAAAAACCCATCAATAATATATGGTAAAATAAATATAGGAGAACCGATAAATATTCTCTTCAATTCTTCAAAACAATCTTCACACACTTTTTTCCAAACAAATTTAGCCCCATTACGTGTGATATTTATTAATGGGTTATCCAATTGAGAAATATTCTGGGATAAATGTTGATAGTAACCTACTAAACCAATAAAACTGCATACCTTTTTTATTCTAATTGGTTCTGGACATTCATGTATTTCCTTTTCCATTTAAGGATCAAAATAGATTCAATCCTTTGAGAAAATATGTCCAAGAAAAGAAATTTTCTAAAGCTCGAATTCACACTTGTTAAACTTACCATATAGTTCATTTCTTCTAAGAGTCTATAAAACAATTCATAAGTGGTTCTCATGGTCTTCTTAGATTTTTGAATATACCAATATATCATCAATAAATACTATGAAGAAAGTTATCAAGATATTCCTTTCACATTATTTTCATTAGATCCATGAAAAATAGAGTGCATTAGTCAATCTGAAAAGAATTACTATAAATTCATAGTTTCCATACCCAGGTTGGAATGTTGTCTTTGAAATATCTTCCTTATTTTCACATAGTTGATGATATATAGAACAAAGTAAAATATTTAAAAAATATTATTCTCTTTGAAGTTGATCAAACATAACAACAATGTGAGGCAGATGATTTTTTTTTTATTTTAATATCATGATTTCTCTATAGTCAATGCACAACTTCATTGATATATCTTTATTTATAAAAAAATAAAATGGGGATACCCTTGGAGAAACACTATGTAAAATAAACCTTTTATTATTCTACTCATATATTTTTTTTAAGATCAACTAATTTCACAGTGGCCTTTCTATAGGGATTTTTTGATATTGGTGATGCATTTGAGATTAAATCAATAGAAAACTCAACTTCCCAGTTTGGAGGATGTCCAAGTAAATCCTCTAAAAATAAATCAATATATTATTTTTCAATAGTTATTTACTCAATTTGAATATTTCTTTCTCCATCCCAAGATGTTATTTCCTCTTCCTTCCCAAGAATATGTTTCATTAAATCTACTAGGGGTGGGTTTTTATAAAAATAATGTGATGAAGTTTCTCCTCTAAAGATAATGGATTCTATATCTTCCTCATAAATCATACCTTCCTTTTTCTTGAAATATATTTTAGCACTATATTTAGTTAGACAATCTATATAAAGGATTATATGAAAGTTTATCATAGGAATGATGATAATTTCAGTAGATACAGAATGTTTATATGCCCAAATGGGAAGTGTGTGACCCATCTTTGTTTCCATGAGACTTCCCTTAGGGATTTTGACTAACCGCTCCCTTGTTAATGTGAATTTTAAATATCTAAACTTAAAAGAAAACTAGGAAGATATAAATGAATGTGATGATCTAGAATCACTTAATGCTTTAGGTAAATTTAAGGAGATAATTAAACTACCTTCCACCACATCATTAGGAAATTCAACCTCATCAGTTTTGGTCACAAAAACATGGGCTTGATCCCTTGTCCTTTTCTGGGGAATGCTTCATTGATTCTTAAGTGAACCATTTTCATAATATCTCATCTCTTTACAATTGTATCATTGAACATTGGTAGATTCTTTCTTTCCCTTGCAATCACGATCTTGGTGGCCTTTTTCTCCACACTTGTAACAAACTCCCATCCCCTTTAAGAAATTACTAGGGTGATTTTTTCCACAATTATTGTTGGGTAGAAATTAAAAATTTTTATTCTTCACCTTATTTCCTTTTTCAGAGTGATCAAGAAACCTCTTCTTCTCTTACTTTAATTTAAAGTCAAAAGACTTAGAGAATTAATTTTCTCTATTGATAGCACATGAGGCTATATCTTTGTATGATTAGAAATATTTTGTGGCAAATTACCATCAGAGAAATTTTTTTAACCCATCAAGAAATATATCAATATTACTTATTGGGTTAAATATTTTTTTGCAACATGAATTTCTAACCCTGTGAAGTTATCCTCATACTTTTCAACATTCTCATCCTTATTTTCCCTCAAACTCAGAAAATGACTTTCTATATATGCTCACAGATCACGAGGAAAGTATTTTTCTAGGAAGAGTTCTTTAAATTACCACCGTTATATATTTTATACCTCTTCATCCTCATTTATGTTTTAAATTAATGACCACCATCGATCTGCATCACTAGACAGATGATTAACTTCTGTTAGGTCCACTAGGTCAAATACCCTGAGGGGGGGGGGGGGGGGAGTGAATCAGGGTATGATAGATTAAAATTTTTCCCCTTTAGATATTTTTTCATTGTAAAAAAAAAACTCAATTCCTTATTCCTTATATAGAAATATATGAATATATATGACAAAATTCATATAACACATCTATTTTTCCTTGGTTCACCCTCATTGGGATATGTCTAACGAGCATACAATGACTATATACTGATGTACCAAATTCAATAACGCTCACAGCCAATAACGAGTACAACATTCAGGCTTGATATTCTATTCCTAGGCTCACTACCTTTACAAGGTTTAGGTTATACTCACTACATTACCAAGGGTCACTCCATATGCCTCTTTCTCTAGCTCTCTGCCGGTGGAAAGGGTCACTGTCATCCACTTCCTGTGCTGAATTCTCTTGGAAAGGAATCCACACAGAGTTTATTAACATGTAAGTAAAACACAGATTATGGACATGTATGTACCTTCATTTTCATTAATATCAGCATCCTCAACCATAGGTAGATTCTATGTTGAAGTTACTTTTTCACCTTTATATGAATTCTACCTCCCAGAGTACTGCTAGATACTAGAAAATACTTTCGCAAACTGATTTGAAGATTTCACAAGATTCCTTGTGAAAATAATGAACCACCAACTCCTCCCCTGTACTGTCTACTAGGTTTGGTAGGCATAAAACCTACTCCACATACTGCTACCACTACTAAGAACCATTCTTCTTCTACAGACAATCTCTGCCAATGTTATTGCGTACCACCGCTGTGAAACCCCTCCTATCTGCAAACTATTCTCTGTTCACAGACTACCTCTGCGAATCACCCTAAGTCCATGAACTGTTCTATGTTCATAGACTGCCTTTTATAACTAGATTCGTACCAAACCTTATTCCTCTACATACCACATCCTATTTGGGATATAATCTCCTAAAAAAACCTTTGGTGGAATTTCTTCCCTACGAACCACTTCAGCCTTTACAGAATAATCCCTTACGAACTTCCTTCAGACATTTCTGTATTACAGGATCAAAAATATGTTCTCTAATGAAATTATATCTCAATAGTAATTAGTGGGATTATAAATTCATATATAAGAAAATATACCCTCAAAATCCTCTAATATAACATTTACCAAATCTTCAATCCAGCCTTCACTACATACCGATCCTTCAGCCACCGCAAACCACAAGCCACCCGCGAATTGTTTTTCTTATCCAGCCCATGTTCTGTCTTTGTTCCTACACGGTCAATATCTTCCAATAACATCAAGCCATCTGTGTACCACACCACCTTCCATTGTGAACTTTTTTTGGTTTCATGAACTGTTCCGACGTGCCATTCTC
Source organism: Viscum album (assembly GCA_963277665.1). Taxonomy (NCBI): domain Eukaryota; kingdom Viridiplantae; phylum Streptophyta; class Magnoliopsida; order Santalales; family Viscaceae; genus Viscum; species Viscum album. The sequence goes on along the minus strand of OY728134.1, from coordinate 815,057,776 downwards.
GCTGGCCAATATACCGTTCCCAGAACATGGTACACGGTCCATGAATTATGGTATGTGGTTCTCATCCTTCGCCAATTTTCTCCTACATTTATCATACCGTTCAATCATATGAATAAATACTTCTTTTACCAACATCAAACTCTAGATTTTGAGGCCCATAAATTTGAAAAACATTAGGAAACTGCACCACCTTAGAAACCTATCTTTGGAAAGCACCAACGATACTCATTTGTGGTTATATGGCTTTGTCAACAAAGAAAACCACACCCAATAAATATCGCGATGAAACCTTGAGGATTTTTTTCCCAAACAATCTCCCCCTTTGGGTTTTTTGACAACTCTTTTTATAATAATGTTGCATATTTTTATACCTCATTAATACTCCTTCCAACTTCAACCACCATTTGCTTCATGTGATTAAGATAGTGATCAAGGATTTACTCATCCAATACTCTAATCCCACATGATCTATGCTTGGTATGAGAAACAAGAGTATAATGAAAAGATAACCAATGAATCAATTCATTGATAATCACCAATTACTGATACCATATTGTTATACTGATACCAATGAACTCACTTCATCACGGACTCCAGCCGTCGTGATTTCTAATCATCGATCGGTCACTTGTAGAATTTTCATATTTATTGCTCCCCTTATGTTATAGCTCCTCTAACCAGCTTCAGATCAACTTCCAATCCCCCTATCTCACTGATCCACTTAACAGCTTCTCCTCGGGTCTTTTCTCCACCTAGAATAGTAAAATTCTCTCCTCCTTTGTCAACGAACCCGAAGGGAACGTCACGGTTGTCTGCAATAGGGCAAAGAACACATATCAACATATTAGGGAAAACACATCATACCTCGAGGAGAGAGGGACCCAAATCCACACTTTTTCAAGTATAGGAAGTTGAATAGACCACGATAGATAGTTGATGTCTTTCAAATGATTCTTTGGATAAGGCCTTTGTCATAATGTCCAGAACCTGTTGTTCTGTAGGCACATACTCTAATTTCACATTCCCTTTCTCCACATTCTCCTTGAAAAAATGATATTTTATTTCAATTTTTTTCTGTCCATGAGTGATGGACTTGATTTTTCCTAATATTTATAGAATTTTAATTATCACAATTGATTCTAATTGGAGAGTTCCCTTCAATTTACATATCTTGAAGTTTCTTCTTCATCCATAATAGTTACATGCAATCTTGAGTAGCTATAATGTATGCATCTTCTACAGTGCTCAATGAAATGCAATATTGTTTCTTTCTTAACCGATAAATAAACAATACTCCAAGATAAAAGTCACCTTTTGATATTGATTTCCTATTTTCTACTGATCCATCCCAATCTATATCTGTATATTCCAATAATTTTGGCTGATATTTGTCATTATACATTAGGCTAAAATCCACTATTCCCTTGATATACCAAAGAATTCATTTTAATGCAATCATATGGATCTCTTTGGGATTGGTTTGATATCTTGCTTCTTGGAATGTGGAAAATACAATTTTAGTACTTGTCGCGGTCATGTATAGAAAACTTCCATTGATTTTTTTATATTCTATGATGTTAACTGCCTTTCCATCATTATATTTGGATAGTTTCATTTAGGTAGCAACCTGAGTCTTTATCTCCTTGGAATTATTAATTCCAAACCTTCTCAAATCTCCTTTTTCATATTTATATTAAGAAATAAAAGTGTCACTCCTTCCTCAGGTCACCTATTAGCCAAGGAAAAATGTTATCTCACCCATCATTATCATTTCGAACTCCCTTTTCATGTATTAAAAAAATTGTCTTCATTGTGAATCATCTACTCCAACAAAGATTATGTCATCGACATAAATCAACATGATAATCCTTTGAAAGTTGTCATTATTGGAATAAAAAATGTAATTATCTCCACCATACTGAAAACCAAGATTCTTTAGAAACTGATCAAGCCTTGAATACCATGATCTTGATGATTGCTTCAAACCATATAAAGCCTTCTTTAGCCGACTGACTCTGTTCTCATCTTAATTAATGTGAAAACCATCTGGCTGCCCTATGTATACTTCATATTCTAGAAATCCATTTAGAAATGATGACTTGACATCCATATGGAAAACCTTAAACATTATTTTCACTACTGTTTCCAATAATAATCTGATTGTCTCTAGGCTTATAATAGGTGAAAATGTATCATCAACATCAATACCCTCTATCTAACATTACCCTTTGTACACCAATCATGATTTTTTTGAATAAAAACATCATCTTCATTCATTTTGTTGCGAAATACCCATTTTGTTCCGATGACATTCTTGTTTTCTGGTCTCGAAACAATTTTCCATATATAATTCTTCTCAATTTGGTCAAGATCTTCATTCATTTATTAAACCCAATTATCATCTCCATAAGCTTCATCAAATAATTTAGGATCCACCTATGATAATTATGATTTTTGATGTAGAGACTTCATCCTCCATGTCTGTAATGGTGTTGTATGATCACTGATTATGTTCTGCCTGTCAATTTCAGATCTTCCCAATGGTATCTGGGAAGACACTAATTTATTTTCACCATATGTGTCTTCTTCTAAATCTACCTCTGGAGATGGAGTGTCTCGTGACCTACTCATCTCTTCATCACTATCCTCTTGAGTCTAATCATGAATTTGCTGAATATTCTGCTCATTCTCCATTGTGGTCACATCATGACTTTCAACTATCTTTCCCACCCACTTATTGAAGCATTTATATGCTTTTATTTTCTTTGAGAATCCAAGAAATATTCCTTAATATTCATGGGATTCAAACTTCCTATGTTTCTCCTTATTGAAAATGAAACATTTACTTCCAAAGACTCGAAAGTACTTTAATGTAGTCTTATTTCCATACCATAACTCATATGGACTCATCTCCTCTTTCAAACAAAGTAATTCTCTGTTTGAAGTGTAGAATTCTTCCATCACTGCTTATTTCCAAAATTTCTCTCAATGATCATTCTCAATGAGCATTGTTTTAGCCATGTTTTTGAAAATACGACTTATTCTCTCATCTACTCCATTTTGTTGTGGAGTTCTTAATGCTAAAACTTGATGCCTTATCCCATGTTTCTCGAGATATTACATTACTCGAATATTTGTAAACTCTATTCCATTATCTGATCGAATCGCTCGAATTTTATGACTGAGAATTTTTTCACTTTCCAATCGATATCTTGTAAAACAAATGAACACTTCAGATTTGTGAGTTATTATTGATACCCATGCCATTATACTGTAGTCATCAATGAAGAGAACATAATATCTCCTCCCATCAATAGACCTTGGTGAAATTGGCCCACAGACATCAATATGAACCAACTCAAGCAATATTATTGACCTTTTCTCCTTTGGCTTATATGTATTTCAAATTATCATCCCTTGTTTACAAGCATAGAACATATGAGTACGATCTTGTGATAATCTTGGGATATTTTGAGCCACATCATATTTCACCAGATCTTCCAAGGTCGCTTGGATTATATTTCCAATACTCTTATAACATAACTTTTTTTCTTCATCCTTGGACATAAAGCACATATATTCTTCTCCACTGATGTGGTAGAGATTCCATTTTTTATGATTTCCTTGAAACACAACAACACCATTCTTTTCATTGATGATACATAATTTCAGGGAAAATATTTTGGCATGTTCGGAGTCACACAATTGACTAACACTAAGAAAGTTATGACTAATCCCTTCAACAACCAAGACATATGCTTGTATCGTGTCTTTTCCATCAAACATGTCTTTTCCTAAAACAATAATTTTCAGTCCCTCATCATTTCCAAATCTTATAATAACTTCTTTATCATACTGAATTCCAGTCACTAGATCCTTATTTCCTATCATATGGTAAGTGCACCCACTATCAAAGATCCGTATCCCTATGTGATATGATGCCTTGAATGGAATTTATAAAACCACTTCCTACTCTGCCCTTTTATTTTTGACCCATTTATTTTACTTTATATTCAATTTGGAATGATATACTTGATCTTTCTCAATACATGATGACCCAGCTTATACCTGTAGAGCTGAAAATCAATTTTGAATTTTCATCTCTCTTGAAGATATATTTGGATGCTTCTTATGAAAAAATTCATTCTACCTTGGAACATTCCTCTGAATTTCTTATGTGAAATATCTTTCCATATGTCTGACTCCTTTACACCGGAAAAAATGACCATAAAAAAATGAACTAATATTTTGAGCTCTGTACCACCAACTATGTTGGTCTTGTTTCCTTTGGTACCTCTTTGCTATGGAACATTAATTTTTAGAGTGTCCCATCTTACCACAAAAATAGCATCTTATGTGAGGTACATTATTGTGTGACAATGATGCACCAATATTTGTTCCTTGGGTTCTCAAAATCTTTTGGTTTTTCTTCATACCAAAATTAGTCTTCATTCTTGGAGTGGATGCTTGTGGTCTGACTTAAACCATAACTGCTTTCTATTTTAGTTCAAGCCCCATGTCGAGCTTATCATTTAGAGTTTATTATTGCTTCTATTCTACTGGACCACTATGATCAAATATCATCTTATCAGTTTCCTGTATTATTTTCATTCCTGATTTCAAATGTAGAGTTAACTGTTTTTACAAATCTTTAACTATTCATCACAAACTGACGACTTCCTATTCTAGTTATTCAGTACGTTTGATATAATCTTTTACAGTTCCAGTCAAACTTTTGATTTCCATTTTATGTTCCTCAATTTTGAGTTTGTACTCAACCACATTTTTTGAGATTTCTGGCATTGAAGACCTCAACTTTTCAATTTCTATATTTAGATCAGAATTCTTTTCTTCCTAATACTACATATAGAGTTTGGAATGAAATTTTTTTTTATATTTATTTGTTTTGGCCATAAAAATATCTACCTATTCAAGGGAATCTTCTAATTCTTCCTAAAGATCCACTCGTCCTTCAATTTATCCTTCTTCGTTGTCACTTTCTTCTCTTGTTAATGAATTTATGACAACTGCCACCAAAGCATCTATTTTATGATCCTTGCAATCCTATAACTCTTCTACTTCATATTCATATGAACTTTCATCCTATTTTGAAAATAATATTCTTCTTTTTAAAGAACTTTCTCTTAGTAATTCTCCTCCCATTCTCATTTGATGAATACCTCTTTTGGGTAATTTCATCATTTTATTCATTTTTCATCCTCAATCTTCTTAGGACACTTTTCTGCAAAATTCACAATCTTTCCACACCAGAAGCAAGCAAATGGAAATTTACCTTTGAACTTCCCTTTTCCCCTTTGTAGATTGGAGGATAGAAATGACATGACATCATCCATATTGTCCTCCCTGTGACTATCTTAAATAGAGAGATTATTCATGGAGACGAATGCCACTTCTATAGACTTCCCCTTTTCCACTGCATTGTTATCATCATTCCTTATTTCATATGCTACAAGGGTACTGTGTAGGTTATTTAGTGTCATCTCTTTCAGGTCATTGTCTCCCAACATTGAAACTTTCATATTGATCTGTGGTGGAAGTTTTCTCATTATACATTTCACAATCTTTATATCTTCAATGACTTATCCAAGACCCCACATGTCTTCCAAAATAATATTTATCATGTCAAATAATGCATCAACAGTCTCATTTGTATTCATTCTGAGATCCTCATACTTGTTCCATCGAACCTTCATCTTTGCTTCTCAGACTTTTGTGTCTCCCTCATAAATGTTCAATAATTATCCCCACATTACATGTGATGTTTTACAGTACATCACATTCGTATAAATTGAATTTGATAGGGATATCCCTAAATCATTGATCCCTTTATCATTAGCATCCAATTATATTCTTTCAACTTATGATAAAGCACCACTATTAATGTCAGCTAATATTCCACGCATAGCGGCTGTGGAGACATCCATCCCTACTAATCGAAGGTAGTGATGCATTCGATTATTCTATAGTTGAAAATTATTTCCATTAAAGATCAGAATTACTTTATTATTAATCACCTCCATTTATTTTTATTGAGAGAGAACCACTAACTTTCAACATTTTCCTCTGATACAAATTGTTAGGTCCACTAGGAAAAATACTCTGGGGGTGAATTAGGGCATGATAGATTAAAACTTTTCCCCATAGGATCTTATTTCATTTGTTAAACAAAACTAAATTCCCTCTTCCTTGAATAGAAATATATGAATAGAAATCAAATCATGCACCAGACACAAAATTTTTTATTTGGTTCACCCTCAATGGGCCACATCCAAGGAACATACAATGGAAATATGCTGATGTACCAAATTCACTAAGGCTCATGCCAATAATGAGTACAACATTTAGGATAGATCTTCTATTCCTAGGACCACTACCTTTACAATGTTTAGGGTCTGCTTACAATATTATTAGGGGTCAATCCCTATGCCTCTTTCTCTGGCTCACTGCCAGTGGAAAGGGTCACCGTCCTCCTCTTCCAGCACTCACTAGTCTGGGAAAGGATTCCACACACAGTTTATCGACTTGTAGGTAAAAAATAGTTTATAGAAATGTAGGTCCCTTCATTTTCATGAATTTATGCATCCTCAACTATAGGTAGATTCTCTGTTGAAGTTCCTTTTTCAACCGCAGATGAAGTCCACCTTCTCAACTATTACTAGATACTAGAAAATAAATTCACAAACGGATTCAGAGCTTTCACAAGATTCCTTGTGAAAATTGCGAACCACCATCCACTACCACAAAAGTGGGTTTTTTGCAGCACCACCCTTTTACAGGGCTAAAAAAAGCACTGATAAATGAGACCCCTTTATCAGTACTTTTTTTATTAGCATTGATTAAAGGGGGGCTTTATTAGCGCTTTTTTTCTAGTGTTGATAATGTTTATATTTGAAAAAAAATCATGAAAAATAATATATTGTTATATAAGTGTATTTATATTGATATAAATATAATATATATTTTTTAAATATGTTTTAGATAATTATAAATATACTATTACATTTAATATATAATAAATTTAGTGAAAATGGATTTAAAATAATTTAAAAAATATTATTAATTAATAATTTGATAATTAGTACTGATTAATAATAATTTAATAAAAATTAGAAGGCACAAAAAATCAAAAAAATAAATAAAAGATCTAAAATAAGTTGAAAATGAAACTAAAACATCAAACGGTCATAAATTTTGATCTGGGTGTCTGTTTGAGCTCTAGAGTATATAAAATTGAATCTTACGACAAGTTCTACGTGATAGTGACCCAAGGTAACCTTATGTTACATTTTTAAGGCCCAAAAGGCCCAGAAGGCCTCCAAAACTGAATTTTTAGTTAGGATATCCCGATTTTCTAACATTCAAATAGGTATAACTTCTGATTTGGATGTCTTCTAGGCCTGTACCACATATTATATCGAATATTGTTTCATTTTATTCGATTTTCCTGGTTGTGAAGTTGAAATGGACTTCTGGATTAGATGTTATGGTTGTTTTAACATTCTATGGATTTTCAAATACACATATATATGTATTTATTCTTAAATATATATATATATATATATGTGTGTGTTGTATATATGTAGGTATTTATTTATTTATTAATTTATAAACAAAAATAAAAATACATATTTTATAAATTTATTTAAAACAAATCTTATAAATATATATTAATATACAAATAAATATATGGATAAAAATTATAACTAAATATATATATATATATATATATATATATATATAAATTAATATATGAATAAATATATATATACTAATATATGAATAAATATATATGTATTAATATAACTAAATATATTTATATTAATATGAATCTATATTAATATACGAATAAATATAACTATATATACATATATAAATAAATATAAATATATATTAATAAACAAATATATATATATATATATTAATATATGAATAAATATATATGTATTAATATAACTAAATATATTTATATTAATATGAATCTATATTAATATATGAATAAATATAACCATATATATATATATAAATATATATATTTATATATGCATAAATATATATGTATTAATATAACTAAATATATTTATATTAATATGAATCTATATTAATATATGAAAATATATAACTATATATATATATATTTCATTAAATAGAGAAAAAACGGAATGGCTTAGTGGTAAAGGTGCTGGCGTGCAAGGGGGGAGGTCGCTGGTTCGAGTTCGGGTGGAAGCAAGGAGGGGCGCGCGGGCATGTGGGGGGATGTGTAGGAAAGGGCAGCGCAAGGGAGAGTGCAAGGGGGTCTGCCTAGCGCTGATGTGGGGGGGGGGGGTCAAGTGCTGTTAAAAGATCCCCCAAGCACATTATATTTTCATTTTAACTTTTTTTATTATTTTTTTTACTTTTCTCAGCGCTAAAAAAAGCGCTAATAAAAGACCTTTTTATCAGCCCTTTTTTTAGCGCTGATCAAATGGGACTTTATCAGTGCTTTTTTGAGCGCTGATAAAAGGGACCCCCTTTATCTTCGCATCAATTAACAGTGCTTTTGTTAGCACTGTTAATTGATTTTCTATCGCTAATAAAAGTCATATTTATAGTAGTGTGCTCCTCCTGTGTACTGTGTACCGGGTTTGTTATGCAGAAAACCTCCTCCACGTACTTTTACCGCTGATCTTAACTATCCGTCATCCACAGAAAAACTCCGCCTACTCTATCATGTACCGCCTCTGTGAAACCCCTCCTGTCCGCGAACAGTTCTCTGTTCGCAGACTGTCTCTACGAATCGACCTACGACCGTGAACTGTTCTATGTTCGCAGATTTCCTTTTCTAACCAGTTGTGTACCACACCTTCTTCCTCTGAGTACCACATCATTTGTGGGATACAGTCTTCCGTAAAAACCTTTGGCAAAATTTCCTCTGTGTGAACCACTTCAGCCTTCGTGGAATTATCCATCGCAAACTTCCTTTAGAGTTTGCTGAATTCTTGGATAAAAAAGATGTTATATAATGATATTCAATATCAATATTCATTTGTGGGATTAGTGATTATTATATAGGAAATGATACCCCCAAAATCTACTAATCTAAGATTTACCAAATATTCAATCTATCTTTCACCGAATACCGATCCTTCTGCCACTGCGAACCGCAAGCCACCCGTGAACTGTTTTTCCTATTTGGTCCGCGTACTATCTTTGTTCCTACATGGTCGTTTTCCTCTATCGATGTCAAGCTATCCACATACCGCACTACCTTTTTCCGTGAACTATTTTTTATTTTGTTAACTGCTCTGGTGTACCATTCTCGCCACTCCGCTTACCGTTCCTAGAACATGGTAAGCAGTCCATGAATTGTGGTACAAAGTTCTTAAACACCAACCACACTCATTTGTGGTCTTCTGGATTTGTACACAAACATAACTACACCCAAAACATACTGAGAGGACACCTTGAGGGATTTTTTTCCCAAAAACCTCCATAACAACATTTTCCCATTCGTTACTCCTAAAAGAAAAACATATTTTCTCAGAGGAACATATCAATTTTTTATTCAAAAAATGTATTTGTAGTCCTATTGAATGTTGGAAGTTGTTTTGTTATGAAGCGGTCTAACATTGATCCTCCTCATTGGGGATCAAGTTACTCTATACGGGTAAGGTTATTATTCATAACCCAATTCATCTATCCCTGTATGGTTATAATCTGGTCTGCACTGGTTATATCACCAGTCCCACTATCATTATCTAGAATAGGAGGGAAATAACTACATGAATTACGTGCATTGATACAATTTCAATTTCATTTAATAGCCCTAATTTCTAAACAATGGAACACACTAGATTTGGTTATGAATCATATTACATAATTCCAAACAATGAAAATACATAACATAAATTAAAACATTTATGAATATCAAAACTCATAATAAAAAAAATGGTTTTTTTGGGGATATATTTACTCATAAATCCAATATAATGGTTTGTAAATAAAATGTGAATTATCCTAAGCATTTCACTTAAGAGTTTCAAACTCGGTGCAAAGTAAGGCCCATTGTAATGTACCAGGTTACCCTGAGTCTGGCCGGGAACACCTTGTTAGAGTTTTCACCCCTAGGTACATCTATACCAAAACCATGCCAACTTGTAGTATATAGATGAAGATGTATTTCTTGGAAAACACACAAAATATATACCTTAACAAAATTCTCAGATGTTCTTCTTTACTTACCCTCAAAGTCTATCTTAGGGTTATGTTCCCCAATCAATGTTTTTCTAAATCTAGTTTCCATGGTTTGTACTAAACTTCCTTTGATAACAAATGTGACACCCCGATCCCAGTTTCCCAGAGTTAGTGAATTATATCATCACATTTCCATGATCATAAAAAAATTAAATCCCGAAGAACCGATCAATTTATCATCCTTGAAAAAAATAGATACAAACATAAGTTTTACAATACATCTTGAAATGAAAAAAACATAGTGTCTCCTTTGAAAACACTCATATCATGTAGACTATCCCAGTAGGTAATTCATAAAATACTTCTTCGCATCCTTGGAAAAAATGAAACATGGGAAAGGGGTGTGCTCAGATGCTCTGTAAGGAGAAACAATATAGTAAAATCGATCATAAATAAGAAAAAACTTTTAGGGAAAGTTATAAAACTGAAGCACAGGCCATTTAAATGTAATATTAATAAATATATAGAAATAATAAATCAAATAATTCTATTTAAACATTAAAATGGATATTCTACAAGTCGAATAATTACATGTAATATCCATAACTAATCTTATAACGAGGGAATTCCTAATTTCAGATATCATAACTGTATCATCAAGGCCTCATTCCAAGACCATAGATACACAACCATAAAAGATTTGTTCTGAAACACTAGTTTTTCTCATGAGACCTTCTAATGCATCAAGGGATTATAGCAGGACCCGCCTGTCACTTATTAATTCCAATGCATTCCTCATTTGAAAATGGTAAAACATAACATAAATATTCTTATTTAAACAAGAATACAAAATGTCAAAAAATTAACCTTAAACCATCATTGGAGTTGAAATCTAGGCCGAAGAGGGATGAAGAGTGGTTGAAGTAGGTGGGATGAAATTTTTCCCATCAAGAGGTACACAAACCATCAAAGGGGCCTACCTCACGAAGCTCTATTATGAATCCTTATCGCCACTATGAATGACATGAATACAGAAGAATAGACTCCTTCACAACTACCATAGAGTGGTCTAAAAGAATCCTCTGTGATGTGATAAATACATTCTCAAACACCGCATAACACCATTATGGATGCATTCATCAGTCATAAAAAGCACAGCGGCAGCCATGGAGATGCTTGATGGAAGCCTTCACAATTTTGATAGAGTTATCGCCAATCATGAAGAATATTTTCCTTCATTGTGTGCCTTTGGAGAATCATGATTATATGTTTCTATAAATAGCCATCTCACCCCTATCCTAAATGATAGACACCCAGAGTTTTTACCTTACGAGCTCTCCTTTCATGAATCACCCTTTTCTCTACAAACCTACTAGAAAATACATTAACCAAGGTATCTAAGCATTGTGAACCAACTTTCTCTTTTCTTCTTTTTTCTTCCGCTTCTAGTGGGGATTCCCTTCCCAAATTACTATAGCCATTGCAAAGGTAAAGAGTCCCTTTTGGGAACTTAGGTCTTCATATAACATTAAACCTTCACAAATCACCCTCCAAGCACATGTTTACTTCTTGCCTCAGTTGGGTCATAATGCTTCGAAAAGATCCACTCTTCACGAAGGGCTGTTTCACCATGCTTTGCGAAGAACCCTCTATCGAGAATACCCTATTCTTTGAAAATCATAAGAAGTTGATAAAGTCCATCTTTGAAAAGCCTTCTACTTTTCAAACCCTTTTCAAGTGAGGCCCTCCAGGCTCATATGATGTGATTTCATGGTTCCTCGAGTGGTGTTTCACCAAGAGTTTCCCTGCCTCATGCTTCTTCTCATAGGAGCGATAATGGCTATTTTGTCTTCGTAGAGCCACATTAATGTGGGAACCTCGAGTGGCCACTCCTCTACCTCGTTGTATCTTGGAATATCTTGTGCCTTCCCATCCCCAAGTGTAGGTTGGTATAAGTTATGTTACTCTTAGGGGTGAGGAGTGAGTTCTCTTTATCTGAGATGTAGGACGTTAAACTACCATGAAACCCATGTCCCCAACACAAGATGTTAAACTATTAGTGTCTACATGCGTGATGGGTCTGGGTGGACTAAGGAGGGTATGGGACCATGATCATTTCACTCCCTACCTTTTAGATCTACCTCCTCTCTCCCTCTATGCTTTATTTCCATGTGCACCTCAGATAGTCTCCACATAAGCCACAACACACCTTGATAGGGTGCTCCTTGCACGATTGACCTAGAGTGAGATACTCCTCATGTAGTTGGACATCCTCTTTGAGATTCCCTCAAGGATTAAGTCCCAATATTTATCTCCCTGGGTCTCTATCCATGCGTAATCCACACACACTCCCTCATGGATTCATCTATCGTGACACGATCATCAAGTCTCTTACTACCTATTGTTTCTCAGACTGAGCATGACTCACATGGGCTTAGAGTAAGAATTGACCATAACACCCTCTAGGAGATGGCTTAGTGTGTAATACCCATCCCCTATATCTCAAACTTTGTAGAATTTTATTTCTATCCTCTACAAAGGGTATATAGGAAACCTTTTTTGAGTTCAATCCCATCACCCATCTGTTCCGACCATTTCACATTAGTTTACCTTTTTCCAGCATGATGTTAAACAATATTCTTGAACTATGTGGGTTTTGATCCCTATCTCCTAGGTAGGGTATATTGGAAGCATCCTCAAGGGTAAACCCCAACCAATGGTAATCTTTGGTGATCCTTCCTAGGGATACACCATGATGATGTTATATCTTCCCTCACTAAGACACATCTCTTGGATCCACCTCCATGAGGTATTTTGATCCACCTAGGTGGCTAATAATTCATAAGCCTTGTACTTAATCCATACTAAAGTGTCCCTCATGTGATGGGATACTAACCATGTGTGACCCCCAACATGTCTTCAGGTCGTTATCCCTCATGTACACCTGGATTATATGTCCCATCTTGAACTATATTGACAAGGATTCCCTCCCATGGGGATTTGTATGAAACATCCATGAGGTTGAATTTCATCACTAATGTCTCATCCTAGTCTCTCCCTCAGGCCCTCTTATTTTGGGAAGATCATGTCTCAACCTAAGGTTTCACATCCTTTAGGTCCCATCCACACATTCATTCTCTTGAGCCGCCTCTTTAAGTGACTCATCTCTCCACACCAGAACTATTTTGACATTGATTCGCTACCACATGGATACATAGGAATCCTCCCTTAGGTTCAAGCCTAACATCGTCAGCTTCATGTCAGTTCCATCTCCATCCATGCTTCCTTTTACACTTCCTCTATATCCACCATGATATTACCCAGTCTTCCACATCCCAATGAATTAATTCTATCCATATGGGTTGTCCCAGTGTGTAATACCCATTCACTCATATGATTTCTGCTCTTATAGGCACCCGATCATTCTCAGCATGTAAGCCCCACCCATCTGATTACTCTATGAAGAACCTGGGAATCTAACCATGTGTAAGACCCAAACCACACATTATAACTATGTGGGTTTTGATCCTTGACTCCTAGACAGGGTATGTAGGAATCCTCCTTGAGATTCAATCCAAGCTAGTGTTAAACCTTGGTTCCCCCTTCTAGGGGTGCAACCTCCCTGATCCTCCCCTTATAGTGTCCAGATCAGGGTTCACAATGTGAAACCTTCCATTTTTAGGGATACTCCATCAAGGATCCATCCTCATTGAATGTTTTGATCTATCCATCTAGTAAACCCTCCAGGTGCTCCCTCTAAAAGATGTACCCATCTTGTCTAATCTTATCTGTGTTATGATCAATTTTACCTATCTCTGTAAGATGTTAAAGCCACAATATGCTCCGTGTTAAACATGGGAAGATGAGGAAAACCTCATATACATTCCTATCACATAAGATATCCCTCAATTGATGTGCTAAGCCTTAGGTTTCCATGCCCTTCATAATACCTCTTAAGAAACAGAATACATGTTTTATAGTGTTCCATGATAAAGGAATGCCAAAGATTCCTCAATGTGGATACTCTCCTAATCAAAGGTTTCTTCCTCATAAATACCCCTTGGAATGTCCTAACCGAAGCAGCATAATTAACCAAAGTCCAAAAATATATTGCACCAGGAACAAGTTTCATAAACAAAGTATTAATCTTTAAGGGAGACCCAGATTAGGTGATAAGATCTGAGGAGGAATCCATGGAAGGAAAAACCAACATCCCATCATCCTGTTTCGATCAAGTAGATATCATCCTCGAAGAAGTGAAAGATTTCCCCCGCTTTTGGAAAGAGGGAATGTGGGGTACAATGGAACCATCAGTGAGTGTCAAATCATGCATGACAACACACCCTAGTGGTAAGTATCTAAAACAGAAATAATGAACTCAACATGAAACTCTTCTTCTAAAAATAGAGATTAGTAATGTTCAAGACATCAGGAGATGACTCTGTCACCAGATTCAGATATCTAGTGCTAGGTCCCACCAAAAAAGTATTGGGTCTAGCATGGAAATCACCAGAGTTTGGGGAATTTAATACACTAAGGATCCCGTTCTATGAAATTTTCAATGTTGATCCTTTACTATGACCATGGAAGACTGAACATCACTACGACAATGATCATTTATTTCCACATATCTATACTAATGGATGAAACTTTCTACTTTGAAGGACCCAAGATGTAGCCACAAGACCAAGTCACCTCTCACCCACAAATGCATTGACAAGGGGAATTATAATACAACAATCCCAAACTTCTCCACCTCCACCATGATACCGGGTATGACTACTAGGCACCCACACCCCATCTCACTCATAGAGTTTATTCAGAGGAGGGTGATCGACACTCTTGTTCGAAGATATGAACAAGAGGGGCACATACCAACGCGGTATATGACCCACTGAGATCTTGATGCCTCAATGTACTACAGTCTTTACTACCCCAATTGCTACGTAGGGAGCCTCTTCTCCCCACTCTGATATTCAACCATTTTGGGAGTCACTTCCCAGAATGTTCCTATGATTCACTCCTCTACACAGATGAGGTAAGGGATGTCAGAGCCAAACCAAAAACAACTTTAGACCGGGAGATTTCATGAAGGGTCCCACTAGGCTGCATCAACTCATTTATTCGGTCCTATAGACCAATGAGAAGGTGGTTTACACACATGCCCAGCTGGACCTCATTTGGTTGACCCGACGTCAACGTCCGGCGCGTGCTTAGGAGGAAACCCACCAAGGAAGGTCATCATCAACAACATTAGTGGCCCATTCCACCGCTGATGCACACAGTTTAATTCATTTTACTAAAGGGTAGGGGAACTTTTACATCAAATCAATATTGAGGCCCCATCCACCCCTTTGGCAGTATAAGTTGACTCTTCTTATCATTGGTGCGAGCGATAAGCATTGCGGTCCAGCCCATGATAAAGGAATTTAGCACGGAGTTCTTCCCCATTGCACTATCTCCAACCCAATTAGAGGTCCTCCCTGTATTTTTGATGCCTAGTGTAGAGGTCCTCCACTTTCCCATGATACCAGGTATGGATTTTTTCCCACATCTCACATCATCAACGTGATGGTTCTCCTCGCATTATCAGCAGCTCAAGCAGAGGTCTCCCCATGGAAGCACCAATCAGAGCAAAGGTTAATTCTAATCTTTCACTTATCAACATGGTGGTCCTCCTCATGCCCTAATCAGCTACAATGGAGGCCCTCCCACTCTAGTACTCCATAATGTGAAGGCCCTCCTCAAACATCAGGCAATGGACACAGATTTCTACCCCATGTTCCATTCCACAAATACCTAGTTGCTCCTCAAACCCAATCTCACCAAGGTGTAGGTCCTATCAAAGCCAACAACAATTGATATAAAGGAACTACTCATATCCCATCCATCTTAGGTGGAGGTCATCCCCACCCTATCTCCAACCAGCACAATGATCCTCCCCGTGTCAAAGATCTACATTTCCCTGAAGAACCATCACGTGGTAAGATGGTGAACCGTCATCACTGAAGGAAGATACCCGAAAACCACCATATCAGTTTTTTTCCCATACTCTTCTCATATTCTTAAGTAGATTACGACAAGATTATTGAGCCTTCACCTAGATCCTCTATATCCATATATATAGTAGGAACTCATCATATCGTATTCATCCTCCCAGAAGGATAGATACATGATATCCCTGAATTCCTCTACAAATACAAACATTTGGAGGATTCGATAAATTTCTTGGGTCTCATGGTGTAGGGTTCCCTACTATCACCTGATTATCTCTCTACCTCGACCCGAGATCATAGAGAGTAATTATGGGTTTGGAAGATGATGGACAGTAGCCCGATCCACCACTAATGACCACCAACCTTGCGTGGGAAATAGAAGTCAACAACCTTTCTTATTGGGTTTTAGTGATGTAGTTAGTACAGTACCCAAGAGACAACCTAGAATGCCGTGGTTTTTTGGGTCACACACCATACTCCCCACTGATTAGTCTACCACTACAGCGATCTATATCCGTACCGTTGCCGGTTCCCCAGCCACCCCTAGTCGATGAATGGATTAATCACATTTGAGATCCCGCTTCTTGGAAAAGGATCACGTGGGAGATTATCATAGTAAATCAGTTCCTTAAAATGTTTTATCTTACAACGAGTCTATACTTCAGCATTCTGGAGTCCCTCACCCAAGAGGGGATCATGTGCTTCCGCCGGATGCTCTGGGTAAAACATTTCTGCCCCCACCACTGTCTGGTGGTCTATCCATAGATCCAGAATCCCTATGAAATTATCCACCAGTAATACCAATTGGTCGTGTTGTCCGCGCTCCTCGTGGCTCAGCGCCTTGCATCATTCGGTTATCATCGGATTCTTTAGCAACAATTCATTCTGAGCTTCACTGTGCTCCACAAAGTTATATTTGAGGCATCTGCACATGTGTAGATCCATGGTTGGGGGTAGTAGGTAGTGTTACACTTTAGGTTGATACTGTGAAAATGTGATTTACCTGGTAATATCGAGGATATGCTGTCAGACATAGTCACATTCAACGTGGCTGAACTCCCAGAGAAGGAAGTCGTGATGGGACTCCTTGAAGAGAATCTACCCCATGGGGAAGTACCACACCTGTTGGATCACCCAGTCATTTTTACTCATCAAAAAAGAAATCTTCTTGGCCTTGGTAATACCACCAATTCATTTCCTTTCATCTAAGACCCTGAAGAGGGAAATACCCCCACGAAGATGTTAAACCCTACAACCCATCGAGTTTAGTGCTGAAGACGAAATATGATCATGAAAAGTTCACATTGTGCCAATAGATCACATAGTAGAGAAGAATTGTCGATGAGATCCTCATCGAGAACACCCTAGAATGATGTCTAGATTACAGTAATCCTCAACTGGGGTAACAAGGGTAGGTAAAACTCTTTTTCGATGAGTTTACTCTTGGTGATCTCGATAACCCTACTTATCCAGACTGATTAGAGGCCAGAGCTTATGGTAAGAAATGATGGTATGCATCGAAGAATCTTCTTAAGCTATGTGAGCTCCTCCTCCATGATCCAAATCTATAGGATGTTCCCTTGGAATACCATAAAGAGGCTCTATAGGTTCTTCCTCTAGCTGCTCTGTAGGTTAACCCTCCAGAAGCCCCTGAGATATTCCAATAGTCGTTCCACAAGTCACTAGGCCTACCTATCAAATTGAAGATCCTTCCAATGCACTGGTTGTTAAGAATCTACACTAGGATTGGAATCCCCCTTCAAATGATCTGCTATATGCTCTCATATTCCATCTTGAGGTTCTCAAAATGTGATAGGTGGCAATATCTCCTGATGGAAAGCTGTATCGGGCATGGTTAGACGACATGCCAACACCCCTGGATTTTGAGAACCCCAAATTCTCACCCTTTAATGGGATTTTCAATTTGTTGCAGAACCTATACCACTTCATCTCAAGATGTGGATATATTTTAAGGACTCCAGTGCAGTAATATGGCACCAAGATTTGGTGCTTTGTACAAACACTTAAAGGGCCTATGTTTGTCTGGTAAAACCAGTTTCCCATTGGTTGTTTAGCTTCCTAGGATGATCTATGATGGTAGTTTCTATACCAGTTTAGATTCAAAACTCACAAGATAATTATTATTTAATTCTTCAAGTGCAAGGAATATATGTATGAACATGTCACACACTTTTTCACTAGGTGGAAGGGACTCACGTATTCACTCAACATGCCACTGACTCCGAAAAAGTTGCTAACGATGTGTGTTGGGAATGCGAAGACTGAATTGGTTCCTTCTCTCATTACTCAGAACATCCCTAGTGTATTCTAGGATTTCGCTAACAAGGATCAATTCCCATAGGAGGCCTTATAGTAGGCCAGACAGGCACACCCGTTACCTCCCCTTAGCTCCCACAAGAAGTGGCTCTAAGGATGAGACAGTCACCATTGTACATGTAGAGACCCCCCATGCCATTGAAATTGTTTCTAGTATAGAATTATATTTAACATCATTAAGAGATA
The DNA here is from genome assembly GCA_963277665.1 of Viscum album. Lineage (NCBI taxonomy): Eukaryota > Viridiplantae > Streptophyta > Magnoliopsida > Santalales > Viscaceae > Viscum > Viscum album. The sequence goes on along the minus strand of OY728134.1, from coordinate 815,039,066 downwards.
TCACCTTAGCCTCAACCTCAGGGTTAGTAGTTCTCACTTTAGAATCACCAGGTGCCACCCCATCAACGACAACCGCTATAGTGAGATAATTAGGTTCCACCTCCTCGCCAGAGTGCATCCCATCGTTAGGGCCAGGCCCCCAAATCCCCATTCCCAAACTCGAGGGACCATACCTACTTATTTTAAGAGGCTCATGTCCTCAACGACTTCTATAGTGCCTTGGATCAGTGGATCTGGAGTCTGTAAGTGTACAGAAATCCCGAAGAGGCTGATCTTGTTGATCGCCTCAACTACTGTCCCTATCACCAGATCCGTCGAAATACTCTTATAAAGTGCTATGTGTTCAAGGAATATCATTATGACCAGTTTGACAATATTATTGATAGATTTTCCCCAACCCTGACATAGGTTTCATGCATTTATTAAAATCCTGATAGCGATAGCGAAGGTGAATGGAAACAGTTTCTAGTAGTGGATCTCAGAATTACGATGAATGGATGTCTTGTAAGGGAGTTTATCATGCAAATGGTATCATATGTGATCTTTTGAATCAGCCTAAACCTTATAAGGTTTCCAAACCTCCCCCAACTATCACTGCTTAATCCACATCTCAACCTTCATTTTCACGAAAGGACATGCATCGACAGTGCAAGGGAAAGCAGAGCCCCCCACCAGTGCCAAAGACATCCAATACACTAAGTGAATTCATGCCCCTGAATATGGTAATGGCCCACAAAATCATCCTAGTAATATAATTTCTTCATGTAACGATCAAGATTATGCCTCAGGGAACACCATCGAGTTGGTGGACCCTTATATGGTTCATGACAACATGAAATTCCATGAAGACACTCCTAATGTCCCCAGTCGACATCGGATTTGATGAAATCATGTATATCTAAATCATCAGAGTGAACCAGATAGTGTCTCTGACTAAGCCATGTATACTATTGAGACTAGATAGAAGATTTAGTACAGATCTTAACACACACATTCCTCTCATTATGTCCCCTCAGATTCACTCCCACCATCATTTGTGCTGATCGATCATGCCGAGTAATAACGATCTCACTGTGGTCATCCAAATTCATATTTTGGAAGACCATAGTCACCTAAAAGTTATCTGTTAGTAATTTTTTATGGTTCTACTAGTGAGAAGTGGGATATCCCTATCCCCAGCCAGAATCTTTTGGTTCGAACAGCAGTTCCCATCGTACCCCATTCCATAGAGTGACCTCCTGTCAGCAAAAATGTGTGCATTATATAGAAGTATGATGTGATTAAGAACCTCACCATACTTCATAAAAGTAACTTGATCCTTGAGGCTCTCTGCATTTCCATAGATATGTGTGATACCCTCACAGAGGATTTAAGAACCCCCTCCAGTTTGTAACAGAGAAAGTGGCTACAGATGCCTTCCATGTTGAGGAAATAGAGAATGCATAATGTTAGACCATCATTTCTTTATCTGGAGAAGATGATGGTTCTCCCATGTAGGGGCACATCCTCCCATTGTAAATCCCTGGCTAGTTCAATAGTGAGGAAGTTTGTCACTGTATTATCGACACAAGATCTTGGATCAACCTCATCCTTACCTGGATACTCCACAAATTGGGAATGTATGAAGTTGGTCTGAATCCCTTTGACCTGAAGATTCAATGTTATGATAGGAAAAAGTAGATACAAGTTAGAAAAATTCAAATGAAGACCCAATTCAGTGGCCTGGTCTCCAGCATCGAGTTTATAGATGTCTCACAAGATACCACATACAATGCATTGATGGGTAGATCCTAGTTCCATCTGCATGAAACAGTTCCGTTTTCATATCACCAATGCCTCAAGTACTTTATTAATGGTTGAGTGGGTGTACTACAGGGTGACACATCTCCCTTTTCCTCTTTTGAATCCCTCTATCTAGATGCTGACTGTTACAAGTGAAAGGACAGACAAGTTCAGGCCAATGAGGTTTAGCCCACTACTTCCATGGTCGATATGTGGATAGACTTGGATGATGCCTTCATCTTTACAATCCATCAATTAGAAGCTACAACATTAGAAATTGGACATTTATTTTTCATCTCTAGGATGAGGTGGAAACACATCCCTTGATATAAGGAAAAACAGAAGATCACTTTGTACTCCTACACGATTCAGGCTCGACTGATTCCCGATCCCATTACCCCTGTGAGATTTCGGGATGATTGCCCCATGGACACAACAATACACCCTACTTTATTTTTTTTCTGATATTTTTTGAACCAAATTAAAATGAATCTCCATTAATTCTTTAATATTATCAAGCATAGAACCTTGGGTCGAAGTCCTATTGGGATTAGATTGATAGCCTTCGTATCCATGGTTTCTGCATTAAAGGAACCTCTGGATGATGATGCCTCTACCGCTAATGTCGGTGCTAGAATTCCGTCAAGGTTTTCCAACTCCAAAGAATTTCCCCATTTTGATGATCCTCTCACTATGAATGATGAATAAGATTTTTAATATTCCCCTCCCATGTTTGATGAAGGTTTCTCCACCATCATCGACGGGTTTTCACAGGTGAATCTCGGTACCGAGGTAGATCCTAAACCAACACTGATCAACACAACCATGTTTGTGTAAGAGAAATAGCTGTATGTGGATTTCCTGAAGCAGCATCGAGATGTATTTTCCAAGATCTATGAAGAGATTCCAGGGACAAGTCTTCATATTACCGTTCACTATCTTGGTCTTCTAGTAAGTCATCGTGGGTTCAAGCAGCCACCCGGGAAAATGCACCCTTCTCAGAGTACCATGGTCAAGGTCGAGGTTGATAAGATTATCAAGGCCAACTTAGTTAAGGAATTATAGTACCCCAGATGGTTAGACAACATCATGGCCTTCATAAATAAGAAAACACATATTAGAGTCTACACCAACTCTCGAGAACTCAACCTCCATTATCCGAAGGACAACATTACATTTCTGGTGATAGAGCTATTGATTGATCCCCCTTTTGGATTCTAGGAACTATCTTTCATGGATGGGTATTCTAGATATAATAAAATCTATATTTCTCAAGAGGACGAAGAATCCACTGCCTTCAGAGCACCATAAGGCACATTTTGTTACTAGGTGATGCCTCTGAGCCTAAAGAATGACACATAAACCTATTATAGTTCCATGGACCTCATATTCAAACCAATCCGAGGGAAATTGGTGGAATTATACATAGATGATATGGTGGTCAAATCTCACTAGCATAGGGAATATCTTAGAAATATTGGGAAAGTGTTTGGGTTCTTCTGATCCTATCATCTGAAGATAAACCCCTTAAATTGTTCCTTCGAGGTCACCTTAAGAATGTTACTCATGTTTTTTATAAGATAAAGTGACATCGAGATTGATCCATAGAAGATAAAGGCTATTAGTTAGATTCCTCCTCCAAGAAACCTCTGAGAGATCCATGGTTTTCAAGGACACTTAGACTACATACACCAATTCATTAAAAAAATGGTTGGAATGTGTAATACTTTTTTCCTGAATCATGAAGAAAGGTGCTTTCTACCAGTGGGATGAAGAGTGTTAGACCACCTTCGAAGATATCAAGCACTACCTGCTACAACCTCTGGTTCGGATGTCACCGATCTCCGGCAAGTTGCATGTCCTTTTATGTGACCACCCAATAATGGTTTCTCATATCCCTTCTTGACCAAAAGAAAAATGAAGGGATGGAGAACAGTTTATACTATCTCAACTAAATTCTCCTCGATAAAGAGATCATATATTCCTCTATTGAAAAAATATTCCTCGTGCTGGATTTTATAGTGCATAAATTTCAACATTATCTGCAGCACCATGAGATACAACCGGTGTCCTGGGTGGATCGTATGAAGTATATTTTAAATCTCCCCATGTCGATAGGACATATATTTCACTGGGAAATGATCCTTCATCAGTTCTTCATCAGGTTCATATTAGAGAAATATGTCAAGGGTAAGGTACTAGTATACTTCCTTTCCTTCTATCCGACCCTTGTAGAAGAAACTCTATATCTTATGAATCCCATATGAGTTCATAATCTCAGTGGATAATGTCATTCCATGTTGGAATATACACTTAGATGGTTATTCCTGAATCCCAGTAGGAAGAGTTCTTAATGATCTCAAACTTAACAGAGTAGTTATGGGTTTCAATTTCATCATGCCTACACATGTTGTCTTTCCCTATTCATTCTTGTTGTCAGAAGGATTCACCAACAATGAGGTAGAGTATCATGCTCTTATCACTGGTCTTAAGATAGCCCTTGAGATTGATGTTACCCACCACCTTGTGAAAGGGGGCTCTAATATAGTCATCAAATAGATCAATGATAACTATGTCACTAGGAAGTCGAAACTCGTACCCTTGTTAGAGAACACTTGTCAACTAATGGAAGAGTTCCCTTCTCAGTATGAGGTCATTCATGTTCCTCAATCATATAATGGTTGGGTCAAAACCTTGGACAACCTAAACAATTCTCTAGAAGAGCCTGACTGTGATGTGTTGATCATCCATGTGGTGCATCGAGGAGTCATCACTCCCGTCACTACGAATGGTGATTATAGCCAGCACATAAGCCATATTACCACCAGTGAATCCACATTGAGACCACTGAGTCCCCCTTTCACAATAGAGGAGACCCTTGATTGGACAACTCTATTTGTTGAGTAACTTAAATATGGAAATATCCCAATAGATAGAGACAAATGTGAGTTAATCCATTGGCATGCAGTATAGTTCACCATCCAGAGTGGCCGCTACCTTAAAAAACATCTAGAAATGTGGGTTCGATGGAATTATCCTTCATTGTAATCAAGGATAAAAGATTCCCCTGGTTATGAAGGAAGTTCATGTCAGTTCCTAAAAATATCATTAGGTAGGTCCAAATCGTTCCCACTAGATTTAAAGGCTAGGTTACTTCTGACCCACCATGATCTATGAATGTATCGAGTTCTCCAAGAGGTTCCACACGGGTTAAATCCATGGTAATTTTGTTCATCGATTTCCAGAGCCTCTTGATACTAATAAGTACTCTTAGACCTGTGTGGTCTATGGAATTGATATTATGGGACCATATCCACCAACAACATCTTTTAAGTGTAGGTTCATCATGACCACCACATATTTCTTTTCCAAATGGGAAGAGGCGACCCCGCTCAAGGAATTCAAGACCCATTATATTGTTGATTTCATGAGATCTAGTATCATCCAACAATTTGGAGTCCCCCACAATATCCTCACTAATAACGACACCAACTTTCGAGTGGATGAACTAATGAAATTATATGCCAAGTATAGTATCATATCCAACCATACTTATAGCTATCATGTGCATGTAAATGGGTAGATCGAGTCATTCAACAAGATCTTATCTAACATCTTGTATAAGATGGTTGGTCAGAATAAGAATCTTTGGCCTGATAAGCTCCCCAACACTCTTTGGGTTACTAGAAAAAAACTCGCAATTCAATCCCGGTGATACAAAATTACATGGTCTATGAAATATAGGTGATCCATTCCATTAAGATTCAGTTACCATCACTCTACATAACATTATAAAATCAGTATATGTCATACAATATGGATGAAGTCCATCAGACTGAACTGAAAGCCCTAGACGAGACCAGGCTTTAGGACTTGCACAATATGGAGAGGCACAAGAGTAAAATTGATAGTAATTTCAATAATATGATTTTTATTTTCTATTCCTATCAGGGTGAAATGTTTTTATCCCCAAGTATGCCGAGGATACCCAATAGGAAGCTACCACAGTTGAATACCAAATGCGAGGGACCTTATATCATCCACAAGTTTTACCCCAACGATGTGTACTCTATGGTCACCATGGATGGTGAGGGTATTACTGCTCCCACAAATTCTAAATTCCTCAAGAAATATTTTTCTTATGAATCCATACAACAACTTACTGCATGATGTTAAACTATGAAATCCTTCTGAGATAAAAGACATAAAACTACTCAGTATTCATCCCGCATTATGTTAAACTGTATGTCACCCTAAGATCCGAGCTCTATGAACCTAAACTAAGATCTCTTCCATCCATGCCACAAGAAATTAAACTGAATATAATTAATATAACTATGTATATCTTGATTCCTACTACCACATGGTACCTAGGAATTCCCAACCATTTTTGCCTTTGATTCCAGCACCATGTTCTCCATCTTTGGTCTCTTGAACTAGGGATCCTCCTGGGATTATGTGGTGTGGTGTGTGATTAGTTTTGTCCTCATTAATGTATGATTCTAATTATCCACTCTAGGTTACCACCTTAGTAGAGCCTCCACATGCCTACATCTTTAACACTTGACATTTAACTACACAGAATTCAAAGAACTACGTATGGATTGATTCCTACCCTTACAAGATACGTTAGAATGATCGAACATTTTTTCTTCGAGTCCAAACCAAGGTTCCATAGACCTTCTATTTTGTTTATCCCCTTGGCCTGAGTTCCCAATTGGGATAACATGGTGTGGTATTGGCTTCCTTTAATCATCATTCATGTTGGGTTTATAATAGCCTCATCACATTCTCCCCTAGGGATAACCTCCCTTTCCTCATTCATCCTTACCACATGATGATAAAATGCACGGAATCTTATAAAATATGTATGGATTGATTCTTTACCATGCAAGATAAATAATAATTCCCAAACATTCTGTCTTCGGTTCTAGAACAAGTTATAAAAAATCTTGCCTTTTCTCTTGTCCCCTTGGGACAATTCCCCTCTTGGGGACTCATGGTGTGAAATTAGGTCTCTTTGGCCTTCATTCAAATTGGGTTTTCTTTATCAAAAAATGGAACCCCTACCTTCTTCATGAATTTATCCTATTTCTTCCTTATCGCTTTGACATTAAACTGCATAGCCTCTCAAGAACTACATTTATCTTGATTCTCAACCTTATGAGATATGTAGAAACACCTAGAAATTTTTAATTTGTGTCTAGACCTAGGTTGATCAACCCATTTTCCCTATTCCTTAATCATATTTTCAATTCACATCCCCTTGGTTTAATCCCTCGACCTCTGCCTCCCCATATCAATATGCTCAAATGCGTCGTGATATAGGACTTAGAGTGTTGGATTATGCATGGACACTCTCTCATCTCACCACCATGCTTCACATGTGCCCTTCATTTGGTATCCGTCATCTTTCACATCCAAAAGGAACCCCTGAGTGCCTGGTCCCATGCTGCATTGACTCACCTACCATTCTAGGCCAACATCCCGGAGGATCTCGAACGAAAACATAATATAAGTTCTGCTTTACGAACATGGTAAGCAGTCGACCCTCAGTTACTTTTTCCCTTTATAGATCACACTATATGTATTTTATGTTGTGAAAATAGTCAGAAGTTACCCTCCATAATTATCTCCAATTAGGTCATGTCCCAAATGTTGGTCTCATGATTCACATTCCTTCTCATGTCCTAATGTCTAGATGGAATATTGAAACACTCAGTGTCATTCTTCCCTGCACCTTTTCTCATTGAGTAGGTGAACCAATTTCATGGGGTCATCCTTGGACCCAAACCTCCATTCCCTCATCATGTATTTATGTGTGTTGTATAGATCTTCTACGCCCCTTGTTTCCTACATCAACCATGGCTCATTTGGGCTTTGGGATTTCAATAAGGTTTTTACCCACATAGAAAAGTTTCAAATCCACAGTCCAATATCTATGAACATTAAATAATATCATCTATATCCGAGTTGTATGATGATAAAATACCCAACCATATGGTGTCTTTATTTGAGAAAAAATTCCTTTTTTGGCACTGGCCATTTTCCACGCCACCTTCAAGAACAATGTGTGGCTTGATTCCCACTCTTGTGGGATACGTAGTGACACTAATACATTTCATTCATAGGTCCACCCATAGAGTCAAGAACCTATTTCTCCCCCTTCATAACCTATGTATCTCCTGAAGATATGTGGTTTGGTGTGGAATTCTTTGGTCCTCATTCACATTGGGTTATAGTATTTGAGCCATGTACTTCATGTGAGGATACCCCTCTTCTGTCATCCTTATACACATAATGTTAAATGCACGAAATCTTAAGAACTATATAAAGATTGATTCCTACCCTAGCTGGATACAAAGAAACATCTAGACATCCTACCCTTGGACCCAACCACAGGCCAATACACTCCCCATGTTATTTTTTTGCCTCATCTCTGCTTTTTAGAATATGTGTTATGGTGTGGACTTCTTTTGTACTCATTCATGTCAGGTGGTTCACCACACCAAAATTTTATCTTTTAGGGATCCTAGGTCCTAGTCGTATGACAATACACTATGTTTAAACTTTCATCCTACATAATGGTAAACAACACGACCGTCAAGAACTATGTATAGATTGATTCCTACCTTTGCATGATATGTAGGAATCCCCACACATTTTATCCTCAGGTCCAACCCTAGGTTCATTGAACTTTCCATCCCCTTGGCCCCGACTATGGTCTAAACTCTATGACCTTAAACTAGAAGCCCCTAGTCCTTATATCATGACTCTAAGATGTTTTATAGGGTCTAGGCAGTATAACCTTAAACTATGTGTAATGTCCTATTCATATGATTTTAAAATATTCAATGAATCTTCCTCACCATATGACAGTAAACTACATGTCTATAGTCCTCATTTTCATGAAGTAAAACTACAAGGCATTATATGACCTCACTAGGGAAGTCCTATTTTGAGTAGGTTTGTTCTTTATTTAGACTGATACTCTAACAACTGGGCCTCGCCCAACAGTTTCCCCGCAGACACGTGGTCCCCACTCTAGGGCCCACCCACATGCACGAACGGGTCATATGACTATTGATTGTCCCCACAGGCCAACACGTGTCCTTTACAGTGTGCTTTGTCCCCACTCGCACACACCCTAGAAAAATTCCCAGAAAGTCACCCATTCTGATCACTACTCCAGGCCAAGAACGCTTAACTGTGGAGTTCTATCAAACATGCTCCCAAAAAGGAAGGTTCACCTTGTTGACATGAGTCCTATCATTTAGTCATTTAACCCTTTATCATTTGGGGGTGTTACAATCAACCCCCCCCCCCCTTTAGAGCACAAAATCCTTGTTGTGGGACCTACATCTCAACCCAGGTAGTACACTACACTTAAGGCTGGGTACCACCTATGATACCAAATGTTACAAATGGGCCCCGCCCACCAGTTGCCCCATAGATACGGGGTCCCCACCCTAGGGCCCACCCACTTTCCCAAATGAGTCATATGACTAATGATTTTCCCCACAGGCCAACACATGTCCTTTCCAGTGTGCTTTTTCCTCAGTCGCACACACCCTGGGAAACTTCTCAGAAGGTTACCCATCTTGATCACTACTCCAGGCCAAGCATGCTTAATTTTGGAGTTCTAATCAAACAGGCTCCTGAAAAGGAAGGTTCACCTTATTGACATGTGTCATATCATTTATTTATTTAACCCTTTATCATTTGGAGGTGTTACAATAACCCCCCTTTAGAGCACAACGTCCTCGTTGTGGGCCCTACATCTCAACCCAGGTAGTGCAATACAATTAAGGCTGGGTACCACCTCTGATACCAAATGTAATAATTGGGCATCTCCCACCAGTTTCCCTACAAACACATGGTCCCCACCCTAGGGCCCACCCATGTTCCCGAACGAGTCATATGACTAATGATTGTCCCCATATTCCAACACATGTCCTTTCCAGTATGCTTTGTCCTCACTCGCACACACCCTGGGAAACTTCTCAGAAGGTCACCCATCTTGATCACTACTCCAGGTCAAGCATGCTTAACTGTGGAGTTCTAAACAAACAGGCTTCTGAAAAGGAAGATGCACCTTGTTTACATGAGTCATATAATTTATTTATTTAACCCTTTATCATTTGGAGGTGTTACAATCACCCCCTCCTTTAGAGCACAACGTCCTCGTTGTGGGCCCTACATCTCAACCTAGGCAGTGCACTACACTTAAGGCTAGGTACCACCTCTGATGCCAAATGTAATAATTGGGCCGCACCCACCAGTTTCCCCATAGATACGTGGTCCCCACCCTATGGCCCACCCACGTGCCCGAACGAGTCATATGACTAATGATTGTCCCCATATGACAACACATGTCCTTTACAGTGTGCTTTGTCCTCACTCGCACACACCCTGGGAAACTTCTCAGAAGGTCACCCATCCTGATCACTACCCCAGGCCAAGCATGCTTAATTGTGGAGTTCTAAATAAAGCGACTCCTAAAAAGGAAGGTGTACCGTTTTGACATGAGTTATATCATTTATTTATTTAAACCTTTATCATTTAGAGGTGTTACAATCACCCCCTCCTTTAGAGCACAACATCCTCGTTGTGGGCCCTACATCTCAACCCAGGCAGTGCACTACACTTAAGGCTGGGTACCACCTATGATACCAAATGTAATAATTGGGCCCCACCCACCAGTTTCCCCACATATACGTGGTCCCCACCATAGGGCCCACCCACATGCCCGAACGGGTCATATGACTAATGATTGTCCCCACAGGCCAACACATGTCCTTTCCAGTGTGCATTGTCCTCACTCGCACACACCATGAGAAACTTCCCAGAAGGTCACCCATCCCGATCACTACTCCAGACCAAGCACGCTTAACTGTGAATTTCTAATCAAACAGGCTCTTGAAAAAGAAGGTGCACCTTGTGGACATGAGTCATATCATTTATTTATTTAACCCTTTATCATTTGGGGGTGTTACAGTAACATCCACCCAATGTGCCTTCATCATAGTGGCATAATTTCAAGAGTGTTGGACTTCATTTGAATACCCCATCACACCATCACACCATCACTACACTTTTAATTCCCTTTATTTCGAATCCTCATCCATTTCATGTTTGAATGGACCACATAATGACCTAGTCTCATACCACTTTGGCTCACTTACCATCTAAGTCCAGCACCCCAGAGGATCTCGAATGAAAACTTGATACAAGTCCCACATTTCCAAAATGGCCAGCGGTTGATCCTCAGTTGTTTGTTCCCATTTCAGGCTAACATGGTATGGATACTATGTTTCAAACATGGTCAATAGTTTTCCTCCATCATCATGCCACCACAATTGTGTTCCAAATTCTGGGTATCATGATTCACATTTATCATTCCCCTTTGTTCAGGTTGATACCAACACCACTGGAATTTTCACACTAGTGCACCAGAGCACGTTGAGAAAGGGGGTTTGGCTGCTCTGAGAACCCTACTCTCTAATTCATAGACCCATCCCTCATTCTAAAACTATGGGCAGTCAATTTCACCCCCATTGTTCCATGATTTGATGGAACTCCTATACCAAAAATGAGAAATCACATGGTCATCCATTGTTTCTCACAATGGTAATGGACCATGTGATGTTAGGGATTGATTATTAGTTATTTTTCTATAGTCAAGGTGAAATAATATAAATAGTAACTATATTTCCATTCACGCAGTATGAATAAGAAATCTAGAATAAAGATATGTCTATGAGTTCAACAAAATACAGCCCCTATGGATTGGACCCCTTGATGGATCATCTCAGCTCCACCACCTGTTGGTGTGTGGAATCCAGGATTTTTTGTCACCTTATGAGATCCCTTCCTTATTAATCAGTTGTAGGGTAGAGTTTATCATCCCTAATCCATACTCGATCTTGTTCCGCCCAGATGTCAACCACCTCGCAAGATACTTGCCTCATCTACTCCTCATTTTCTTCCAACTGGACTCATTATTGTGATGTGAGTTTTGTTTGGGAGGTGGTGAAATAAGAGAGCTTGTTCACCCACATTTATAAGAATTTGATCTCATGTTATTATTCTTAGAGTTTCTAGGTGTTTACGGACTTCCTTCCCTAACATCTGACACTTAGTCCATGGTCATACTCCCATATCTTCTTCGTGAGATAGTCCATGATGATCATATGTAGATTTCACACATCTACCCCTCCTATGAATAGGTTGAAAAGTATAGGGTGTAGTATTCCCATTTGGTTTATCCACTATGATTACTAAGTGTCATCAGAGAAGCACTTGATCAGTTTCCATGACCAGAGACGGACAGCTTGGCTGTCCTCCTCATTAGAATTTGTCTCATCCAGCTTTTTTGGGTTAGCAGGTTCATATTATGAGAATTTCTCCAAGAGTTTGGTAGCTGGATCAACCATTGGAATCCTATTAGATGATATGGGCTCTAAATTGTGTGGTTTACCTTCATCATTGGATCACACCTTGATAAATTTCAGTTCAATTGTGCTGGTATCTCTACCAAACTCCTTGATCGACGTAGTTGGGTAATCTTGGGAATCAGATTCCATGATAATAGGAATTCCCCTCAGGAAAGGATCTCTAGGGACCCCGACCATCCTCACTAGCATTGCACATGTGAATTTAAGTATTTTTCAGGTAAAGACGATTTCAGTTAACCTGGTCCATAGACGACAGTTATGGATCTACGAAGAAGATGACTTATAAAGGTTAGATATTTGATCACGCCCTTGAGTCATTGATGTCAGAATAATAGGTCGTGACCCCCCATATACGGTTGTAACCTCCAAAGATTCCAGAATGGTCACCCTGGTCATAAAAAACCTACTAGACCCTACACTCACCATCTTCCTAGTCATAGATCCCAAAGTAATGTCTATCATCATGCTAGAAGGAGGACTACATATAAGTCTCCCCTACATATGAAAGATTCTAATCACGAATCTTGGATGAAATATATAAGTTCATGACACAGATGAATGTTTTGGAGTTCAACTCAAGATTTTTAAAAAACTCTTCGATCTACGAGGTTGTAACTTTACCTTCCTCCAAAGGGATCCCCCCGTTAGCATCTTCTCCCCATGATTATTCTAATTCTTAAAGAAAAAGGAATCACTCCATCAACTTAGTAGTTGACTATTGTGGTGGGGATGTTCATTCAGGTGGTATATTCACCCGTCCAGTAATTGGATTTGGGGTGCCCCAGGAATGTAAAGAATCCTCCATCTCACCCACGCATTACTCCCCCTTATCCCAAGATACCAAAAAACCACCCTTGGCATAACTGATCTATGAAAGATCTATCCCAAGATGGTTAAGGTGGTCCCACATCTAAGAGGAACTAAGGAATTTCCTATTAAAATCCTTAGTTTTCTATGTCTTTAGATAGACAGCATCCTCAGGAATTTCAATTAAGTGTTTACACTTCCTATGATCCTGGGTAGATATTCAATGGAACCCTCTTGATGGCCTTCATTCCTCATGGATCTTCCCGGTTGGAGTCAACAGATCTACTACCACTCCTCTTCCACTTCCATACGGTGTGGGTCTTAGAATTACTAGCACTGCCACTACCATAGCTCTGCCACTACGATGTGCATCATCTCTACCACCATGACATGTTCCTCAGTTCCCCGACCATCATTGATTAAAAATCCTATAGGAAGAGGGAATGGATGTAAGTTTAATTCATCCACCCTCCAAATTTTGAGAAGTGATGAAAACAATTTCATCTTGGTCAAGAAGCTTCCTATTTCATTCATAATGGATGGTCTAAAGTCTGACCTAGGAGAGGAGATAGGTTTTGGATATTAATAATACATTATGTGCACTATTATCTAGCTATAAAAGAAGTGGAGTATCCCACACACCCTTTGTGGATTATTCCCCTCAATAGTGTGCCATAACACCTTGTATATATTTTCTTGCAATGGAATCCCAAGGTTTATGTGCTACCTTGTTGTCATCCTAGATGCCAGGATGAATGTTCTCGGTCGCACACCCATGTGTACTTCCATGAACAACATCATCCACCCACAAATGAGTGCCAAGATGAACCCAACCAATATAATCACTAGTTGGTACTTTGTGTTGATGTTGTACCCCCATATCCGCCATTGGATGGCCTCCAAGATTCACCAGTAATAACCCTCCTTACTATGATGAGATCTCTTTGGATAGGTGGGGGGGCTCGTTGGTAGTTTCCTAGGTTCCTCCTCTCCCTCAGTAGGGTGCCCTAGTGGGATTTTTAGGAAACGTAAAAACCACTACATGAAATGGATGTCCCTCACTGATTGATTATCCTTTCATAGCACTAGGTCCTACATCATATTTTCCATATATGGAATATACTCAGGATCCTCCCATGTGTTTTCTATGGGGAGGAACTCTTCACACATCACCCCTAGAATCAAAATACCTATGATCTGGTGGAGGTGCTGGAGGCTGATGCTGGTTTCCCTATGGTGAAGAAACAAATGTGTTGGTCCTTGATGACCACCTACTCAACAATTCTGGAATCATGTATTTTGGATGGTATATATGGAATTGAGAATCCTACACAGCCTCATACAAGCCTACCCACCTCATCTCTACCCCAATATTTTCACACAATGAAAAAACCTAGTAGGTCAATCCCCATTCATCCATGAAGTTTCTACCCCGACGTAGACCACAACTGTCAGTTCACTGGGTTCCCTAAGCCCACCATAAGGATGGTTCGATATTGAGGTGGAGATACCTATAGTTTTTGCGATGTCCCACCAACATTGTTGACAGGGTTGTATAGGATATCCGAAGTTATAGGTGTATGATCATTCTATGTATGGCCGCCAGAAGCCTTGAACGACTGATATTGGCACAATGTGCCTCTAAAAAAGTAGGCTGGTTCATCCCTGCTTGCTTTGGAGATTAGAATAGCATCCCTAAATCCGAATCTACAAAGAGGTAACATTTTCTAGAGAGGGTAGTTCTATTTCCTTTCAAAAAGTAGATCCACCAGTGACTTGTGGTTGGAATGACTCCACAAGTTTCTCTGAGCTCAGTATTTTCTTCCATGTGTTCCCTTTTGGGAAGCATCTACAAGGACCTCCCAGTTAGCTTCTTGGTTAACCATTATGTTCTGGGACTTTATCAAATTTCTTCCCTATTCAGAAAGCACTTATGAAAAGAAAAAATCATGGAGTGTGTGGTCATAAAACCTTTATGGAATTGGCGCACTTCATAGAGAAACAAAGGATCTTGATGCACTAGTTTGCTAAGAAGCATTCATGGGGAACATTTCCAAGGAACTTGGTTCGCAAAGAGTGTTCATGAGGGTTGTAGATATTTGCAATTCGATGGCTCAAGTATAAGTTTGTAGAGATAGATGTGGACAAAATAGGGCCACTCAATCTATATTTATAGGTGGTGGCCTCACAAGCTTTACGACTCACCCTCAAACACTATGAACTTCATGAAGATCTCACCCAGTGCCTCCATGCGCTCTCATCGTGAAGAAGATTCACGATCTGCATATTTTCTTTGGCGATCTACCCTTAGAATTCGACCCTCATTTTTTACTCAACTCCCATTTTGAAGGGGGGGGATTATTGGTGCTGAAATCTAGGCCCAAGTGAGATGAAGATTTGTTGAATCAGGTGAGATGAAATTTTCCCCATCAAGAGGAAAGGAAATCATCAAAGGGTCCTACCTCATGAAGCTCCATCGTGACGCCCCCTGGGCACTATAAATGGAACAAAACCAATAGAATAAACTCATTTGTGACTGTCTTAGAGAACCCTGATATAAACCTCTTTGATGCAAGAAAAACTTCCATGGCCGCCATAGAGCACAGTGATGAAATCATTTGAAAGTCTGAAAAAGCACAATGATGGACACTGAGAAGCATGATAGAAGCCTTCACAATTATGACGAAGTCATTGCTAATTATGAATCACAATTTCCTTCATGACATTCCTTCAAATCATCGCTACATCAGGCGCCTATAAATAGATGGATCACCCCCATCCCAATGGATCTACACCCTAACCTTTCGCCTTCTGATCTCTCTTTTCCCAAAGAACCCTTTGGTCTATGAACCAACTAGTGAAGGAAGAACCCAAGGTACCAAAGCATTATAAACTAACATTATGTTTGCTCCATTTTCCTCCTCTTCAAGTGGAGATTCCCTTGGTGAATCCCTACAACCATCGCAAATGTATGAGTCACTTTTGGGCCCTCTGGTCTTTATAGAGCATTTAGAATTCACAAATAACCCTTCAATAACATGTTGAATCCATTCCTTAGCTGGGTCATCATGCTTCATGAATATTTTCTTTTTCTAGAGGGCCTTTTTTTCATGATTCTCGGAGCACCTTGCTTCACAAAGACCCTCTTCTTCATAAAGCACCAAAGCTTCACGATGTACCTCTTTGTGAAGCCTTCTACTTCATGAACCCTTTTTATGTTTCCCTCCAGGATCGTACAATTTAATTTCATGGTTCCTTGATTGGTATTTCAAACAATGTTCTCCTACCTCAAGCTTCTTCACATAGGCACATTAATGGATATTGTGTGTTTACATAGTAATGCTAATGTGATCCCCTTGAGGGACCACTCCACCTGTTTTATTCAAGAATTGGTTGTTCCTTACCTTCCTCAAGTGAGGGTTGGTAAAAGTTATGTATGTCCCAAGGTTGAGGAGTGAGTCATCATTGTCTAAGATTTAGGATGTTAAACTGCTAAGCAACACACATCCCCAACACATGATGTTAAATTGTGATTTTCCGCATGTGTGGTAGGTCTGAGTGGACTAAGAAGGGGATATGATCAGAATCCTTTCACTCCCCACCTTTTAAATCCAACTCCTCTCTCCCTTTGTTCTTTGTCACCATGTTCACCTCATGTAGTCTCCACAAAATCCCTGACACACATTTATATGGTGATCCCTATATGATTGACACAGAGTCAGATCGTCCTCATACATTTGGATATCCTCCTCGGACTTCCCTCCTAGAGAAATTCCCAATATCTATATCCCTAGACTACTAGCCATGTTTAATCCCTAGACCATCCCTAATGGACATATCTCTCATGATTCCATCATTAGGCCTCTTGCTACCTCTTGTTTCTCACAATGAGCATGACGCACGTGGGCTTAGAGTAAGCATCGACCAGGACACCCTCTATGGGCCACCTTAGTTTGTAAGCCCAACCCCCATATCTTAATATACATATACTTTTATCCATGTCATCTATAAAGAGATCATAGGAAAACTTCATGGGGATCAAGACCATCACCCATATATCCCAACCATTTCACATCAGTTCACCTTCATCCCGCATTACATTAAACTATATTCTCAAACTATGTGGGTTTTTATCCCTATATCCTAGGTAGGTTATGTAAGAATCCCCATCAAGGTTAGACCCTAACCAATAGTAAACATTGGTTCTCCATCCTTGGGATGTACTCTCATGATGTGATATTAATCCTCTTTGGGAAACATCTTCTAGATCTACCTCCACTTGGTGTTCTAATTTACCCGGGTGTCCAATGATGCATAAGTCCCACACTCATACCATACTCCTCCAACTAAGAGTGTCCCTCTTGTGATGAGATGCTAACCAAGAGTAAGCCTTAACATATCCCTAGGTTGATTTCTCTCATGTACACACCGATTCTATATCCCATATTGAACTGCGTTGACTTTAGTTCCCTACCATGGGGATATGTAGGAAATATCCCTAAGGTTCAAGCCCATCACTCATGTCCTATCCTAGTATCTCCATTGAGCCCCCATGTTTTGGGAATATCATGCCTTATCCCAAGGTTCCAATTTCTTTAGGTATCATCCACACATCTATTCTCATTATCCAACTCCTATGGTGACTCATATCCCCACACCAGAACTATGATGACTTTGATTCTGTGCCCCAGGGATTTTTTGGAAACCTCCATGTGGTTCAAGACTGAAACCATAATATTTGTGTTGGTTCCATCTACATTCATCCATCATTCAACACTTCCTCTATATCCACCATGATTTTACCCCATCTTCCATATCCTAGTGGAATAATACCATTCATATGGGCCATCCCAGCACACAAGCCCTATTCACCTCTATGATTACTGCACCTAGTAGCACTCAAGCTGTCTCAGTGTGTAAGCCCCACTCATCTCATTTCTCTTTGTATCACTCAGGTAGATAACCATGTGTAAGGTCCAAACCACCAATTAAAAATACATGGGTTTTGATCCCTTTACCCTAGGCATGGTATGTAGTAAGCCTCCTTAAGGTTCTATCTGAGCCAATGGTAAACCTCAGTTCTACCTTCTAGGGGTGTACCCTCCCTGATGAAACCATCGCTGAATCTATATCATCTTTCATGGTGTGAAACCTTACATTTTTGGGGACACACCATCCTAGATTTATCATCATTTGGTGTTCTCATCCATCCATCTAGTAAACCCTCTAGGTGCTCCCTCCGAAGAATATACCCATCTGGTCCACTCTTATCAGTGTTCTGATCAGTTCGATCCATCTATACATGACGTTAAACTTGTGGAATGCCTCGTGTTAAATATGGAATGTAGATAAAAACCTTGGATACATGCCTCGACATAAGATACCCCACAATTGATGTGGTAAGACTTGGGTTTTCATGACCTTGAGAAGCCCTCTAACTAGGAATAATACAGGTGTTACAGTGTTCCAATGTCAAGACATTCCATTGATGCCTCAACATAACTATTCTCCCAACAAAATTATGATACCCTATCAAGAACCCTTGGAATTTCCTAATAGAATTAATGTAATTAACCGATATCCACAAAAATATGGAACTAGGAACGAGTTTCATAAAAAAGTTCTTAATATTTAAGGGAGACTCGAACTATGTGAAAATTTCAGAGGAGAAATCCACAGAATGAGATACCAACATACCATCATCTTATTTTGATCAAGGAGAAAATATCCTCTAAGAGGTAACAGATGAAACCTAGCTTTGGAAAGTAGGATTTCAGGGTACAATTCATCCTTTAACGAGCATCAACACGCGCACAATGACGCTCCTCGACAGAAAGCATCAAAAACAACCATGAATGGTATAAAAATTGCACATCTATAGTCAAACATATCATAAACCATTTAATTCAATATGGAAGATTGAATCCTAATAATTAAACCTAAATTAAGTATAAAATACCTCAAATTATGTTGACATAAATGAAAATAATATAATAAAATAATGAAAACTCTTAGAGAGAAATTTCCCTTTTTACATTGAAATCATTTAAATTCCACAGAATTATAAAAGAAAAAATTTATTTTGAAGATAAAAATGAGATATTATAATGGTCACATCAAAAATTTTAAGGCATCATAATGGAGGAAAATAGCTGCTCACGTCATATAAGTTAAAAAATATTCTATAATTAATTTGATTAAAAGATCATAAAGAACCTCATTTGGAAAATGATTAAAAGATTCTATTCAAAAGGGTTTATAGACAGTAAAAAATGGGTAAACATGACTTTAAAAAAATTTCAATAATATTTTAAAATAAATTATAAGAAATATGGACATGGATAATAAATATTTCCCAGTAGATACTTACGTATAAACAACCATGGATAATAATGAGATTGTGAAATTAGCCCATACTATGTATTTTCCTTTTCTCGAGGGTCTGTTAACCTCCTATAAAATATTTAAAGTATGTTATTTTAATATACCATAACCATATCTATATTTAAGATATCATATATGATACTCTTATATCATTTTGTTAATAATATTTCAATATTACAATTGTTTCAGATGTTAACTGCTTCATTTTTTCATACCTATTTTTTCATGTAAGACATGTTTATTATCCATGGGATATATTTTATTCATATATAGAATGATATTAAGTTCATAATTATTATTTTCTACTCATCATAGAAATTTTATAATCATTCTTTAATGTTTAACGTGGAGAATGAATCTTATTGCGCTATAGATACGGTAGACCATATGTATGCACGAGCAATGATATCATTTCCTTAATGATTAAATTGTTTATAATTGGATGGTAAATTAAATATACAGAATAATTATAATAACATTTCTATTATTTATATCTATTATAATCATCATTATTCCCATCCAAATAAATTAATTTGGAATAACAAATTACACCACCGCGTGGAGACGATAAGTTGTCCTTACACACACATGGTGATATTATTATTCATATGATGGATAAAAGGAGGAATATGGTCACCTCATAATTATAACAAAATCTAATCATATAGATGATACTATATTTATTACTTTAGTATGTAAAAAACATATTAAGAGAAAGTATAATAAGAAATTAACTTTGATAGAGTTGATAAAACAATTACCTCTTTTTCAGGCATCTCCTATTGATTTGAACAAAAGGACTCCTTAGGTTGGATTTTTGTTCAATGTATGGACTCTATGATGAAGTGGGTAAGCTGAGAGGATAAGTGGGAAGGTTTTGGCTAAGACAAAGGGCTTATGTGCTGTGAATAAAAGATAATGATAGGTTCTCTTTTATAAGAGAGGGGATGTGAGCTATTTGAAACACCAAAACTATTAATTTAATATAAATTTATTTTAGAATTATAATAGCTTAAAAGGGAGTAATTTAGAGGTTAAGATTTTTATGAGTTGAAATCCCCTAAAAAATTAATTTTAGAAATATTTTGTCATAAAACTAACCTTATATTTTTTATTTATCCCTTTGTTAAATAATTTAACTTTTATCGTGTCTACTTTTATTTTTATACTATAGGGTTAATATAGTAACTATAAAATTTAAAAAGAACACAAATTGGATAATTAATAAAATATTTAACACCAAAAAATTTAGTTTTATGACCCTTATATTTTTATGAATTTTGTATCATTTAATAAAATAGAATTTGTTTTAAAATCTCATTTATGTCAATTTTGACACTATTCAATATTTGCATTTTTTAAAATATAAAACCAACATGATAACTTCAATAAAATAATTAAAATATTTAACTAACATATCTATGTTATTTATAAAATTATTAGATGTCATTAGTAAATTAAATTTATTTTTATTTTAATATTTTTATAACCATTTATTTGGTATATCAATTAATTAAACAATTACTGCATCATTATTGTACAAGACTTTAATTAAGCTATTTATTCTATAAAAAATTAATAATAAATTATTATGATGAATATAATGTTATTATATTTAAAATGAATAATTATAGTCTAATTTATCTTATGTATAACCCCATATTAAAAATTATTTAGTTATTAAAATATGATTATGAAATTTTTAAGTCTACTTTTAAGAAAATATAATAGATGGCCTAATATTACACAAGTTGCTTAAAAAAGATCATATTTTATAAATAAGGTATATTTGGGTATAAAATAACTTATCCAATCAAATTAGGACAAGTGTTATGGTTATATTATATTATTATAATATTTTTCCCTTTAATTTCCCTATTTACCTTTAACCATGGATAATAAAATCCAAAATTTAATATTCACCAAAAAATACTTTGACCCTATTAGAAAAAATAATTCATATTGATTGAACCATGTATATCATTTTTCTAAATTCAATTCACAAAAGTAGTAAAATTATGTTTAATGTTAATCTGAAGATGTGGTTAGAAAGCGGGTAAAAGCGACGTTCAAAAGTTAAATAAATTTTTATATCTAATTATATTAAAAAAATTATTCTAATAACCTTAATTGGGTTAATAAAATTATTATTTATCTACTGTGATATTAAAATAAATTTAATTTAAATTAATTATTTAAATGAAAAAGTTAGTTTTTAACAACAATGCAGGAATTTTTACTATTCCTCAAAATCGAATCTTTTTGGAGAAAATACTGAAAATTCACCATAAGCCATTTTTGAAATTATAAATTCAACAATGAAGTCTATTTTGAAAAATAAAATTTATAAGTTTCATAATGTGGTTAATAATATTCATAAACACTTTTCAAATAGCTAGTTTGATAGGTCATTGTGCACTCAAACTCAGTGTTGCATGCTGTGCATGCTATTGAATTATTTAAAATGAAACTTAATGGGGAAACTTGGGGTGTTACATTATTTTTTGAGTATGTGTGCCAAAATATTTTATCACATTTAAAGGGATTTTTTAGATGAATTATGTTGAGAGGTAGAGTTTGAGAGGCTATTTATAAATGAATGTGAGTAACTATTATGGATAACTTTGAAATTATTATTCTTTATTCTTGTTTCATATATTTAATTTTCTCACATAGGTTTATAATGATTGAATTATGATTCATCAATAAGTTTAATAGAATTTTTTTTGGTTATCTAAAAAATTACTGGGGGATTATTATGACCAATATGATGTTTGAGAGAGTTAGTTTCCTCAAGATATATTTTGAGTTATAAAGAAGAAATTATTGAATAGATATGAGAAAAAGTTAATGCAATTAAATTAATTTATGTCATATTTTTTTCATCATTCAGATCAAATTCAAAATCTGATGAATTCAAGTTTTTCAAATGAGTTGAAGGTAATTTTGAAATATGAAGATGATTAGAACAATTTTTGAGTGTATTTTTGGAATTATTTGATGTAAAAGAAATAAATAACACAACATATTGGAATTAAATCATGTTAATGTTTCATGACATAGGAGAAATAAACTATTACGAAATAGAAAATGAAAAAAGTTATGTTTTTTAGAAAACTTCCTCATTAATATAGGGTACCCAAACCACATATTGGTGATGTGAAGTTTGTTGTAACTTGAATATGGAAACATTCTTGACTTAGTTCCAGGTTGATGAAAAACAAGGAGTAGTTGTGGTATTTGGTTGAGGAAGACAAATGAGAAAGACACCTTTTCATAAGCTTTCAATCACAACCGTGGTTAGAGATAATGTTTAGTGTATTTTGTTTTATAATAGGGATCAAAAATACATTTTTGTCACACCTTATCATGTTATGGATTACTTATAAATCCATATTATAGATGTTTTTATTATTAGAACTTATACTTGATGAATGGTGTAATAAAAATCAATATATTATATCACTAAATCATATCAATTGTGAATAATAGAATTAAATTTGATATGAAGGTAACAACTTGAAAATTTCTAGG
The DNA here is from genome assembly GCA_963277665.1 of Viscum album. Taxonomy (NCBI): domain Eukaryota; kingdom Viridiplantae; phylum Streptophyta; class Magnoliopsida; order Santalales; family Viscaceae; genus Viscum; species Viscum album. Next base: position 815,016,102 of record OY728134.1, on the reverse strand, counting down.
GCCCATAGGAAAATATCGTGGTTGTATTCCCAATGTCCATGGACATACATTATGACCAATGGAACCACGCCCTGTTTGTGCTATAATTGTGGAAATACCCAATGAGAAATCATATTTTTTCTATATATTGGAGAATATGGAAATTATTAGTTTCCATTAAAATAACCTTCCTTATCAAAGAGTATGGCGTATTGCTATGAGTGGTTACCATGGCCATAAACTTAGGGCTATAGGAATGAAAATTTTCCCCATGGGTAAATGACTATGTCTGAATTTCTGGAGTATATAACCATAGAATTATTCCCATGCATATAATAAAAGGAAAATTTAAAAATTTGTTCCCATTGAGTTTCAAACTAGATTCTCTATGGTAAACTATGAGGCAATCTACCACATACCTAAAGTTCATTTCATACACACACATATAAACATATACATACAAGTCTATTTTTTTGAAAATATATTTTTAGTATTATATTAATTTTAATAATGTTATAGTATATCTATTATAGACATGGGTTTTTGTGCCCATAGTTATAGATTCCGTATAGATATGAGCACAACTTCCATGAGTTGTATGAATGTCATTAGAGATTCATCTACCAAAGGCGTACATGACCATGTCTATTGATGTGTCCCAGGAGACTATACATCCATGTAATCTATTAATCATGGTTTTAGATGTTTTTATGGAAGACACTACTACCATATAATTACTTCCATGTGGCTGTAGGCCTTTTTTGAGAGACCATATGGACATATGTTTAATTTCCCATGGTGATATGAGTGTTGTGGGAGACTTTACTACCATTGGATTTTTTTGAACATGGTCGTATGCATTATTGAGATATTGAATGGACAAAGGAATTTATTCAAAAGCAACCCTACCTTTTCTTACATGAATATTAAATAATTTTAAAGATAAATAACATAATAGTGTTAAAAGTTATGGATTAAATGGTTTAGTGTCTTGGGAAAATGAAGTTCATAAATAACTTCTATATAATAAACCATAAACGTTATTTAATTCCTTCTTCTCTGGATTCTTAGTGGAATTTTAATTCTCCTTAGTACAATTAATCACATGAGGAAATACATCAATAATAGGGGTGAGATAAAATCCCACTAAGATAATAAATAAGGAGGTGAATCAATATAACATGACTGAGGATAATGATATTTGTCATAAAACAATAATATGATAATAATAATAATCATGATAGGACACATTATATAAATACAAGGAATTTTGCAGTTCATAAAAGCGAAACATTATATCATATTGGTCAAATACCACACATTTTTTGGAACACTGCTAGCATCATGTTCATGCATATCATATGCGCATAATCATAACATAATAATTGTAAAAAAAAAATCTATCATAATGATCATTAATATTGAACATTATATCATGAGATAAATCAAATTTCATAATGCATTAGTGGAATATATAATTCTTGGCCCACCCTACACATCATAACACTTACATAATCATGCATGTCGCATAGAATGTATATCAATCAAAGTCATGAAGTAAACCCAAGAAAGAGAATGGGGTTTATAAGTATTTCATAAAGAATAAATTCATAAATAAACATTGGGGTTCATAAAATACCTAGTGAATAGTAAACATGGTATAAGAATCATCAATCTTGAGCGAAGAAGAAACAATATCAAGAGAAGTAAAATATGTGTTTTTAGAAAGAAGAGTTATTTTGGGGAATCTTTATGTTTTTCATAAAATCAAATAGAAAACATGTATATCACAAAAATTAAAACATATGAATAATGAAATTGAATTTAAGGAACATTGAATGAATATCCATAATAAAATTGTTGCGAAGGAGGGAAAACCCAAGGAATTAGAGTTGGGTTCGAGAATCCCCTTACCTTAATTATTTCTTAATTTCGTCATTTTTTTCCTCATATATAATAAATTTATTTATATTAAAAGACTAATACTTAAGAAAATTATATTACTTTATACAAATATTTATTAATTATAACCATTTTATTAAATTTCATAATTTTTTTTGATGAAATTGAAGTGTTTTGATATCATATATTTCTTAAAAATTCCCTGATTTTCTTAGATATCTCTATTTTCATATATGTAAATAATACATTGGTATAATTAATTCCATAAGTATAGAATAAATGTAATTACATATTTATATATTATGTATAATTTACACCTTCCACACATGAATTTTATTGTAAGTATTTTCTTGGAAATGTCTCTGTAGGTGGTTAACCGACCTTTAATGGGATGTTGTCGAAAGAGTGGGAAATGAAAGTATGAAATTTATATTTTTCATAAATATGATAATTACATAAGGTTAAAATACTTAATATAATTTTAAATCAACCTATAATTAGTTTGTTAGTATATTATTTTAAAAGGATGAGGGTAAAAATATAGAATAAAAGAAAAAATAGGGAAGAGTTAACAAAGACTTACTCTCTCCTCAGTATCACTTATCTTGTACGATAGTAGAACTCATTAGTGATTGGAGTTGGATTGTACAAGAAAGTACGTATGTTTTATAAAGGGAATTATAAGCAGTATTTATTTAGATATTGGGATTTAGAATGGGTGGGAGGATTGGTCTTCCAAGGGGACATAAATGATTTATTTATACTTGAGAAGAGGAATTTTTTAGAATAAAATATGGAATAAAATAATATATCCAAGGTAAAACATGTAATAGTGAATGTTTTTGATAATATTAATCCTATATGAATATAATAAGATAGTTTTATGTTTTTAAATACCTTTTATAGTTCTAAATAAATAATTTATTAAAAAAGTGAGTGGAAATAAAGAAAAATTGTTTTTCTAAAGAATCACTTTTGACTTTAGGTTTTGGGAAGTTATTTTTAGGTTTGCAGATTGGGTTTATAGTATTTTAATGAAAAATTTATGAAATTAAATATAAAATGGGATGAAATATATTTCTAAAAAGTATTATTTCATTATTACATCATGAACGATGTAATTTAATATATATCTGGTATGTGAACAACTGCATTTTTACTATTCACCCATAAATTTAAAATTTTCAAAAAAATATCCAAAAAACAACCATTGGATAATTAAACATGATTATTTCAAAAATAACATCCATTTTATAAAAAAAAATTCTAAAATATTTAATTTTAGATTTTATCATTAAAATAATTTTTTTACAAAATACATTATGATAACGTTTATAAAAAATGTGTTTAACTTTTCTGTCAGTTTCTTAATCATGATATTTATTTTTTAAAATTAAAAAACTAATATGTAGATAAATTAACCATTATAAATATTGTTATAATTTTTTTATTTGAGGTAAAACTACTATTTCAACTATTTATTTACTATTGCCAACAGTCACTTTACTTACTATAAATACAACTATCATCACGAAGTCATTATTCAAGTCAACTAATCTCATGGTTATATATTTCTATATTTTTTATTAGTTTACTTGTATTTTTATTTTTCTATATATTTTTTTAAGTGGGGGTGATGATTTTATTAGATTTTGGTGATATATATTTTACCATTTTAGATTTTATATTTTATATTTTCTACCTATTTATAATGTTTGGAATTTTAATTTGTTTTATTAATAATTAATGTAAAAGTATTTTGTAGTGAAATAATATCATGGTTTTTCTATCTATGTATTGTATGTGTATAATATAAAACATCAAAAAATTCTTTAGAAAACTAATTTTATTAAAAAAATGGGGTCGTTACATCCTTCCCCCCTTTAGAAATTTAATCCTCAAAATTTCAACTCAAATTCTTGGATGAGAATAAGTGAGGGTACTTATGTTTCATTATTTCCTACAGCTACCAAGTCACATATTCATACTTATGTTTACTCTAAAACACTTTTACATGGAAATTTTACTTGTTGTGCAGAACATTTTCTCTATAGTCCAAGATTTTTACCAGCTTCTCTTTATATGAGAGGTCGTTCTCCAGTTGTAACTCCTCTAAATTTAGTAAATGTGAGGGATCAGGTATAAAATTCATCAATATTGATACATGGAACACATCATGAAAATTATCCATACATAGTGTAAGTGAAATATAATATTTCACTTCTCTAATCTGATTAAGGATATCAAAGGGGCCAATGTACCTTGGGCTAAGATTCCCTTTATTTACAAACCACATGAATCTTTTCTTTGGTGATATTTGAAGGAAATTTTGTTCTTCGACATTGAACTCCATGTCCCACTTACTGGTGTCAATGTAGAACTTTTCCTAACATTGAGAATATTTTATATGTCAATATATGGATTGGACATTCTCTATATTCTATTTCACAAGGTCAGATCCATGTATCATTCATTGTCCAACTTCATCCCAACAAGTTGGAGTTCTACATTGCTTCCCATATAGAGCTTCATATAGAACCATTTGAATAATCAAGTGGAAGCTATTGTTATATGAGAACTCAACCAATGGGATATTCTAATACAATCCTCCTTTAAATTTAATAGATCAGGCTCTTCTAAATCCCTCAAGAGTTTGAATTACCTTTTAAGATTGACCATTATTTTAGGGGTGGTAGGCCATACTGAAATTCAATTCAGCACTCAAGGAATGTTGAATACTTCTCCATAATTTATAGGTGAACCTTGGATCATGATCAGAGATGATTGAAAGTGGTTCCCCATGATGCCTCACCAACCCCTTTACACATATCATGAAATGTTTTTCAATATAGAAATCCTACTAAGTAGTGATAATATAGACATGGCTGGTGATTCAGTCCACCACACCAGATATCACATTGATTCCTGTAGACATTTTCAGGATATAATTGAAACATTATATAGTGACATTATCCCATTTCTACATGGGTATAGGAAATGGTTGCATCATACCCTTAGAATTCTTTATCTCTACTTTAACTCTTTGATAAAACAAAAACCATGAGATATATTCTGCAATCTCCACCATCATATTGTCCCACTATATGTTTTCATGAAGATTGAGATACATCTTGATACTTCTATGATGGATGGGGAAAATAAGAAATGTTCATTATCTAATAGAACCTTGTTTATCTCAGGTGATTAAGGCACAAAAATTCTTATTACAAACTAAATAATACCATCATAATTAACATGGAACTCATATAGATTCCCTTCCATTTCTACTTTCATCTTCTTCTATAGCTCCAGATCATCCCTCTGTGCCTACTTGGTCTTCTCTTTGGTAGATTATTGGGGAATCATTTGGTAAGGGTAGGATTTATTCCCTACTGTTATGATTTCTAGATACATACTTTTCATTTACATGAAGAAATGGTCTTTCTAAATATGCTTCATGGATAGAGTTTTAGTCTCTTTTCAAGAAAGATAATCATATACCTTGGTCTCCATTCCCGGATGGTAATGAATAGATAAATCATAGTATTTTATTAGATCTAACCATATCCTTTGACCCATGTTGATCTCCATATATGTTAATATATTATTTATCTTATTATTTGTATATATATGTAATATACCATCTTTTTTAGGTATATTTATCTCTATGTCTTTTAGTGGCCCGGTATTTTTTGGAGACAAAGATAATTTGTCAGATAAAATGACTGAATGTTTTGAGATATATGATTGTTTCAATTAATGGAGTCCATGTATAACTGGGTTATGTGTTAAATATGGGTTCATGGAAATTTGTGAGGCTTTTAAAGGAAAATAGGTTGAAACTCAATTGCAGAACATTTACATGTTGTGTAAGGGTATTAAACATCGTATAATTTATGTGGGTTTCTGAAAAATAAATCCTAGGTGACATATTTTTTTGTAATAGACCTTTAAAAAAAATTTCATGGCGTGTAACTAGATTTCACACCATGTAATTGCTCGAGCTGTAGTCTTAAAGTGGTTGTGGGGATGCTTTTTGTTGGAACCCAATGCATCTCCTCTCCTCTTTCCCTAGGGTGACCCTATAGGTATTTTGGAGTGAAAAAACCCTTCCAGATATTCCATTCAGGTGATCAATCCCCAGTAAGTATTCTTGGTTATATTTATACTTTCTCTTACTTCTCCTCCTACCCAATGTGGTGAAACCACTTATCAATTGTTTTTAGTTTTGATCTTGATCAATCTTGATCTAAGAGTATCTTCACAACCATCATGATCTTTCCTCATGGATGTTGGCTATTGGAAACATTTCTCAATCATCATTTAAATATATGTGGTAAAAAATTCAATTCCCATAGTCGTGATTTTTATTACATATATACAAGTTATAGAATTGATAGAGTTTCTTAGAAATTAAAATATCTAAATGAGTTAATTAATGTGGTAAATTAATAAATTGATATGGCTGTTAAATTGTGAGATTTTAGATTGAGGAATGAGATAATTAATTATGAGATTCTAGAAATTGGGGAATTAGGATAATTAATTGATGAATTAATGATCAAAGATTATATTAAGGAATTGTTATAATTAATTTATTAATTAATTATCCAGGAATGAATTGATGATTGAGAATTTGATTGAATATTCATAATAATATAATTAAGATAATTAAATGATAATTTGATTAGTTAAGTACTGGGTTGGGAAATTTTGGATAATTAAGTACTGAGTTAATTATATAATTGGGGAATTGTAAATTGAGAATAATTAATTGTTGAATTAATTATTAGATTATGATTATGTGAATTTTAATTAATTATTTAATTAATTAATGGAAAAAGATGTGATTAATTATTATTTTTAATTAACTAATGGAATTTGATGAATTAATTTATAAATTAATTAATGGTTGATAAATGGGGTGTTAGAAAAGTTGATTTATTCCAATGATGATATAAAAAAATAGTTTTTAAATGGTAGCTAGACATGATGATTATACCAATTACAGATCTATCGGTAGGGTTGATAAATGGGGTCCTAGATATGATGATATACACCTATGATATATGTGCATAATTGAGAATTGGGTTACTAGACATGATGATCTATACCAATTATATATATTCATGATTTAGAACTGGAGTGATAAACATGATGTTCTATTCTTATGATAGATATATAGATATATGCATGTTTGATAAATGGGGTACTAGACATGGAGTTCTACACCCTGAACATTGTGAATGGATTGTGGGGTTAAGTGGCTGAAATAATGAAATATGAATTTATTATTTTATATGGATCATAATCCTGCATGGGCCAAAGAAGGTCATTATATTTAGGTGTCCACAGGAACCTGGGGTTTTATGTAGTTAATTAAAGAATAACAGGTAATGCGAGAACTATTTATTTTTGCATTTTAATTATTTCTTTATACAACTGCATACATTGTTATTTTACTGAATTTTTTAGACACCATTTGTGGTGGCATACTGAGTCTTATGCACACCCTACTTGGACTGCTTGGTCTGCAACCAAATATATTTCATGGAAGCATGAATAGTTAAGGGGAAAGGGTCCATGTAAGAAGGATGAGTCGGTATGGATCACGGATGGGGGACTCAACGTGGTTCGAGACCCGTTTTTTAGTTGTTAGTGTCTTTATTTTTTGTTTTCATTTTAGATACGTCAAACCTACTTTAGCATGACATGTTCTCTGTTTTAGTTGGATACTATATTTCATACAAGGATTATCTTAAGATATTAGTATTGTTTAAGATTATATATTCTTATTCTATTGATTTTTATTTCTTCTAGTGTGTACTCTGATAAAAGAGGGTACAGTCTCCCCATGATTTACTTATCAAACCCTTGCTTATATTAAACAACATCTAGAATACGGTGAGGAATGCATGAGGTCAGGTGACTGATAGGATCAGGGAACCAATATGTGGAACCTTGGTTAGGGTGTTATAAAGTGGTATCAGATGATAGTTTTATTTTTTTCTTATTTTGTATTACAATTTTTGAAAGGTATACAGGAGACTAAGAAGAATCGGGGCTTGGTAATGAGACCATTCATGGGAGTTTCAATCCCATGTATGTGGGAAAACATAAGTACTTAGGGTGAGATTATTGTTATTGCTATTTTCTATCATAGTCGAATGTTTTTCTCCATTGGATGATTCACTTGTTTTGTGTCTGGATAATTTTTAATGTAACTTCTGAGAATTGACACGTGGCCCGGTATGGCCTAAGAGTTTAGTCTACATTCATCATTATAGAAAATCAAGATTATTTTGTGAAATGAATCATTTTAAACATGCATGGGGAAATAGTTTTTAGGTAGGTTGTTGAAATTAAACTATTTTCTTGGCTTATGAAATTGGAAGTGGTAAAAATGATCAAATAATGTGAATAATTGGGTGTTAAAATTAGAAACTTGAACTATGAGAATTTGTTTACCATTTTTAACCAAGGCCTTGGTGTATGATGATTATTTTCAATGATAGTACCTCAGTTTTGATTATGTGGTGAGGTTTTGGAAAAGGAATTGTTGTGATTATTCCTCATACGTAAATTTGATTATGTAGTGTTATGAGTTCTATGACATGGTTTTCTAATCATAGAGATATGACTCCATGACGATGCATGTTGAGAGGAAGGAAAAATAAGATGGATAGAGATGTTTTACCCATAGTGGAACCTAATGCACCAATAGAGATGGGTGAGGAATTGGGGGATCAATTCTGAGAGAACTTTTCTCTCTTCATGCAATTCATGAAAAGAGTCCCAGGGTGGGTTGTGAAGAGTATATCTAATATAAAGAGGGATTTTTAGTTGTATAACCCATAGAATTTTACTAGAAAGGGTGGACTAGATGTATCTGAGTTCTGGTTTGAGTCAATTGAGATTGTACTTGACCATTTGGATACTCTGGCCGAGAAGTGGGTAATGTTGGAAGATTATAGGATATGAGGATCAGTGAAGCACTAGGGGGACATTCATAAAAAAATTAGATAGGTTGACTATATTATATGGAATGAATTATTGGATAAGTTCTTATAGAACTTCTACCCAGAGAAATTGGGGCAGGAGAGGGAAATCGAGTTCATGATATTGACTAAGGGGAGCATGTTTTCGAGGTACTATTCTAGACGCATTATATATTTTTAGTGCTTTGATACAGTGCTGGCAGAAAATGAGGATACTTTTGAAAAATGATTTCTGGATGGACTTGGATGTAAAATTAGTTCCCAAGTGAATATCTCTTGGCATAATAAGTTCTCTGAAGTGGTTTTTCAGGCTCTCATTTCAGAGGGAAAACTGAAGTTGGATTCCAGTGGTGGATATGTGTTTTCCTTTGGATAATATGGAGGTATGTATTCTATGACAAGGAAGTTTAATTACGAGAACTTTAGCTAAATCAATGGAAAGAAAAGTGGGTAGTCATGACGACTAGTCTCTATGGATCTTAACCATGTACTTTTCCAACAGTGTGGTAAGCAGGGACACTTTCATAAACAATTTCCCTGACCATCGATAGAGTCCCATGGCTATAAGAAGTAGGAACATTTGTATAGGTTTTATAGGGACATGATATAGATAGCTAATAATGGAGGAGTTAGACAAAACTAGGGAATGAAAAGGGGATCCTTTACACCATATCAGTCTTGTAGCTAGAGTGATATTAGTATAGGCGGTAGAGGTAGTGGAAGTGGTTCTTATTAGAAATATCACCCATATCAGAAGATTTGTTACACTTAGGGGAGTCAAATAATATCACATGGAATAGGGGTGGGATATTTTCAAGCGGTGAAACCTATACTTGTTGACAGTGAGGTTGGACCATCGACATTGAGAGGCACTATTCTTTTATCTTCTACTTTAGCTAGTTCCTTATTTAATAATGGTTCCTCTCATTCAATTATATCTACGACTCTTATTAATGGTTTGAGCCTGGTGGTGGAGTTTTTGAGTAGGGTAATGAATATAGATACCCCATTGGTAGTATGTTCTAGAGGATTTTTTTTGAAAACAGTGTTATCTAGAGATCCGGGAGTAAATGTTTTATGTGATCTTTATATTCATGATATTTCCAGATTCAACATAATTATGGGTATGGACTGGCCAGTCACATACCAATCCCACATTGATTGTTTTGGGAGGAGAGTGTAAGAACATGGATCTTTATTTCATCTATGGATATTTGTTTTGGGTTGTTTTTTTAGGAAAAATGAATAAGGGGAAGTTTTCTAAGTACACGACATTTACTTTTGAGTACACACCATGTACCCATTTTCCACATGTTGTTGTGTAATGGTCGTGTAACAACCAACTACATGGTCATGTAGTTGACCTGGAAGACCACCTAAAGAGGGGCCAATTGAGGCTAGTACATGGCGTGTACATTAAATGAACTTGTTGTGTAATTTTATTTTTATTTTTTATATTTGTTTGGGATCACATCTCATGTCTAGGAACACTTTATTCTCTCGATGTTTTGTATAGGAGATCGATATATGACAAAATAACTTTGAGCTCCTCTTGATCCTCCCTCCGCGCTCTAATTGAGACGTCGTTGGGTGCAATGGATTCCCACTGGTGAGTTCTCTCTTTCCTTAGAGCCTCTATTCTTAATTACTCTTGTCTCATGGGTTAATTAAGGTTGAATGATTTTAATCTTTTTTTAGATATATGGTGATCTAGGCTGATTCAAGGGACAACATTCAACTATAGTGATCTCTCGACATCAAGGTAGGTTGTTTGTTCTTTCCTTTGTTTGTATTTAGATTATATATTCTTAAAGTGATGAATACCCTTGCTTGAAGGTATTGTGTATTTTATAATTTCACCCTATTTAAGACCTTCTATGGTTTTTTTGATTGAAAAAGGGTTATTACATAGGAATAAAGTTTAATACCATGATTATTTGTGCGTTTTCCCATGTTTGATTGATTATGACTATTTGGTCTAGAATTTCTATTAGGATTTCTTTTCTTTCCATGCCTCTTGTTGTTAGGACAGATTTACTGTTTATTTAAGATTAATTTTATTTTCATTGTGAAAGTATGAACAAGGGGAATTTGACTGTGAGAGCTTCCTGAGTTAGGGTCATTTGCGTATAATTTTTCTGTTATGTTGACCTAGATGTATTGACTGTGAGAGCTTTCGGGTGGTCATTGACTAGAGGGGTTAGACCATGAGAGCTACCCAGAAGGTCATTATTAAATGAATGTTGGACCATAGGGATTCACTGTGAGAGTTTCTAGGGGTCATTATATTTTTGTTATTTCTATGCATACCATGGTGGTATTGACTGTGAGAGCTGCCCAGATGGTCATTTGTAAATTATTAGTGCTCTATGGGATCAATGGAGTTAGACAGTGTGATATTCCTAAAGAGTAATTATTTATTTAATTGGGGATATGTTAAACTAGATTTCTTAGACTAGGTAACTTTACCATAGGGTTACTTATGAATGATTGATTGATTGTGACAAGTCTACCAAGGAAAAGAATAATCATGGACTCGGTCTTACTTGATTTTTTAGATTATATTTTGAGACATCTGTTTATTTTATTATACTGGGTATATAGTGATTATGATAGATCCCAATAATTCATTATTCAACATATTGAATAATTAACGAATTTAAATGAATGTAACTAAAAATTGTAGGAGTGTTTAGTTTTGTGTAATCCTTTGTTTATTGCTTTATTTATTCTTATTATCTGCTATATACATTCACTGATAGGTAGGCGCATATCTTTTGGTGGTTCCCTATTGGGATTTTTCTCACACCCTATTTGGGTCAATATTTTGGGATCAAAAAGATTATATGGTTGTAGGAATAGATAAAGGAAAGCACCCTTCTTCATTAGGTACTTGATTGCTGTTGGAGTTGGAGATCATTGGACTAAGCTGAGGCTTGCGATGCTATTGGAGTTTACTGCTTTTGGTACTTTGGTTTCAGTATTGTATTTCTAGAATTGTGACTTGATTGGCTTCTTTCCCAGATACATGTGACATTCATCATTTATTTATATATAATACTGCAGTTGTTTTATACTATTTGTCTTCCACTGTTAACTTCTATTGCATGGTATTACTGCTTCCTCTACTATTTACTATTTGTTATTCCATTATGTATAATCTTACAATGAGGGAATAGTTTCCCCATTATCATACCTTGATTCTCACTTCTAGTCAGAAACCTTTGGTGTTTGGGGAAATCTGCTTGAGTTCATGTGACCAATCATGTTCGGGGCACCTTTGGTCAGCACCAGGAACTAGGACATTATAGAGAGTGTCTTTAACCTCACCTAAGTGTGACCAGTACATTCACTATGGGGTGTGGGATATCCATAATGGTCGAGGAGGTCCAAATACTCAGAAATTGATAGAGCTCACAACCCATGTTACTAGTATTTTTCTGTATGAAGGAGGATTAAAACATGATATCTTTCCCCCAGTGGTAGAAAATTTTCAATAATTTTTCCTTGAAGGATTCTTTGGAGTTCCACATAAGAGAGATGTGGAATTCCCCATCGAGATCATATTGGTGGATGAGCCTGTATCTATTCCAACATATTGAATGGAACTAATAGAGCTTCAAGAGGTTAATACTCACCTGGAGGATTTAGTGTATAAAGTGTTTATAAATCGGAGTAAATCACCTTGGGGATCACCTATGTTGTTTACATAGAAGTTAGATTAGAGTTTGTTCTTGTATGTCTGTTATCAGAAGTTGAACCAAATGAATTTGATAAATCAATATCATCTTCTGCGTATCAATGATATTTTTGACTATTTGAGGAGAGATTGTATGTTCTCAAAGTTTGATTTGAGATCAGGGTATTTGAAACTAAGAGTTTAAACTTATAATATACCAAGGACTACTTTACAAAGAAGGTATGAATTATATGATTTTATCGTAATTATTTCTGGGGTAAAAAGCACACCAGTAGTGTTTATGGACTTGATTAACATGATCTTCCATCTATAGCTGGATCATTTTCTTACAACATTCATCGATGAAATATTAGTGTACTCCAAGATTCCTGACAATCATTTCGAACATCTTGACATCATCCAGAGTACACTGAGAGAGAATCAGATATACGCCAAGCTATCTAAGTGTCAGTTTTTGATTGGATAGGTAAAATTTTTGGGACACATCATCTTGAAGGAAGGTGTGTCAGTGGACCCATAGAATGTTCATGCAGTGGTATCTTTGGAACATCCCAAGACCATTTTTTATATCTATATCATTATGGGGTTAGCTAGATAATATCAATGATTCATCCAGGACATTTCTTGTTTGGAAATGATTATTTCTAGCTTGAACAAGAAAGGGGTAAATATTGAATGGTCAGAATCTTGTGAGAAGGCCTTGGAGGAGTTAAATAATCACTTGATATCAACACCAATTTCAATTTTACCTGATATAGGTGATGAGTATACAGTGTATTTTGATGCTTATGGTATCGGACTTAGAGCCGTGTCGATGTGGGGAGATTGAGCTTTGGTGTACAAGTCTCGAAATTTGAGGCCATATAAACGGTACTACCATACACATGGCCTTGATTTGGAAGGTGTGGTTTATTATTTGAAGTATCAGTTGCATTAACTATCGGGTGAAACATTTACAGTTTTTATTGATCAAATGATCTTAAGGTACATCTTCTCGCATCGATATAAAAATCTTCTACAATAGAGATGTGTTGAGTATATGTAGTTGTTTGACATTGAGCTTGTATATACAGACATGGATTGAAATAGTGTGGATTCCACCTTGTGAAAAAAAACTTAGACTAAGATGGCCTAGAATTCTAATAGTGAGTGGAAGGTGATGGATTTATTGGATGAGATGCATGTGGTGGTTCAGGGAAGTTAGAACTAGATTACTCTGGTTTCAATTTCAGTGGAGTATATACTTTTGAGATGGATCTGAGATAGGAATTATAAGGATATAGAGTGTTTGACCATAAGGGAAATCCTTGGAGGTGGGGAGTCACCTTCTATTTGAATCATAGATGATGATGAGAACATCTATGTTCAGAATTGGTTTGTTGTACCTACAAGCATATGATAGGAGATCTTGTGGAAAATTTATGCCTCAAAATGGGCATTACATATAGGGGTGAACAAAATGTACCATGACCTATGATGATAGTTTTGGTGGATATGCATGAATAAGGAGATAGTAGGGTTCATGACATGATGCTACACTTTTCAGTAGGTGAAGGTATATTATTAATGACCTGGAGGTTTGCGACAACCATTTCCTATTCTAAAATTTAAGTGGGAAGAAGTTACCATGGAATTTGTGGTGGTTATTTTAAATATTCCTAGGAAGAATGAATCTATATGGATTATTTTGGATATACTGGTCAAAGTACCACATTTATTGTATATATAAGATAATTTATTAGAAGATAATTTGGTAGAATAGTTTGTATGGGAGGTTGTCCGTCTACATTGGGCGCCACCGACTATAGTTTCTAATCGAGACTCACGATTCACTAGTCACTTCTTGGAGGGATTATAGAAGTCACTTGTAACATAAGTATTATTGATTATTACCTTCCACACACAAATAGATGGAAATTCAGAGTGTACTATACATGTACTTGATTAAATGATGTGGGAATGTGTTATTGACTTTGGTGCATCTTGGGAGAAGAAATTGGCCTTAGTGGTGTTTTCCTATAACAATAGTTATTAGAAAACTATACATATGGATCATATGAGCCTCTATATGGTAGGTCATGTAGATCAATGCTATGTTGGATGGAGGTAGGTGAGTCGGAGTTGTTGATACCAAGACTCATGCATGAGACGTTGGTGTGTGTACAACTGACTCAGAAACATATGGATATGGATTAGAGTAGACAGAAGTTGAATAATGAAAGACAAAGATGATACCTAGATTTTAAATATGGTAATTTTATATTCCATCAGGTGTCACCTAGTTTGAGTCACCATAGATATGGAGCTAGGTCAAGTTGGAACCTAGGTTTTTGGGACCATTTGAGTTTGTTGAGAAAATCATGCTGGTGGAATAACAATTGGATCTTATGCAGAAATACAGATATATGAATTATGTTTTCTATGTATCCAAACTATGGTGGTATCACACTAAACCTTATCATGTTATCTATGTAGATTATTTTGATATTGAGATAGATTCATCCTTTGAGGAGAATCCAATAAATGTGTTGGATCACAGTGAGAAAGTGTTGCAGAAAAAGACCATGTCGATAGTTTGTGTATTATGGAAACATGGGAATATATAAGAGAAAACCTAGGAATGATAATTATATATGGTTTCATAGTAGCCAGATATTTTTGACTTAGAATCTTAGAGATTCTTGGAAGTGAAGCTCATGGAAAAGCTGTTATAAGATGGGGAGATTTTAACATCTCATATTTTTCAGTTACTTTTATCTCTATGTTATTTAGTGGCCCAATATTTTTCAGAGATAGAGATCGTTTGTAGGATAAAATTACCTAATTTTTAGGGATGTATGGTTTTTTTAATTAATGGAGTCTAGGTATAAATGGGTTAAGTGTTAAAGGTAAGATCAGTGTGGGTTAAGAGGCTTTGAAAGAAAATTGGTTGGAAACTCAACTCTAGAACATTTAAACATTGTGTAAGGTTATTACATATTGTTTAATTGTTTGTGGGTTTTAAATAAATAAATCTGAGGTGATGGATTTTTTATTGGAAACCTTTAAAAAACATTTAACAATGTTTACTTGGATTACACATCGTGTAAATGGGACCTTCTATTTTAAAGTGGTTATACAACTCATTTTTGATGGAACACACTAAAAATCTTATCCTCTAGACCTAGGGTGACCCTCCAAGAAATTTTAGAGTTACAAATACCCTTCCATACATTCTATTCATTCGATAATCCCTTATATGTCATCTTTGTTGGATTTCTTATTTCTCTTCTTTCTTTTCCCACTTATTGTAGTGAAATACCATGGTAAATTACATTGTTGGTTTTGATCTTAATCAATCGTGATCTAGAAGACTATTTCTATCTATCCACATATTTCCTCATGGAAATTGGACATTCAAAACATTGTTGAATCTTTGGTTAAAGGTAGGTGGTCTAAGATTCAATTCCCCTAGTCATGATTTTGATTACGTATATGCATGTTTTAGAATTTCTAGATTTGTTTAGAAATTTGAATATCTAATTTAATTAAATAATGAGGTAAATTAATTAACTAATATAGTTGCAAAATTGTGAGATTTTGGATAAAGGAATGAGATAATTAATTGGATAATTTATTATGAGATTCTGGAAATTGGGAAATTTGGATAATTAATTGATGAATTAATTAGCAATGCTTGTATTGAAGAATTGGGATAATTAATTTGTGAATTAATTATCAAGGAATGAATTGAGGATTGGTAATTTCATTGAATAGTGGGAATTATGGAATTGATATAATTAATTGATAATTTGATTATCTAATAATTGTATTGGGAATTATGGGATAATTAATTACTGAGTTAATTATCGAATTTTTGAATTTTATATTGAGAACAATTAATCTGTGAATTAATTATTTTTTGTTGAGTATGTGAATGGATAATTAATTGTTGACTTAATTAACATAATAATATTTGTGATTAATTAATTTTTGAGTTAATTAATGGGTTTGGATTAATTAATTTATGAATTAATTAACTATTGGTTAATGGGGTTGTTCACAAAATGATTTTGGGTGATGATTATATACATGAATAATTGTTAAATAGTGGATATACATGATGCTATATGACAATGATAGATCTATCAATAGTGTTGTTAAATATTGTGCAAGGCATGATAATTTTTACCAATGATATATATGCATAATTTAGAAATGGGGTACTAGACATGATGGTATACACCAATGGTATATATGCATGACAAAGGACTAGAGTGCTTGACATGAGGTTATATGAACATGGTAGATATATTGATATATTTACGTTTTATAAACATGGTACTAGACATGAAGGTCTATACCCAAAACATTGGCAATGGATTATGGGGAGAAGTGGGAAAAATAATGAAATATGAATTGATTATGTTATATGGATTAGAAACTGGCATGAATCGAAGAAGGTGTTGAGATCGAGGTGTCCACATGAACCTAGGTGTTTATATTGTTATGGAAATATTAAATGATAATGTGATAACTATTTATTTATGCATTGAAATTATTTATTTATAAAATTAAATACACTATTATTGGACTAGATTACTTTAGACACCATTAGTGGTGGCCTACTGAGTCGTACTCACACCCTATTCAGGCTATCTGATCAGTACTTGAATAAATTTCATGGATGCATGACTGGTTAATTGAAAAGGGATCGTGTTAGATGACTGAGTTGGGATATAGCATGGTTGAGGGAACAAGATGTGGTTCATGACCCATTTGGGAGTTTTCAGTGTCTTTATTTCTTGTATTTATTTTAGACACTAGACACATACTTCAACTGGACATGTTTTCTATTTTAGTTGGATACTATATTTCCTACATGGATTATCTAGAAATATTGGTATTATTTGTTATTACATATTCGTATACTATTTATCATTATTTAGGATTATGTTTACTCTGATAAAAGAGAGTATAGTATCCTCATGATTGACTTATCAGACCCTCACTGCTATTCGATAGCCTTAGGTATTCTGGGAGGTGCACTTAAGGTCATGTGACCCACTAGCTCTAGGCATTGGAACATGGCACCCAAGTAAAGATGTTACAATATATCACACTTCTCAGAATATAGATAGTGCCTCCAAATATCTAGGTAAATGATTACATATACAAACTCTAGATCATGTATCTAGTAGTTCATCTCATGAATCTTTAAATGTCATGAGGCAAAGGCTATCACATTATAATTCAACATGAGTACACAACCCAAGTCTTTCTTTGATGCATCAATGTATATCGCAAAACCTTCTCCAATTTTTTCTAGTGTGATTATTGGTGAAATGAATAGAGTATTGTTAATCTAGTTAAATAATACCACACATTATTTTATCCAGAAATACTTTACCCCTTTCTATGTTAACTTGGTTAACAGGCTATAAAATCAAGAGAAATTACTCAAAAAACACCGGTAGTACCCAACCAATCAAAGAAAACTACAGATTTCCATTCCAATAGTGGGTCTGGTCCATTCCTCAATAGAATGTTTCTATTAAGGGTCAAAATAAATTCCCCCACTTTTCCTCACATACCCTAAGAATATGACTTGCTTCATCTAGAAGACACACTTTCAATCAATAGCATACATTTTATCCTTCTATAATCTCTTCAGAAAAATGATTGTATTCTCTTCATGTTCCTCCTTTCTCTTAGATTAAGTAAGAATATCATTGATAAAAACTGTGACAAAATTTTAAAAAAAGTATGTAAAGACACTATTCACCAAATCCATGATTATTATATGGGAATTAGTAAGTCTAAATGACATTTATACAAACTCATTGTTTCCATACCCTATATGGAAAGTAGGATTAGGAATATCTTCCTTATTCACCTTCATTTGGTGATATCAAAATTGAATATCCAACATTAAGAAGTACTGTGCTCCTCGTAGTTGATTGAAAAAATCATCAATCCTTAGAAGATGAAACTTTTTCTTTATGATGATATTGTTGATTTCCTAATAATAAATACAAATCAACATTTACCTGTCCATCTTCTTGATAAAAATCACTAGAACACCCTAAAGTAATGCACTTGGGTATATGAATCCTTTGTTCGGATTCTCTTACAACTACTTGTTAAACTCCTCCAGTTTGACTAGATCCATCCTATAGAGGCATTTTGAGATAGTAGTATCTCTAGGTATGAGTTTAATTGATAAATATACCTCATGATTTGGGGGAAGTCCATGTAACTCTTTGGGAAATAAATCAGTGTATTCCCTTAAAATGATAATTTCCCCAAGTTTTATTATTTCCTTCCACACAACCATTAAGGACATGTATGCTTCTTCACAGGGTATAAACATGCACACCATTTATGGAATTTCCAATAGATTTTCATGATCTTCCATGAATTTTTAGATGATCATTGGATTATTCATAATATAAAAAAAATATTTACTTTCCTTGAAAATTAATGTGTTATCTATATAATGAGAACTAGTCTATGCCCAATACAACATCAAATTCCACAAAGGGAAGAATTATGAGATTCACTAGGATAATCTTCCCATACACATCAATATGAGAAGAGTCCAACACTTCAGTTGTAATGATTTCACTAGTAGGTGTTTTTATGGATATATGTACTTCAAGGTATTGGGTATTAAAATCAATAGTTATAGAAAACCTATAGGATATAAAGTAATGTGTAGAACCAAAATCAAATAAACCCTTTTCCATTTTTGAGTCAATAGAAGTTTAGGTTGTACAATTTCATTTTCATGCTCCACTTCAACAGTAGTGATGGAATAAGCTTTACAATTCTATTTTAGATTTGGTGGTTAATGACACACATTTCTCTCAATGACTCATAGTTTTGTGAACTAGATTTCATAATTCTCTTACTCTATACAGTTGAAACATTGAACCATATGTGGTGCATTAAGATGTTACCTCCTTCCCCCATCATGTTGGATGACTTATTTATGTCTCTTTGACCTTCATGAGCTTGATGGGCTTCTCTATCACACATGAATCATTTATCCATCCCATTGAGACAATTTCCATGATTCTTCTTACCACATTCATGATATTTGGGTAGTTGGATCCTCCTTCCTCCATTTTTATTTGACCCACCATCTTGAAACTCCCATATTCACTTCTTATTTCCATAACTATGAGATCATTTTTTGAACTCCATCTCTACATTGAGATCACATCGAACCACTTATTTATAACTACCAAAGTCTCGTATTGATGGATAATTTTAGGTGTGTGGTTTTATAAAAATAAATAATGTATCTAATTTTCTATCATTATTGATAAAAAACATCAGGAATATATTGCAAGACTTGTGAAGTTTTCTTCGTAAGTCATGGCATATTCATGTTCCTTTTGCTTCACCTCTACGAATTATCTATTCTAATTTTTTTGAAGAGTTTGAGGGAAATACTTGTTAACAAATATTTTCTTAAATTATTACCACTCCATATCTTCTATTTTATCTTTTGTCTTGGTTTAATTTACCAACACCAATCGTTGATCAACTTCTCTATCTAAACAATAAACCAAAATAGTCACTGACTCTTTATTAGAACAATGGATCACATAAAAGTTATTCTTCATTGAGTTAAGAAACTATTATATGAAAAATGGATCGTAAGTTCCACTAAATTTTAGTGTTCAATTCTTTATAAAGTACTTAATGGATATTTGATCCTTATTTGGTGTAGGCATATGCTTTACATGATTTAGGTTATTATTCATTGCCTGAGTTAGCTAGGTATTCACCACTATTATATTTTGAACTAAACCTCCCATGTAATTAGGGAAAAACTTTAGAAAATTGTTGTACTATCTATCACATAGGTTTTTGGGTTGGTTTCTCCTAGTTCCCAAAATTTTCTATAATATAAAAGGTTTGAAAAAACATAACTCAACAAATAATGAATAAATAATTTTTTATTTTGTGAAAATAATTCTAAATTCAAATCTTATGGGATCCCTATGTTAATTATTTTTCAAAAAAAAAAAAGATTCATGGATGATTACATATACTTAGTCTCATCTTAAGGATTTTCACTAATTTTCTCTAATACTAATTCAAAAATTAACTAAACCATGCTCGGATAAAAACTATAGCAACCCTACATTTTCTTACATGACTACTACATCATTTTAAAGATAAAAAACATAATAGCGTTAAAAATCCAGGATCAAATAGTTTAATGTCTTTGGAAAATTAAGATTATACAAAACATTTACATAATAATATATAAAAAATGTTTAACTCCTTCTCATATATCTTTTTAGTGTCACTCACATTCTCCTTAGTACAAGTAATCACCTGAGGATATACAACAAAGAAAGGGGTGGGATAAAATCCCTATAAGAGGATTAATAAAGACATGAATCAATATAACATGAGTGAGAATAATCATATTAATAATAACAAAAAAATATGATCATAATTATAATCATTATAGGTGGAATTAGATAAAGTCATGTAATGTGGTATTGCATAAAAATGAAACATCATGTCCTAATGGTCAAATACCTCATATTGTTGTGAAAAATGCTAGCATCATGTTCATGGATAATATATGTGGATAATCATAAAATAATCATTTTAAAAAATATATAGCATCATTTTGAAATATATTTCACATTATATAATGATATACATCTTTTTTCCCAATGCATCAGAGGGAAATATAATTACAGGACAACCCGTCACATCATAACATTTACATAATAATGCAGACCATATAGAACCTATATCAATCAAACTCATCAAGTAAAACCAAGTAAGATAATGTGGTTTATAAAGATTTCATAAAGAGTACATTAATAAATAAAAATTGGGGCTCCCAAAAAAATGCAACACTATACTTTGTATAAGACTCATAAATCTTGAGTGAAGAAGAAACAATCACAAGGTAAGTAAAAGATGTGTTTTGAGAAAGAAGAGTTCTTTTGTAAAATATTTGTGTTTATCCTAAACTCAAGTAGAAAATAGGAATATACCCAAAAATGAAAGGGAATAAGAATTAAATTACATTTAAGGAACATTAAATGAATATCCATATTGATATTGGTGTGGAGGAATTAAAACCTAATGAATTGGAGTTGAGTTTGAGAATCCTCGTACATTAATTTCGGATTAATTTCATCACTTTTGTGCCACCTGAATAATAAACATATGTTTATTAAAACCATGTTCAAGAAGATTATTGTATTCATTTACAAAATTATTTATAAATTATTATCATTGGATATTTCTTAACTTCCAATGATGAAATTAAAGCATTTTAATATCATATCTTACTTAAAATTTTATCGTTTCACATTGATATCTCTATTTACATAAATGTAAATAATATATTAGTGAAATTAATTAAATAAGTATTAAATGAATGAAATTAATTATTTATATATTATATATTATTCATATTTTCCATCTCTGAATCAGTTTATAATAATTATCTTGGCAATGTATTCGTAGGTAGTTAACCAACCTTTAACAGGTCATTGTCGAAAGAGCCGGAAGAGGAATTATAGAATTTATATTTACCATAAATATGATAATTACAGTAGGTTAACATCATTAATAGAATTTTTAATTACATTATGACTAATTTTTTATTATATGATTTCTAAAGGAAGATGGTAAAAAGAATAAAGAGAATAATAAAAGTGGGAAGAGTTAATAGATATTTAATCTATCCTTGATGTAGCTTATCTTTTATGGTACTATAAATCATTGGTGATTGGAGATGTATTGATCCAAAACGTCCCCAAGTATTATGAGGGTATTTATAGGTAGTATTTGGGAAAATATTGGGCTTTACAATGGTTGTGATGAGTGGTCTTCCAAGGGGTGGTAGATGAGTTATTTATAGTTGAGTGGATGGGTATTTTTAGAATAAAATATTGAATAATATAATATATCAAATTTAAAACTTTTAATAGTTATTTTTTGAAAATATAAATAATATATTAATATAATATAATGGGTTTAATACATTAAATCCCCATTATAAATCCAATTAATTAATTTATTGGAAAAGAAATTGTAAGGAAATGGAAATTGTTATTTTAAGGAAGAACTTTTGACTTTTTGTCTTGGAAAGTTTTTTTAGGTTTTGTAATTGAGATTATTGTATTTTAATGAAAAATTTATGAAATTAAATATACCATGGCAGAACCTAAATTTATTGAAAGTATTATGTCATTAATACATTATGAATTTGGTAATTAGAGATACACCGGTTAAGGGAAAACTATTTTTTACTTTTGACATGAAAATTGAAGTATTTTATAAAATTACCAAAAATAAACTTACATAATGATTCCAAAAATGATATTAATTTTATCTAAATAAATTTCTAAATTGGTAATTTTCATTTTTAAATTAAAAAATGTATTTTACAAAATTCATTAAAATATTGTTTATTAAAAATGTGTTATATTTAATTTAAGTTTTTTAATCCTGATATTTTTTTTAAATTATAAAATTTTTATTTTCATAATTTAATAATGATAAATATTATTAAAATTTATGATTTTAGGTCATGTTACTATTTCAATGGTCAGGTTGTTATTCCCAAAGATCAATTTTCTTCTTATAAATACCATTACATTCCTTCATTCATTATTCAACTCAATTTCCATTAGGGTTTTATATTTGAATAATTTTTCTTGGTTTATTAGTATTTTAATTCTTCTATATAGTTTTTGTAGTGGGGGTGATTAATTTAGTTGATTGGGGTGATCCATATTTTCACATTGTAGAAGATCTATATTTTATTTTCTATCTAGTTGTAATGTTTGTAATATTAATTTGTTTCAATGCTGGTTAATGTAATAGTATTTAGTAATGAAATAATATCATTATTGGTCTCTATTTTTTTGTATGTGTATAATATAATACAACACACATTCATTCAGTATTTATTTTATAAAAAACACTGGGTCCTTAAAGATTTTCATTATGATAGGTAGGTCCACATAAGACCAACACCTTTCTCATCAAGAAATAATGGATTTCTTACTACCATATTTTCATGAGAATTAATGTCCATGACTATACATGGGTGAATGTTGAAAATGTTTCGTTTCTGCACCTCTCTTATGAATAATTACATTCTTGCATTACCGTATCACTATGGTTAGGTATTCCCTTGACTATAGGTTGCATACAACCATAGGAAATCATTTAAAATGGCCATGTAATGATATAAAATAATGGGTATGTAACCCATGGCTATTGAAACGTGGAAATAAGTAATTTTTCTAATAGTGAGGCTCACATTAAAGCATGGAAAGTTAGAATTTGTGAACATGGTCAGATTTTGAATTTTCAATTAAAAATTAAATTAATGAAATTTAAATGTACTATTTATATGGTGGAAACATTATGGAAAAAATAAGATAGTATAAAAAGGAATTATAATATTGAAACCTAAAGGAAAAAAAGTTTTCTAGATATTGATTATCACATATTCTTATAGGAGGAATCCTAAAATAGTGAAGATCATGATGGGATATTATGATTCTACATTATGTTTCTAAGATTATCTTACTGTTTTATTTTAAATAATTTATCTATACTTCCATAAATATCATTTTAAGAATAATAAATATTTTTTTGTCAAAAATAAGTGTTTTATTACTAAATTTCATACATTTTTGAGATTAAAGATAATACAAAGAGGTGATACTCATTTATCGATGTATTTTTAAATTATTATTGTTTCTTGAAGAACATTATTATCAAGTATATTAAAGATTAATCTTATTGGAATAATAGAACATTATATTGTTTTGTAGATATATATACACACATGAGTTAATGGATATATCATGCTTGTTGTAATACATTTAGTGATCCTATTTGATCATGTGGAAATGGATGATATCTCCCTATGCCCTAGAAATATCATTTAATTTTTGATAGTGGTACTTTTATATAATTTTATTTTACTTGGTTGTGCAGATTTTTAAATGAAATAATTGAACTAAATCTATTAAAATCATATCATTTCATAATTTAAGAAGAAACATTAGTGACATATTATAGGTTAATATCATAGCTGGTGAATAATAGTGACTAATAATGACTCAAAAAATATAATTATTTAATAAAATTTCCCCTCT
This sequence comes from Viscum album, assembly GCA_963277665.1. Taxonomy (NCBI): domain Eukaryota; kingdom Viridiplantae; phylum Streptophyta; class Magnoliopsida; order Santalales; family Viscaceae; genus Viscum; species Viscum album. The sequence continues at coordinate 814,991,377 of OY728134.1, read as the reverse complement.
TAATTAATAACTATGCTTGTCCTTTCTTATAATATTTTTATTTCATTCTATATGATCATCAATCCTATGCATTGGATACTATAAGAATAATTGTCTTGAATGTTTTATTTTTTAGTGAACATAGAATCACCATTTATTAGTGGTTGTGCATATTTTACCTAGGATATTTAATAGGTATTAGAGAAAAGGATTCCAGTGGGATTCCCCCAATATATTGGTTGAATATTAGTTATCTTATGTATTCCTGATGATATGATTTGTTTCATATTAGTTACATCTCTTGATTTCATTTTTCTTTATAGAGTATGTATTTTATCAAAAAAGGGTAGTCCCATGTTTAATAGAAAATTTTTTTCTCTATAAAGATAAATTATGGTTCCATATATATTTTTTACTTTCCATAGATGTGATTAATATCACAAGTATAAAAAATATCTAAAACTACACTTGTATAATATAGATTATTCATAAATGATGATATAATTTTTTACATCATTTAAAAAATTATCAACATGAAATAATATTATATGAATATTTTAATTATAGTTGTTTTTTAAAAAATATAAAAAATATGTTTTTTACATTGGTTAATATATAAATGATATAAAAATTAAATAATTTTAAATTAATTACAAAAAAATCGATGTAAAAAAGAGTTAATTTTTTTCTTCAAAAGCCAGGTATGACATTTACTTTTATTTCATTATCTATTGACTTTCTTCATTGAGTCGAACCATAACCCTTATTCCTCAGAACTGTTGGCCTTTGATCTCTAAAATCCACCTTATCTACCACAAACAACCACCTCCATTAGAATCCCATACCTCCATTTGCATCTCCCCACCTTCTCCCACATCTATTTTTTTTTATCTTTGGTAGATTAGAAGATTTATTATATATTTCTTGTTAATTTTAATGTATTCTTGATGGATAAAATTTTTTCACAACATAGATGGAAAAAATAATTATACATATTTAATTATTTTCTTTATCTTGTAATGATATTAAATATAATGTTATAATTAATATTATTTCAACCACCCCACCATTATTTAATATAAAGCTTCATTATAATGAAAAATATAATTCCAGCACATATCTCTTGTTCTAATATGAATTTATCATAATGTGTGATATCTCATTAAAATTTATTTTTAGTCTATCAATTTTTTATGTTGTATTTACTATTTTATCCAATTATTTTGTATTTTTCATGTTTTATTTACTATTTAATCAATGTCTTATGGTTTTTTTATGGTGATGGCTTGGCTAGTGATATCCTCTTGTTACCCAATTCAATATTCTCAAATTAAAAAACTGAGCTATTGAACTATTTATTTCATGATTATATGATATTTTTAGAAATTGTAACATCCTAAAGTAATTTAATATGATAGAATCAATTTCTTAAAGTATGTGTCATTTTAAATTTTGTACTCTACATCAACAAATTCATTATCATCTATACGAAAAATAATTAAGTGATCAAAATCTCAAATTTTGGACATTTATAATATGATATTTATATATATGTTAAAAAAAGCGGACACATATTTACCAAATTATATTATAAAAACAATGTAAAACTGTGTTTTATTAGTGTTAAAATTCCATAAAATCAATGATAAATAAATTATTTCTATAAAATTAATTTTTTTAGTTTTTTCAAAAGGAGGGATAATGAAATATTTTAAAATTAATAATTCTATTTTTCTAAAAGGGAGAAAAACATTATGTTGTTGGAATATCATTGGGTGATAATTAAGTAAGTCCAAAGTAATATTTTTATTTATTATTTTTTATATTTTTTTCTTCAATATTTTTGGATATTTTTTATTTTTATTTTTATTAATAAAAGTAAATCACAATTTATGATTTTAAATAAAATCAACTGTATTTATTACTTTATTTTTTTATAGGAGGAAATGAATCATAGTTGGAATACTACACAATAAATGAGGAATATAAGGAAGGGGATGATTATTTTTTTGAAAATTTCCAAACAAAATGATCTAAAAAATGACCCAATTTTTATCCAAGATTAAAATGTTTAAATATGTGAAAGATGAAAAGAAAATAAAAAAATATCATTTAATTTTAAATGGTTTTAATCTGGGTTACAACTCTTTTTTACTTGGAATGGTGAAATTGTGTAGAATTGAAGATTTAATGGTGATAGAGATTTTAAAAATGATAGTTAGAATAAAATTTATGAAATGAATCATGTTATTTAAGTAGATACAATCGAGAAAACACAATAGATTGAGAACATATATAGTGATACTGAAAAACTACTATATCCAGGTTGTGTGAATTCATAAATTTTCTAATAGTGTTATGATTGGTGAACTTTAAAGGAAGGAATATAAGGTTTGACAAGATTTTTTTATAGTTTCTACAATTTTTGAAATATATACATCTTGAATACAATGATAATATTGATTAAAATAAAATAAAAATATATTTTTCCCAATGAGATTGAGGTATAAGAAGATACATGTCGACATCAATGACTATGTGTTATATCGAAAGGAATATAAAGGTCTTTCAGAGTGTCCTAAATATGGGAAAACACAATATAAGTTGATAGAAAAATCAGAAGTAGATGTATCTTTTATGGTAACAACAATAACAATTACTAAATATATTTGGTATTTTACTATAATTTCTCATCTTAAGGAATTATTTTAAAATTCAAATGATACAAACAGTTAATATGGAATGCAAATGTGTGAACATCTGATGGAAAATTACAACATCCAGTTGATTTTCCATAAATGAAAGAAATTTTTTCACCAATTTCCTAAATTTTAAAATTAATTTACAAATCTTAGACTTGGGAAATATATAGATGGAATTAATCTATATTATATCCTTATTAAAAAACATAGTTCATGGGTATCTTGGTTAGTAATTTGTAACATATACCCTAAATTTTTAATGAACAAAAAATATATCATCTGGATTTTGTTGATTTTTGGACAAAAACTACAGGAAAATGATATTATTATTTACCTTTAATCATTTAATGATGTTTTTAAACACTTACAAGATGATGTTATCAAAGTTTATGATTTTTTTAATAAAGGAATATTTTAAATATGATGAAACTACTTTGATAATAATAAATTACTTATCAACATTTTGAATTTTTTCCACATACAATGTTAAGGGGTATAATGATTGTGGAATTTTCTGAAGGTGGGAAATTTTTTTCTAAACTAAACAATAGGAGGAAAATAGTGTTTAAAATTCATTTAATGTTATTGTTTATAGAGAAAACTTATCAATGGTTTTAAAAAAGAATTCAAATACTCACAAGAATTTTATATTTCAATAATTTCTTTTTCAGTAGATCAATATTTTGAGAGGGTGAAAAATTAATGTTGTATTTGAAAAGAAACCAAGTTATGTTAAGGAAAAGAACATATGGAAGAAATTATATATGATTTTGAGATTTCATATTGGAGATATAAAGATATAAAATATTGAATTATTGAACTATATTGAAAAGAATATCTATTTTAGTTTTATTAGAATATTGTTCCACATTATAGGAAATAAGAAGGATGATTTTTATACTTGATTGGATTTACTATCAGTAGGAATACATTTTATATTAGATACCACTCCTAAAGTAAAACATGTACTTACCTATGGATTTCAATACATTATCCATAAGGGAGAAAATCAGTTTTTTAGTTCCTAAATGGTACCGAATTTCCACGGGGTTATTCATAGAATTTTAAAAATATTGTGTCACAGAAATAATTGAATAAAATAATCACATCTCATGATTATCATATTATGATGAAACCAATCCTACTAGTTGAATTACACGAAACACTACACATCATTTTTTGATTAAGTATCATCATGGTGTGTTATTTTTTAAATTCCATTTGTTGAAAAGTGATATATTAAAATTTATTGAACAATTTTTATAATGGTGAAGTCATTACACTTTTTCAACATGAAATTTAATTCCACAATATTTTTTTTATATCATGGTATATGTAATGGTTCATTTTGTGTAAGAAATAATGATTTATAGTCCCATATATCTATGTTAGATGTATCCCTTTAAAAAGTTTATAAAGATATTGGAAGGGTATGTTATGATTCCATATTGTCTGGAATATTATGTTATTTAGAATAATATTTTTAGGGATGTGAAAGAGTTTTTTTAGACAACTTTTTGTATATTTGAGAAAATTGGGTTTCCTATATCTCACCAAGAATGACTCGGTTTTTGTGGAAATGAGATCCATGTATTGAAAATAAATTCATATATATCTTAAAAAATAAACCATGATAATTTATAAATAATAAATAAAATAGATGATTCTTATCAAAATATAATATCACATATTAGTGTGTTAAAACCAAAATATCTGAAGAAAAAAGATACCTTGGTATTCAATGATTATAGAAAAACATTTTTCTATAGCGTAAAGACACAATTTATAGCAAATAAAATGTGTTACAACCATTAATATTTTTAGTGGGTGAACCAAGTTTAATCTTGATAACATGGATTTGGCATGAGATTAATAGATATGCACTTTATAAGAAATGACGGGATAATAAAGGTGTAGTTTAGAATAATAGTGTAATTTTGTTTTCTAAATAAATGCATTTTTCAATTTAAAAAGGAAAAAACCAAATATCTACATCATGTCTCATTAACTCCCCCACCGAGAACCCTTTATGGGCCTATATGGAGATAAGAGTGACCCTTGGGTTCCATCTCCAATTGGTCCTAGGATGGTGACTATCACTAAGGTTATAATACACACATGTAACATTCTTAGTTTTTAAATGTTCTTAAATCCCTTTTATGAAAATTCATTTTATGTTTTTTAATGAAAAAATTAAATATTTCATGTAAATTCTTACCCTTATGCAACACCTATTCATTGTGTAAGGGTAATGAGGGTTTTAATGACTAAACATATAGGTAATGTAAATATTTCATATGATGTGTAAAGGTAACTCTAAAATTATATGGGTTGAATAAGGGTATGTTTGTTATTCATTCATTGTATAAGGGTTATACTCAACATGTGTAAGGGTAACACCCTATTTTTATGGGCTAAAAAAGAGTAATACCTTGTGTATATGGGCTTCATAAGGGTAAAGAACTATTTTTAAGAGTTTCTTATGGGTATATTATGAGTTCTAAAGATCTGAAAAAGGTCATATGAACATAACATAAGGGTATACCCAACTCACATAAAGGAAAATCCTTCATGTTGTCTCATGTAATGGTACTTCCCAGGATCTATGTAAAGGTAACATTTCTTTTATAATGATCACATAAGGGTAACTTAACTGTAGTGTAAAGATATGATGTTCTGAGTAAGTGTGGTTCCATGGATTTGAAGGATACATAAGGGTAACCAAATACCCTTACATGAAACCTAGGGTATTCATAAGGGTAAACTATATTATGCTTATCCTATACTCTTTTTTGTAAAAATAATTTTCAATCCTCATTTTTCCTCTCCTTCCTCCCAATTCAATCCTGTAACATGTTTTTTACTAGTTTAAATGCCTAAAATTATGATATTGAATAATTTTACTTTGTTAAGGTTCATGAATGATATTATGGAAAACATAATCACACAATAATTAATAAATCATTAAATGAAAATTTAAATAATGAATTAAAATTTTTGTTCTTAAGGGTAAAAACCTATAAACGAATCCATTTTATAAAATTATTAAACCTTACTGTCGACATATTTTGAATCCACTATTGTGCTCAGTCATTCCATAAAACCCTTCATCCAAAATATCATAATTCCTCTTTGATTGAACCTGATTCGTTTTATTATTTCTCATGCACAACTAATCTCTATCTCTATCCTCTATTCATGAGAGATTAATTTCTCAAGGGGATACCTTATCGGGTATTATGTTTTTGAAAACTATAAAATTAGTTATTCCGAAGATTATAGACTTAAAGATGAAGAATTATTAAATTATAATAATCTAAAAATAATCAAATAATGATGAAGAATTATTATATAATGTCTATCCATGATTATTCAAGATAGATAAAATTATTATCATGTGTAAATTAATATCTTATCTAATGACTAATTTTTATATCATTTCGTAACATAAAATGATAACATGGAATTATCAAAGAGGGATATTTTTTATCTCATTTGGTATTTTATTTGTTTTTTGGAAATAAAATAGTGGGAGTAGGTTATATGAATCGTTTACAAGAGTTTTGAGTTGATGTGCATGTGGATGTGATTCAAGTGACGATTCCCTGATGAAATTGGATGTTGACATCAAAAACCTTGAGGTAGGAGGTTCCATACCAAATTTGGGATATATTTGACACTTGTTTCCAGAATTTTATTATTATGTTATTGTGGTTTGTTTCTCTAATTATGGTGATTTTTTACGTGTTTTGTGATTCCATTTTACCCATATATAATCATTTATGAATTATTTTTATTAGAGTATATTATTTCCTTGTTCAATTTTAATGCACATGATGTTAATGAGGCTACCATATTTATCACGATTCCATTTTATGAATGTTTATCATTATTTATCTTTTTGTGTATTATCATGCCTTGGGAGGTTTGAAGCTTACTATATATGACATGGGAATTTCATGGTATGATTACTCCTTTCAAGGGGAGTGAGTGTGATGAGATATAATGATGAAAATAGAGCAAGATGTCTTTCTATCCTAACCATTACTTTATCCACCATGTGGATATCCTGTAGCATGATAGATTTATGGCTAGACCAATACTCGATACACTTTGTGAATACCGAGTAACATGCTGTTACTCAATGTACGTTGTGGATACATAGTTTCATGACTATCTTGATGAACCATATAGATACTGTCTGAAATTTCTCCACCCTTATAGGTAGTTTTGATCATTTCCATTATCTTTTATCATCATTCTATCATGGGGATAAGGCAGGTATGGCCAAGTGTTTATTATGGCTTGGTTAGTGCATAACTGATCGGTACATGGATATGTGTTTATTAAGATTTCCCCCACATTTATTATTATCCTGGAATACACCTATATCACTTTTGAACACTTGTTAAAGGCCCATTGGTGGCTTCCTACTAGGTTTTACTACTCACACCATACATGATCATGCCAATACATGTGTAGACTTCATGTATGAGAATCATAGTACGGTAATGGGGCCCGTGGATGATGAATAAAAAGTGGACCATGGAGATGAGGGAAGTAATATAATAGACTCTGGGGTACACCACAATTTATCTTTTTATTATATTTTTACTTCAGTTTTACTTTCCCATTAGGATATAGTTTACTTGTTGTATGACTGATATTCCATTTTTATAGTTTTTTCCTATTTACTTTGACTGTTTATTTATTTATATTCTATATTATTATTATTTTTCTTAAAGTATAATATTCAGGGAATATTCACCCTATTGATGGACATAGACCCTCATTTATAGTCAAAAGTATCCTGTGTATGGGGAGGTAAACATGAGGTCATGTGAAATCTTATCCAGGCCTATTGGTTTTGGTCACGGTGTTACATAATGGTATCAGAGGATAGTTTTCTAATTTTCTATTTAGACTAACCTAGGGAATGGTGGAAAAAAGATATGTGTGTTGGACTCAAGTTGGGGAGCTTCCATCTTCTTGGCCAACACATGTGTAATGAACCATTGAGTTACCATGAATGAAATTTATGTCACTATTTTAATCAGATTTGGCATTCATCCATGAATTATGATGAGGTACATACAATCACTTTATATATATATACCTATTGTTGTGCTTCATATTAGTTCTCAAATTTAATTCCATGATTTTTTTTACCTTTTCAGGATAGACTTGTATCTATGATTGTGTGATATATCAATTTACACTGCTATCTTGATATTTCTTTGTTTGAAATAATTATTTCAACATAGCATGATGTTATGTTTTTTTTATATATATGACTATGACTAACATGCAAGGATAGAGAACCCTGGTTTGTGGTAGGAGGTATATACCTTGTGTCATGGGTAGAATCATAAGGAAAACATTTTGTAATCAATTTTCATTATTACGGTACAATTACTTAGTTATTATTGTTTACGTTTATATTATAGATGATTCCACTATTTAGAAGAATTGTGGGACCACCATTTGTGGAAGAGTGTGCTACAAAGCACACTCTCAAACTCACTATAATAGTTTAGGTGTAAGGACCACTTATGTTAGGTGTTTTCCTCCAAATGATCATCCAAAGTGCGGGAGTCACTAGGATTATGGTTAAATATGATTTAGACATTCATCTCTACCATATTCCATATTTATCGGGAACTAGATTCCGTTGTGATTTTGAGGATTGAATATAGAATTTTGTGAGAATATTTATTTTTCTAGAGACCCCATATTTTTGAAAGGTGAATCTTAAGACCTTTTTCTTCATGGAGCTCTTGGGAATTGGTGTGATGTTATGATCCAGGATGGAAGGTGAGAGTGTCTCACATGGGTGATGTGAAAAGGACCTCTTATTTAAAGAGTTATTTTCAATCTTGAAAAAGATGGACTGATAATTGGAGTTCATAAATATTCTATAGGGAGTGATGATAATGTCTGCTTAATTAATATGCTTCACATGGGTTATTCACTTTATTCATCTCTTGGATAGAGATGAGAAACAAACTATGAATTTTGAGATTATGAGTCATCTAGAGTTGAGATTATTGGAAAGGAACATATATTTAATGACTTATAATTATGTTCTCCATAAGACCTTAAGGATAGATAAGGTTTTTGAATAGTATTGAGAAGTTGGTTTCCATTCACCCTCAGTAACAGAGACTGATGGACATTCGAGTACTATGATGACTTCCACCTCTAGTATTAGGTTTAGTATGGATAGGGATGTGAATAAATCCTTTGAAAAAAAGTTCAAGATGATTATGGATTTATCATCCTCCTCCAGAGGAGTTCCATATTTCTTTAATTGTGTAGAGGTCGATCACTATCTCATTTTCTGTACAACACATTAAACCACTTGTAAAAAGTATAAAAAGATGATGCATATCTAGTATTTTTTCTCCATAGATTCAAGGTCAACGTCCCATAGATATTGGGAAAAAAAATAAATCCATGAATTAGGGATATGGATTGATACTAAGAAGTAGACACATGAAATAAATTAGAAAAGTGAATGGTCTCAAAGAAAGGGTCTCGAAGTTGAGGCATTCAATATTTACAAAGTTGACCAAACATTCACAGATGGTGGTATAAGACCATCTAATATATTAGGTATGATTTTTATCACATATAATTTATCTAATACCATGTTTTATAATGTTTCTTCTCAAAAATTCATATCTACACAATGAATTTCTAGACATGACTTACTAGTCATGTTTTCCTCTAAATTACTTTCCCTTAATAGACCATTGGGCACAAAAGAGGACCATGTTTTTCTATTCCCATATTTTCCTATATGCATTTCTGGTTATGTAAATATATGATAATTCATTCTTTTATATATGGAGAGATTCATTTTGATTCTTAGCATAGAATTTATGACCAACTTCTGAATTCACATTGATTACTTTCAAAGATAGGTGTCCCTTACTTCACTGAAATGAGATGGGTAATTGACTTCTATATATTGGGAATTGAGATCATTTAGAGATGGTATAGACTTTATTCGGGTTGATATATTCACCAAAATATGGTGGTATTATCTCTTTAATCATGATTAGTTGAAGCCAGGTCGACTTTTCATATATATGTGGATCTTGAAAAGGATGCATTTATCAAATAATTCATAAGACTTACCCTATGAGTGGAGTTTAATTTGAGATAGATATAATTATATGTGTATAAACTATTTTAATACTTCCTTATCATACAGTTCCATATGAACCAATATAGCTCAATTTATAGCTTGATGACTTAGATTATAGGGTCTTTATCAAGCTGAGTACCTCACTGTGGGGTGCGCTTGTGTTGTTTTCCAAGAAAAAGGATGATAGCATTTTCCTCTAAATTTATTATTGGAAACTCAAATAAGTAATGGTGAAGAATAGATATAATTTTCTTAGGATAGATTATATTTTTGACCAGTTATAGGGAGATTTATGGTTCTCTAATATTGACCATTGATTGGACTACCCCGGTTGTAGGTTAGTGGGGAAGAAATCTCAAAGTTCATGTTTTTGAGTAAGTATGGGATATATAAGTACTTGTTGATTCCAATTGGATTTTAAAATCCCCTTATAATAATCATGTATCTCTTGAACAAGATCTTCCACATCTACCTATACTCATTCTTCATGGTGTTCTTCAATGACATCCTTATCTACTCACCGATGCTAGAGCAGGTTTCTAGACACCTCAAGATAGTCCTAAGTACTATTTAATTATATTGGATTTATTCCATGATATATAATTGTAACTTATGGATTTTGGAAGTTGTGTTCCTAGGTTATGTAGTGTATGGGATATGTATATTCATGGAACTAAATAAAGTGGAGTCATTTATGTCCTGTACATTTTCCCAAAACATGTTTGATACCAGAAGCTTCTTGGGATTAATATAATACTACCAATGTTTTATCCAATACTTTTATCATATGTATGCACCTATGAATTTTTTGATGTAGAAGGGGGTAATTATATAATGATTAGACCAGTTTGAATATGTGTTTCTTGAGATGAATTTAATGTTGAATATAACTCCATTACTGATACACCTTTATATGGGGATCAGATATGTCATATACTATGAAATATCAAGAATTGGTTTGAGAGAAGTACTAATAAATAGAGTGTAGGTAGGAGCTTATGGGTCATATTAGATTTTACCCCATAAGTTGAACTACCCCACTCATTACTTGGATATGGAATTTGTGGTCCATGCTATAATATATTGGCAACACTATCTATTCAGTGAGAGGATTGTTTTATACATTGACCATAAGATCCTCAATTATATCTCTTCATATAAAGAACAGAATATAAGGTATAGGTTATGGGTAGTGTATCTTCAAAAAAATTACTTCATGAAGAATTATGTACTATATTCTAACAATTTAATTGTAGATTCTGTTATCCATAAGAAACAAGTCGATTAGAATCTTGTTGAGTATACTTTTGTGGACTAGCAATGATTGATGAGATTATTGGATTACTTTAGGTTTTTTTATTATGAGGATTAAGGATTTAAGACTTTTACTCCCTTGATGGTCACATATTCTCATGTATATTAGGTAAAGGTGGGATAGTACACGAACCCAGAGTGTGCTGTTATACAGAACAACTAGGTGGAGGTGACCTAAAACTCAAGTGGTTTTTGGGAAATGATGATATGATCCTTATTAATGGGTGATTATATGTCTATAAATACATCCAATAGGATATAACGATAGACTTCTATAACTCTATATGGGTGGTATATCCTCACCCAAAAAATATGTACCATGACTTCAAATGATAATTCTTGTGGACTTGGGTGAAAAGGGAAATTCCTGGGATTTTTTCCCAATAGATTACCTTCTAGAGGTTAAAGAATGATCACCAGTGTCTTGGTGGTTTTCTACATCCACTATCAATTCCCATGTGTAAATGGGAGGAAATCAGGATGAACATTATGATGGGGTTACCTAGGAACTCAAGTCATGATGAAATCTTGGTGAATTTTGATCAAATGAAAAATGTTTCTTACTTCATACTATTCCAAGAGGCTAACTTAGTAGAAAATATGAGAATGTTTTATTTATGTGAGATATTTCACTTAAATGGAGTTCCCTCAATGGTTTTTCCTAACATAGAATCAGGTTTTATGTCCTGATTCTTCAAGGTATTACAGATTAATCTTGGTAAATTTTGGAGATTGAGCACAATGTAACACCATAAGATAGACAGAAAGTTGGAGTGAATAATTCAAATACTATTGGATATTCTCTAAGATTGTGTTATACAAATTGGAAAATCTTGAGATGATCACCTATCCTTTTTTGAGTTCTCATAGAATAATGGTTACTAGACATCGATTATTATGGAAACTTATAAGAAACATTATGATATTCCATGCCATTCATCACTGTGTTGGAATGAAGAAGGTGAGGCAATAGTTGTGGTGACTAGTTTGGTTGAAGAGATATTAGGGAAAGTGTAACTGATTCAGAAATTTTTTATCACCACTCAGAACATGAAGATATTGTATTCTAACCAATGTATGAGACCTTTTTATTTCATTTTGGTTGATCATGTTTTCTTTATAGTGACTCATAATTTAGGGCATTGATGTCTGATTAAGCAAGTTAATATCAACCCATGTTATGTTGGACCCTTTACGATCATTGACCAAGTTAGGATAGTGGAATATTATCCAGTTCATCATTAACATTAATGTGGCATGAATGATTTTTTTCTTTTGTCACTGCTGTAGAGATACATACATGATCGTGACCATGTTATTAATTGTAAGGATGTAGAGAAATAGCATAATGCATCATATTAGGAGTGCTCAGTGCAGATTGTAGACTAGATAAATATGGTTATACTAGGGAAGATAATACCACTTGTCTGAAACCTATGGAATAATGGATGGATATAGGAGGAGAAGTGGGAGTGGGAGTCATATGTTTCAGTTTAGTGACCTGATTTGTTTGAGAAAGAAAACTAGATACACTTCTGAGGAATAAGAAGTTATTAAAGGTTGAGAATTGTGACATTATAAAATATTAAATATTATTAAAACCATCTTTTTTATAAAATTTATAATAAATTATATATAAAAAATTAACTGTTTCAATTAAATTCTTACCCTTACATAACAGATATGTTTTTTTCTAAATAGGTTTTTAAAGATACAGTGATAGGGTAATATCATGTTTTAATATACTTTGTAAAAGTAAAATTGAAATTGTATGGGATTCATAAGGGTAAGTGATTTTTTGATGCACTGTATAATATTAGTAATCTACTTGTGTAAGGGTAAAAACATGTTTAAATGTGCTTCATAAGGGTGAGACATTACATATATGGGTTGTGTATAGGTAAAAACTTATTTTTTATATCTATGTAAGTGTAATTTATGAGTTTTAAATATCACATAAGGTTAATTTAAAAATTATGTAATGGTATTACCTACTTGATTAAAGATAAATCCTTTATGTTATCTCACATATGGGTATATACATAGGACATCATAAAGGAAATTTTTTTTAAAAGGTCATGTAATGGTAACATGGCTACTGCGTAAGGGTAGAACGAACTATATAAGGGTAGTTCCTTAGATTCAAATAAAATATAAGGGTATCCCAAAACCTTATGAAACATTTATGTGTTGTGTAAGGGTAAAACAATGTTACCCTTATGTACTACCCTTTTTGGAAAAATTCTTTTAAAACCTCTGTTTTCCTTTTTTTCTTTTTAGTTTAAACCTATAACATTTTTTTGATTATTTTAAATTCCTAAAATTATGGGAACAAATTATTTGACTCTTCTAAGTTTTGAGACATTGAATAAAGTAGAACATAAACACTCCATAATGATGAAATGATTAAAATAAAAATTAAATGATGAATTAAATTTTTGGTTCTTAATTATGTTAACCTATACACAACTAGACTTTTTATAAAATATAAAAATATTACTATAATAAAATTTTGACTCCCTTATTATGTTACGGTAGTCTAAAAATAACACAAAATTAGATACAAGAAGTCCTATTAAATCAAACCAGGTTATTTTTATGGTTTTATAAGCATGAAAAAACTCTCTCTCTCTCTCTGTCCTATATTATTGAGAGTATGTTTTCTCAAGGGGATATTTTTTCAGGTACCCAATTTTTGAGAATTTTAAATATAGTTATTATAAGATTGGGTACATAAGGGTGTTGAATTATGAAATGATAATAATCAAGAAATTATTAAAAAATAAAAATGAATTATTGTCTATATTTTATCAAGGATTATTCTAGTGATAGTGAATTATAATCATTTGTAAATTATGAATTTGTTTAAATAATAAAGGTTAGATCATTCCATAAAAAGGAATGAAAAATTGAAATTATACAAGATAAATAAAGTGTTATTGCATGTGGTGTTTTATTTATGTTTGGAAATAAAATAGTTATAACTGGTTCTAGGAATCCTCTTTAATAATTTTGAGCCTAAAAGTATATAGATATAAAAAAATGAGGCTGGAAGTTCCTTACCATCTAGGCATCTCATATACACTTGTTTCCTTGATTTGATTACTGGGAATGGTTTGTGTTCCACATTGATGGAGATTGATTGTGGTTGTGTTCATTTTTTTGTTACCCATATATAATCATCGATGCATGAGTTTTATTAGGGTAGAACATTTTGATGTTCAATGTTTATTTACATGATGTTTATGATTCTACCCTATTTCTCATCATGTTATGTCATGTATATTTATCTTGATTTAACATATTGTGTATTATATTGACTTTGGAGATTTGGATCCTGGTACATGTGATATGTGACCATCATGGTGAGACTATTCCATAGTGGGGGAGTGCCTGTGATGAGATAAGATGATGATGGTAGAGCATGAAAACCTTATAACCTGAACATTACTAAATTCACCTTAAGGATACTGAGTTACATTTCATTAATCAATGTACCTTGAGGATACCGAGTAACATAATTGTCTTGATAAATCTTGTGACAACTGAGTGAAATTTCCCTATACTTGTAGATAGTTCTAATCATTTCTGACAACTTCTATCATCATTATGACTTGGATCCTAAGAAAGAATAACCTGGGGTTTGGGGCAGCTTGGTTAGCCCACAACCAATGAGTACATGAGTGTGTGTATGTTAATATTTAATTAAAGATTATCAATTTCATCAAGAAAACCTATTATACCTATTCATATTTGTTATGGATGCATTGGTAGTCTTTAATTGGGTTCTATTACTCATACCTTTAAAGATAATCTCAATGCACATGAAAAAATATTATACTAGAATCCGAATAAGGGAAAGGATCTCATGGCCTATTGCTCAGTAGTAAGCGATCGATAACCAAAGTTATTATGTGAGAATCCACTATACTATAGTGTTAAACATGAACATAAAGAGATAGAGGGGAGTATGTATAATATCGATTAGATATTATAATTTCTGGATACACATTATAATATCTAGGTAAAGTGGGTGGCATTCAGACTTGAGGGTCCAAAAAATCAATTATGGGATTCCGTTGTTTAAGCTGATATACATGTTGTATTAGACTAATAAGTTTTCAAGAGTCTCCTCTTCCAATAGTTCTTTCTAGAGTATCTAATGATGGTGAAGTCTCTAGAGTTCTTATCCTTACAAAAAAGAGAATGTGTGGTGTAGAAATACACCAAACGATTTATAGAGCTAGTTAGTTTTGCTTATATGGTAGTAAAGAATGGCCAGTGAGAGGCTGAAAAGTACAAATAAGTACTGTGATTGGATATCAAATAATATGTATTTGTGATAAATCATTCCACCTATGAAGATATGGTATATAGGGATATTATTGAGGAGATTGATATGGCAGGAATAGTTGGTCATTATTCCCCATATCTTCCACCCAATGGAAGTTCTAGTGGCATGAAGGGAAGGAAGAGGAAGTTCCAAGAGCATCACATGGGTTTTGGATGTTTTTCTCAGCAACAAGCATCCCACACACCATCTGTTACATATTGCATTATACCCCTCACTAGTTATCAATTTATCAAGGATAGATACACATAAGTTTCTTTTACTACACCTGAAAAGATGTGTAAAGGTTATGGACACTACAACCATTTACAAAAATTCTGTTCGGACATTTCTACACCTCATTATAGTTAGGCTTCGTCAACACTAAAGGATACTATAGTGTATACAGATGCTTAGGGAACTACATGGATCTAGCTACAAGACTTAGGAGTAAAGAACCATCAAATAGTAAATTAGGGTTTGATAGAGGTTGATGTAGGACCAATGATAGTGAAGGGTACCATATTTATTAAATCATTAGTATCGGCTAATTTATTTGATACAAATTCCACCCACTCATTTGTTTCTTCCCATTTTGTTGATATGACTAATCTTCAAACTGATATCATGTCATTTTCCTAGATTTAGTGACACATCTCATGAATATAAAAGAGTAGGGTTTTTTGTATCCTTGGTCCTTGTCGATAGCTAATGTAGAGTTAGTTTGGTATTTCTTCATTAATGATTTGAATCTATTTAGTGTCATAATTTGGATGGGTTAGCTTATTTAACACCCTATTGAGATTTATTATTATAATTGGCATGTTCTACTATTCACTAAAACTGGGGGATCTTGGGTGTTTTGGGGAGAGGGGGATTTCAGGTATGGTCGTACAAGGCCTTTAGGAAAAGAGATCAGAATTTTTTTTTCTGTTATTATAGTTGAGTATGATGATATATCCTATGTTATTAGTTTTCCATATATTATATGGGATTTTCATGATGTATTCCCAAATAAATTCTCCAGTATTCCTTCAGTGAGGGAGGTAGAGTTCACTATTAAAATGGACATAAGTATGAAGTTGGTTTTAATACCCTCATATTGCATGTAATCAGAAGAGATAAAAAGATCATGATTCTATTGGTTGATCTGATATCCAAAGGTTTATTTACCATAATGTTTTACCTTGGTTATTCCCTATTCTATTTTCCAAGAAAGAAGAAATTTCACTCCAATTGTGCATGGAAAATCAGAATTTACATTAGGTTATGGTTAAGAATATGTATCATTCTACAAACATGGATGATTTTTTTCTAGATAAAGGGGGGAAAGTGGGTTTGGAGGATCGATCATTAGTTAGGAAATTATCAGCTCATAGTTTGGGATTCTGATATACCGAAAATGCAATTTAGTAGTAGGTATGTAAATTATTAATATATTTTGATGCCTTTTAGTCTGACTAACTCTCATAAAGTTTTTATAGATTTTTTGAAATGTATATTCTCTCAGTATCTTGACACTTTTGTGTTAGTATTTCTCGATGATATTTTTTTTATTCATTATTTGAGTGTGAGAAGAAGAACCATTTGAGTTCTTGTATGATAATCATGAGGATCAACCATTTTTATGGAAATATTTCTAAATTATATTTCTGGATAATGAAGTTATGTTCTTGTGGTACATGATTTCTGAGCATGGATTATTAGTTGATCCCACAAAGGTGAAGGTTTTCCTGTCATGGAAGGAGCCACAATTTTTTTGAGATTCATAGATTCCAAATCCTTTATATAAACTATCAATGGTTAATCAATGATTTATTAAAGTTTGTATCACTTTTGAATACTATTTCTATGAAGGTGGTGAATGTAATATGGGATACGATATGCCAATATTATTTCTATGAGTTGAAATGGATTCTAATGTCAACTCCTATTCTGATCTTACCTAATCCTAGTAAGGGGAATGTGGAGTACTATGATTCTTATTGTGATTTTATGTGCCATGTGATTATAAAGAATGATAATGTTGTGGCTTATGGATCTTTTTTTACTTTGGTGGAATGAAAGGAATTACCCCACAAATGATTTAGAGATTTCAACGACTATGAATGTTCTTATGTGTTAGAGGCACTATATTTTTGGGGAAATATTTACATTATTTTCCAATAATAATATTTTGAGTTATATATTTTCTCATAAATACATGAACCATAGATAAATAAAATGGGTGGAATACCTTCATAATTTTGAATTTGAAATTACCTATACCCCAGGTAAGGGGAATTTCATTATAGAAGCTCTAATAAGGAATGTGTTATTGTAATCTATTTTTGAATCGAAGGATGAGTGAATCTTTATGGGAATATTCCGATAGTTTCATCTATAATATTTTGAGGATATTTTAGGAATAGTTATGACTTGTTTTTAGATATTATCAACTATTATTGAGTATATTTTTTAGCTTTAATAGTAGGATGATTTCTTCAAAGAAATTTTAGAAACTCTTTATGGTGAGGAGACCTTTTCTTTTTGGTCTCTCCCATAAAATAGAATTATCTATTATAGGGAATTTTATTTCATCCCAACATCTGTGTGGAGATTAGTTTTGTTTTATTGTCATAGTTATTCATGGGGCATTCATTTGGGAACTACTAAGTTTCTCTCTATTTTGGTGTTGATCGATTGGTTGGAAAATTCATCTCATTTCATTCAAATACGAGACACCACTAAAGTTAAAGACCAAGGTAAGCTATACATGTAGGAGATTTTTAAGTTACATGTGATCGCCTCTTTCATCATTTTTATAGTGATCCTAGGTTTTCTTCAAGATTCTTGAAGTGTATCAAGGAGGAAATGGAGGCTCATGTTAGAATGGCTACAACATACCATCCACAGATAAGTTTCTATACATATAATTCTATTTAGATCCTAAAGGATATTCTTTAGGCATGTGTCTTGGATTTTTTTTGGATCATGGGACATCCATATAGGACTTATTGAGTGTTCTTATAACAATATTTATTAGTCTTAGATTAGAATAGCACCCTTCAAGGCTTTGTATACTCCCAGTATAGGTCACCTCATTATTGGGATGAGGTGGGCGATGAATATTAGGTAGGAAAAAGTCTCATTTAGGAGAAATTAGTAATGATTTATGATATAAATCAGAATTTGGTTATAGCTCAGAGTAGGAAGAATTTGTATGTGGATTATCTATGTTTTCCTTTTGAGTTTTCTATTAGATACTGGGTTTTATTAAAAGTATCTCTTTAGTTTGGTCCCCATCATCTTTTAAAATAGTGAAGATGGCTTCGATATATGTTAGACCATTTGAGGTCACAGAGTGGCTTGAGTAGGTTTCTTATTAATTGGAATTATTAGTTTAGTTGATGGGTAGGCATAATATTTTCTATATATCTCTGATTATGAAATATCATCATGATCCCTCTCATATTATGTTTTTGAATTAGATCGAGTTACATTAAAATGTTTATATTATAGAGAATCTAGTATAGATAATTGAAAATTAGCTGAATGTATTGAATGTAAATTATATCTTGTTAGTTAGAGTGTTATGAAAAAATAGATCAAATTCTCATGATACTTAGTAGCGTGAAACATCAGTGAGGGAATAATGGACTAACCTCTATGGAAATCTATTATTCCTCATGACTTCCAGTGGAGGGAATGTATTATGGTGGGAGTTTGTAACATCTCATTTACTTGTTTTAGGTTTTTATCATCTCCGTTTTTTCATATTTTTTATTGTGTAAATTTCAAATCATTCAGGGATGGAGATTATTTTTTGGTGAAATGACCTAATATTAATGTATGTATGTTTATTTCAATTAATAATGTTCAGGTATAAATGTATCAATGTATTTCTTGGGTTATACTTTTGTTCTAAAGTATTCAATGTTGGTTCATATTTTCTTCTTCATAATATTGGTTGTAACTACCTATTTAATAGTTTTAGATAGTTATATAGTAACACAATATAAATATGTTTCCCAATAGATTCCATGAATTAGTTTAGAGAATGAAAATTTTATAATCCATAAACCTTTTTCACATCATGAAAAGATATATTGGTGTTTTTTTAATTTGAGGCAGCCCTATTTTCGGCTTATATTATAAAAAGAGTAATTCAAATTTTGAAAGGGGTTTACATCATGAATAGTTTGAGGGATTTTTTTAACTATGTTTTATATATGATTTTCTTTTCATTAAATGTGAAATCTTCACTCCTGAAACACATATTATTTCATAAGAAAATTTGGGAAACTCACCCCTTTCAGATAATTTCATTTAGCATTTAAAATTTTTGGTAGATTCACGGTGTCACTCTAGCTAAGGGATTTTTCTACTTCTTCATCAATGTTTTTCATAGTAGTGACAATGCACGATGTTTTCAGATCTATTGATCTTGCAATGATGTTAGTGTTGATAATTTTTAGACCTTCTATGCGATCTTTTTGTAGGTGTGGGTCCTTTATTTTTAATGGTTCGATGATTTTGATTTCTCAGATCTATGTGTAATCTAACCTCTCATATAGGATTTCTTATTATGGAATACGATTTTATAGGGTTTTAATCATAGGAATGGCCTCCTTTTTATTGTTTTTCATTCCATCATGTGGTTATCGATCCATTTTAAGGTGTGTGTGACCCATTTTTGAGGTTAGTGGTTCCATGTATATATGCAGTGTTTGATGAACCTTGATTGGTTTGGTGTTATAAATTATTTTTCAAATAAAATAGCATTATTGATTGATTTGTCTGCGTATAAAAATTGGGTTTTTATAAAAACAGGGTTTCCCCTTTTTTGGGTAATTAAAAGGTATTTATAAATAATTTTGAAATTGGTTTGTGAAATGGGTTTAGGAGAATGGTTTGATGAAATGGATTAGAAAATGTTTGACATGAGAATCCTTTGGTACTTAGGTGGAAGGTTTAGTAATATAAAACTTATATTGATACCATTGTGGGGTTTAATCATGAAGTGTTCCTCTGCTCCATAAGCATGTTGTTCTGGAGACTTGTTGGACACTATGGGAAGTTAACATTTTGGGGTGTTCCTCTTTTATCTAGATTCAATTAATATGTCTAGATACTTGATGAACATGATTATCTCTATATGGGTATGGTTTTTCAAGATAGACAAACCTATAGTAATACTTGGTGTGATGTTTGTTATGATTTTGGTTTTAATATTTTGGATATTAAATGATGTTTTATACATACGTAGAGATTCATTGATATATGTGATATTATTTGAAACTATTTTACCATGATTATTTAAAAATATGGAAAAGGTTAATGTTTTACCGTGATTTTGATATAAAAACGGTTTAACTAATTTTAAAGCCTTGTTTTCTTTAAATATGAGCATGATTAGTTTATTTTACAGAGACTTGTTATGGAACATTAGATCGGGATCCTACTAATCATATTATGTCACACCCTAAACACCCCTTTTATGGTGCATAGACCTTGTTATGTATTTTAATATAGGGAATGTAAATGCGCCATAGTGAGTTGATGAGATTTCTATCATCTGAGTTGGGTAACTGGTGATGAGATAGAGAGACAGTTTCTTATTATCACATAGAGTAGCAAATTCTCATTTTGGGGTTTGTCCTTTCTTATTGGAATTATACCTTGGAGTTTGTTTAACTACATTTGGGTTGTACCACTTCTGATGTTTCCTTCTTGTTATAGAATATTTTTCCTATTTTTCTCATCCACTATTTCTTCCTATTATGTGCCTGTGTATATATGACATGTTGTGTGCTTCAGGTTCGTCCAAATTGTTCCATATGATTATTGTTGATACTCGGGTTCTAGTTTCCATCCTATGGGGATTGGGAACTCCCTTTAGGCATGTGATGGGTCGGGTCATGTACTAATGTTTTAGGGTATCCAGGCCAGTTCATTCAAATGTCCCCAGTCTGTGATGGTTTTTGTCCCAATCCCAAAAAATTACTTTTTATTATTAATGAAAGAACGAGTAAGGTTATCACCTTTTACTCTCTATCAAAGAATCAACCAAGTACAAAGAAAATGTTGTCTTTTTTTCCTTCATAAAAGATAATGGGATTGTGGTTTCTTGAAGTATGATCTCCAATGTTGGTTATAGTACCTTATAGAATGTGTTACTGTTCTTCTTTCTTTACATACAATAGTCAGATGTGCCACCTAAACTTATTCAAACATGTATGGAAAAATATTTTATGTATGATTATTTATTTTATTGAATTGGAATATAATGAGAAGTAGCGCATCATTAATGTATCATTATTCATAATTAAACTTCTTCTTTAGTGGATAATAAAAATTATATTTTTGAAGAACTAATTCTTTCTCTTAAATACACATATCAAGTATTATTGTATCATAATATCTGGATCCTATAATTCCCGCAATTATAATCTTTTTATTATTATTTGATACCTGCAATATTTATATTCCCAAAAAAATAATCATGAGTATTTTCTTCTATAATTGGAATATGGAATATCGATGATCTTAAGAAGAATGTGACATCAAATCATTTGAAACAGTCAATGATATTTTTGATTTATTATCCTACTTATACTCATTCTATCCCAATCAATTATTACTTCAAAGTCTTCTGATGATTTTATGATTAATACCTATATGGAATCTATCTCTTGAGTATATCTATGATGACATATAAATTATACCTTAATTAAAAATACTCAAATATCATAGGTATTAATATCTCATATAGTTTCCAAATAACTAATACCTTCTCCACATGATGTATTCACTAACCCCACATTAAAATCATTTAAGTATAACCACATTTTTCCCTCATGAAGGTCATTTCATCATGTGAAATTATTATTCTATTCATTTAAATCATTCTATATATTTTGTTTAAGGATATTTCATCAATATTATTTATCATTAAACACCACATGTAATGCATTAATACACATACATATATTGTCTCTTGGATTCCTCTATTCGTGGTTTCAAATCATTCCTTAAACTTATTAAATTATTTGATCCACATTAATCCAATTTCATTTAATAAGGATATATGTTAATGTAACAGAATTAATCATGAAATTATATGCTTAAAATAAAACCATTTTCACTATTTTTATTTCTATTTTTAATTACATAAACATCTCATGAGTTCTATAATGCATGAAAAGATATAAGAGATTTCTTATTCACAGTAAATCATCATCAATGAAAAATTAAATCATTATATGATTCCATATATATCCTTCATACATGAATAAATACAAATTTAATCATGGAACTACCTTCACAACATATAACATTCTTGATTCATTTATGCAACACATCATCTTCAAACCATGATGAGTTTTGAAAACATGGATATTATATTCTTCCACATTATCAACACTATGTAATCTCTATAACTTCCCCATTCAATATAAATACTTGGAAGTGTAAATATATGTATATAAACATGTCTTGAACTAACTAATTAATTATTAAAAATATTTTATTCAGACACTACATCTAACTTACTATAGGTTCATTGGATCATGGTTGACCATCACATGATATATTCTTACTGAGGAAAGACATCCCTTTTGTAGTTAGGTTCATAAAAAAACGTGGATGAATATATTAAATCACAAATAGTTGATTAAATGTTGGTCATTTGGCTATTCTAGGATATTCATTATAGGTCCTTCCATATAATCTTAGTTTTAATATTTTTTTATGGTAATTTTTTCTACCCTTCACATGGTCATTTTTTCTTCCATGTGAATGACATAGTCACTTGACCTATCTTTCATGTCATGGTTTTTTTAAACTCAAATCCTAAATATAGTATGATTTATGTGTGTGGTTATTTCATGTGATCACATGGAAATAATTATGGTATATTATGTTCTCATGTGGTTGGTTCCTTCTTAAAATGGTCTCTGGATGTTCTGGTGATTAGTTTAGTGTTTGTGTGGTCACTTTAGGGTCTCTGTGGTTACTTCACATATATTTGACTCATTAATACTCTTATGGTTAGTTTAGTGGATGCACATGTGTTTGATTTACCTAATTCAAATTTTATATTCATTATATTAATAGGGAACCAAACTCTCTATGGTAAAATATTATGTTGTCTTAATCTGATGTTGAATTTTAATTTGATCTAATATCTTCCATTATTTATATATTTCATTAAATAAGTTAACATTACCCACATCATAAAATTCCCATGTAGTATTTTTACTCATTATTCAATCATGTAATTAACCCTGAAACTTCCTTTAGTTAGTTAAATTCCATAACTTTGTAGATAAACTCCCAGCTATATTCCTCGCATGCCTACTACAGCGAACACCACCCAATTGCATGCACCATTGGGAAACTGTTCACACTCATTCATGCAAAAATTCAGGAGATATGCACTTCTATCCCATGATATGAATATGATCTACCTTATATGTGAAACCTACCTACCAAAAAACCTTTCTCAATAATTATTAGACAGGTTATCCCCTTGTGGTGACACATGGACAATTTTTTTGATCGAACTACCAATAAATTCCTTTTAATATTTTAATATCATCTTTCTTGAAAATTATTTAACCCCAAAATAATAAATGTATTGATGGATCTTCTTCAGTAATTTAATTTATGTAAATAATGTTAATTTTTTAAGTATAATTAGAAATTTTTTTAATATTTTAAGATCAGATCTCCAACCATCATAATAAATTCCAACATCATCCACGTGAAATATAATATCATATTTGTACTTTAAAAGTTACTTAGTATACTAAAATTCAATTTATATCATTTATTTTAATAGAACACTAACAACAAATCACACATAATGATACCTTGATTTTGGGATTCACACACCATATATTCGAAACTTTTAAATAACATCTAAGCTTTTATTCTTTTTTTTCCATTCTGACTATTCTTCAACATTTTGACTTCATGAAAATGGACAACATAATACCCTTATTTAAAAAAAATACGACACCACACAAGGTGGGTTTATCAATCTTCCCCATTTTTATTTTCTATTAATACTTTTTAGAAAATGTTGGGTCAGTACATTCAAAATATTTTAACTTATGATTTATCATCTCTCCCTTTGACCATTTATGTTTTCATTTTATTTTGTCCTCTTATTAATAACCAATAAAAATAAATAAAAATTAAAGTATGATATTACTTCATTCATAAAAAATAAAAAATCAATAATTCTACTCTACATATACTTGAACCATTATATATGTAAAAAAATAGGATGGTTTGATTTAGAAATCAAATTGTTTATTGATAAAAAAAATACGATACCAACTTATAGAATTTTTCAATTATCTTCCTTATGGATTGTTCATAAAAATATTTACTAATTCCACTTATTAATGTAAATTATTTATAGAAATATTTTTTGTATATTCTAGACATAAATTACTTTCACCACTTAGCATAAAAATTAAAAAATTCAAATACAACCATTAATATTCATTTCATACAGCCATCGATCTTCAAAATATATTATCAATTTACTATCATTGATTAAAATATTTCTCAATTTTTAAGATAATTTATTGAAATTCAAGAAATATATAATCTCAATACATTAATTTAAATAAAAATACACACAAGAACACTCAAGAAAACATATTTTTGTTAATTATAAAGGTTTTTAAGCTTCTCAAGATCACCCTTAAAGAATGATATCCTTATTTAATTCATCAAGATTCATTAGAATACAAATTGATGGATTATAATATAAATGAAAAATTTCCAAATATTTATTTTTTATAACATCTTACTTCTACCCATTAATGTTAGTTTTCGAACAAACACCGCCTTCAATTCCTTTCATGTTTAGCATATAAATAAAACACAAATAATTAGGGAACGATGTGAAACCTCTTTTATATGAAAAAGAGTGTAAAACTTATGAGAATATATTATCAACCATTACACAAATTTATTTTCTTATATTTCCTTAAAAAATGATTTTATACATGATAATTTTTCTTTCAAATTAACCTTAAATTTAGGCATCATGGATGCAATTATTATATCTTTATGGGGGTATCCATATGTACCATCAAGGTAAATTAATCACTTGGTTATTTCTTCATATTCTTTAAAATTTATTCTTGATATGGTGTTATTGTTATAAAATATATAGAATTTTGGATAGCTTATATGTACCTCCCATACAGCTCCTCATGACATCTACAACAATCATATATTGACAACCACTCATGAATTTTGACTTCTCCTTTATATAGAATAATTGTCTTTCCTTTGGTTATTTCCTTCACTTACTCCCCTTAAAAGTTTCTTAATTTTTCCTTTTTAGAAGGAAAAGTAAACAAAAATTATTTTATAATATACAAAACCTATTTGAATGTTCTGAATGGAATATCATGAATATCCTCATCTATCCAAATTATTTTGTTTCTTTCATGAATTTTTTTTCTTCTTTGTTTCTTTAGTTTACCTTGTTCAATGTTTTATTCTATCAAAATCATGAAATAATACATGGTGTTTCCACTATTTTAACTTTATAAAGATATAGAATTTTTGGGAGTTCAATTCTTCTTGATATTCTTGTATTTTATTTCAATAAAATTTTCTTTTATTAATACTACCCCTAGACAACTCACCAACTATATCCACTAACTCATTGGGAATGTAATATTCAATATATTTGTTATGAATCTTATAAAATGGATTATTTTGTTATTTATTTAACATACATGGCCTTTTATTCTCACTTAATATTGTTTTATTATTTAATGAATTATATTTTCACATCTCTATACCATGACTACTACCTCTTCTAATACCCCAAATATTTTTCAAACCTTCCTATTAGTCATAATCATAAGTTTCTTTTCCTCCTATGGTATTTACATGTGCATTTGATCCATCTTAATGTAGGCTTCATTTGAACATAAAACACTGATGTTATAAAAAATCATATTCCTTAGAAGTTATCAACACCATAATATATTATGATATATTACACATCAAATAAATTTAGTTTATTCAATTTTTTATAATACACGCAACCCCGAGTCTATATAAACTAAAATATAGTGTACCTTTATAAACTAGTATTTTACTTAGAGATATGAATAATACATTTTTTTTGAAAATTATCAATAAAGGTTTTATATAGATAAAATATGTGGATAAATTATTACTCAATGTTTATTAATGTCTTTATATTTTATTAAAAAATCAATTTTCTTTAGAATAATTTTTATTACTTTTTGTGAGAAAATAATATAATTAATTTTTACACTTTTGGAAAATTTATTTAAAAAAAATGAGATACATTTTTGGAATATTTGTGTTAAAATTATCACTGAGTAAAATGTTGATAATTTTCTAAAAAGGTTGATTTTTCAATGAATAGTAAAAAATACTGATTTTTATTGAAAACTGTCTTTTTTATTTAAGGTTTTTAAAATGTTCCATTTTGATTTAAAAATATTTCAAATAAAAATTAGTTAATTTATATTTTTAATAATCCCATTATTGTCACTGGAATCAATTTTATGTTTGATTTTTTGTTTCAAAACTTTTTATACTTGAGAGAACTTGTTTTTCTAGAGAACCAATTTTGTCTTGTTTTGATGAATTAATTTTAAATGAAATTATTTCAACTATATGAATATAATTTTACTTATGGATTACATACTTTTAATTAGTAAAATTAAAATTATATAATAATCCTAACTTAATTTTTATTCATATTGAATATTAAAAAATAGTACAAATTCATTACTGTGGTAAAGGTTAAAACGGGTTTACCAGGGGGGTTAAACCATGAGATATGAGTTTTTTTTATTATTAAAATTGTATAAATACTAATTCATAGAAATATTTTTACTTAATAATATAAAAAATTATAATATATATCCATTTGGAATCATTTTTATTGAGTATGGAATTATTATATTTTTGTCTTTTAAGAAAGTCAAAATGTGTCATCTCCCGCACTTATAAATGGACACCCCCTTTATATAATTTAAACTAATTATTGCCATATTTATCAACCCAAAACATATTAATATGTTTTTAATCTTTAATATCAATTATTTAGAGGTTCTTTTATTCCTAAAATACCATTACACTGTGCTTAGTAATAGATCTAATGTTGGCCTAGTGAAGAAGAGGTAATCATGCTTCCTGATATCATTTAACTTATTACTTCATCTAAGTACTATAAATATTTGTTATTCATCATAAAATAATTAATTCAGTGTACTAAATATAATATAATTTTATTATGATTACGAATAAACTTTATTCACCTTCTTTTTTATCACATGAGAAGTGAAATTATCAATCGTGCCTATGTGTGGACTACCGCCTCTAGATAGCGATAAAATTTATATTCCATCACCATATTTCATGGATTATTATTATTATGAGTTATATGTTTATATATTATATTTAGGAAATAATTATTCTTCTATGATTATAATAGTATATATACCTTTTTACATGACTACTTTTTTGGAAAATGAAAATGTCGCCCGTGCATATGTGTGGACTACCAACCCCACAAAGTTATGTGACTTATTTTTCATTTATACTCTTCAAAAATAGTAATAATGATATATTTAATGTATATTTATTTTATTAACAATATAATTATGGTTTGGATTTATAAAATAATATCTATATTTCTTTCCTTAATCTTATTAGAAAATGAAAATAGCGGTCACACATACTTACGACCTACTATCTTCATTAATGATGTAAATAATTTATATATATCTACATATTTTGGATGAATATATATATATATAAATAATTTATATGATATGTTTATAATTGTTTACATTATGAATATGATATACACATGATCAATGTTCAAGGACCAGAATATCCAACCTAAAACTCTCATGAAAAACGAATGAAATAACATCCAGAAACAAATATTTTAATAAGGAATTATTGACATGTGGGTGTTGAATGTTATTAGTAGATCATAAATGACATTATGAGTATTTAAACTATTATATAATAGAATTATAATAAATTTAAATTTATTATATAGTTTTTTGGAGAAATTTGTATTTTTGTCAAACTCGATGTAAGGGTTTATGTTGAAATCCCATTATTTATTGGGATTGTTTATGATTATGCTTACAATGATGAAATTTCATTATTTAAATATAAATAATCTCATTAAAATTCATCTATTATGTTTATTCTTGGAATTTTTAATTAATAATACTACTTTACTATCTTTGGTATATAAAATTATTGAGAAAATATTTCTAAGAAAAACATAATTTATTTTTTATTTGTTCAGGAGTATTTTCCTTACAAATATATGTTTTCTTTAAATTATTTTGAATAATGTTTTTAATAATATTATATGGGTTTTTAAATTATTTTTTATTCATTTTTAATGTTTTTGGAAAGGTTAAAATGGTATATTCCTATCATATTTTGAATGTGGTTCATTTTAAATTTTATAAAAAATATGACAGGACTCTTTGCTTTAACATACACAACAGGAATGAAATTTACCTCCATCATGACCAATTAAATCATTGAAGCTTCATTTAAAATTTTCCATTTTTATTTTTAAATTTTTTTCCAAAATATTTTAGATGTTTTTATATTTTAAAGATGCGATTCAAAAATGAAATGGGTAATTTTTAAAGAAACATTCCAAGTGAAATTTTAAACACATTTTCATTTATGATAACATCATTTTATTTTACTAATTATTTAATGTGGTTAAACTCCAAAGATTACATACTTATTCTTTATCTGGATGACTTATTATATTTTTTATGATAATTTTATGAAACTAATTTATTTTTTATGGGTTATTCTATGATGAATTATTGAAATATTTATGAAACTCATTTCTTTTCCAGGGGTTAAGATATATGATGAATATTTTATGATATTATGAAGCACATATAAATGGATTGTTATTATGTGATGGGTGGGAAACAAATTGTAGATACCTCTAATTTATTGGGTGAATAAGGATATCTCATGAGATAATAAGGGCTAGAATGGGGAGTAAACCCAATTCAGAATGGGACTCTATCAATTATGACATAGTTGGAAGTGAACCTTTACTAAGGACACAATATAATGGGGAGTGTACACAATTCACTATGATAGTCATGGAAATTAGTCTTTAATAAGTAAAGTATTTTATATGATTATGTTTACGCCACAAACTTATGTTTTATTCCTATGTTATGCTCTCATCTCTCGTGTAATTCAATCTTGATGATTAATTTCATAGCAAATTATAATATTTTTTCTAGGTTTCAATATTATGATTAATGATATGATGGTTATAGATTTTAAAATATTAATCTTATGTTATCACACCCTTATTCCCATGTTATGTTTAAGTGATCATTTATATCTCAAATTTTTACCCTTGCTAAGCATATGAGCTTAACCTTTCTTATGGTTTCTTTCCCTATGTTATGAAGAAAGGTTTTAAATAGGTTATTAGTAAGAAGATTAATATGTTGTAAAATATATGTTGGATAAATTTAATATATTCCATTTTATAATAATATTACATAACTAGTATCCAAAGACGATAAACCTTTACTTTCATTAGGTGTGTATTTATGAAATATATTGAATATTTATCTTTTAATATGTAATATCTATTTTCAAAACATATGGGTCATTATAGCCTGAATCTATCACAACATCGATAGTATCCAAAAATCATAAAATATTCGTTTTTATTATAGTTTATATAAATTTTGGTTTTTTTATTTTTAAACCTTTCCAACCATTACAGGGGATTCTTTTTGGGGGAAAACTTCTACCTATTCATTCATCCACACTAGATATTGTGATGGGATTCTCACCATTTTTCATCATGCAATTTTTTTTTACTGATTTTGGGTTTTAACCTACATCATATATATAAATTGATTTAGAAAATAAATTATCTATAGGCGTGTATGGTAAATTTTCTTTTAATGCTTCTAAATATTTATTATAAAATGATCTCAACACCTCCATGTCACTAGATCGAGGAATTTTAGGATAATACTCCTCCTTAGTAGTTTTTTTGGTATTAGCATCCTTTTTAACTTGTTAGAATTAATTTATTAAGATGATTCATGATTTTTTTAATTTAATATTTATCTCCATGAATTTCCTATTGATAATTTTTTATAAAGATCCACTTTGTTCAGTTTGTCTTTAAAGGTCACTCTTACCGCTTTAATTTTGTCTTTATGAAATTTTTTATTTTATTGCAGTAGAGGAAAAGGCTCATTAATACTTATATCCTTGACCTCATTCTGGGAACAATCAACTGCCATAACTTCTCTAGATGAATAGATTATTACATGGAATTTTTTCTTGTCCCTTCATGAATTTTAGTGATCCATCCATTGTCAATGATGATGTATATTTCTTCTTTCTCCTAATTGATGTTTTTAAAGGTTCATATCTATTTATAAATCTTAATAAATGTATTAATTTTTTCCTAGAAAGCATTCTCCATGATTTCATACTCATATTTTTAGTGGGTGATCTATTTCTATATATTTATAAAAATTTCTCAAACATATGAGATAATTTCAGTAGGGGTGTTTTATATGATGTATTTTAAAACACATATAGATTCATCTTATAAGTAATCAAAATTGTGATCCTGATAATTGTTACTTGGTTTATTTTGATGAAAATTTTGTAAAATTAATTTTTTTTATCCCTTCTTCATGTTAAGATGATAATATTCCCATGGTATAATAGTTTTCCATATCTTTGGTAGATGATTCCATCAACAAATCTTATTCTTATAACTTCTTTCAAGAGTATTATTCCATGGGGAAATGTAAACTTTTCTTATTTAATTAAGATTAATATCTTCCCATCACCAATTTAATTTATAGAAATATTATCAACAAGAATATTATATTGAACTTTAGTTTTATTACCTTCAATTAGTAAAGATTAATTGTTCTATTTTTCTTGGATGTGGCCCTTCTCAATATTATTTTTTATATTTTCTTTTTATTTTTCATGGTATTAGAAATTATATCATCCATTATTACATTAATAGGGAATTAAAATGATTTATTTAATATATTGTTTATATAGTTTTTTAATAAATAAACTATATTCTTCATTGACTTCAAAAAAAATCAAATAGATGTTGAACCAAGATCTAAAACCAATTATTCAGATCTGAATTGGATAACCCAACAATGAGGGTGGGGGGCGGGTTCTTTAGTCTTGGTATAATTTTATTAATCTTTATATTTTATTGCCTTGTCACATCTTCAATTATTTAATTAATGGATCACTATCTTATTTTATATATGTATTGCTTAATTTGTATGATGATATGAAAGAGTAAGCATGAACACATGAGCTTTACAATTTAACAGTAGGATTTAAAAAATTGTGGATAAAAACATACCTAGTGTACAATGGGTTTTTAACATAAACAAACACCATTCAATTTATTATAAAAGAAAGAACAAAATTTTTTTTGACCTTGTACTCATTATCTCGACACCAATCAAGTACAAAAAAAGTGATGCATTGATGTCCCTTTGAACAGTAGAAAGGACATATAGTTTCTTATAGAATGATTTAAAATTTTGGTTTGAGTCTATCCTTGACAATATGAATCATTTTATTACCTTTATTGCAGTATTTAGATGGTCTAACATAATTTCCTCAAATATCTATAGAATAATGTTGTAGGATTTCTTACTTATCTTCTCAACCAGAAATATCATCAGACATAGAACATTATAGCTATCTATTTCACTATAATTATTATTCTTCATTAATAAAAAATGAAACTTTTATTTATTCAACACTATTTCTTTCTCTTTGATAAACAGATAATGCACTATTGAATCACAGTATCAGGATCCTAGAATGTTCACAATTATTTTATATTTTTCTTATTTGATACCTATAATATTTATACTCACAAAATACCATCATGAATGTTATCTTGAATAATTGAAATTTTGAATCTCCATGATCTTCATATTCAGGTGATATTTCCGGTTTAAATTCATAAAAGATATCTTTAATTTGATATTTTATTTAAACACATTTATCCTAGTCAAATATTACTTATTTATATCTAAAAAAATTATGCTTAGTCCCTCTATTAAGTATGTATCTTGAATACATATATGATAGATTGTGGATTCTCCATTCTTTAAAAATACTCAAAGATATTTATTATTGATATCGTATATAGTTTCTAATTTTCTACATCATTCTTCATGTTGTTTAATCATTAACCATACATTGAACTTTTTAAAGAATATCCATATTTTTTCCCTCATGCAGATCATTTCATCACATAAAAATGTTATTCTTTTTACTCGAATCATTCCTTCTATTTTTTTCATGGAGACCACATCAATATTATTCATCATTAAACTTCTTGTTTCATGCATTATTACTCATATATGCATACATACATGTATTCCGTTATTCATGCTTTAGAATTATCCCTTGAAATCCTCATTTCATTTAATCCATGTTAATCAATTTGAATAAAACAATAAAATATATGAAATGAATCATAGATAATCATGGCATCCCCTTCTTTAAATAAATGTCTTTTTAATTGGATTTATTTGTTTTAATCACATGTAAATCCCATGAGTTCATTATATCATGATCTGATCTCATGTGTTTCTTTTTCACTATCAATCATTTTTCCCAAAATCCTTAATCATTCCATGAATCCATAAAAATATTTAATACATAAATATATATATATATATGTCTGTGTGTGTGTGTGATCAGTGAAGCACTTTAAAAGTTTATAAACTTCTTGATTCACACATAACAACACACTAGCTTTTCACATTGATGATATTGGACAACCAAACTATTATATTATTCTATTTCTTTTTCATTGTAAAATCTATATAACATTCCAAGTATATTTATATACATTCAATTATAATTGTGTGTATGTAAGGGTATTTCAAACACACATACTCATGATCCAAAACCATGAATTCTCTTTAGAAATTTGTACTACTGTATGTTCACTAGCTCATGATTGACAATCACATTATCTGTTTTTGCAGTAGTATGTTGACCCTCATCTAGTCGGTTGCATCATAACACATGATTAGTTATCACAACTCGGAAATAGTAAGTTTAGTTTTTATTATTCAGTTGGTCTGATATATTCATTAAAGTTACATATACCTACGGTCAGTTGTACTTTATTTTTTCAATCAATCCATCAATATGTTTTGAATTCATTCCATGTGTTGGTTTAAAGACATAGTCACTTGACCTAAAATGTGGATAATAGTCAGTTGAAACTCAACCCATGTGGTTTGTATGGTTTTTCCATGTTGTATGTTCATGTGGTCACTTTGAAATACTCATTGTAAGTTATTTTCCTAAGTCTTTAGTTTCTTGTTCACATGATCATGTGAAGTTCATGTGGTAAATTCTGTTTTTTTGTCGGCGCTTCAGTGTTAATATAGTAGCTTCATATAAAGTTGACTCAAAACTCATCATGTTGTCTATTCAATAGATGTTTGTGTGTTCAATTCTTCTAATTGACATATTTTATTCCTCATATGCATACAAAACTCAACTCCTAAATATTAAAGATGATGTAGGATTGATCAAACAATTTATGTTAGTCTAGTGAGATAGTGTTGATTTTGTTTTCACATCTTAAAATGGGTGAATAATACCTTTATCACCAGATTCCCACATTTGAATTTATCTCTTTTATATGTTTTTTAGATAACCACAACACCTCCTTTACACCATTAGAATCCATGGATCATGGGATTAAATTATATCTACACTCTACAAACTCCATCCATGGTGTATTATACCCCACTATTTACACCTTTGGGAAATTATGTTTTCTCTTCAAACACCTATGTACATTTTATACACACCCATCCAATGATATTTATGTGAAATACCTCTTTTATGAAAACAATTTACAACATTTCCTATCTCGATCATGATTGACCTAGTTATTTACTAGTGATGTATGTTGGTTGAATTTTTTGATTGAACTCCCAATAAATACCTTTTATTTTTTTAAACATTATCTTTATTAAAAATTGTTCAACCTTTATAACATATAATATTTCTCATCATAAAACATCATTGTATGGTTCTATCTTCTTCAATAATTCAATCTATTTAAATAATTTGTATTCATCTAGCATAGCTATCACATGTTCTAAGTAATTAAGATCCTCTATCCAATCATCACAATTAATGAAACCTTCATCTTAGTGTATTATCATATGATATTTTTTTACTTCAAAAAATTTAAATATTGTTGGTATATAATAGATTTTAAAAAATAATAACAATTCAACACACATATAAATACATTAAATGAGTACTTTATGATCTTTCTCTTTGAAACTTACAAATCACATTCAATCATTTCTTCCTTTCTATTCTGATTATTCTTCAACTTTTTGACATCATGTAACTAACCTTTATATTAACCATATTGAAAAAATATAACACAATAAAAGGTGGTTTTTTAGGGATCATATATTACACTGGAGATATCCTACATAATCAGCAAATGGAGATGGATCAGTTTAGAATAATAGTACAAGATTTTATAGATTCATTGACTAGAATACCATTCCTTATAGATTATATTTCTACAGGTGTAAAATTTATCAGATATTTTTTATGTTTTCCATATATACTTGTCTGACTAATTATCAAAAAGGTATTCAAAGACTATATCATTTATTATGAATCAGTTTTAAATTTGTTTTAATATTTCATCATATATATATATTTCGAATAAAATAATGGTAAATACATTATTTATTGAAAGAAAAACATATTGATTCCCCTTCGACTTCCCATATTACTTTTTTGAAGGACTTTATAGGTTATAAATATTTTCATTTATGTCATTAGATTTATATGAGTGACTAATGAGTTCTCTCATTTTTGGGAATGATATTATTGTAATTATTTATTAGAGAGATATCTGGCATCATGTAACTCCAAAGATATTGGGACTCACAGGGATGAAATTGTTTTCCATATAAGTAAAATATCATATTTATTTTAATTGTAGAAATTTTATATAGATTAATACCAATTTTTAGTTATTATATATATTTATAGACAAATTTTTCAGTATAATAAAACATCATTTCATGTATTTATGGACCAAAAATTATTTTTTAGTACAATCAAGGAAATGACAGATGAATAAATAATAGTTAATATTTATGAAATATTTTAGAATGATGCATTTAATAATTGGATGTTTCCATATCTTGATGGGTATAAATAAATATTTCACAAATTTTTATTTCCTTCATTTAAATAACAAATCACATTATATTTTTTGTATACTTGTGGCCATTTTTTGTTGTGTATTTTTTATTTATGAAAGAAAAACTTTTTGGTTGTTCTCTATCCATGATGATGTGTGTGAAAACCAAAGATTAATATTAGAGAAAAAAGTTTTATTATTTTAATAGATATATTTTATATTATGTTTTTTGTACATATAATTTTCAAATTGTGTATGAGTGCACTATAACCAATCCATATGAAAGTGGGAAAAATATCAAATATGTTAAAAAAAAGTTATTTCATTTTTAAGGATATAATTTTGAAGATACTTAAATGTTATTTAATAAAGATAATTTTTTTAAAATAAAAATTTAATCATCTCAGAGTAATCAAATGTAAATATTATCTACTAAGATTTATGTGAAAAATAACTACAACTTTAAGAGTAATAAAATTTTAAAAGGTTATATTTTATTATACTGTGTTATTTATTTAACTTATAACAATTAAAAGAATTAATGTTGAATACATTATTTTTTAATTTATATATTTTTGATGAACCTAAAACATATAATAAAAATGAGATAAATCATTAATTAGAAGCATGGGTAGTTTATATTACATGTTTTATATTGTTTTAATTTATCTTTATTTTTAATATAGATTTTGTTTTTTAATTGTCAAATTTTAAATTTGCTATAACTTGATATATGTATTGACGCAAATATTTTTTATATAATTGTATGGTGATGCTTATGATTTCATATTTTTTTCTATTTTTGTTTGTTTTTTATATATTAAAGGTTAGCTTAATTATATTTCAAAAATAAAATTTTAAAACTATTCCATTTTTTCATCATTATAAGATAATTGATGTAAAAAAAGATGATTTTATATTCGTTGAGTGTTTTTTACATTGGTTTTTATAATAACTGATATAAAATGTTGTTTTATACATCAGTTACAATAACCAACAGAAATAACATATTTATATAATCACTTACACTGATGTCACTAATTAAAAAATATAAAAAATTTAAAAAACCAACATAGAATACCATTTTCCCAATATTGAATCCTCTAGAATAGTGTTTATATTCTCAGATTTGGAATAATATTTATGTTTTAGAACTCTAAGTACACTAAATCTAATGGGAGAGTTTAAAATTCATTGCTCTTATCTCTCTCTAAGAAATAGTTCTCATGAGTAATAGACTCTAAAATAATGGATGGTATTTAAAGAGAGATTCTTGATACTATTAACTGTGATAAAATGGTCAAGGAATCATGATTAAAATGTTTTCATGAATATTTTTTTTGAATAGGAAAATATGAATATATAGTTGATTTCTTTATTTTCAAGAACAAGAATTTTATATCAAATTATTTTTTTAGAAATTTGAAATGATTATACCTTGATGATGGAATTTATGATAAATATACCCAATAAGTTTAATGGAAACATGTCTACCTTAGAGGAAAAAAGTGGATTATTTTTTGATTTAAAAGCATACAAATATCTTGATTATACCTGATATTTAGAGAGGGATAGCCTTGAAGAAGAAATGGAATTTTTTTAAATGGAATTTCTATTAAAGCTTCTCAATCCCAAAAACTATTGAATAAAATTAATCCTATGAATAAGAGACTTAATATTACGATACTTGCATTATTTTCATTGAGTATAGATCATTTTTTAAAGGAATATAGAGAGGAAAAGGAAAGTAAAATGGTAATTTTACTTTTAATTTTTTTTAATTTTGTTAATATTTGATACTTTTTAACTATTTTCACCATGAAGGATGACATATAAGTATAGGATGATCAAACAAAAAAATCATCAATGAGAAATGTGGAAATAAGTACTCAAAGTAATTTTAAATTCTCAAAAGGAATGGTAAAGTTCAATTATTCGATGAAAAGATACTTTATGTAAAATATTGATATATCATATTATGATGAGTGTAAAAATAAAGAATAATACTTGGAGGATGTGGTTACTCCTTCTTTTATAGAATAATCAAAGTATATAGATGAATCCTCTAGTGAAGATAAAAAAAGAAGAAAATATGAAAGTGATGTTAAGAATACACTAAAAGAGTTCCAACTGAGAATATATCTCATTGTATGATCGAATGGAAATATAATTATTTAAATACAAGGAAAATATTTTAAAAAGCTACGATTAATTGAAAAAAATCAAATGATCCTTCAAATATCAAGGATATTGTAACACCATATTTTCTCCAAGGTATGAAATTATTTTATTTATTGACAAAACACATGTGTTTTTACTGACTTGGAATATTGGAGGTGTGAATGGAGTTTGGGAGTTGGTACTTTAGTGTTTGGCCTATTTTTTGGTTGAAATTATACTAATGGTAAATGGTCACACCACAACATGGGGAATTTTATTTTCATGGGGGATGTTTTATATTAGAATCTGGATCAGGTGTCTAGTCAACAAGCAACACATGGGGGTTCCTCTGTGACACTCTTTCTATAGAGGTAATTTCCATATGATGGATATTATTATACCATAACATGATCCAAAGAGGGGCTGTCTGGGTTTTCTGGTTTTTCCTTGGATAAATACAGTGTTCTCAGACATGAAGGGACATACTGCAATGTGAACCCAGGTATTGGTGTTACACTATCACCAATTTTGTCAGAAAAAAAATACCTCCCATATTTTTTTATATTTTAATTAAAATGTTTAATATTTTAAAAATATATTAATACGATCATTGATTATTTCCCTAGTGTCTACACTCAGATACCCATCATCCTTGGTGAATCCATCCATCTCTATTTATTTACCCCTAATTTGTGTCTATATTCAATAACTATATATCTATATTGATTTCTATAGGAAATTTTACGAGTCCTATACAATATATTATTTATCTCTCACACTATTTTAGTTTTCTCACCTTTTAATTCCCTAATTTTTTGTTATATTATGAGATATTTTAATTAGACCAAATTATTCTGAAAATTTTAAGTGGGAGGCCCCTATTATATCATGGTTTGTGGTTCGTAAACATTCCCATAAATTTATTCAAGTTTTCATGTGATGTGAGCTTTTTTTCACCAATTTTTTCTAATTGACCTAAAAAATATATGAACTATTTCAATTGAGCTCTTATGAGTTGGGTAATGATATGTAGTTCCTTAATATACCATCCATGAGTTGTAAATTTGTTTATTAGATACTTATAGACCTGAAATTGAATTAAAATTTGATTAATTTTATAATGAGACCCCATTGGGGTTTTCTTGGAGTTATATTATCGTATCCTGGACCTTATTGGGTGTCCATGGGCCACATTTTTATATAAGAGAAGTGAGAATAAACTATAGTTTTTTCAGGTTTACCCTCTTATCGAGATTATGAGTTTATATATTACCAATTTATCTTGTTTGGAATTTAAAATGGGAAAGGGACCTGTTCCACTGAAATTATGTTATTCTTAGAGGACCATGCATTAGGATAGATAATGTGATGGGTTAATCATTTGATAGATAACCTAGTTTGAATTACAGTGGGTTCAAATATTTTTCCCAAACTTAAATGATTTATGAGTCTCATTACTTTGCAATTAATTAAGGGTTTACTAGAAGGGGTAGATTTACCAAAAGGTTGATGTTGATATAGAGAGGGGACACCTTTCTAATTTTTATTTACATTGATATTTCAAGATCAAGATGCCTTAAATTTGATATAATTAAGAACATGGTTCCACCACTCCCATGGTAATCATATATTTATAAGTCAGATCAATATACTATTGAGTTGTTATAATTTTAGGCTTAGGTTTTCTTTTACCCATTCTATATGCATTGATATTAGCTATGATTGAGATGCCCAGGGGATGAAATAATTATCGACCAAGTGACATAATTTCTATTATTCATGTAACAATTTTTATAAAATTATGATATTCCAATTAGATGAGGCCATTATATATTGAGGCTTCCTTTCCCCTTGTATTAATATTTACTTATTGTAATCAAGAAAATGATGGGTTTATATTTTTATAACTATTGTAAAACATCCCATTTTTATATATTATTTCAAGATGGGATCTAGATTCCACGGGGATTAGATCATATAGGTTGGGACCACCTTATTTTTTTATCATTATATGATTATATAATGGTTGAAAGTTTTGATATCTAAGCTAATATTGACTTGGGTCCATCTATCCCATTATCCTTGAATTGTTATAAGCCAGGTAAAGATTCCTAAGGAATGATATATATAGATATGTGGCCTTCTATCCCACTCTCCTGACCTGGTTATGTATAGTGGTTGAGATGCTTATATGATGGGATCCTTATAGGCATGGGAATGTACTGCCGCATTGGTATTTTTATTATATTAGTATATGTTTAAAGTCATTATAGAAATGTACAAGGTAGGTGAGGTTGTTAATTAGGTATCCTTTTGATCACATGAGGTTGTGATATATTATGTTTTATTGCAGTTAATATTAATATTTTTGGTATATCATTGCTTGTGTACAACTATATATTCTAATTTTTTTAGGGACACTGTTTATGGTGGAATATTGGTTTTTACTAACACCCAATATAATAATTGTGGTGAATGTTTATATTTCATGGTTCATGTAATTAGTAAGGGAATACGCACTCTAGTAGATGAATGAGGTTGGTTTCTAGGTCAGAGTTGGGAGATGATATCAAGCTAGGTCTCATGACTAGTTTAGTGGATGTACCCTTTATTTTATTAAATTTTGAACCATGTCATATCTAATTGGCCCAAAAGTGATGTTTTATATTTATGTATCTTTCACATGAAATTATAGTAGCTAATTTTTTTATAAAATCTGATAAATTATGTCATTATAGTTATACCTTAGCAGAAATGTCCATACACAACTTTTATATTATGTTTAACATTTATTTTTATATATTTTATTGTGTTTTATGGTCATATGTTTCTGAGAGGTTATATTCTCCCCATATTATAAAATGACTATAATGAACTAACTTGGGTCAACTTTTAATGTTAATTGAGTGATATCAGCACAACGACTGAAGCAAATTCTCGATTACCAAGGACTAACTACAAACATCAAAGGTATTAATACAATTCATTGGGAATAATTTCACACTTAAATAGTAGTTATCAAACCATGGACTCTTACTGAGAATACATACTATTTCACTCGTGAATTATACTACCACACATGATGAATAAATGGTTAAAAGTGATGGAGTAAACAAAATAGAGCATACTCACATATCAATATACAATCCAACTTTTGAAATTTACAAAAAAATTATAAAAACAAAATATGAACAATTAGGATAAAGAAAAAAAGGAATGATAAAGTTACTCGTATATGAACAACCAAACCTAAATCATAATACCCAAACTATTATGAGATCTTATATCTATAACTTGAGGTTACCACCACATCCTATGAACATCAATTAACTAGTATAATTTAACATTAAAACAACAAGAGTACATATCTTATATACCTGTATAAAACATGAGAGATGCAAACACACTATAGTGTTAATATAGGTTGTTATAAACACATGAAAAATAATATTTTACAAAATATATTATAAAATTCATTTTTATATGACATTTAATTAATAAAAATTTGAAATTAAAATAAAAAATAGCCATCTTAATTATAAATAGTGTAATTAAACCACTAAAAATATTTTATTCTCTAAGGAAACATTTATTCATTTAAAATATCCAATAGAAATAAAAATATTTTTAATAAAACTAATTGATAATAATTGAATGAATATTGTCGCTCCCTTTTTTAAACATACACCAACTGAAGGAAATTTTCAAATATGGAGTATAAAAACAACATATGTCCTTACACCTATGTCTATGTTACCGTGTCCTTTTTCCTAGGTTTTTTACCTGAGAACTTCACCTATCCCCTGCATGTTCCCCATGAACCATGTTTTCCCACTCTATTTACTAAAATACCCCATACATATGCACTTGTACTCTGCACTAAAGTACCCTACATGAGGCACATACCCATGTGATCTTTCAATATAAGTTGGCCCATAGGGGTACTAATTTTTCATGAGGGGGAATCCTTTTGAAATATGAAATGCTTATCAATGTTCCCCATAACAATAATTTATTTATCTCTTCATGTTGGATATTAAGCCAAACCCTAAGGGAAAAACTGGAAAATGATTGTAACTAGGCCAATATAATAATTTACATACCAAAAACTTCATGGAATACCACTTCACACATATGCCAATAAAATAGGTAAATTGAACTCCCTAGGTGATTCATATTAAGGTTCTATATTCCCACCACCCCCTAGGAGTACAACACTCCAGTGAAAATCCTCCATAGCCTTCCAAAAATTTGAACCTTCTCCATTAAAATCCACATGGGGGGAATTTTTACCTACACTACATTTAGGGTGTCATATTCTACCTAATTTATAACTAGGGTGGCCTATTTTACCTAGAATTACTATAGAAATATTTCTCCATATTTTTACAATAATGAAACGACTTCACCCTCACTTTACTTGGGTGACCACTTCAGCCAAGCCTCACTACGGTAAATAATTATTCCTAGCCTTACTAGGGAAACCAATTATTCATAGCCTCACAAGGGAAACCACTTCATACAAGACTCCCTATAGAGAACACTTCATAACAGTATCACTAGGGTGTCCAATTCATCCTAGCCTCAATGAAGAAGCCATTTCACCCTAGACACACTTGAGAGAACACATTTCTCTACGCTTTACAAAGTTAAATCACATTAATATATGATGCCTTAGGGTTCTAATTCTCCCAAGAATCCATACTAGAGAAAAATTTTCCTAGTATAATATTTCAAACACATATTAAATCATTCTAATAATTGTGCCCTATAATGTTTCTAAAAAGGGTTAATAAGGTTTCCAAATATTTTTCATTGACACTCATTATCCTAGGTAAACTCACTATCGAGTGGTACTCATCTAGCCTCCACCATAGCTTCATGTGAGAAATGATTAGTTGATGTGAATCATATTTCAC
Organism: Viscum album; assembly: GCA_963277665.1. Lineage (NCBI taxonomy): Eukaryota > Viridiplantae > Streptophyta > Magnoliopsida > Santalales > Viscaceae > Viscum > Viscum album. The sequence goes on along the minus strand of OY728134.1, from coordinate 814,948,515 downwards.
CCCTTTGATTATTTATTTCCTTGATAAAAGGCCTCTCTTGGGATATCCTCCTAGAAAAATGGGTCTATTAGGGTAGAATGACCATGTGTTATATTGACAATAAGGGTTTCTATCATGGGGGCACCGATTAAAAAACATATGGTTAATGATTATCCTTTGACATACTTATGTGTAAAGTTTTCTAACATAACCAACTCAGTGAGACATGTAGGAATGGGCCTCTAACATAGGTATACACCTATACCATTTCCCTCTTAATGATTTCATCACCAAGACTCATCAATGATCCAAGGATATCCATTTTATGGTATCTCATGCGTAAACCCAAATCAATTTCTTATGGTTCTGTATCCCCATTGAATCCATTAATCCTTTATTTTATAACAATTAATTTATTATAAATGGATATATTTGTGGGGATCTTATTTTTTATAAGCCATAACCTATATTTTAAGGGTCTCATACTTGTAAGTCCCACATGTATTTTCTCTGTTCTCCAGGTAAGCCAAGGAAAACATATGCATATTCCCCAAGTCATCCTATTTGGGAAATATCCCACATGAAAAACATTTCAACGGATAATATTCAAAATGATACATCTTTCTCAAAAGGCCATATTCATTATGAGCCGTCCTTCTCAAATGGATATATTCTTTATAATACATGTTTACCAAAGATCCATATTCCCAACAATCATCTATCTCATAAGGTAATATTCTATACGATATATCCTTATCAAATGGGAAATTTTACTTATGATAAATCCTTATCAAATGACTATTTTCCCTGTATGAAATCATTCTCAATGATCCATGTTCTTTATGAGTTGACTATGAAATCTATTGTGTATTTATCAATAAATAGAATGAATCAGAAAGGGACACCCATGCATAATCCCCATTGAATACTTTGTTGTTATCCCTTCCTGACTAAAATTTCCTTGTTTCATAAAATAAAAATACAAAACAACAACATTGCATTATTAAATTAAACAAGAGGTTATTGTCATATCACATGACCTTAAATCATGCAATATGAACTATATAGGATTTAATTTGTATAAAATAGGATACATAGGAAACCTATTTGGGGTTATATCTGAACACCCTATAGATCATTAATGAATGAAAATAAAAGTAGCTACACTTGGTTATGGTTGTATAACATTAAAAGGAACCACATTATTTCTTTTTCAGAATACCATAAAATGCATAACTTGTCATGCTAGGTGCTGCCGAAATACAGGGTTTTTGATTTCATTTATAGGGGTATATATAAACTCACTCTTATGGGCCTAATCATGTAAGACCCTGAGTGTTTATGAAATATTTTATTTTTCAATTAAAATTATTTTAGTTGATAATGTACACAATACGCATCACCAAGCCTACATGAACCATGAAATATCATTATTTAAATATTACCATTATAACCTAATTTTTAAAATTGTAGGTATGAATATGATTAAATGATTTAAAATATATATATATATATAATGTTCCAAATCAATATCATTTTACTGATAAATTTTTATGAAATAATCAGTCAATTTTTTTGGAAATACATTTTATTCTTAGAAAAAAATACTTTAATAAAAAACAATTTTTTTTAACTTTTTCATAAGAAAATATTAAAATTAATTGATGGAATGTTTACTAATTATATTTGATGAAAAGTATATAATTTATTATTTCAGAATATCAAAATTAGTTTAGGATGAAATTTTGATAATTTTCTGAAAATATTATTTTTTAGTGAATAAAAACAATATATTTAATGATATATTTACTTAAAAGGAAAAGTATCATTTATTGAATAAAATAAAGAAATTTTTAATTAAAAATAAATTTTTATTTCAAGAATGTAAATTTTTTTATTTTGTTATTATATGGCTTCAAAGTAAAAAAAATCTTATGTTTTAAATAATTTAATTAGGTTCACTCTAATCAATTTTATATTGGAATTTGGTAAAAAAACATATTTATTTTTAAAATGAAATTTTCTTAAAAAATGTTTTTATGCATGAAAATCATATTTATATTATTATATAAAATTAGTACCTATTGGTGATTGATTTTAAGGAGATGTATATATTATATATTCAATAAAAAAATTTAACATTCATTCCATTTTTTTAATCATGGGATAATTATAAATTAGGTGCTATTGTTAGAAAAATATTTTTTTTGAAAAAACAATTTTCATAGAGTTTTATGAGCTTATTTTTAAAATTATTTTATTACACTTATAGGTATTGAATTTAAAAAAATGGATTACATATTTAGGATTTTGATGTTAATTCTTTTTAAATAGGCCCCTTTTATTTTTTGTCATTTTGAATAGTAGCTATTGTAAAATTTATAAACTCGGTATAGGGAAATTGTGTTAATCTATGTTTAAACTAAGTGATAAAGTCATAATTTTTTATTCTAATTCTTATTAGAGGAATTTAATTTGACCCTTATAATTTTAGGGGAAAATTGTTTTGGTGTACACTTGTATATGAAAATGACCAATATAATATTTAAATTAAAGGAAGTTACAAAATGTCACTCTTTCAGTAATAATTATCTATGATTGGCACACATAAGGATAAAATTAAGGGGTGAGAAAATATTAATTTTAATTTTGTGAATAATTAAATTATATTCTTTGTGGTAATTTATTTCTACATTTCATTGATTATATAATTACTTTAAATGCTTCTTCAATACTATTGTAGTGTTTTTTCAATTAATAGAAAAAACTTTAACAAATGATTTAAAAAATATAAAAGCGATATATTTTGAAAACATTAATATGTATCATGGGTTTTATAAATCTATATGAAAAATTGTGGAGGTTTTAAATAATTATATTCGAATTCCCTCTTTGCCTTGATGTGTTTAACGTGAAATTAAATAAATTGTGTTAAAAATGACAATAATAATATATTAAAATAAATTATATTTCAAAAAATTATATAAAAATTCTTAACCATATAATATACATAAAAATTAATGATATATGGTTTTATAAATAAAACATGGTCCATTAATGTGTCATTTTTTATTTTATAGTAACATTATTAACCCTTAATGTGTACAAAACTTTAATATTATGGTAATTGTCAAAAGAGTTAAAATAAAAAGATAAGGGTAAAAATTTGATACCAACTTGTCCAATTTATTTTGGTATTATAGTATTTACACTCCTAATAATTTTAGATTCGAATATTATCATTCTGGATCCATTTGCCCATAATAACTAATTTTTATTAATTTAATATTTATGGAAATTCCAAAAGTTCCCCTCCCCTTAATTTTAAAAGGTTACCCCACATTTATCTTATTAACTACACGTTGATACATCCATATTAACCATACCAACCAAAATAAATTATAAAATTCATTATCCACATTATAGTGGTTTTGGTGTTCCCAAAAGACCAACGCAAGGATCCTTCAGTGGAGATATAAATGAGTTGTTTCAAAGAAGAGGTAATAACCCTAATCAATCACAACATTTTTAACTCTTTTTTACCTACTATAAATCTTTTATATTCATAAAAAAAATTAGTATACTAAATATAATAAATTTTTATTATGATTCTGAAACCATATTTATTCACCCCCTTTTCATTATATGGGAAGTGAAATTATCACTCATGCGTACATACGACTTACCTTCTCCACAAATCGATTCAATTAACTTCTTATCAAAATCCTTTAATTATGGGTATTAGGATGGGAAAATATTCATATATGATAATTATTAAATAATTATAAGTATTTAATTATAGTATCATATCTACCTTCTTATCTTCTAAACTGTTGGAAAGTGAGAATGTTACTAGTGTGTACATGTGGACTACCACATCCACGTAGCGATGTGATTCATTTTTCTTTTCCATTTTACTTGGATGATAATAAGGATATATTTAATGAAAATATATGATATATATAATATAATAATTATCCTATAAAGTTTATTTTATAACTTTCTTTTATTCTATCTGTTGAAAAATGTAAACAACCTTCTTGTATGCGTATCGCTTAACGTCTCCATGAACGGTATAATTAATTTTCAATCAATAATTTTAAGTATAAATATAGAAAATTTTATAATTAATATATATTATATTATTCCCATGAATGAAATTTTGGAGATTATGTAACCATGATCAAAGTAAAAGGATCAATACAACTGAACCAAAACATACAAAAAAAAAACAAAGTAGATTCACCCAGAACAATTATTGGAATAATGAATTATTAACGAAAAAGTGTTAAAATGAGGTAAGTAAATTAAACATGGTATGGTATATATTATTATAATTATTTACTATAATTATAATAAATCTATATTTATTATATGAGAAGTTCTAACATGTACAAAGGAAGTCGGATCTATGGTAAGGGATTTTTTCCTCACTTTTATTTACATGAGACACATGCCATATTAACAACATGTTTACATTTTTTGGGCATATATTTACCAAAAATGTAATTTATGATTATTATTTTGATATTTATGAGGAATTACATATCCATATAATTTTATTTTCTTCATGTGGATTACAATTCAGATGTTACTAAAACGATAAGGGTTTTATGTTACAATCCCATTATTTATCAGGATTTATGATTAAGTTTCTCATGATTAAATATTAGGATATAACTCTCAAGAAACGTGATAAATTTTTTATTAAATAGTTATTTCTTGAAAATATATGTTTTAAATTCATTTTTCTCACCTTATATACTCAATATACCAAAATATATTTTTAATAAAAATAATCATTTTTTTCTTTTTGGTAGGAAAAACCTTTTTTACAAATAAATATTTTTTAGAAATGTTTCAATGTATGTTTATAATATTATTATATTAGTTTTGTATTTTATTTTTAATATTTTTTGAATTATAAGAAAATGGTTTAAAATGAATCTTCATTTCATTAAACAAATGAGGTGATCTTGACATTTTATAAAAATGTTAATAGAATGTTCTCTTTTAATTTGTTCAGCTTGAATTGAATTTCCCTTTATAAAGATCACTCATGATTTTGAAGTGTAATTTTAAATATTTCAAAGGGTTTTCAAATAAATTTTTTGCTAAATATTTAGGAAATTTCATATAGTTTAAAAAGTTTCTATCACGATGAAATGAATTTTTTTTCTTCTAGAAATATTACAGTGATCCATAAAAGAATTTTTATTCTATGATAATATCATTTTAAATTACTTATCATTTACTTGGGATATGATCCAATGACACAATAATTATTTTTTAAATAGATGACATATTTTTATTATGATTTTTTTATGAAATCCATTCCTTTTCTGTGGGATATGAAGTGATGAAATGAGGAAATGTTTATGAATATCATTTATTTTCCATGGGTTATGATACACTGAAATGTTTATGAACCCCATTTTATTTTATCGATTATAATGTGTTGTATAACAACCTTTCTCTTTATTACACACTTAAACATTATATATACACAAAAATGCACTTAAGACAACTCTGAGGATCAAGAGGTATAGTGTATTGGGAAATTAAGAACATTACATAACAACTCTGAAAATAAAACACAACAACTTTATTGAAAACTTCATTTACATGACCACAACATTCCTTCATACTTAGCATTGTAGGGGATAATCTTAGGACATGCATAAGAAAAGCGTGAGCTACAAAACCCAGTAAGGGATAAAAATAATAATAACATGATGAATATAGTACATGTTAGTAAATATGAATATCAATATAGATTAATAGAAACCTGAATATAAAGGCATGATATACCATGATTATCATGGCATGGAAATGTGGAAAAAACATTTAACATGATATTAGCATGAGCCAAGGCTCATCGCACATGGAGAATAATTAACCTCTTATTGAACTTGAATTAGCATGAATAATCCCTCATTACAATTGAATTAGCATGAGTAAATATTTATTGCACATGGTGTATCATGGTACTATTTTTTACCCAATACATTGGAGTGCTATCAGGGTCCACCATTTTTAAACATTTCATTTCATGCATAAGTGTGACACATGGATCATATGACATTGATTAATTAAACCTCAATTTTTTTTCATGAATAAGAGATGAGGAATAAATAAATTTAAGTCCTCAATCATCAAGAATATTTTCATAAAGGTGAATACCTTTGATAAAGAAATGAGTATGGACTTCACTTACACGATGATTTTGGCATGGGAATGTTTGGTGTAACTTCGACAGCATAATGATGTCAAAAAGAAATCATAATATGTGTTGATGAGAGATAAAGGGGTATCTCAAAATTTATACATGATATGGACAGTAAGGGGGTCAAGTAACATAATATCCCAACATATTTAATGGAATTTAGATAAATAATATAAAAGAATTATATGAATGTAAATGAGAAGAGAGGAATTCCATACAAATTTTTGGCATGGTAATGAGTGTACATGGGAGGAATTAAGGAGAGATAAAGAGATATGGAATCATTAAAAAATAATAAGTGAAGTTTTATGGAGGTAATAAATCATACACCATCATTTTTAATTGAAAATAAAAGGGTATAACAACATAAAGAAATTTGGAAAAAAATGAGAAATGAAGAAATACCATACTTGGAAGTGTGATCCAAAAGGCTCGGGAGAGGCATGAGGGAGGATAATAAAAAGCTTGTAACACCATAGGAGGATTCTAGAGAGAGTATGGAAGTTTCTTTTTTCAATATAATTTTTTTAGTGGAGAGGAATGGGAGATTGAGTGGGTTTATAGAGGAAAGGAGAGGGAATTGTTTATTATTTAGGTTTTGAACAGTACACATTAAAATAATGAAAACAAAAAACCAACCAATGGTTTTTCCCATAGTTTTTTTAAAAGGGGATTGAAAAATATTATTTTATAAGTCTAATGGTTTAACGTATTAGAATATTAGTCTTTCTTATATAGAGGTGAGTCACACCCTCAGGGAAATCATTTCAAAAAGTTAAAATATTTCATAAGTCTGAGAGGGTCCACTAAGGCACCATAAAATTAATTAAACAAATCGAAAGTAATATTACTTTAAATATAAATAATATATTTTCCTAAAATAACATTTTTAGTATTTTATTAAATAATTATTGGGTTATTATGATGTCATAAAACACATTATATATTAAACTGTATTTAATTTTTACCCAAAAATTCAATTGTCTTAGAAAAATATGAAAAATTCACCATTAGATTGTTTCAACGTCCTGAATCCAAAAATGATATTCATTTTATCTGAATAATTTTCTAAATATGTGAATTTGTACTTTTAATATAAAAACTATATTTATAAAAAATTCATGGGTTTTGACAAAAGTAGTTTTCAAACCTTAATAAAAATTTCAATTGTATTCATAAAAATTATATGGTCATTTATATTTAATAAAAATTTATTTAAAATATATTTTATTAAAATATTATTTAATTAAAAAATCCATTAATTCATTAAAATATATTTCTTAATTTAATATTAACTAAAAAAATACTATTTGTTCTTTAAAAACCATTTACAAAGTTACAATAATAAAATGAAAGTATATTCTTCATTATATACAAAAATAATGCACATAATAATAGCTTAGGGTCTTGTTATATAACCCTTTATAACACCAATATAAGACATATGGGTAAAGTATGCGAGGGTGACAGACTCTTGGGGTGTCTTAGATAACATCTCTCGAGTGGTAATCTCTATTAACATCAACTTCTCCCATAGGTGGTTCTGTTCAAGCTTAACGTGTTTAATCTTGGATTGGGCTTAGTCAAGAGATAAGTCGAGTGATGCTACCTCCTTTTTGAGCTTTGATAAATGGTCTTCATATAGAGCAATTCTAATGGATGAGGTTATTAATTCCATTGTTTAAGTAAATTGGATTTGATAAAGCCTGGTATTTAAACTAATCATTTGATCACTGTTAAATGGCTATATTAGAAATTGTAACAATTTTTAATGGTATTTTTAAATCAAAAAAGATAAAACCAATAAATTACATATGTTATATAACCATTTTATATAATAATACATTTAATTAGATCAAGATAAATTTTTATTAATAAAAGTTTGGGTTGTTACAATCTTCCACACTTAAGAAATTTTTCCCTCAAAATCTCTTATTACCACAATAAAATAGATGAGGGTATCTGTGTTTCATTACTTCCTCCAATTCAAAAATCTCTTCTTTAAACTTTTGGTTTCACCAAAACACCTTGATGAGGGGAATTTTCTTATTTCGTAGAACTTTTCCCTACTATATAAGATCTTAATCGGCTTATTTTTATAAAATAAGTCAATATCTAATGGTACCACTCTAGATTTAGTACACGCGATCGGTCTGGTATGTACTTGGTCAAGAGTGATACATGGAAAATACATCATGTAATTGAGACAGGTTTGGTGGGAGTGCTAGTTGATATGTCACTTATCCAATGTGATCAAGGACCTCAAAAGAGAAGATGTGCCTTGGACTAAGCTTTACCTTATTCCCAAATATCATAACTCTCTTCCACGGTGATATGCAGAGGAATACCATGTATCCAACATCAAACTCTAGGTCTCATCGACAATTACCATCATAGCTCTTTTTCAACTCTAATCATCATTAATGTGTTGATGGATGGTCTTAACCTTGTCTACCAATTCTTCGACCATTTATGGAACTAGTAGTTTTCTCTACCCAAATTCATCCCAACATGTTGGTGTTCTGCACCTCTTCCCACAATGGACTTCATAAGGATCCATTTGGATGCTTGAGTAGAAACTATTATAGTAAGAGAACTCAACCAATGAAACATGTGGATCCCATCCTCCTTTGAAGTCCATTTAGCATGCTCTTAGTATGTCATCAACTGTTTGGATAGTCCACTCATATTGGCCATCAGTTTGAGGATGATAAGCCGTAATGAATTTCAGCTTGGTATTCATAGCGTGTTAGAGACTCTATTAGAACTTAGAGGTGAATCTTAGATCTTGATCAGATACAATCGATAGTGGTATTCCATGTAGCTTTACCACTTCTATGATGTATATCTGTGCCAGTTGATCCAAGGATAAATACTCTTGAATAGTAATGAAGTGTGCAGTATTTGTAAGATGATCCACAACAACCCAGAAAGCATTGTTTTTTTGTATATCTTCAAATGTATGATGACAATGTCCATGCTGATGTTCCCCAATTTCCATGTTGGTATGGGTAATGTTTTCATAATCCCCTTAGACTTATTCCTTAACTTGCAGACATACAATGAACATTGATGTATACTCATCAATCTTCTTCTTCATTTTATCCCACCAATAATACTCTTGGATATCTCGATATATCTTTTTGTTTCTTGGGTGAATAGAGAAATTAAAACTATGTGTATCATCCAAAAGATCATTCTTTAACTATAGATTTGATGGAACACATATTCTTGATCCAAATCTCACAATTCCTTCTTTGTTAACATTGAACTTTGAGGATTTCCCTTTTTTTATATTTTTCACTTTCTTCTGAATTATCTAATCATCCTTTTGAGTATTCATTAACCCTTTCAAAAGATATGGTTGATCAATCATTTGTTAAAGGATTGATGGTGTTCCCTTTTTTATGATTCCCATGTCTATCTTCATCAAATCTAAGAATATTGTATCCTTTTCAATTCTAATCAATGATAGAATTGATGGGTCCTTTCCACTTAGAGCATCTTCCACCTTGTTCACTTTCCTAGTGTGGTAATCGATTGAGCAGTCATAGTCTTTGATCATCTCTAACCATATTCGTTGGAGCATAGTCAGCTCTTTCTGTATGAATATATACTTGAGGATTTTGTGGTTCATATATATTTTAATTTTTTTTCCAAAGAAGTAATTTCACCAAATTTTTAAAGAGAAGATTACAATATCCAACTCCATATCATATTTTGGATAGTTTTTCTCATGAAAATTCAATTGTGTTGAAGAATAGGCTATGAATTTGTAATATTTCATCAACACACAGCTCGTGCCCTTATTCGAATGATCATTTAATACAACAAAAAGCTCTCCATTTTTGGGTAGTGTGATTATGGGTGCAGTGAGAAGCCTCCTTTTCCAACTCCTTGAAGCTATCTTTACATTCATCACTCCAAGAAAACTTGACTCCATTCTGGGTTAGCATGGTAAGAGGGTTGGAAAATTGTGAGAAATTTCTCACAAATCAGTGATAATATCCAGCTAACCCTAGGAAGCTACGGATCTCCGTCACCGATTTTGGCCTCATCCATCCCTAAATTACAGCTATCTTAGAGGGATCCATAGATATCCCATTTCTTGTGATTATATTACCCAAGAACGAGACATCCTTCAACCAGAAATAACACTTGTTTTACATTCCATAGAGCTTCTCCTTTTGCAAGATCTCTAGTACAGTGCTTAGAGGCTCCTAATGCTTCTCACGGGTTTTGGATTATATTAGAATATCGTATATAATGAATACAAAAAAATTATTGAGGTAATATATAAAGAATATATTCATCAATTCTATGAAGGTTTCTGGAGCATTAGTGATTCCTAAAGGCATTACTATGAATTCATAGTGCCCACATCTTGTAAGAAAAGTTGTCTTGGGGATATCATCCTTCTTCACCCTTCCATGTTAATATCCCAACCGCGGATCCACCTTAGATTAGTATTGTGCTCCATGCAGCTGATCGAACAAGTCATCAACTCAGGTAAGAGGATACTTGTTCTTTATCGTGATTTTGTTGATCTCCTGATAATCAATGCAAAAGTGCATTGACCCATCCTTCTTCTTGACGAAGAGGACTGATGCACCCCATGGTGAAGCACTTGGGTGTATAAACCCTTTATCCATATTCTTTGTAGTGGGTTTTTAGCTCCTTAATCTCCACAATAACCATTCTATATATAGTCTTGGATATTGGAAACACTCTAGTTATAAGATCAATCTATAATTCAATATCTCTTCAAGGAGGAAGACCATGCAATTTCCTTGGGAAACACTTTAGCGAATTCCCTCACTATATACATGTCATCAGGAATGGTTGCTTCCTAATACTCAATAATCTAATAAATATATGCATGCTCATAGAGAATTAATATCCACACTTGAGATGATGGTGCTAAAGAAGATTCATCCTCCCCTTTTCACTTGTACAGAATCGGGGATCAATTTTCCAAATGGAGAGTGACTTGCATCTCATAGAAACTTATGTTGGATCTATATAAGGAAAGATAATCCATGCCAATAATTTCATAAAATACTACTAGAGAATGTATAACAAGGGTCAACGGGAAGTTGAATCCACAAATTGTGATTGGGGAGGAGTTATATTCACGGGTTACAATGATTTACCCATTTTCCATTCTCATCGACATCATTACTTCCATAATTTGTGGTGGTGTTGGGATTGTTCAACTAATATTTCAGGATATAAAAGAATGTGTGGAACCAGAATAAAAAAGTATGTTCGCTATTATTTAATGAATAACTAGCATACCTAAAACCACTTTGTTTTTGGGGTTCTCTTTGGTGGTAGTGAGGGACAAAGCTCACCCTTGATGCCCTGGTGGTTGTTGGTTGCCTCAAAAAACCCTTGGTTTATGAAAATAGTTTTCAAATTGCACTGGTTATTTTCAATTGAATCAATGAACAATACGTTGTGGGGAAAATAAGGAATTCCTCTCCTATGTCAGGGCAGTGGGTTTTTCTTTTCAGAAATTAATGGAAAGGTGCTCTTATAGTTCACACCTAAAGCATTTCATCATCCCCTTCAGGAAATTTCCAGGGTGATTCTTTCTTCACCTCTGGAAATTAGGGTGCTAGAATTTCATAGCACTGTTGGATTTATCCATCAGACCACCAGAATTAAAGTCCAAATTTTGTTTCTTATCCCCATGATAACCTTGAGATTTTTCGATCTCCATTTCTACTTTGAGGGTGAATCAGCCATCTTCTTCATAGGTATCAAAGTCATGGATCACCAGGGATTTCTACAGGCTAGGTTTTAGTCCACCAAAGAGGTGTTCAACCTTGAATTCAGGGGTAACGACAAAGCCGAAGGTGTATCGTGCAATATTTGTGAAGTTTTCCTCATACGATCGGATGGATTCATCATCTTTTTGCTGGAGGACAAGGAAGTCCCTTTCCATCTTAAGTCAGAGGGTTCATGGAAAATATTTAATGAAAAACATTTTTTGGAAATCCTTCCATTCCAATGCCTCGATCTATTCATCAGGATTTTTATTTTTGATCAATTCCCACCTTTGATCAACTTCACCCTCCATATGATAAGACGCTATACGAACCTTCTCTTATTCAAAACATTAATGAATGGACATGATCATTTGAATGGAATTGATCTATTTTTTAGAGATTGATGGATCAAATGATCCATTAAAAGTATGAGGCCTTTGTCTCATGACTCTCTTGATTGTAGATTGTTCTTTATTAGGGGGGGGGGGGTTGGATGTTTCTCTTAAACCATTTTTCTATTCAAAACTTCAGTTAACTGAGAGAGTATCGTGACAAGGTTTTTGATTCCCACTCCCATCGGATTAGGCATCTAATTAAAATAGTCATCACATTGATCTTCACATCGGTTGTTAGCCCGAGTCCTCCTATTATCTTCAATTGTCTAGAATAAAAGAAAATTTCATGGTAAAACATAAAGGGGGATCTAATGAAAAAAAGGGATAAATTATAAATTACATTTATTTCTATAACTTATGAATTTAATAATAGGTTTTAATATATGTTATTCATGATCTACTTCCCAACATATATTCTTAGGGGAATTTTTTTATTCCCTTAATAATGGTTCATACTAAACTTATAAATTTATCAAAGCATATCCCTCAACAGTCTCGTAACCAAGAGTTTAGTAATATCCGTTGACGTGCACCCATTCATATTTGAGTTTATCTCAAAGTGGTGTTTTTGTGTTTTACCCCTAGATACATCTTTTCCAGAGCTGCCTCTACTTTTTTATATCTAGACAGGGATGTATTTTCTTGATCAACCACTTACTCTATACTCACCAAAATGTAGATATGTTTTTATTATTCTTATTCATATCCCTATGGATTTCACTTGGGGTTTTTAATATTAATCCCCAAAAATAACTAAAATTATCCTATAATACCAACTATAATAACCCTGCTCTTTATTACACACATAAACAAGATTTATTACGTAAACCTGAAATTAAGAAAACTCTAAGGATGGAGAGGTCTAGTGTCTTGGTAAATTAGGAACATTACATAAAAATATAGAACATAAAACAAAATATCATTATTGAATTTTTTTTACATGACCACAACATTCCTTCGTACATAACATTGCATGGGAAAACCTGAGGACATGCATAAGAAAAGGGTGAGCTATAAAGCCTAGTAAGGGAGAAAACAAGGAATAAAATGAATAATAAAATACATGTTAGGAAATATTCATATCAATGGATCATATGATAAATACAAACATAAAGGCATGATATATCATGATTATCATAACATGGAAATGCGCAAAAACATTTAACATGATATTATTATTATCCAAGGCTCATTGCACATGGAGCATGAGTAAAACCTCATTGAACATGAATTATCATGATTAAAACCTCATTTCACATTAATTATCATTATTAAACCTTCATTGCACATGGAGTATCATTATACTATTCTTTACGCAATGTATTAGAGCGCTATCAAGGCACAACTTTTATAAACATTTCATTTCATGCATAAGTGTTCCACATGGATCATACAATATGGATTAATTAAACATCATAATTTATCCTTGAATAAGAGATGTGGAATACATAAATGTAAGTCCTCAATAAAAAAGTACATGTGCATAAATGTGAATACCCTTGATAGGGAGATGGGTGTGGTCTTCACTTACACGATGATTTTGGCATTGGAAATTTTGGTGTAACTTTGACATAACAACGACGTAAAATAGAAATAGTAAAATTGGTTGATGAGAGAGAAAGGGGTATATCATAATTTATACAATAAATGGATAGTAAGGGGGTCATGGAACATAATATCTCAACACATTTAATGGAATTTAGATGCATAATATAAAATAATTTCCCGTATGTAAATGACAAGTGAGAAATTACTTACAGAATTTCAGCATGGTAACTGGTGTACATGGGAGGAATTAATGAGAGATAAAGAGGTATATCATCATTAAAAAATAAGTAGGTTAGTATGGGGGAGGTTAAAAATCATACCCCAACATTTTTAAATAAAAATAAAATGGTATAACAATATAAGTAAATTTGAACAAAAACGAGAAAGGTAGAAATCCCTTACTTTAAGTGTGATCCCAAAGGATTGGGAGAGGATTTATAGAGAATTATATGGAGATTGGGACACATTTTTAGGATTATGTAGATAGTATAGAAGAAGTTAGTCAATATGCAAAGGTTTTGAGTGAAGAGTAATGAGATATTGAGTAGGTTTATATAAGAAAAGAGAGGGAATTCTTTGTTATTTAGGTTTTGGACACTACACATTAAACTAATGAAAACCACAAACCAACCCATGGTTTTAGCCCATGTTTTTTTCAAAGGGGAGTTAGAAATAATATTTTATAAGGCCAATGTATGAACTTATAAAAATATTAGTCTTGCTTATGTGGAGGTGAGTGACACCCTCAAATAAATCATTTTAAAAAGTTAAAATAATTCATAAGTCTTGGAGGGTCCACTAAGACATCATAAAATGAATCAAAATAATATAAAATCACATTATTTTAATGGTAAAACATATATTATAGAAAAAATCATTTTATTAGATTCTATTACATCAGTATTCGATCATTATGATGTCATAGATCACATTATATATTAAACGGTATTTAATTTTTACCCAAAAATTTGATTGTCCCATAAAATTATAAAAAATTCACCATTAGATAATTTCGACATCATGAATCCAAAAACTATTTAAATTTTATCTAAATAATTTTCTTAATATGTGAATTTTTACTTTTAAAGTAATAACCAATATTTATAAAAAATTCATTGGTTTTGACAAAAAAAGTTTTCAAACCTTCATGATAATTTCAATAGTATTCATAAAATTTATACGGTCATTTATATTTCATAAAAAGTAATTTAGTAATAATATTTTTTAAAAATATTATTTAATTCAAAAATCCATTAATTCATCAAAATTTATTTCTTAATTTAATATTAACTAAAAATACTATTTGTACCTTAAACCCCATTTACAAAGTAACAATAATAAAATGAATGTATATTATTTATTATATAAAAACATAATTCACATAATAATAGTTCTAGTGTCTTGTTAAATAACCCCTCAGAATACCCACATAAGACCAAAGGGTAAGGTGTGCAATGGTGACAGACTATTGGGGTGACTCAGATAACATCGCTCAGGTGGTAATCTCTATTAACTTCCACTTCTCACGAAGGCGGTTTCATTCAAGATTAACGTATTGAAGCTCGACTTGGGTTTGATCAAGAGAGAAGCACATTGATTATACCTCCTTTCCTAGGTTTGACAAATAGGCTTCGTATGGAGCAATTATACTGGATAAGTCTATCATTTCCTTTGTCTGAGAAAATTGGATTTTTTAAAGCCCTATATTTATACTAATCATGTGATCACTATTCAATGACTATATTAGAAATGGTAACAATTCTTAATGGTATTTTAAATTCCAAAAACATAAAACCAAGTAAGTATAAATGTTATTTAACCATTTTATGTAATAAGAAATTTAATTAGATCAAGATGAATTTTCATTAATAAATGTTTGGGTCGTTAAATGTTGAAAGTTATATTATATTATGGAATGCAAATATATATTATTATTATGTTATGTGCAAGACATATATCTACCTCCATTTTATTGGGTAATGATTGATAAAACATGATTTAAATATGTTAATCATGAACCTAATTTTATTTTCACATTTTATGTGTGAAATTGGTTCTCATGTCTATAATATTATAAATATACTCGGAATTGATGCCCACAAAATTTTTCATGGACCTGGTTTTTGTGTATACAAGTTTATGCATGGACCTATCATTCATTTACATAATATTTTATGTTTAAATAGTTACCAAGTCCATAAGTTTATGAATAGAACTAGATTTCATGTCCATAAGTGTAACGACCTAACCCATACTAGGGTTCGAACCGCGACTACCCCAAGACAACCTCCATTGGATAGGGTATGGAAACCAATGCTGAAGGCGCAAAAAACTCAGGGAGGTCTTTTCCAAAGTTCCAGTACACACTCACACACATAGCCAACTCGATGCAATTGTGGATAGGGAAATAAGTAAAAAATAAAACATGCTATAAATAAACCAAGCATGCATGGACCACTAAACAGTACGAGTATAGTAATGTAAATAGAAAAGGAAAAGTATAAAAATAAAAACCCAACTAGAAAAGTGTCCTAATATGATAGAAGCTAGAAAAATAGATGATAGATCCATGCTCCAGGTATCCAAGCTACAACCACCATACACGATCCATGTATCTATGTTCTTAACATCCCAAATGTCAGGATTAAACTTGTTTATCATCTGCATAAGCAATGATTTGTGCGAGAAAAGCCCATATTAGGGTGAGTAAAAACATAATCAGTAGGATTCCCCAAAAAGAAATGGAGTAGTAAGAGATACAATATGGAAGGAAAAGAGAAGATGGAACAAATTATAGTAAAAGAGTATAGCGAAACCCAAAAAAAGCATGAAGTAAGATCATCCAAACATAATGAGATAGAAATGGAAAGAAGATGAAATTATCATCGAGTCATCACTACTTATAATGAGAGATTAGAATCATACAACCATGAAAAGATAGACAACGAAAAAATGTGGCATACCCCGTGCGTCTTCGCCTCTCCTGGATGGAGAATAACCAAAACCCAAGGAGTGGGTGCTAAAATAAGATATATATATATATATATGCCCTGTCAAATAATCTCAAATGAGAGAGTAAGGGTATCTCTATATGATAGCTCATCCAATGAATAAGTGTAACAAACTATTCCAGAAGTAACCACCATTGATGACCATCAACCCTCATGTCTTCATTGAGCCTCATGTGAAAGGGGATAAAAAATCACACCTTGATACTATCCACTTTGGGCAGCTCTATATCACCCTCATAGTTTTGGGTCCTGTCACAAGGATGCATCTCATTGGGGAGTGTTCCCATATTATTAACTGAGTCCAGAGTTATGTTAAATCATGTCCCATCACTGATCTGCAGAGTCAATAGTTTGTACCTTATGGTTGAGGACCGATTCACATCCCTACTGGAGGCTTCTTCTCTAGTAATCAGGTGTCCACGTCCTAGTAGGTCAAGGGGAAACATCACACTAATCTATCACCGAGGAATGCCAATACCATACCCTGCCGATGGTTAATATGCTAAACAGTGATCCCAAAACTTCCATTAGGAAACTCCACTATGCATACCCGTTGAAGGGTAAAATTCTTGAGGGTAATCCCAAAAGATCCATCGAGTAACACCACTACCCATCCCTTATGAGGGGTAATACGTGTGGAGGGTAAGATAGAAATTACTCTCGTGATCCTGAAACATCACTCCCTCCACTACCATTATCGAACTCCACTTGACTGGGTTTCATGTTAAAAAAACCTAAGTTCATAACTTAGATGTCAAAACTGAGGTCACCATCATGTTATTTGATGAAAAACACACAGTATAGGATATTTACTTTCTCGAAATGGATAACTGGTGAGCATGGTGCTTTTCACCACAACAAGCTCGAATAGAGCATCGTGGGGCTAACATTCCAACCCCAAACTTTAAATTCCAAAATTTACCTCAATAGGATTGTCTCAATGTGAGTATCATGTATCCACATATATAACATCAAACAGATTCCCAGTTTAGAAAATATGAGCATTTGAAGTTTTAGAAGTGGGTCATTGGGCCGGTGGATAGACTCACCGTCAGTCTACTCTATAACTGGTCCGCCCTGCGTTCGAGCTATGCAGCCCTACCTCAATCGACCATAGTACATTAGTTAAAGATACCATGGTGGTCGACTGCCACAATCAACCATTCATGGTCGACGGTGGAACACCCTAGGTCGACCTGTTGTCTAATCTGGGTCCGACCCTAAACGTTGGATCTGACCCACTAGGTTGGGCCTGACCTATTAGCTCAGCACAACCCGCCTACCATTATGGACCCAGCCTATATATGATACTAGACATCCTATGTCCGGTTTCCTACATGCATCAACGTGGTTGACAGGACACCCTTGCATTGCGGTGGCAGTCACCGCCTCAGTCGCCCTGTTCGACCCCTCCATATGGTGGCACCGCTGCCATATGCCACCGCCAGTGGAACTCTAGTGGTCCCTTCCATGAGCCACTAGATCTCCTCTATTCACCCATTTGAAAATAAAAATATTGATCAATGTTCTTCACACCATGATATTCACAGAACTAGACTCCGCTCAATGATCCATTGATGGATTTATGTGACCAAAAGTATATGGTGAATTATGTGAAGATCAGGTGAAGAATGAGATAAAATTACAGGCTTCGAACACTGATCGATGGCCATGTTAGTGTGACCATCAATGATGATAAAAAACTATGAATTTAAATAGAAAAGAACATATTTTTAAATCAAGAATCTGAAACAGGAATTTAAAGGGGAGGATCCTACATCAATATAGTCCATTCATCATTGACAACACATTCGCCTCGCTCCTATTGTAATCCACTAAATATTTATTTAAGGTTACTCATTGATCTATCAAAGAAAAAGAAGAGAGAGTGAGTTTGTGGAGGGATTATTATGGGATAATCTTAATCCAGATTTTATAAAATCATATGTATAGGAAAAAACATGAGATACCCATCAACATTCACCAAATCTGAGCCTCCCACACCATCTCATTTTATGTTGTTCTTAGGTGAAACACCCCATTATGAACTCAACATTGGTATGAGATTTCCAATCTGAATATCAATTCAAAATTTATTTGATTTGGAATTTGAAGAAAATTAATTAACTTTAATTATTTTATTTATTATTTTCCTCTGGGTGACTTTTCCATAGAAACCTTGTTCTGAAAAATGTTATGTCCCACCTAGGGTAAAAACCAGGTTATATACTCAACCGTGGAATTATATTTCTGATACAAGATAGAATTTTAGAGTTATCGTGCTTTCTTTGTGTTCATATTGTAAAAAATACTTAATATTTTTATAAAATATATTCCAAGAACATCAGGGCTTAGAATCTCACTCTATCTCATTTCCTAGCTCTAGAAATATATAGAGAAATATTTCAAAGTCTTACATGGAAATAAACTGGTCTATACATCATTCCATCCTTCAACATTTCCATCCTCAAAAAGAAAAACTAGAAAAACAACTCGAGATACAGAATTCACGTATGGATATCTCGTTCCTAATAACCCTCATGCGCGTTTTCGTGCTGCCACAGAAGATGAATGAAAGGGATGAACCGTCCACGTGAGGTCCACTCTTATCGATCCTCGATCTCTAGAGGGTGATCTAAAAGGTGGTCCATATTTAATGTCTTTCTTTCCCCAGTCGATGACATGCATAGGATCATTCATGTATCTCCTTATATGTGACACATGAAAGATTTCATGAACCTATTCCAGCTATGGGGGTATGGCAAGGTGGTAGGTGACCTCGCCAACTATCCTCGTGATTTTGAATGGCCCGATGAACCTTGGGGATAGATTGCCTCCCTAGCCAAAACTATGCATTCCACATTGTTGGGAGACTCTCAAGAAGACATGGTCTCCCTGATCGAACTCCTATGGCCTACGATGGAAGTCCACATAAAATTTTTGTCGAATTTGGGCCATCTTCATCTATTCAAAGATGAACTGCAATTTCTCTGTCATTGTTTGCACAAAATTTGGGCCCACAAAAAATGACTCTCTAATTTCTTTACATCACAAAGATGACCTTAATGGTCTCCTTTATAGGGTTTACAAAGTTTCCATGTCAAGGTTATATTGGTATTTGTTGTTTTACATAAACTATACGAAATTTAGGTGATCCTACCAACTCCAGCTGAAATCCAATACGCATGCTCTTAGCATATCCTCCAGCACCTAGATAGTGCTCTTGGTCATCTCATCAGTCTGTGGGTGAAAAGTTGTACTCATCCATAGTTGGTCCAGGAATTCATCTCGTAGGCCTCTCCACAATAATAATGTAAAACAAATGTCACGACCTGAGATAATAATTGAGTATTTCTCAGGAAGGTGGACGATCTATAATATATAAAACAACCCCAAACTCTCTACTGGACTATACACCCTGATAGCAAGGAAGTGTGACAACATCATTACTCGAGTCACTATCACCTAGAAAAAATCATGGACCTTCACTATGCATGGAATCCCATTGAAAAAGTTCATGGATATGTCAGCCAACTTCCACTCTGGGATTTGAAGAGAATGCAGTAAACCCGTTGAAATATGATTCTTAGCCTTCACCTACTGACAGGTGAGGAATCGTCAAATGAAACCAACTATGCTTCATCTCATTCTGGACCATAAAATCATCCACTGAAGATCCTTATACATATTCCCCACACTGGGATATACATCTAAGGGAGAAGTGTCGAACTCATGCATCATATCCTCCTACAACACAACTTGAACCACTATTCTATCCTAGAACAAGATCTCATGATTCATTCCTTCATAATATTCATAAGGTGCATCGCATATGGGTATCTAATCACGCAGGACTTCACAATAAATTTATCCTAGTTGAGACTCTCTCACTCGCTCAAGGAGCCAAGGAGTCAGCACCATCGACTGTAGAAAGTCTATACCCTCCTGCTCCACTAGGGTTGCTTGAGGGATGCTAATTGCTCTAAATATTCTTGCACAAGGAAATATTTATCCCTCCAGATAAGAATTTATACTACAACATTTACATTTACAAGAGTATAGAATATCTCAAAGATGTAGTCTTGTAGGAACTCTAACCAGTATTGTTGCCTTAGATTCAGATCACTATGGGTATGGATGTACCAGAGGATCTGGTGGTCTGAGTAAACCAAACAGTGCTCCCCCAGAATATAGTGTATTCATATACTTAGGGTTAAGACAACCTCTATGAGTTCTAAGTCATGATTCACATAGTTTTACTCATGGGGACTGAACTTCCTCAACCAGTATGCGATATCTTCCTGTAGTTGCAATAAAATGAAACTGAACCCATATCTTGAGGCATCACAATACACTATGAACTCAACACCCTCCTCTAGTAGTCTCAAAACTGGAGTGATTCACAGCTTATTCCTCAACTCCTCTAAGTCCTTTTGGAACGACTTAGACCGAGTAAATGGTTTTCCCTTCCACATTATAATGGTCAACAAGGATGTGGTACTAGAGAATTCTGCCAAAAATATCCTATAGTACCTAGCCAAAACATCAGTTCTTCATACTTATGATGTATTCTTATGTGGCTCTCACGAAATCATTGCTTTGATTATCCCTATATCTATGGTTAAGCCTTATTTATATATGTAATGAACCAAAAATTGAACCTCATATATCCAAAACTATCACTTTGATTGCTTGCTATAGAGATGGTGCTCTCAAAGTAAACCATGAACCATTTTCAAGTGCTCTATGTGCTCCTCCCATGATGGAGATTAAATGATTATGTTATCAATGAAGACAAAAAAAAAGTCTATGTTTGGCTTGAAGACCTGGTTCATCAAATCCCTGAAAATGGTTGGGGAATTTGTCACATCGAATGACATCACTAGGAACTCGCAATGCCCGTAAAGACATTGGAAGGCCAACTTCGAGATATGAGTATAAAAAACCCATAGCTGGTGGTATCCAGATCTAAGAACGATCATGGAGAACTATCTCGCACCACACAATTGGTCGAATAGGTCATCAATTCTCAGTAAGAGGTACTTGTTCTTTATAATGTCATGGTTCAAGCATTGATAATCCATGAAAATCCATAAGCTACTACCTGCCTTCTTCATGGACATAACGGGTGTTTCTTATAGTGACACACTAGGTCTGATGAAACCTTTCTCATGAAGGTCCTATAATTTTAATCATATCACAAAGATCTCCATGGTTGCCATTAGATATTCCATAGAAGATATCGGGATAGTACTTAGTTGCAAATAAATGAAAACTATAACTCTCACCTCAAAGGTAGTCCCCAATCCTCTTCGGGGAAGATGTATATACAATACTCCATAATAGAAAGAGCCCAGATTGTTGAAGAATCTACTACACCATGGGCTACACATTCTATCTAATGGGTAAAAGGCTATATCCTTCTTCTCACAGCACCGACCATATTTGCTACAAGGCCATGTTCAATGAGAAAGGAGAACCTCATCCTATCAGTATGCATACATCCGAGTAGCCGAAAATGATAGTCAATATGGGCTTGAACCATTAAAATCCAATCGATTCCCAAGATGATTTCCTAAGTTTACATTGTGATGAACAGTAGGTCCCACATGAACCTTTCTCCACCTAGCGATAACCCACAATACCGGAACATGAATGCCACATAGTAAGCACTTCCCATAGGAACCTCGAGATAACATTGTTGTGCTAGCACATCTACTAGGAGCTTCAACTCCCGTAGTAGGTGTAATGACATAAAAGAGTGAATGGTGCATGTGTCTAATAATATTTAATCAAGAGTAGAATAATCACAGAGCATACATCAGATCACCTCTTGCACTAGAGGATCACAAACATCCATAAACTGTAGTTGTATGTTGCTCTGACTACTATCTCCCTGAGACTAACATGGGACTTCTAATGGTGGTGGTGGGAGAAACTCATACCACCATCCCCCACATGCATTTCCTCCTTCTCCCCTTCAAGCATCGCCTCTGAAAGGGCCACCCTTTCCCCACCTAGGGTATCCCTGGTCATGATGTTATATGCGCCATGGTAGTCCACCAACTATCTCCCCGAGATTCTTAGAAAATATGGTCTGACAGTCTCATGTTATGTCAGATTTTCCATCACAAGTATAACATCAGACCTCTCTGTACTGACCTGGTTCTCTTCACTACCCTACCACCATCCAACCACGTGCCCGAGCCTGATCTTGGAATGGTCTCCCACACTAAGGCCCTGCCAACTAATTTCTTCCAACTGAAGTAGATGTCTCAGCTCTATAGCAACTACTTGTAGTCCTAGATGATTGGATCCCCTTTGACAGAAAACTCTCTGTCACTAACACTCTCTCTAGGACCTCGACATAGGTGGTGATGCACAAGGGTACCATGCTTGCATAGAACTTACCAAAGAGTCCAAACTCAAAATTTCATGCCTAGAAGTATCCCTCAAAGATCATATGCATAGATTATTGAGTTGGGTCAGTGAACCTAGAAGAGTACTCTTCCACTTTCATAAATCCATATCAAAGATCTGGAATATCCTTAATAAAAATGGAGTATAAATACGAGGGGAATTACTCCTCACAAAATAGATATGGGAAGCCATACCATGAGAGTGTTTTCTCATCATGCATTTGGATAACCAAGCTCCCCCAATATCCAATAGTCTCATTTAAGAGACTGGCTACCAAATCCACCATATGATCTGTTAGTGTCAACAAAATCCTAAAGAGGTGGGCTACTTTATCCAAGCAGTCCTCTACTCCCTGAGGATCTAGCTCACTTCAAAACCTTAGTAGTATCTATTGTGGTAACTCATGAAGGGTGATAAACCTATTCTTGTCCCATGCCTACTATGCTGGTACTATCTTCTGCTCAACAGGTGGAAGTTCCACTATGGACCACCTAGAAGAAGGTGGTCACATGATGGACCCTGAACTAAGGTGTCACCACTCACAGGGTCATAGTCATGAAATCAAACTAGTATCCATTTTGGATGTCTATGCAGAGGAATCCTAAAATTTATCAAGTAGTACCACACTCAAAGGATAATATATATATATATATATATAACAAAAAACAACAATGGGAAAATGACTCAAGTATGACAGTAAAAGAATCAATCCTATATGATGCGTGTACCATTGTTCCCTACAACAAGTGTCTCAAGGTGTCGAGTCAACAAGCGGGTAATCAAGGTCCTGGTGAATGGATAAATCAGCCACTTGTACCAATACTAGACTCCCTATCCTGAGATCCAATCTCAAGAAACTTCGACACTGTTTCCCTAAACCCATCCAAGACCTTTTAATGGAAACCTCTAAACAATGTCCCAAGGGTCGAACCTCCCTATGATACAACCTTTTCATAAACTGACCCATACCGGGGATCGATCTGCAACTACCCAAGCCTATCTCTATAGGCTAGTGGTGGCAACGAATGTTGAATGCAATCAAACTCTGGAATTCCTTTTCGTATGTACATGTAAACCCAAACACAAACAACTCGATGCAAAAGTGCATAGGGAAAAAAGTACAAAATGAAAAATGCTATAAATAAACCAAGAATACAAGGACCACTAAAAAGCATGAGTACAATAATGTAAATTGAAAGGGAAAATGGAAAAATACAATCCCAAAAAAAAAAGCATCACAACCTAACAGAAACTGGTAAATGGAAAATAGCCGATAGAGCCTCGCTCATAGTATCTAAGCTATGACCACTGTACGTGGTCCAAGCACCTATGTCTCTAAGCTCCCCGAAGTCATGATCAAACCTTTCCGTCATCTGCATGAGGAATGATATGTGTGAGAAAATCCCATGCATCAGTGAGTATAAACATACTCAATTGGATTCCCTGAAAATATGGGGGAGAAACAAGAGATATAATTGGGAAGGAAAACATTAGATGGAAAAAAGTACAGTGAAAGAGTACAACTCAACCCAACAATAGAGATATGTAAGCACATCCAAATACATGGACCTAGAAAAAGTGAGAAGGTGAATATGTTGTCGAGTCTTCTATCCCAATAGTGGGATAGTAGACTCATCCAATCTAGACCTAAAAGGCACATGGTATACACCGCACGTCTTCGCCTCTCCTAGAAGGAGAGTTACCAAAAACCAAGTTGTGGGTGATGAAAAAAATGTAAAAATATATATATATATATATTCTCAGTCAAAGAAACCCAAAATAGAGAGTAAGGGGTTCTCTATTTCACAGCTCATCCCAAGAAGAAGAGTCTCCAACAGTTCTATAAGTAACCATTATCGATGCCCAACATTCTAGATGTCTGCCCTGAATGAAAATTCAATGGGGATCAAACACAAAACCCAAATACAATTCACTTTTGGCAGCTCTGAATTTCCCACATGGTTTTATGTTGCATAACAAGGATGCATCTCAGTGGGGAGAGCACCCC
Organism: Viscum album; assembly: GCA_963277665.1. Lineage (NCBI taxonomy): Eukaryota > Viridiplantae > Streptophyta > Magnoliopsida > Santalales > Viscaceae > Viscum > Viscum album. Next base: position 814,923,154 of record OY728134.1, on the reverse strand, counting down.
TCTTACTTTTTGAGTCAAGAGTTATGTCATAGCATGTATCATCACTAATTGACATAGTCAAGAGGTCGTCCATCAAGTTTGAGTACCCATGCCTTTCCCAGCTGGAGGGTTCCACTCTAGTCATTGGGTATTTGTGCCCTAGTACATTAGTTGGAAACATCACCAAGAACTGCTATTGAGGAACACCATTGTCCTGCCTCACTAAAGGGTAATACATTGGAGGGTATGATCGGAACATCCATTAGGGAACTCCAGTGCTCAATCCCACTAAAAGGTAATACTCTTGAGGGTGAGATTGGAAATTGCATTGGGGAATGCCACTTCCTATCCCTACTGAAGGGTAATAAATTGGAGGCTAATCCTAAAACTTCTCTCGGGATCCTAAAATGTCACTACCATCACTACCGTCATCAAACACTGCTAGACTGAGCATCGAGATAAAATCATCTTATTTGGTAACCAAGATGTTAAAAATGAGGTTAGCAAGACATTCTATGGGGAGAAAACACAGGATATGATATTTCTTTTCCAGAATGGTTAACTGATGAGAACAGGTCTTTTCACCGTAACTAGCCCAGATGGGGAATGTGGGGCCCACATTTTGAACCAAACATAAAATTAAAAAATTTACCTAAAAAGGTTCATCTCAAAAAGAGGTTCATGTCACTATAGACGACACATCAAACAACCTCTTGATTTATAAGATAATAGCATTTGATGTTTTAGAAGAGGGTCACTGGGTTTGTGGATTGACTCACGGTCGGTCCACCGACCATAGCGGTCGACTTCCACAGTCGGTCTAACCCATTGTCAACTACACTATGGTAGCATTATCTTCCATTCTGGTCAACCATGGACCGATCGAGGTTGACCTAGGGTCTGACATGGTGTGTGGGGTCCGACCTACCGGGTTGGGCACAACAAGTTAACCCAGCCTGGCTCCACCTACTCGGCCTGACCCGCCTACCAATATGAGCCTAGATCATCGATGAAATTGGCACGAACCATGGCCAGTTCACACCCCAAGTCAATGTGGCTGACCGATTACCCACTCTTTTTGTTGATGGTCATCGCCTCAGTCATGCCTCACGACTCTATTCGACCGACTGACTGAGCCACACGGTTGTCCCACATCGCAGCGCGTCCACCGTATGCCCCCAACGAGGCTCCAGTGGTCCCTTCTGTAGGAAACTAGATCTTCTTTGTTCACCAGATCATAAATATGAAGGTAGATATGGGTTACTCATGTCATGAGCTTCATATAACTATCCTTTAGTCGACGATCCATCAATGTTTTGATGTTCCCAAAAGTAGATGATGAATTTCATGAAGAAGAGACAAAGAAAGAGCTAAAATTACAAGCTCCAAACATAGATTGATGACATCAATGATGATAAAAAAATGATTAATTTAAATAAAAAATAATGTATTTTTCAATAAATAATTTCAAATGGAGATTAAAATGGAAGGATCCCACCTCAATATGATATGTTTGTCATTGACAGCGTGTTCATCTCTCTCCTATTGCAATCCGCCGACGATTCGTCGAATGTTCCTCCTTGATTCGCCAAATAATAAAGGAGGAAGCATGAGTTGGGTAGAGGGAAGATTAGGGAATAAACCTAATCCAAATTTCATAAACATATATTTATAGTAAAACATGAAACACCTTCCAACTATTGTGAAATATGAACCTCCCGTGCCTTCTCATTTTACATTGTGCTTATGTAAACACCACATTACGAACTGAATGATAGTATCAAATTTCAAATTGGAGTATTTTATCAAAATTTATTTGATGTGAAATTAGAGATAAAAAAATTTACATTAATTATTTTAATTACGATTTTCCCCTGGGGGACATTTCCACAGAAACCTCTCACTAATAGAATTTATGTCCTAACTAGGGTAAATGCCACGCCTTGGACTTAACCACAGCCTTAAATTTTTATTCGATCTAAAATTTAATATTTATCCCATTTTCATCACATTAATAGTTCAAATATACTTAATATTTTTATAAAATATATTCTAAGAACACTGGGTCACAAAATTGAATTTCGTCTCTGTTCCTAACTTTGGAAATATATATAGAAATATTTCACAGTCTTAAATCGAGAAAACTGAGTCTGTAAAATAATATTATTCATTGATCTTTTTTCATTCTATATGTTTATGAAAGGCCTTAATTTCTAGACCATAAATTAACAAGTGAACCTATTTATATTAATACATCTTCTAAAATTTATAATCTTATGTTTTCCACAAAGTCATGTTTTGTGTTAATTTTATATGCTCATGGATCATGTTCTTTGATTCCTTTATAATTCATACATTATAAACTACCAATATTTTTTCCTTGACTAATGATCATGGTATATGATATTAGGGTATGAATTTAAAATGTTATGATCATGTTATCATTTCATAATACTCATGTTATACTCAAGTGATCATTTATATCCCCCTTGTTTAACCTTACTGAGAATTTGATCTCTCCCATTCTTATATTTAATTTTCCCTAGGTTATGAAGAAACCTATTATATATGATATATTTTATAATGGTGTCAGTTATGAATAACTAAATGGGTGATTATGTAGATATATTATGAATCAGTTGTTGATGTATCATGGTTTTCAACGATACTAGTCATATATGATTATGGCTTGGAGTATTATGTTATGTATTGAATATTCATCTAATGTGATTTATTATATTTGTATGGAAATTATGGTTCACAATAAATCCCAACTCCTCAACACAACTTCAAAACACTTAATTCCTCATCTTAAAGTAATAAACTTAGAGTACCCAGCTATGCATATTTTAAAACATCGTAATTAACTAACAAGTAAAATAAATTTGGAGAAAATTTTATATCAAAAAATGTTTACACAAACATATGGTTTCAACCAGATCAATATCATGGTGGTAACCATTACCACACTTGTATTTGAGAAAGAGTCATGAAAATTTATTAAATCAACAAGATTTTCCTAAAGTAAGTAATAATCCCCCCCATAGGATTATATTATCCCATAATCCCATCCTCTTGATTGATTCACACCTAATGTGTCATTGGTAAATCCCCAGTGAACACCAAACATTAGAAATTTGATGTGTGTAAGCTCAAAAACATGGATCAATTAAACACTTCAAAAGAAATGACTGACTTGACATCCGCATGCTCTTAATATTAAAATTAAAAGCTAAATTATTGAGAAATTGATGAAATTTGATGTCATATTCCCATCAGATATAAAAAATAGACCAAATTTATGAAATTATAAAAAAATATCATTATTTACAACCCTGATATTTATTTTAGGAAAACTATTTACAAATTAGTTGAGAATAAAACAAATAATATTTAAGGATAACCATAGAGTATAACTCAAGTAAATAAACTATAGAAAATTAGGAATATGATGAAGTAATGTTATGAATAAGCTGACAGTGTTATAATAAAATTAATATAAGATAAAATAAATGCAAAAATTGAAAAAGAAAATATCGTCAAGGTCAGAACATATTCAAGAAAAAAAATAATGTATAGGAATATAAGATGTAATCATGATCAAATAAATAGTATATTGACGTCTAATTATAGAGATATATATCATTGAAGATACCTTTTTTTAATGAGTTAATGTTTAAATAAATCATCACATGTAAATCAAATGAATTAAAAATCAAGGGTATAACAATAAACATGGTAGACCATAAGAAACTATTGTTAAGATAGATTAGATTATCTATGCATAGACTTACATAACATCATGGAGAATAATTAAGATAGATTCCATATAAATATATCATGATGCCTAGAATGAGTATAAATCCACTATCGATGAATTATTATTAGCTATCATGGGCCTAAGTTTTAGTCACATAATTGAAATCCACTAGGATGGACACTCCCTTGATATAGTTTGGTATAAATCCCAATTTGCATACATGAACAAAACCTTTCCCATGGAACAATCTAATGGGGGAGAGAAAACATATCACAAGTTACAATATAATACCCACAAAGCATATAAAAGTACATTTCTCATCCAAAATCCAAAAAAAATTTAATAAAACATTATTTTGAAGTAAAAATGCATAATATAATACCAAATTGAAATCAAAAGATAAAAAACTCATATAAAACATAAAAAAATGAGGATGAAACCAAGGGTAATTCCAGTATTATAATTTTTTTCTAAAAAATGTGCTAAATGAGACATTAGTTTTAACCAAAAAATGATAACATAAAAGCATCCTTTGAAAATTACTTTAAAAACAATCCATTATAATAAATCTCATTTAGAACAAACTTAAACTCAAAAACAGAATAAATATAGACATATTATCTATTGTAGGATCTAAAAATCAATTAAAAAATAAAAAATAATAATATAAACTTTATTCAACATATATGTAACGAAATAACACATTATATAAATACATTAATGTTGAATAAAAATAAAAATCCATCCAAAATCACCTTAAACAATTTTAAAATCATAAATTGATTGATTATCTTGTGTATAAACTTTTTAAAATCTTTTTTAAATTGAATACATTTCATTGTTAAGAGGCTATTAAAACGGATAATGGATTTTATTTATTATCCTTTACGTATGAGAATCCTTGGAATATGTTGAATTTGTATTTGAATTTTTGATAATGTTATTGACTAGTTTTTAAGTGAATGGGGATGTTAATAATTTATTTTAAATGAATTGATTTGAGGTTCTTCTCTGAGTAGATAGAAAATTACATTTGATATAGATAAATTATAAATTTTAGAGGTTTAAAAGTTATAAAGACTAAAAAATTTACATGTCCTAAATTTTTTTAATGCGTTAAGATTTTTAAAGGGTCATTTACCCATATGATGATATTTCTGAGTGAAATATATTAATGGTAAGACACCCTATGAATTTTTAAGGGTTTTCATTGAAAATAATTAGATTAAATAAAGAACAACCTATATTTAATATTGATCATCAATGAATTTTTCAATATCACTAGTTATTAAGAATTGAAAAAATATCATAAATGTATGAGAAACTATAATTTATCTAAGAACTGCTAGGGTCACCATGGCCTTTAATAATTTTAAATTCTATTTCTATAGGAGTCATCTATTTTAATATGACAAAATTTAGAAAATTCACGAAGATTCCATAGAATCATAAGAGTACTTTGAAAAAATATTGGATTAATTTACACCTATATGAGAATTTGTGTGGTTTATGGATCAGTTTTTTAAGAGTAATTAACCAGTTTCATAGGGTTCAATTCCATAGAATTTTTTAGGAGAAAATAAATTTTTGGAAGATTATTATGGAAGTAAAATAATAAGTTCTTCTAAAATTCATTAATTTGAAAAACAAAATATCATTGTCAATATGTGATTAATGTTGTATTGGATGAATATTTAAATAAAATATTATTACATTAATATTTTAGAATTTTCAAATTAAAATATTTAGATAATTATAAATTTTATTTACATCTCAATAATTATTTGGTATTTTTATTTAATATTCAAAAATTTATAAATGTGTTTTATTGAATTTGTTCTAAGGATTATGGGGTATATAACTACAGAAATAATTTTATAAAGGATGTTCACGAAGGATCATGGAGTAAAAATCAATTGTGGGAATATTTTAGAATATGACTTAGCTGTAAATCTTTATAATTTAATAAATTCTATATTATTTAAAAATGATATATTAAGGGGCGCATTACCACAAACTGAAAAGTGCTGATATAAGAGAATATAGATAATGAAACAATGGAGTTCATTAATTTTAAATGATATTTGTAAATACCAATTATCCATTTATATAAGTTTTATAAGTAGAACATTGATGTTTTGGATGTAGTGAGAAATAACAATTTATTTGGATTCAGAACCAAATATTAGAGGATGAATTTGTTGAAGAGGAGAGTAAATAAAAACACTAATTATTTAAATTAATGATAAGAATATCATCATCTGTATCTAAAATATTTTTGAATATAAAGAGAGCTTACTCACCCAGTTATTTTTTAGTTTTTACACTATCAAAAGTCAACTTAATATTCAGCGAGATGTTGTGTGTGTTGGGAGACACCATTTATAAAGGATGGAACAACACCTTACTACTTATAATTGGTAATTGATTATAGTATAAAATCTATGACTTTGACTAAATCTAATCACTATAAGGATTAGGTACCCACTTTGGGACTGCACACTAATAAATTATGCATTCCTTAGGTTTCTTTCATTTTTATTTCAATAGGGAAAGGAAAATATTTAAATTTTAGTATATCTATTCCTAATGATCACATAAATTTATTTCTAATGAATAAATTGTAAAATATTTACCATTTATTTATCGCCCCTTCTTATTGGTACAACCCACTCTTAGAGAAATTCATCTAGAATTCGAGAATTCCTTGTTCCCCTCAACTAAATCAACATTCTACTGAATATGGATAATATAAATTTAATAAAATATAATGTTATTCCTACCTTTGATGGGAAAATAATTACATGGTTATAAGAATATTATGTCACCCTATATTAGGTTATATGGCATGGATTTGTTCGATACCTCAACTATGGGATTACCAATTATTATAAATGATAATAAAATTACTTTTATTGATAAGAAGAATCATAATGTTTATGGAAAATATTGAAGTTAAATTTATATAGACTTATTTGATAAAGTAAATACAAATACTATGGGGATTAAAAACAAAAGTGTATTTTGGATAAGCCCAAAAGTAATTTGAAGTAAATGTGAACGTCAAAGAGGAAAATTGTCATGTCCACTAGGTCAGATACCCTGAGAGTGAGGGGGGATGAATCTGGGTATAAAAGATTAAAATAACTACCCCTATTGATCTTGTTTCACTATTAAGAAAAACTAGTTTCTCTCTCTTTCTTGTAGCAATGTATAAACAGAAATAAAATCATGCACATGACACGTCAATTTTACTTGGTTAACCCTCATTGGGCTACGTCTAAGGATCAAACATAGGCGATGTGTTGATGTACCAAATTCCATAAATGAGAACTAGTATTTATAATATTTGAAGAAGACTCATTGTCCCTTCTGGTTTAAAACCAATTATAATATGAAAGCTCACTACTCTCTCCATTGAAGTGTCTACACTGCTTCTTTAAAAGATCCACTAATAGTTTATAAACCTGTTGGTCTCTTCATTATCCCAAATGAAATCTACATATTTAACTATTGATAGATTCTCTATTGACATTCACCCACAGATGAATCTCTCTTTGAACTGGGTGTACAGGGAAAACCCAATTCTTATGCGCATCCTTCACTGGGCCTTTAGCATAATTCCCTGCTTTTGTGCAAAATCCACTTTTCGCGCAACACCTATTTTAAAAAAAACCAATTATTTTATGTGCAACAGTCTTATTTTATGCACAAACAATTATTTTACATGAAAGCACTTATTTTATTCGTAACAGAATTATTTTAAATGCAAACGCTTCATTACACGTAAAACTTATTTTACGCGCAACACTAACTTTTCTGCATGACTTCCTTTGTGTTTTTTTTATGCTTACTTGAGCTCAGATTCTCTATAAGTCCTGATCTACTATGAATGAGGGGGTTCTTCTCATATTTATAGTAAAAATAGACCCTTCTTGGAAAACCATCCTTGAGCACGTAATCCTCTTTGAACGCGGAAAACAAATCTTCCACACAACACCTTATTTCACGTTCTGGTCCAATATTTCACACACCTCATGCCTTTTACAATTATTGAGCTTCTGATTTCGAAACACCTCTTGAGAAAAAAATTTATCTTCACTATTTCACACCCCAATTTCTTTTTCATGCATCGCTCAAATTTTGTGCTCGCCTCATTTTTCTGAAAAAAAACATATCTCCATTTTCCACCTTGTATCTTCTCTTTTTGTACCACCTCCAAATCATCCATTCCTTTTTCAATCTTATTTTGCAAAACATATATAGCCAAAAACATCTCTTGAACCCAAATAATTACCATCTAAACCCCCTTCATCAACAAATTAGACATCGTTCTCTACTCTGTCAAAAAACACAATTTGAAGACCCACTTTTTCAACAAACACAATCAACTAAAAATGATTCAATGAAACCGTGAGGGATTTTTCCCAAAAAAAAATAAATAAAAATGTAGAATTATATTTATGGTTGTAAACATGGTTGAAGAAAAATATACTAATGATAATTTAAGAAGTGTGAATCAATTAGTTAACAATATTAGGGGTTATGGAGAATATTTGGAAGACCCTACTATAATAAAAATAATGATAATGAATTCTCCAAATATGTTTAATCCAAAATATTATTTCATAGAGGAAATATAATATTTAACTCTTGTTGAATTTCATAACATTATAATTTTTTATGATATGAGAAAAACTCAATAAATTGAGAATAACTATAACACCCCGACCCCTCTAGGATGGAGTTGGTGCATTACTTATGATATTAGAATGGTCAGAAGGAATGAAAAAACCCAAAGGAAATATCAGTTTAGTAGTCTTAAAGAAACTAGATACATATATGTACACAAATTACATTGGAAAAGGTTACAAGATACAATACATAGAAAAACTAAAAACTTCACCCACGTGAACTCAATAAATGGCCTTCTCTTCATCACCTGTTGAAGGTACAAAATGAAAGGGGTGAGCTCAAACACTCAGTAAGGGTTACAAATAGTGGAAGCATGAGTACAATAATTAGTGAATCATAATCAATATGACATAATCAATATGTCATGGTGAATAAATGAAAAACTAATGCTATTAATAAACTGAGAATGAAACTGCATCCATAGATTTTGTCATAGTGAAAACCTCATGGATAATAATAATAACTGATAATGAATAAAGAGAATTATTATTAATTGGACATCATTTATCTGGCACATGAAACCATAATACCGTTAAAACGGTTTAGTTCTGTGGGTAGAAACCCATCTGATTTTTGGAAACAAACTTGAAGGTTTTGTCACCAACTGATTTGTCTCATGAGACCTACCAAGGCATCAAGGGGATATAGTGGGACCCACCGACCTCTATATCCAAATCATTCTTTATAAATAGATTCAACATAAGATCAATATGACTTTACATTATCCATATAGAATAGAGGATACAAATTCATCAATATTTCCAGAGTCAAAAGAACATTCAAAATCAATACCGTATCTAAAGTGGTATACGACTTACACAATAATAATATCCATGTTATGAGAATATGGAAATTTAAATGGAATATAATTTTTATTGAAAATTGATTTCAAATGGGAATTAGGTACACCACATAAGAAATATTAGGTGCACAATACTAAGCAAGTCACAACGAAGTGAAAATTGAGACAAAGCTCGTTACCTCATTGTAATCAATTGAGTCGTATGGAAAAAAGCTAAAACCCCCCAAATAAATCACAACATACCATGAATATAAAGAGGATCATGATAACATATATCAAATTGCAGTACACCTATACCACATATAAGAAATAATATGCGAATAGTGGAAATCCAACAGAATTTAAAGTGAGATGAGAAAACGCCTTACAAATATTTTGACATGGTAACGAGAGTTATTGCAAGGGATTAATGGGGGGTAAAGGTTATACCATTATTTATATGTCACAAGGGAAGTATTGGGGAGGTTAAAAAACATACCCCATCATTAGGAATTAAAAATAAAAGGGCACAACACATGGGATATTCTTGAACAAAAGTGAGAGAGAGGATCCCTTACCTTATGCTCAAAGGTGTTCTTGATTGTTCTTAACAACCTGAATAATAAAATTTAGCTTCATTAATTAAATAATTACCTAACCTCATAAACATATAATTGATATTTTATGAACTTATTAGGTTTATTAATGGCCTTTTTGATGGTTTAATAGATTTTTTTTGTTTTGGTAGCATTTTCTTCTTGGTTTTCATGATTCTTTTACTTGTATTAATGAATGGATGTTTGTTTGAAATATGGTTAAACATCCAGAATTGTCAATATAAATTCTTAGTGACATTAAAGAGATATAAATGATCTTATAATTATTCTTGTTATATACCATGAGTATTACTCATTCAATGAGTTAAAATAAACACTTGGATTTGGCTTGACAGTTTTGTGCACAATAAACTTGTTTTGTATTATTATTCAATATTATGAATGTGTAAAGATTCCAGAAAATTTATAAAGATAAAATATATATATTATGACCTGGTTTTAAAAGGTTTCATGACTAGTATTGAAGAGATTAATGAAAATTTAAAACCTGTCTTCTTTGAGTGTGATAAATTTACACATATCGGACAGTGTTTGCATTTATTGTATAAAAGGAGGAAAAAAAGAGAGATTATGATGAAATATTCCATTATCACTATAAAAATACCATACATGTAAGGTAATATAATTATCATGGTATTTGGATGAGGGGATGTGAGAAGAGAGAACAAAAGAATGGAACTTTGTAAAAGAAATTTAATGAAAATAGAAGGAAGGTTCACTTCTTGAGTACTCCTACTTTAGAATCTTCTTAAGCCTTTTTTTTTGGAATTTTGGTGAGACAAGAAGGTCTTGGACGTAAGGAGAGGGATTGGGAAGAGTATTTGGCAGAATTTAGGCAAGTCTTGAAGCTTGAGTCCTGTGGGAGGAAGAGGGGGTGAGGGGTGGTTTATATAGTGGAGGGGAGATGAGTTTTCTTAATATTATAATCATTAATTTATTATTTCTCTCAAGACAACCAATAATGAATATTCCATGACCAATAACAGTAATATATTCATTTGAATTAGAACCAATTGGTCTTACATCAGCAAATCATCATCAATGACTCAATTAATCCATTATTTATCATTTATTGTGAATTATCTGATTTTACTATTCATAAAAAATTCATGTATTTTAGAAAAATCCTAAAAAGTCATCCTAACCATTATTTGACCTCTAGAATCCAAAAATGCAGTCCATTTTTTAAAAATAATTTTCTATATATGTTAATTAAATATTTAATTAAAATCATTATTTAATCGAAAAATATAAACACTTAAAATTTTCATCTTCACTTTTAAGGTGCCTAAATTCATTTATACACTCAATGGTATGGATACCATTCATAAGAGTCATATTAATATTTATAAGGGTAAGTTAATATTCATAAGCATAGGTTACTATTCATAATGGTTGGTTAGTATTCACTAAAAATTTATTTTTCCTTATCGGACTGCAAATAACATACTGATCGCAACCATATATGTGAGATTTTTGAAATTCACATCATAGAAGTGACAAAATTAGGTTTACATGGCTAGGTTATAGATATATCCTATAATTAAACATGTTTTGTTCCATAAAGGCTTAGTGATTCATGAAATACAGTATATAACTAGAATGTATTTAAGAGAAACATACCATGAAGTGTTTGGGGTGCCACATTATTCCCTCCTTCAGAAATTCCATCCTCTAAATTTTATGTATGAAGTCCACCAAAAAGATGTGGGTGGTTATTTTTCATGAAATCCTCTGGTTCCCATGTTTCTTCCTCTATATTCTGGTTCCTCCAAAGAACCTTTACTAGACGATTTTTCCGATTTCTCAATACCTGCTCCCTTGTGTCAAGAATCCCAATAGGCTTTTCACAGTATGAAAAATCAGGTTCCAGTTCAATTTATTCATAGGTGAGTATGTGCGTTGGGTCTGGCATGTATTTCTTCAATAATGACACATGGAACACATCATGGAATTTGGAGATATTTGGAAGCATTTCTAAACGGTAAGCTACTGCTCCGATTCTTTCTAGAATTTTAAACGGTCTAATATACATGGGGCTTAGTTTCCCTTTCTTACTAAACCTTAAGATACCCTTCTATGGAGATACTTTCAAAAAGACATGATCTCCCACCTGGAATTCCAAATCATTTCTCCTATTGTAAGTATAACTCTTCTACTTACTTTGGGCTACTTTAATATGGGCTTGTATTGTCTTCACCTTTGTCTTGGTCTCTTTAATAAGTTCTGGGCCAATATGTTTTCTCTCGCCAACTTAATCCCAACAAGTTATAGTTCGACATCTTTTTCCATATAATGCTTAATATGGAGCCATTTGAATACTATAATGGAAACTATTGTTGTAGGAAAATTCCACCAAAGGAAAGTATTGATCCCACATACCTTGGAAGTGAGGAGAGAAAGACCTTAGCATGTCTTCTAGAGTTTGAATAGTCATTTTAGACAGTCCATCAGTTTGGGGGTGATAAACAGTACTCATATGAAGCTCAGTATTCAAAGCCTTCTGGAGACTTTTCCAGAATTTCGATATAAATAGGGGATCTCAATCGGACACAATCGATAGAGGTGCACCATGAAGTCTTACAACTTCATTAATGTAATGTCTTCCCAATCACTCAAGTGAAAAATCCTCTCTTATAAGAAGGAAAGGTTCTGATTTTGTGAGCCGATCAATAATTACCCATATTACATCATTCGTTCTAAGTGTCCTTGGTAGTCCGGTGAAAAAATCCATCGTAATGTTATCCCACATCCACATAGGAATTGGTAGAGGTTTGATCACTCCATTGGAATTTTGTCTCTCTACCTTCACTTGTTGAAAAACTAGACATCTTGACACATAGTCATCAATTTCCCCGCTTCATATTATCCCACCAAAAATATTCCTTTAGATCTCTATACATCTTGGTGCTACCTAGGTGTATAGAGAAATTTGAGCTATGATCATCATCTAATAGTTTACTTTTTAGCTCAGGTACTGGTGGAATGCATATCCTCTTCCCAAATTTCAGAAATCCTTCTTCATACATGAATTCATCCAGTCTCCCATCCTTAACTGCATTAATTTTGTTGTGCAGATTCTCATAATCAGATTGAGAGATTTTTATCTTCTCTGGTAAATATGGTTTAGAAATTATTTGAAAGAGGATAATTGTTTCCACTTCCTTAACAATTCCCATATCCATATTTAGTATATCCATGACTATATGATCTCTTTAAATCTTCATTTGAGTCAGAAGGCCATGATCTTTCCTGCTTAATGCATCTGCCACCTTATTCGCCTTTCCTGGGAGGTATTGTATTGGACAATTGCAAACTTTGAGTAACTTGAGCCATATTCTTTGCCTCATGTTGTGTTATTTTTGTGTGAAAATATATTTGAAACTCTTGTGGTCTGTATAAATATCATGTCTATCTCCGTAGAGATAATGCCTCTATATTTTTAGAGCAAATATTACAGCTGCTAACTCTAGATCATGAATTGGATAATTTTTCTCTTCAGTGTTCAACTATCTTGATGCATAAGTAATAAATTTATCATTTTTCATAAGGACGCAACCCAATCCATTCTTTAATGTATCTCTGTATATTACAAATCCATCACTTCTAGATGGAAGATTCAAAATTGGAGCATTGACCAATCTTCTTTTCAATTCCTTGAATAATTTTGTACATTCTTTTTTCCCCACAAACTTAACTCTTTTACGTGTGATCTTGGTTAGCGGGTTAGCCAGTTGGGAAAAATTCTGAACAAAATGACGATAGTAACCTATTAAGCCAATAAAAATATATACCTTAGTTATGTTTGTTGGTGTGGCCCAATCTTGAGTTGCCCTTGTCTTCACAGGATCAACTAGGATTCCATCCTTAGAGACAATTTATCCTAGAAAAGAAACTGATTGAGGCCAGAATTCACACTTTCTAAAGTTCCCATATAATTTATTTCTTCTAAGAGTTCTTAGAATAACCCGCAAGTGATTCTAATGGTCTTCATATCTTTTTGATTATACGAGGATATCATCAATGAATACCACAAAAAGGTTATCAAGATATTTCTTGAAAACTGTATTCATTAAACCCATGAAAACATAGGGTGCATTTTTCAGTCCAAAAGGAATTACTGTAAACTCTTAATTCCCATACCTGGTCTGAAATGTTGTCTTAGGAATATCATCCTTCCTTACACACAAGTGATGACATCTGGATCAAAGGCCAATCTTCGAAAAGTATTGATCTCCATGAAGTTGGTCAAATAAATCATCAATCTGGGGAAGAGGATACTTATTCTTAATTGTAATATCATTGATTTCCCTATAATCAATGCAAACCCTCATGGATCCATCTTTCTTCTTGACAAATATTACAGGGGCTCCCCATGGAGAAACACTAGGTCGAATAAATCATTTTTCAGTCAAATCCCCCAGTTGTTTATTTAGATCTACTAATTCCACAGTGGCCATTCTATAGGGAGTCTTTGATATAGGTCTTGCATTAGGAATTAAACCAAAAGAGATCTCAACTTCCCGCTCCGGGGGATGTCCAGGTAAATCCTCTGGAAATGCATCAATGTACTCTTTCACTATGTGCACATATTTAATTTTAAGACTTCATTCCTCACCCATAGATATTGGTTTATATTCCTCTCCAAGTATTTCATTCAATAAATCTACTTGGGGAGGTTCTAGATAAGAATCATTTTGTGAAGCTTCTTCCCTAAAGACAAGGGATTCTACTCCATTTTCAAAAAATGTAGCTTCCTTTTTCTTACAATGAATCTTTGCATCATAATTTGACAGCCAATCCATACCGATAATTATATAAAATTCCGTAATTGGTATGATGATAAGGTTAGCAACTAAATCATGTTTTGGTGTCCGGAGGGGGACTATTCGACATGGCTTTGTTGCAATGATACATCCCCTGGTACTTTTGACTGACAACTCCTTTATTAAATCAAATTGGACATATCTATTTTCATGGAAAACTGGGAAGATATAAATAAATACGATAATACATAATCAAAGAAAGTGGTTGGCTAAGTTTGAGGAAACAATTAAAGTACCTGCCACCACATCATTAGGAATTTCAACCTCTACGGTTGTAATCTCATAGGATCTCCCTTGTTATCTTGAATTTTTCAGAGGCATGTTTCCTTGGAACATAGCAAAGTCATTTTCATAGTGTCCCATCTATCTACAATTGCAGCATTGAATATCATTGAATTGTTTCTTCCCCTTGCATTCATCAGATCTGTGACCCTTTTCTCTACAGTTATAGAAGACTCCCATGCCTTTCATGAATTTCTCAAGATGATTCTTTCCACAGTTCTCACATAATGAGAATATCTTTGTTCCCTTGATCTTCTTTGGTGCTTCTCCTTTTCCTTTGTTATCCATGTATATCTTCTTATCTTTGTTTCCTTTGAAAAGATTTGATCTAGAAAATTCCTTCTTTGTTTTGATGACACTTGATACAATTTCATCATATGATGAAAAAGATTGAGAAGCCAATGTGCTTCAAATACTTGGCTTAAGACCTTAAAAGAACTAATCAATATTGTCTGCCGAGTCACGTACTTAATCTACAGCATACCTGGCCAGCCTTGTGAAGGTAGCCTCATACTATATAGTACTGTCTTCTTCCCTTTGTTTTAATCTACGGAATTTCATCTTTATTTCAGTTTGTTTATCATGAGGGAAATAATTTTTGAAGAATATTTCCTTAAAATTCCTTCATTCCATATCTTCTATTTCTTATTCCTCATGGTATTCTGAATCAAGGACCACCATTGATCAGCGTCGCCCTCGAGACAATATACTGTCAATACAACCTTTTCATTTTCATTGCATCTTAATTCCATGAATATCTTTTCAAGGGTCATGATCCATTGCTCAGAAACCACTAGGTTAGTAGTCCCACTAAAATATGGAGGCTTCTTCCACATGAAATGATCCAACACGGGTGTGGAATGGTTATTCGTTATAACATGAGTAAGTTGTCCCAATATGGTCATGATATGATCTGCTCCAACATTGACTGTGTTGACTTTCTTAGTAGGGAGATCTCTACCTTGAACACAATTATTGATCCTCCTTCTTCTATTAGACACCATTTCTAAATAATGGGATACACTAGAATAATTTATGAATCTCAAATAGAAAATCACTCAACATAGATTGAAATTATATGCATATATAATCTTATAAACATGGTTTATATGAGGGAAAATTTACATTAAACACCTTCATAATGGCTTGTAATGAAAATGTGAATTATTCTAATCATATCCCCCAAGAGTGTCGTAACTAAGAGTGCAGCAAGACCCATTTTTGTGCACCAGTTCCCGTTCGAGTCTAGCTCAAAGTTGTGTTTTCAGGTTTTACCCCTAGATACATCTGTGCCAGAGCTGCCTCTACCGGCTCATACCCAGAAAAAGATGTATTTCTTAAAATATCCAATTAATCTAACCCTTACCAAAATTCCAGGGAATTCTTGTATGTTTATCCTCAAATACTGCCATAGGGATTTGTTCCCTACTATACATTTCCTACTCTAGTTTCCAAGTTTTCTACTAAACTTCCTCTGATACCAACTGTAACACCCCGAACCCTCTAGGCTGGAGCCAGTGCATTACTTGTGATATTAGAATTATTATAATGAATGAAAAATCCAAAAGGAACGATCAGTTTATTAGTCTTGAAGAAACTTGATACATATATGTAACACAAATTACATTGAAAAAGGTTACAAGATACAATACATAACAAAACTAAAAACTACAACCACATGAACTCAATAAATGACCTTATCTTCATCACCAGTTGAAGGTAAAAAATGAAAGGGGTGATATAGAACACTCAGTAGGGGTTAAAAATAGCGGAATCATGAGTACAATAATAAGCGAATCATAATCAATATGACATCATCAATATGGCATGGTAAATAAATGAAAAACTAATGCTATTAATAAACTGAGAATGAAACTGCATCCAAAGATTTTGTCATATTGAAAACCTCATGGATAATAATAATAGCTGATAATGAATAAAATTAATGATTATTAATTGGATTTAATGAATCTAGAACATGAAACCATAATACCATTAAAAGGGTTTAGTTCTGTGGGTAGATACCCGTCTGATTTTTGGAAACAAACTTGAAGGGCTTGTCGCCAACTGATTTGTCTCATGAGACCTACCAATGAATCAAGGGGATATAGTGGGACCCACCCACATCTACATCCAAATAATTATTTATACATAGATTCAAAATAAGGTAAATATGAATTTACATTATCTGTATACAATAGAGGATACAGATTCATCAATATTTCCATAGTCAAAACAACATTCAAAATCAATACTATATGTAAAGCTATATACAGATTAGACAATAATCATATAAATGTTATGAGAATATGGAAATTTAAATGGAATATAATTTCAATTGAAAATTGATTTCAAATGGGCCGTAGGTACATCACATAAGAAAGAGTATGTGAACAATACTAAACAAGTCACAACGAAGTGAAAATTGAGACAAAACTCGTTACAATGTTGTAATCAATTGAGTCGTATGACAAAAAGTTAAAAACCACCAAATAAATCACAGAATACCATTAAAATAAATAGAATAATTATATAATATATCAAATTGAAGTACACCTATACCACATATAAGAAATATGATGTGAATAGTGGAAATCCCACAAAATTGAAAGTGAGATGAGAAAACCCCTTACAAACATTTTGGCATGGTAATGAGTGTTATTGTGAGGTCTTAATGAGTGGTAAAAGGTATAATATTATTTATATGTCACAATATAAGTATGAAGGAGTTTAAAAAACATACCCCATCATTAGGAATTAAAAATAAAATGGCACAACACATGGGAGATTCTTGAACAAAAGTGAGAGAGAGGATCCCTTACCTTATGCTTGATGGTTTTCTTCATTGTTCTTAATAGCCTGAATAATCAAATTTAGCTTCATTAATTAATAATTCCAGCACATAATCAACATATAATTGATATGTTATGACCTTATTAGGTTCATTAATGGCATTTTTGATGGTTTAAGAGATTAGATTTTATTTTTTTTGGTATCATTTTCTTCTTTGGTTTTCATGATTAGTTTACTTGTATTGATGAATGGATTCTTGTTTGAAATATGGTTAAACATAAATAATTGATAATATAAATTTATAGTGACAATAAAGATATATAAATTATCTTATAATTATTCTGGTTATATACAATGAGGATGAATCATTCGATGAGTTAAAATAAATGCTTGGATTTGGCTTGAAGGTTTTGTGCACAATAAACTTGTTTTGTATTATTATTCCATATTATGAACGTGTAAAGATTTAAGAACATTAATCTTGATAAAATGCATATATAATGACCTGGTTCAAACATTTAAAAGGTTTAATGACCAGTATTGAAGATATTAATGCAAATTGAAAACCCATCTTCTTTGAGTGTGATAAATTTACACATCGCGGACAGTGTTTGCATTTATTGTATAAAAGGAGGGGAAAAGAGAGATTATGATGAAATATTCCATTAGTAGAATGAAAATACAGTACATGTAAGCTAACTAAATTATCATGTCATTTGGATGAGGGTAGGTCATAATAGAGAACAAAATAATGGAACTTTGTAAAAGAAATTGAAAGAAAAGAGAAGGAAGGTTCACCTCTTGAGTACGCCTCCTTGAGAATCTCCTTAAGGCCTTTGTTTTTGGCCATTTGGTGAGACCATAAGGTCTGGGACGTGGGTATAGGGCTTGGTAAGAGTATTTGGAATAATTTAGGCAAGTATTTAATCTTGAGTGGTGTGGGAGGAAGAGGGGGTGATGGGCGGTTTATATAGTGGAGGGGAGAGGAGTTTTCTTAATATTATAATCATTAATTTATTATTTCCTCTCAAGACACCCAATAGTGAGTATTCTATGAACAAGAACAATAATATATGCATGTAAATTAAAACCAATTGGGATTACATCATAAAATCATCATCAATGACTCAATTAATCCATTAGTTAGCATTTATTGTGAATTATCGAATTTTACTATTCATAAAAAATTCAAGTATTTCAGAAAAATTCCAAAAATTCATCCTAACCATTTTTCAACCTATATAATTAAAAAATGAATTCCATTTTTCAAAAACAATTTTCTATATATTATTAATTAAGTATTTAAATAAAATCATTATTTAATCGAAAAATATAAACACTTAAAATTTTCATCTTCACTTTTAAGGTGCCTAAACTCATTTATACACTCAATGGTATGGATAACATTCATAAGAGTCATATTAATATTTATAAGGGTAAGTTACTATTCATTAGGGTATGTTACTATTCATAAGGGTAGGTTACTATTCACTGAAAATTGATTTTTCCTTATCGGACACCAAATAACTTACTGATCGCAACCATGTATGTTAGATTTTCGAAATTCACATCATAGAAGTGAAAAAATTAGGTTTACTTGGCTAGGTTATGGATATCTCTTATAAGAAACCATGTTTTGTTCCATAGAGGCTCAATGTGTAAAGACCCGTAAAATTCAAGGAAATTTTTTTTTCTTAATTTTCTTTATAATTTTACAAGAGCGCAGTTTCAGACGGCACCTGATTCCGAGGCCCGGAGTGCCCGGAATTAATTTCCGAAGTTTGGCTCGGGTACGTTCAGTGAACGAACGAGCGGGAATTCCTAACTTTTGATCTGGTGCTCGGAATTGAAATCCGAGGGCACCGATGAACTCGCAGCGCCGATATTCGCTTAAAGAGACCTTTTCGGGAGTTGCGTTTGTTGCGGGTTGAAAGTTAATTTTGGGGTTTTTAGTTTGAGTTAAATAAAATTTGTGTAGAACAAATTTTATTATAACTTGATAAAACCTACCAAAGGGGGTTGGAAGTGGGACCCACACCCACTTAACCTCCCTTGGGAGGATTAAGTGTGGTGGGGCCAACACGAACCCCTAATCCTTTCAAATTCTCCCAACTCCCTTAACGCCTCTTTTATTGACTTGAGTTACTTTTTTAATTATGGGAGTTAATCCTTTTGAATTTCAAACTTTTGAAATTCTATTGTGTTATGTAATAATAAAATAAGTTGTTGTCTTATTTTATTTTGGGTTATTTGTTTGTCTTCTTGAGAGGTGGAGAGATTTTCTTCTTCTTCAACTCTGACGAAGAACTCGAAGAACGTTCATCTTGACGAAGAACGCTCAACCTCCGACGAAGAACGCCGCACCTCCATTCTTCGTTTACCGTGTCAACGAAGGGGACGCCACTTCTTCCTCGGACAACCTTCGTCGGCGTACAAGTTTTGCCAACGACGTGTCTCTTCGAACGCATCCCTTCGTCATCGGATTTGACGAACGGCTACCGCGACGCCCGACCTCCGCGACGTCGTCTTCCGCGGAACGTTCACAATCTTCGAACCTTATACCCGAGGTAGGGGTTGTTGATTTCTTTTTGGTTTCCTTATTTTATTCTTGATCGTGAATAGCAAGTCTAACGTGTGGCTTGAATTATTTAAGTTGCGTTATTATTTTAACGTGAGGGGGCCGGACCGCACGAACACGGCCGAACCCCCCTCCATCGTTCTTGTTTATTCTTGCGGGTTGAAGCAAGTGGCGTGGTGCCGTCGCACCACGCGGATAACCGTGCTTTTATTTTACGCGGCGCCGTCGCGCTACGCCAAGGTAGAATCTTCAAGAACGCGACGCCGTCGCGCCGCGTTGAAAGGAATCAAGGCACGACGAAAGGGGCGTGGTGCCGTCGCACCGCGCCGGACGACGAACACCGCGGTCGGTTCCGGGCCGCGGCGGGACGAGGAGACCGCGGCCGGTTCCGGGCCGCGGCGGAAGAGAAGACCGGCGGCCGGGCCGCCAGCGTCGGAAGCCGAAGGGGGGAACGGAATTTCCGGTCCCGTTGGAGAAAACCGGCCGGCCAGCTGGCCGGCTGGAAGGCATTAAACCGGGGGAATTAATCCCCCGGCCAGCATTTAAAACCCCCCTCTTAAAGAGGGGGGCGGTTCCATGAAAGGGGGGCAGCAGCCCCCCGGTTCTCTTTTTTAAACCGGCCCCCACGTGGGGGCCGTTTGTTGCAAAGGCGCGGCACATAGGCCGCGCCGCTTCAATCAGCGGGGGGCTTAGTCCCCGCGTGCGGCCCCTCGCGGCGCCAGGCCGCCGCGGCCCACCGCGCCGCCCCAGGGGGGGGGGGGGTCGGGTCGGGTCGGCCCGGACCCGGACCCCCCGTTTCGAACCAGAATCGGTTTTTGGGCCATATTTTGAGCCTCGGACCTCCGAATGACGAACCGTCTGCGGCAACACGATCCTTGGATCGAGACGGTCGTTTCGGTATATCGCACTCAAGGTTTCGGTTTACTTTGAGTTCGGCCGGGTTGGTTCGTTCACGAAACCAACCGGGCCTTCGGAGCGGAAACGCTCATATCTTGAGCTTCGAACGTCCGATTGACGCGCCGTCAGTCGCGTTGTGTTCCTCTTAGTGAGACGGATCTTTTGGCATACTCCGCCCGAGGTTTGGACGCAGGTAGAGTACGGTCGGGTTGGTTTTGCCTTAAAAACCAACCGGGCCCCGGAGACGAAAATGCCAATAACTCTCAGACCGGGCGTCCGATCGACGCGTCGTCTGTTGCGTTGAGTTCCTTTTGACGATACGGAACTTTTGGATACATTAACTCTAGTCTTTGTGACAGTTGATGTATCAGCCTCTCGGCTCGTGGAGCGGACCCTCCGAACGAGCTTGCTGCATGCGGGAACCCTAGTGTTGGCTGCGACTGTTACTGTGACTACTACTGCTACTACTGCTACTGTGACTGCGACGACGACAGTACAGAAATCCTGTGTGGATTCGACGACGACGACTACAGCACTCAGCGATCCTACGTGGAACAGTGCTTCCGAACCTGTGTGAGCTGAATCTTCTGTTTACCTTGGGCGGTGGAGCGCTTGGTTGTAGCAGCATATCCTTGGCAGTGGAGCGCTCGGTTGTAGCGGCAGACCTGCGATACTGGAGACGAGCGTACAGAGTACGGAGACCGTGAAACCGGCTGAGACCTGAAGACTGCTCGACCGACTCAACTTGGAGTGAGTCGACTAGCCCAGTGGACGGAGCGCCCGGTAGTCGGCGGCAGACCCACGGCGGACGGAGCGCCTGGTAGTTGGCAGCAGACCCGCGGTACTCGACTGGAGGAGTACCTCTGTAGGCTATCTGGGTGAGCGCCCGGTATTTGGCAGCAGACCCTCAGCGGACGGAGCGCTCGGTAGTTGGCAGCAGACCCGCGGTACTCGACAGGAGGAGTACTTCAGTAGTCTTAGGTTAGTGAGCAGTACCTCAGAGTCGTGACAGGACCACTGTACACTTCAGAGATGGGACTCTTCAACAGTTACGGTTTCGTTAATGAAAATCCTGGTTGAGCTGAATCCTGTTGCTTTCCTGTGTGGATTGTGTTGTGCAATCCTGTGTGGATTATGTTTTTCTTTCCTATGTGGAATACGTATACTTTCCTGCGTGGACTGAGTTGTACTTGGGCTCGGAGGTTGGAGCGTATTTTAATTGATGACTTAGGTATATGTATGGGCATATACCTAAGCAGTGTCGGTTGTTACTTCATGATTGTACTTTTCTTCGTGGTTTATCCTTTGTGGATTTGAGAGACCTTCAGGGGTCTCGGGGTCCCTACTGAGTAGCTTATACTCACCCCTGCACGGGCTTCGCCCACTCTACGTTGTGTTGGTTGCAGACGACGGACAGCGTTGACCTTAGCTGAGGCTTGTAGAGCGGGACGGTACCCGGAGGTGGACCACTGGGCAGGACGTGCACGGAGCGGACGGCGGGACCCGTGGAGCAGAGGAGCTATCTGTACCCACCCTTCAGGTGGGATTTCCAGTGGACAGCTCGGTGTAGCGGCTTTTACTTTTCAGTTGCTGTTTTCCCTTTCGAGTTGTACTTTACTTTTAGTTTGGGTTTGTATTCTGGCCCATTTACTTTTCCGCACTTTCAGTTGTACTCTGCTTTGTTTAGTGTTTACTTTCCGCTTGCTTACTCTGTGGTGTTTGTTACTTTTCAAAGGCAATGCCTTCCCTTTTTACTGGGATTTACGCCTTGGTGCTAGTCGCCAGCCCCTGGCCTATGGAAGGCGGGCTTGGGGTAGTCACGGCACGAACCCCGAGGGCGGGTCGTGACAAATTGGTATCAGAGGAGTTCGGTTCTACCGCGAACTCTGATCTTTTCTTTGTGAAGCAATAATGTTTAGCGTATTGAGTGTGGTTATCAGTCCAGGGAGTCCAGTGTTGGTGAGGCGGCCGACGTATTCGTACACCAGGACCCTGACTTCTGATTTCCGACTTAATGCACGAAAACATTGATTGCGTGTGTGTTTCAAAGTTTTCTTTGTGATTACTTATATCAGCTCACCAGGTATACTGTTCTGACCGTGGCGCACCTGTTTCCTTTTCAGGATGGCCCCATGACGGCAGCCAGCTAGGGTTCCGAGAGTCGAGCGTGACGACAACCCACCGAGCGACGAGGCCTCAGTGCAGGGCCCTTTTCCAGTAGTAGCACCGGCGGTAGCTCTACCCGCCGAGCCCCCGATGCTTCCAGCAGCATCCGCTGACGATGCACGTCACCTCAGCGCACTGCATGAGTTTCAGCGCCAGCGACCGCCCAGGTTTCGCGGGGAGACGGATCCCCAGGCAGCAGAGGACTGGCTGGAGGTAGTGGTTCGAGTGTTTAGGCTAGTGAGGACACCAGCAGACCTCATGGTGATCCTCGCTGCGAGCCTACTACACGCAGCAGCAGGACGATGGTGGAGCTTGATGCTCCAGGTGCACGATGAGGCATCTATACTTTGGACGGACTTTGAGAGCCTCTTCCGCTCGGAGTTCGTCCCAGCCACCCTTCGTGCGGTGCGTATCCAGGAGCTTCTTCAGCTGCGGCAGGGCAGCATGATGGTCGCTCAGTACTCGGCGAGATTTACCGATCTCTCGCGCTACTCGACCGACATGGTACGGGACCCATTCTTCCGGGCCCGGACCTTCGAGCAGGGTTTGAGACATGAGATCAGGGCATCACTGATCTCCCTCAGCATACCGACTCAGACAGGAGTACTGGAGCGGGCCCTTCTGATCGAGAGCTTCCTTGCTGAGTCTACACCAGCACAGCGACCCACCGTAGGGCGGCACGTGGCAGAGTCATCTGCAGCAGATAGCCGACGGATGACTCAGGGTTCCAGGTAGACCAGACCTACCAGTGGCCGACTGCACGACTCAGGCTCAGTTGTGCGGGGAAGCCGGGGTGGAGTCAGAGTCAGGCGTGCCGAGAGTGGGCAGTGTTACTCCTGTGGCGGGATTGGTCACATGGCTCGTGACTGTCCGACCCGCCATGCTGATGATCAGCAGTTAAGTGAAGAACCTCCCAGGCAGAGGCAGAGGTTCGACCGTGGCGGTCCGCAGGGAGGAGGCGGACGAGGCAGAGGAGCTGGCCGAGCAGCAGGTGGTGGACGACGCTTTGAGGTTCTACCACCACCACCACCAGGAGGTCCACCCCGACCGCAGGGGAGAGCTCAGCTTCATCCAACCGAGGCCTTCGATCATGGAGCTCTAGGAGCCGATGGACAGGAGCAGAACTAGTGGATACATCCTTTGTACTTCTGGTTCCTTGTTGCTTTTGTGTAGCATCTTGTATTATGAGCTGCAATAATAAAAGACGCATACCTTTGTGATATTTTCGTTCCTGTCCTCTTTCGTGATGTTACTAAGAGGTTCCAGTTTTGGCTGTTGACTTGACCCTCACTTGTGAGACATCAACTGGAGGAGACCCAGTTACCACACACTGATGCCGACAGTGTGAATCAACCCGAGGCGAGAGTAACGGTTGAATCTCTTAGTAGTAGCGTCGAGGCCTTACGACGTCATCCTTGGTATGGATTAGTATCATCCATGTTAGGATTGACTGTTTTAGGCAAAGAATGTGGTTCATCCAGGGGATGGGACCAGATTTCTCTTATCGGCAAAGAAGAAATCTTGCAGCTCTGATGGGACCGGAGATGGTCCAGGCCACGACAGAGAAGGTCCAGGTCATCCAGGAGCGGATGAGGACAGCTCAGAGCCGGTAGAAGTCATATGCTGACAGGAGGCCGAGGCCACTGGAGTTCGAGGATGGCGACCACGTCTTCTTGCGGGTCTCACCTCGACGTGGTATTCGGAGATTTGGCCGAGGCGGCAAGTTATCTCCGCGCTTCATCGGACCCTTCCAGGTCCTCAGCAGGGTTGGCGAGGTGGCTTATCGCCTGGCTCTACCACCTCAGTTGCACCGGGTGCACGACGTCTTCCACGTATCCCAGCTGAGGAGATACGTGCACGACCCGACACACATCATTGATCATGGGGAGCTTGACGTTGACGATGGGGCGACTTTTACGGAGGTCCCGGTGGAGATAGAGGATCGATAGAAGCGGGTCCTGCGTGGGCGATCGATTCCTCTTGTGCGCATCAGATGGCAGCACGGGAATCTCCAGGAGAGCACATGGGAGCGGGAGGCTCAGATGCGTGCTCAGTACCCTCATTTGTTTCCCTAGTTTTTGATGTATCTTTACGGGGACGTAAAGCCCTGAGGTGGGAGTAATGTAAAGACCCGTAAAATTCAAGGAAATTTTTTTTCTTAATTTTCTTTATAATTTTACAAGAGCGCGGTTTCAGAAGGCACCTGATTCCGAGGCCCGGAGTGCCCGGAATTAATTTCCGAAGTTTGGCTCGTGTACGTTCAGTGAACGAACGAGCGGGAATTCCTAACTTTTGATCCGGTGCTCGGAATTGAAATCCGAGGGCACCGATGAACTCGCAGCGCTGATATTCGCTTAAAGAGACCTTTTCGGGAGTTGCGTTTGTTGCGGGTTGAAAGTTAATTTTGGGGTTTTTAATTTGAGTTAAATAAAATTTGTGTAGAACAAATTTTATTATAACTTGATAAAACCTACCAAAGGGGGTTGGAAGTGGGACCCACACCCACTTAACCTCCCTTGGGAGGATTAAGTGTGGTGGGGCCAACACGAACCCCTAATCCTTTCAAATTCTCCCAACTCCCTTAACGCCTCTTTTATTGACTTGAGTTACTTTTTTAATTATGGGAGTTAATCCTTTTGAATTTCAAACTTTTGAAATTCTATTGTGTTATGTAATAATAAAATAAGTTGTTGTCTTATTTTATTTTGGGTTATTTGTTTGTCTTCTTGAGAGGTGGAGAGCTTTTCTTCTTCTTCAACTCTGACGAAGAACTCGAAGAACGTTCATCTTGACGAAGAACGCTCAAGCTCCGACGAAGAACTCCGCACCTCCATTCTTTGTTTACCGTGTCAACGAAGGGGACGCCACTTCTTCCTCGGACAACCTTCGTCGGCGTACAAGTTTCGCCAACGACGTGTCTCTTCGAACGCATCCCTTCGTCATCGGATTTGACGAACGGCTACCGCGACGCCCGACCTCCGCGACGTCGTCTTCCGCGGAACGTTCACAATCTTCGAACCTTATACCCGAGGTAGGGGTTGTTGATTTCTTTTTGGTTTCCTTATTTTATTCTTGATCGTGAATAGAAAGTCAAACGTGTGGCTTGAATTATTTAAGTTGCGTTATTATTTTAACGTGAGGGGGCCGGACCGCACGAACACGGCCGAACCCCCCTCCATCGTTCTTGTTTATTCTTGCGGGTGGAAGCAAGTGGCGTGGTGCCGTCGCACCACGCGGATAACCGTGCTTTTATTTTACGCGGCGCCGTCGCGCTACGCCGAGGTAGAATCTTCAAGAACGTGACGCCGTCGCGCCGCGTTGAAAGGAATCAAGGCACGGCGAAAGGGGCGCGGTGCCGTCGCACTACGCCGGACGACGAACACCGCGGCCGGTTCCGGGCCGCGGCGGGACGAGGAGACCGCGGCCGGTTCCGGGCCGCGGCGGAAGAGAAGACCGGCGGCCGGGCCGCCGGCGTCGGAAGCCGAAGGGGGGAACGGAATTTCCGGTCCCGTTGGAGAAAACCGGCCGGCCAGCTGGCCGGCCGGAAGGCATTAAACCGGGGGAATTAATCCCCCGGCCAGCATGTAAAACCCCCCTCTTAAAGAGGGGGGCGGTTCCATGAAAGGGGGGCAGCAGCCCCCCGGTTCTCTTTTTTAAACCGGCCCCCACGTGGGGGCCGTTTGTTGCAAAGGCGCGGCACATAGGCCGCGCCGCTTCAATCAGCGGGGGGCTTAGCCCCCGCGTGCGGCCCCTCGCGGAGCCAGGCCGCCGCGGCCCGCCGCGCCGCCGCGCCGCCGCCGGCCGCCGCCGCCGGCCCCCGCGCCGCCCCAGGGGGGGGTCGGGCCGGGTCGGCCCGGACCCGGACCCCCCGTTTCGAACCAGAATCGGTTTTTGGGCCATATTTTGAGCCTCGGACCTCCGAATGATGAACTGTCTGCGGCAACGCGATCCTTGGATCGAGACGGTCGTTTCGGTATATTGTACTCAAGGTTTCGGTTTACTTTGAGTTCGGCCGAGTTGGTTCGTTCACGAAACCAACCGGGCCTTCGGAGCGGAAACGCTCATATCTTGAGCTTCGAACGTCCGATTGACGCGCCGTCAGTCGCGTTGTGTTCCTCTTAGTGAGACAGATCTTTTGGCATACTCCGCCCGAGGTTTGGACGCAGGTAGAGTACGGTCGGGTTGGTTTTGCCTTAAAAACCAACCGGGCCCCGGAGACGAAAATGCCAATAACTCTCAGACCGGGCGTCCGATCGACGCGCCGTCTGTTGCGTTGAGTTCCTTTTGACGATACGAAACTTTTGGATACATCAACTCTAGTCTTTGTGACAGTTGATGTATCAGCCTCTCGGCTCGTGGAGCGGACCCTCCGAACGAGCTTGCTGCGTGCGGGAACCCTAGTGTTGGATGCGACTGTTACTGTGACTACTACTGCTACTACTGCTACTGTGACTGCGACGACGACAGTACAGAAATCCTGTGTGGATTCGACGACGACGATTACAACACTCAGCGATCCTACGTGGAACAGTGCTTCCGAACCTGTGTGAGCTGAATCTTCTGTTTACCTTGGGCGGTGGAGCGCTTGGTTGTAGCAGCATATCCTTGGCAGTGGAGCGCTCGGTTGTAGCGGCAGACCTGCGATACTGGAGACGAGCGTACAGAGTACGGAGACCATGAAACCGGCTGAGACCTGAAGACTGCTCGACCGACTCAACTTGGAGTGAGTCGACTAGCCCAGTGGACGGAGCGCCCGGTATTCGGCGGCAGACCCACGGCGGACGGAGCGCCTGGTAGTTGGCAGCAGACCCGCGGTACTCGACTGGAGGAGTACCTCTGTAGGCTATCTGGGTGAGCGCCCAGTATTTGGCAGCAGACCCTCAGCGGACGGAGCGCCCGGTAGTTGGAAGCAGACCCGCGGTAATCGACAGGAGGAGTACTTCAGCAGTCTTAGGTTAGTGAGCAGTACCTCAGAGTCGTGACAGGACCACTGTACACTTCAGAGATGGGACTCTTCAACAGTTACAGTTTCGTTAATGAAAATCCTGGTTGAGCTGAATCCTGTTGCTTTCCTGTGTGGATTGTGTTGTGCAATCCTGTGTGGATTATGTTTTGCTTTCCTATGTGGAATACGTATACTTTCCTGCATGGACTGAGTTGTACTTGGGCTCGGAGGTTGGAGCGTATTTTAATTGATGACTTAGGTATATGTATGGGCATATACCTAAGCAGTGTCGGTTGTTACTTCGTGATTGTACTTTTCTTCGTGCTTTATCCTTTGTGGATTTGAGAGACCTTCAGGGGTCTCGGGGTCCCTACTGAGTAGCTTATACTCACCCCTGCACGGGCTTCGCCCGCACTACGTTGTGTTGGTTGCAGACGACGGACATCGTTGACCTTAGCTGAGGCTTGTAGAGCGGGACGGTACCCGGAGGTGGACCACTGGGCGGGACGTGCATGGAGCGGACGGCGGGACCCGTGGAGCAGAGGAGCTATCTGTACCCACCCTTCAGGTGGGATTTCCAGTGGACATCTCGGTGTAGCGGCTTTTACTTTTCAGTTGCTGTTTTCCCTTTCGAGTTGTACTTTACTTTTAGTTTGGGTTTGTATTCTGGCCCATTTACTTTTCCGCACTTTCAGTTGTACTCTGTTTTGTTTAGTGTTTACTTTCCTCTTGCTTACTCTGTGGTGTTTGTTACTTTTCAAAGGCAATGCCTTCCCTTTTTACTGGGATTTACGCCTTGGTGCTAGTCGCCAGCCCCTGGCCTATGGAAGGCGGGCTTGGGGTAGTCACGGCACGGACCCCGAGGGCGGGTCGTGACACAATGTTTCATGAAATATAGTCTACAATAAGAATGTATTTAAGAAAAACATACCATGAAGTGATTGGGGTGATACAATAACATCAACGAGGAGATTCCTTTTGAATCCATAAGAAAACTGGAAATCAATGATGAAGAATATGATAATTCTTTTGAATAGAAAAATGGTGATGAAAATTAATAATATAATATAATTATCTCTCTCATATAAATAATCATAAAAATTTAAACGGGACGTATAAATAAAAACATTAACTAATTTTTTTTCAAATTTTGTGGAATGTGTCATGACCCGTCCCCTGAGGCCCGTGCCGTGACTACCTGAAGATGGCCTTCCATAGGCTAGGGGCTAGAGACTAGAACCAAAAAGAATATTACCAAAAACATGAAGGCATTTACTTTAAATCTATACAAACACACAGTTTGATAACACAACAAGAAGCAAATGTGAAGTAAACTACTGTAGTAAAAGAGTGTCGAAAGTAAAAAGGGGTTGGAATACAGGAGCAACTATAAAAGTACAAGTATGAATGAAAGTAAAATATTACTGAAATAAAAAGGGAAACAACTATTGGGTCATCCTCCTAGGTTCCTACAAGAAGGGTAGGTACAGATCGCCTCCTCAGCACTCCACATCCATCCATCTCCTCCGCGTACAACCAGGTCCTGGCTCCCTCAAACCTCATCCCAACTGCTCGTCATCTACATAAGACACAACATGGTGTGGGAGAAGCCCATTCAGGGTTGAGTATAACGATACTCAATAGGGACCCTAAGACCCCGAAGGTCTTCTAGAATTATACAAATAAAAACCACAGAGTAACACCACGAAGGTAAAGTACCACAGAGGTAAAGTACCACATAGCATAACCTCAATCACAAACACAAAGTAAAGATAGATCACACCATGATTTATTCTAGGGGTAGTAACAAGTAACATCCCAAGTCACATCGTCAAACACCTCAGATACTTGAGAACTCCTCCTCTATTGAGTACAGTGGGTCTGCCTCGTCACACAAAGGCGCTTCCCACTAACATTGAAATGCTACGGTACACCTCCCCATCGCGTACCATGGGTATGTTGGGTCACACAGAGTCATCCCTCCCCACAATGGTTTTCTAAGGTATTCATCCCAATCACATACCATGGCTGCTCTCCACTGTAGCTTGCTGAGGTACTCTTCTCCATCCCATACCATGGCCGTTGAGTCCCTCTGAGTCGAAAACTCAGTAGTCGTCAGGTCTCAGCCAGTCACAGGGTTCCATACGCAGTGCGCTTGGGAGAACCACTCCCTAAGCCATCAGTCGTATCTTAACCAGAACTATGTCTAGAAAATAAGTAACCGAATGATCTTCCATGTCATAAGGGTTCCAACTCTACAAACGACGTGTCAGTCAGACGCCCGGTCTGTGCGTTATTGGCATTTCAGTGCCAAGGGCCCAGTTGGATTCGGGTGCGATCCAACCCGGCCTCACTCCAAGTTTCTATAAAACTATAATTGAGTAAGTCAAAAGGACCGTCTCATTCCAAGGGTCCCAACACAATAGGCAGTTCATCAAACGATCGTTTAGTTCTTAAAATAAGGTCCTTTGAGTGTTTCTGGGCCCGTCTGGGCCCGAGTCCGGTCTGACCTGGTCGGACCGACCCAGCCCGACCTAGTTTGGGCTGGGTCGAGGTTGTCTCGGCCCACTGGGCTGATTTTTGGTCCAGTTAGTAAAGGTGGATTGACCAAAATAGGGTGGCTTGCAAGGGGAGCACCGGTCCACGTGGGGTGGGGGCTCGCTAGTGTGGTGGTCTGGTCTGGGGGCGGCGACCCGCGTAAGGCGGCAGCCCAGCCCAAGGGTGAGTGGCCGCTCCGAGGGTGGCATCCCACGCCAAGGGCGGTGGCCCGGTCTAATGGCAGTGACCCGGTGTGAGGGCAACGTCCCACTTCTGTCTGACGCAGGGGGTGTAACCCCCCGGTCTCCCGAATTCCCAAATGGCTCGGAGGATGTTCGGTTTGCGAGGAAGCGGTGTCTTGGAACCTGCCGAAGGTGGGTTCAGCCTCCACCATTGCTTTGGTCGTGACTTCCATTCACCAGAAGCATGGCAGTTTCACCTCCTCCATTCCCACGGCCGGTTGTCCTGTCGTACGCCTCCTCCGTTCGCTGCGGCTGACGTGTCGTGGCCCTCCTCTTGCGCCATACGTCGACGCGCTCACGGTCTTCCATGGGGGAATAAGGATAAAAAGATAATGGAGGGTTCAGGTCAGGATCATTAGGCCCACACCCTCCACACTAGCTAGTATTATGGAGGATATAAAGGGGTTTAATAATCAATTGAATTAATCAACAAGATAAACCCCACAAAGATACCCTATAACAACTTCTCGCAAAGACGAATGAATCGCGGGTCAACCCGTTAGTCGGTTGATCCATGTTATTCATATTATTCAAGAACTGGGAAGATGAAATCATTTAAAATGGATAAACGAATAAACCCCTACCTTGAATCGTCAGAGAAATGTCTGTGATTGAAGGTTGCTCGTGTTCTTCATTCCCACAACCGGTTCCCAAAGATGCCACTCGCACGTCGCCCTTTGGTTCTGTGTCTTCCGTCTCATCCAACTGGGTCCGCTTGGTCTTCTAAGGGTATAGCATCGTAGAGTTTTTAGGCACTTTGATTCTTGGTGAAGCTCTCTGATACCCCATCCCCAACCCCATATATATATGAGAGGGGGGAGGGTAAATAATGACGTGGGGAAATAATGGGGCTCATTAGTTCGAAAGCTTCTTCATTTTCCCCAAAATCGTCATTACCAAAGGGTGGAAGGTCAAGCCATTTAATGGCTTGCAACATTGCCGACCCCAACCTTTAATTAGTCCATTTGAAGTTATGAAATCAAATAACAAAATTATTTTATTTCATTTTTTAAAAAAGTCAAAAACATAACTTTTTCTCCGGACCTACTGCGGTCAAAGTAAATACTCCCTCAAGAAAATCCAAGTGTTTTGGATTCAATGATTCCCTTAGATTTTTATTCCGAGAAACGATTCAAAATTTAGAAAATTCCACTCATGTGTTTACTGAACATACCTAAAAAAAGTCCATAAATTAATTACATCACCCTTGACCCGCACTGGTCGAGGTTAGGCTCCACTTAAGGAGAACACACCCCAACAAACTCAACTGTACCCTCAGATTTTTAATCTGAGTTACCGTTTAGATGTTATGGATTTTAAAATAAAATAATTGTCACTTAATTTTTTTTATTTTTGGCTAGAAACTAAATTTCACTGGTGGCCCACACTGGCCAATGTTAGTATCTTCCTAAAGAAAGAATACTCTCACAAGTTCAGCGATGGTCTCAGATTTTTAATCCGAGTTTCCTTTCGTGAGTTATAAGCATTTGAAAAATAAAATAATTTTATTTAATCATTTTATTTACAGTTATGCCATTTTCGGGGTTTCTCACAGGAATCATGTGTCGACTAAACATATGTAGCAACTAGGGTAAACCCACCATCCTAAATGCAATGGTGCCCACAGATTTCTGATCCAGGTAACTGTTTAAGTGATATACCACTTTTTTAGGAAAACTGCTTATGCGCACAAATTAAAGCTTAACAAAACTTTGATGGATCATTCCAGGAACTCCGGGCTCAGAATCATGCGCCGTTAGATTTTGTAGTCTCGAAATAATTCCATATAATTAAAAAAAGTATATGGCAATTCTTGGACATTAAATTCTCCCCACCTTAGGGATTTACGTCCCTAAAAGAAAAAACATATATTAAGGAAACAAATGGGGGTATTGAGCACGAATCAGAGCATCCCGCTCCCATGTGCTCTCCTGGAGGTTCCCGTGCTACCAGTGAATGTGCACAAGTGGTATCGACTACCCATGAAGGACCCACTCTTTTCGATCCTTAATCTCTACTGTAACCTTTGTAAACGTCCCCCCATCATCTGAGTCCAGGTCTCCATAGTTGATTATGTGAGATGGGTCCTGCACGTATCTCCTCAGCTAGGATATTTGGAAGATGTCATGCACCCTCTCCAACTGCGGTGGAAGTTCCAAGTGGTATACCACCTTGCCTATCCTCCAAAGAATCAGAAATGGCCTTATAAACCTTAGTGATAACTTACCGCCTCGCCCAAACCTCCACAATCTTCAATGGGGTGAGACCCATAGAAAACATTGTCCCCATCCTAGAACTCTAGAGGTCTCCACCTCCTATCGGCATATAACTTATGTCTTCTCTTTGCAGTCTTAATCTACTCCTGGATGGTCTACACCTTCTTAGTGGTAGCTCGTACCAACTCTGGACTCATAAGTGCGAACTCGCCTAGGTCTATCGAGCATAGAGGTGATCTACAATGTTGACCATACAATGCCTCAAATGGTGCCATACCGATGATGGAGAGATAACTATTTTTGTAAGAGAACTCCAAAAATGGGAATTGATCCTCCCATCTACGACCAAAGTCTAGGACACATGCACAAGGCATGTCCTCAAGCGTCAGAATGGTCCACTCTCACTACTGGAAATATAATATTTCTCAACGGTTCACAACCGTTGGGAAAGCCCCTCTAACCGTTGGTATATGATATACCAACGGTTCTGATAACCATAGGGAAGTAAGCCGTTGGGAAAGGTTTTCCCAACGGTTTACTAGAAACCGTTGGTATAGGCTCACAAAAGCCACTCTATCCCAACGGTTCTGCCAAACCGTTGGGATAGTTTTTCCCAATGGTTTGGGAGAACCGTTGGAAAATATCAATATCCCTTAACTATCCCAATAGTTTTGGGATAGTTTTCCCAACGGTTCTCCCCAAACCGTTGGGATATCCCCATGGATGAACTCTTTCCCAACGGTTTAGAACCGTTGGGAAAAGAGATATTTACCAACGGTTCAATGAACCGTTGGTAAAAACTTCTTTAGGATTATATGCCAATGGTTTTAAACCGTTGGCATACCCTATGCTGCAAATTGCAGCAGCCTGCAATTTTCACAGCCCCTGTCCATCAGGCCCCTCTCCATCAGGCCCCTCTCCATCATGCCTCATTTTGACCTCATTTTCAATCTAATTATTGTACCTGCAATAAAATAAAACATACATATACAATTACGAACAAATTCATACACATTTAACATATAATGGATCCTGAAACTATACACATCCATAATTAAATTAGAATTCATAACGTAATTATAAATGTACATAATTCATATAGAATTCAATTTAAAATTTAGATGACAATTATATGTGGAATCTGAAATTCAATTCATAATTTGATCGGTTATTTCTATACCATATATTTTTACCTCAAATTATGTCCATTTTAAACAAAATACATACACCTGAAGTGATACCGGCCACACTGCACCTCATATTGAGGCGGGTTTGACTCGTACACGTCACATTTGACCCATGGATAGTTGTGCTAAAGTATCGACACAATCCGAATGCGTTTGGTCGGTTTTCCGTATGCCAGTTGATGTTTTTCACTTAAAATGACGTCCTTTTGAAACAAATGATGAACACTATGAGTGGTTCCAACCACAAAGCGTCTCCAATTGAGGTGGGGTTGATTTGTACATGTCACATATGACCCATGGATCGTTCTCCTAAAGTTTAAATGGAAACCGAATGCGTTTGGTCGGTTTTCCGTATGTACTTAAAATGTTGTCCATTTTAAACAAAAGAGTGACACTTAGACTAATCCTGACCACACCGCGACTCAGATTCATCCCGGGTTGGCTCGTACATGTCACATATGACCCATGGATCATTGTGATAAATTATCAAAAGATTCCGAATGCGTTTGGTCGGTTTTGCGTATGCCAGTTGTACTTTTCATTTATAATCATGTCCATTTTAAACAAATGAGACAGAGTTAGAGCGGTGTCGGCCACACCGCGTCTCGGATTAAGACGGGGTTGACTTTTACACGTCACATATGACCCATGGATCATTGTGCTAAAGTATCGATAGAATACGAATGCGTTTGGTCATTCTTCCGTATGTCAGTTGATGCCTTTCACTTAAAATGAAGTCCTTTTGAAACAAAAGACGGACACTTTGAGTGGTGTCAGCCACACCGCATGTCAGATTGAGGTGGGGATGATTCTTACATGTCACATAGGACCCATGTATCGTTTTCCTAAAGTTACAATGGAAACCGAATGCGTTTGGTCAGTTTTCCATATGTACTTAAAATGGTGTCCATTTTAAACAAAAGAGAGCCATTTAGACTGATCCCAGCCACACCGCGACTCAGATTGAACCGGGTTGGCTCGTACACGTCACATATGACCCATGGATCGTTGTGACAAATTATCAAAAGATTCTGAATGCGTTTGGTCGGTTTTGTGTATGCCAGTTGTTCTTTTCACTTATAATCCTGTCCATTTTAAACAAAACAGACACAGTTAGAGCGGTGTCGGCCACACCACGCCTCGGATTGAGGCGGGGATGATTTGTACATGTCACATATGACCCATGGATCGTTCTCCTAAAGTTTCAATGGAAATCGAATGCGTTTGGTCGGTTTTACGTATGTACTTAAAATGGTGTCCATTTTAAACAAAAGAGAGCCACCTAGACTGATCCCGGCCACACCGCGACTCGGATTGAACCTGGGTTGCCTTGTATAGGTCACATATGACCCATGGATCATTGTGATAAATGATCAAAAGATTCGGAATACGTTTGGTCGGTTTTGCGTATGCCAATTGTTCTTTTTTACTTATAATCATGTCCATTTTAAACAGAAGAGACATAGTTAGAGTGGTGTCGGCCACACCGCGTCTCGGATTGAGACGGGGATGATTCGTACACGTCACATATGACCCATGGATCATTCTCCTAAAGTTTCAAAGGAAACTGAATGCGTTTGGTCAGTTTTGCGTATGCCGGTTCTTTTCAATTATAATCCTATCCATTTTAAACAAAACAGACACAGTTAGAGCGGTGTCGGCCACACCGCGCCTCAGATTGAGGCGGGGATGATTCGTACACATCACATATGACCCATGGATCGTTATCCTAAAGTTTCAATGGAAATCGAATGCGTTTGGTCGGTTTTCCGTATGTACTTAAAATGTTGTCCATTTTAAACAAAAGAGAGCCACTTAGACTGATCTCAGGCACACCGCGACTCGGATTGAGCCCGGGTTGGCTCGTACAGGTCACATATGACCGATGGATCGTTGTGATAAATTATCAACAGATTCGGAATGCGTTTGGTCAGTTTTGCGTATGCTAGTTGTTCTTTTCACTTATAATCCTGTCCATTTTAAACAAAAGAGACACAGTTAGAATGGTGTCGGCCACACCGCTCCTCGGATTGAGGCGGGATTGACTCGTACACGTCACATACGACCCATGGATCCTTGTGCTAAAGTATCGACACAGTCCGAATGCCTTTGTTCAGTTTTTCGTATGTCAATTGATGCTTTTCAGTTAAAATGACGTCTTTTTGAAACAAAAGACAGACACTTTGAGTGGTTCCAGCCACACCGCGTCTCTGATTGAGGCGGGGTTGATTTTTACACATCACATATGACCCATGGATCATTCTCCTAAGGTTTCAATGGAAACTGAATCCATTTGGTAGTTTTTCTGTATGTACTTAAAATGGTGTCCATTTTAAACAAAAGAGAGCCACTTAGACTTATCCTGGCCACACCGCGACTCGGATTCATCCTGGGTTGGCTTGTACACGTCACATATGACCCATGGATTGTTGGGATAAATTATCAACAGATTCGGAATGCGTTTGGTCGGTTTTTTGTATGCCAGTTGTTGCTTTTCACTTAAAATGACGTCCTTTTGAAACAAAAGACGTACACTTTGAGTGGTGCCGGCCACACCACGTCTCCAGATTGAGCTAAAACCACCATGAAACATTCTAATTATTATTCGTGATGTGTACGTGCAGACGACACATCAATCGGACGTGCGGTTTGCACGGTACGGCTCAATATTCGTGTTTTAAGTGATGCGCACGCTTCGTAAACGTGCGTGAGGGGGGTCCAAACAGGCTGAATGAAGTCAGAATGGCCTGAAATCAGATGAAAAATACGGGAGAGTGATTTATGAAGTTTTTGAGCAGACGACACGTCAATCGGACATGCCGTGTGCCCGCGGTGACCGACAACGCAGTTCTGGTGTCATAAACGGCCAAAACGGGCGTCCAACGGTCAAATTCATAGAAGACGACCTCAGATTGAGCTGAAACCACTGTGAAACATTCTAATTATTATTCTTGACGTGTGCGTGCAGACGGCACGTCAATCGGACGTGCGGTTTGCGCGGTACGGCTCAATATTCGTATTTTAAGTGATGCGCGCGCTTCGTAAACACGCGTGAGGGGGGTCCAAACGGGCCGAACGAAGTCGGAATGACATTAAATCAGACTACAAATACAGGTGAGTGATTTCTGAAGTGTTTGAGCAGACGGAACGTCAATTGGACGTGCCATGTGCCCACGGTGACCGACAACGTAGTTCTGGTGTCACAAACAGCCAAAACGGGCGTCAAATGGTCAAATTCATAGCGGACGACCTCAGATTGAGCTGAAACCACCGTGAAACATTATAATTATTATTCGTGACATGTACGGGCAGACGACACATCAATCGGACGTGCGGTTTGCGTGGTACGGCTCAATATTCGTGTTTTAAGTGTTGCACGCTCTTCGTAAACGCGCGTGAGGGTGGTCCAAATGGGCCGAACAATTTCGGAATGGCCTGAAATCAGAGGAAAAATATAGGTGAGTGATTTATGAAGTGGTCGAGCAGACGGCACGTCAATCGGACGTGCCGTGTGCCTGCGGTGACCGATAACGCAGTTCTGGTGTCATAAACGGCCAAAACGGGCGTCAAACGGTAAAATTCATAGCAGACGACCTCGGATTGAGCTGAAATCACCGTGAAACATTCTAATTATTATTCATGACGTGTACGCGCAGACGGAACGTCAATCGGACGTGCGGTTTGCGCGGTACGGCTTAATATTCATGTTTTAAGTGATGCGCACGTTTCGTAAACGAGCATGAGGGGGTCCAAATGGGCCGAACGATGTCGGAATGGCCTGAAATTAGATGAAAAAAACAGGCGAGTGATTTATGAAGTGGTCGAGCAGACGGAACGTCAATCGGACTTGCCGTGTGTCCGCGGTGACCGACAACGCAGTTTTGGTGTCATAAACGGCCAAAACGGGCGTCCAACGGTCAAATTCACAGCGGACGACCTTGGATTGAGCTGAAACCACCGTGCAACATTCTAATTATTATTCGTGACGTGTACGCGCAGACGGAACGTCAATCGGACGTGCGGTTTGCGCGATACGACTCAATATTCGTGTTTTAAGTGATGCGCGTGCTTCGTAAACGCGCGTGAGGGGGGTCCAAATGGGCCGAACGAAGTCGGAATGGCCTGAAATCAGACGACAAATACGGGTGAGTGATTTATGAAGTGGTCGAGCAAATGGCACGTCAATCGTACGTGCCGTGTGCCCGCGGTGTCCGACAACGTAGTTCTGGTGTCATAAACGGCCAAAACGGGCGTCCAACGGTCAAATTCATAGCGGAAGAC
Source organism: Viscum album (assembly GCA_963277665.1). NCBI lineage: Eukaryota > Viridiplantae > Streptophyta > Magnoliopsida > Santalales > Viscaceae > Viscum > Viscum album. The sequence goes on along the minus strand of OY728134.1, from coordinate 814,884,371 downwards.
CTCGGATTGAGCTGAAACTATCTTAAAACATTCTACTCATTATTCGTGACGTGTACGCGCAAACGGAACGTCAATCGGACGTGTGGTTTGTGCGGTACGGCTCAATATTCGTGTTTTAAGTAATGCGCGCGCTTCGTAAACGCGCGTGAGGGTGGTCCAAACGGGCCGAACGAAGTCGGAATGGCCTGAAATCAGACGAAAAATACGAGTGAGTGATTTATGAAATGGTCGAGTAGACGGCACGTCAATCGGACGTGCCGTGTGCCCGCGGTGACCGAAAACGCATTTCTGGTGTCATAAACGGCCAAAACGGGCGTCAAACGGTCAAATTCATAGCGGACGACCTCGGATTGAGCTGAAACCACCGTGCAACATTCTAATTATTATTTGTGACATGTACGCGCAGACGGCACGTCAATCAGACGTGCGGTTTGCGCTGTACGGCTCAATATTCGTGTTTTAAGTGATGCGCGCGCTTCGTAAACGCGCGTGAGGGGGTTCCAAATGGGCCGAACGAAGTCTGAATGGCCTGAAATCAGAAGAAAAATACAGGTGAGTGATTTATGAAGTGGTCGAGCAGACGGCATGTCAGTAGGACTTGCCGTGTGCCCGCGGTGACCGACAACACAGTTCTGGTGTCATAAACGGCCAAAACGGGCGTCCAACTGTCAAATTCATAGCGGACGACCTTGGATTGAGCTGAAACCACCGTTCAACATTCTAATTATTATTTGTGACGTGTACGCGCAGATGAAATGTCAATCGGACGTGCGGTTTGCGCGGTACGGCTCAATATGCGTGTTTTAAGTGATGCGCGCGCTTCGTAAACGCGCGTGAGGGGGGTCCAAACGGGCCGAACAAAGTCAGAATGACCTGAAATCAGACGACAAATACGGGTGAGTGATTTCTGAATTGTTCGAGCAGACGGAACGTCAATCGGACGTGCCGTGTGCCCGCGGTGACCGACAACGCAGTTCTGGTGTCATAAACGGCCAAAACGGGCGTCAAACAGTCAAATTCATAGAGGACGACCTCAGATTGAGATGAAACCACCGTGAAACATTCTAATTATTATTCTTGACGTGTACGCGCAGACGAAACATCCATCGGATGTGCGGTGTGCGCGGTACGGCTCAATATGCGTGTCTTAAGTGATGCACGCGCTTCATAAACGCGCGTGAGGGGGGTCTAAACGGGCCTAACGAAGTCGGAATGGTCTGAAATCAGACGACAAATACGAGTGAGTGATTTATGAAGTGTTCGAGTAGACGGTACATCAATCGGACGTGCCATGTGCCCGTGGTGACCGACAACGCAGTTCTGGTGTCATAAACGGCCAAAACGGGCGTCAAACGGTCAAATTCATAGCGGACGACCTCAGATTCACCTGAAACTACTGTGAAACATTCTAATTATTATTCGTGACGTGTACGCGCAGACGGAACGTCAAGCGGACATGTGGTGTGCGCGGTACGGCTCAATATTCGTGTTTTAAGTGATGCGCCCGCTACGTAAACCCGCGTGAGGGGGGTCCGGGGAGTGTCCGGGGTCCAAGGAGCAGGGGGGGGGGCTGTTCGGGTGGCTGTCCGAGGAGTTTCCGGGGGGCTGTCCGGGGTCCAGGGAGGAGGGTGGGGGGGTTGTTTGGGGGGCTGTCCGGGGGGCTTTCCGGGGGGCTGTCCGGGGTCCAGGGAGGGGCGGGGGGCTGTCCGGGGTTCAGGGAGGGGGGGGGGGGCTGTCGGGGGTCCAGGGAGGGGGGGGGGGTCTAGGGGGGGGGGGGGGTTTCGGAGGGTTTCCCAGGGGGTGTCTGGGGGGTGTTCGGGGGGCTGTCCGTGGGGGTGTTCGGGGGGTTGTCCGGGGGTTGTTCGGGGGGCTGTCCGGGGGGTGTTCGGGGGGTGTCCGGGGTCCAAGGAGGAGGGTGGGGGGGGGGGGGGTGGCTGTTCGGGGGGCTGTCCGGGGGGTGTTCGGGGGGTGTTCGGGGGGTGTCTGGGGTCCAAGGAGGAGGGTGGGGGGGGGGGGGGGGGGGCTGTTTGGGGGGCTGTCCGGGCGGTGTCTGGGGGGTTGTCCGGGGTCCAGGGAGGAGGGTGGGGGGGGGGGGGGGCTGTTCGGTGGGCTGTCTGGGGGGCTGTCCGGGGGGCTGTCAGGGGGGTGTTCGGGGGGTGTTCGGGGGGTGTCCGGGGTCCAAGGAGGAGGGGGGGGGGGGGGCTATTCGGGGGGCTGTCCAGGGAGTGTCCGGGGGTTGTTCACATAACATCATGCCTCATCCCATAACCATATTTGTAGGGTATCATGAACATGAATAACATCAACCATGTGCCATCCTCCTACCCTACATGACCCCAACCAAATGCCACATCTTATTATAGCCTTATCACATCACACCTCACCGGAAAACACTAGAGAATAGTACATCTCACCTGAAGACACATGGAAAATCACATCGCATCTTGCCTAAAAACACATGGTCAATCACTTTTGAAGGAAGAGTAGGGAAGACATGGTAGCTATCCAAACATATAACCATCATCCTAGATATTAGAAAAAATACCCATACCTCAAAACCTCTGATCGTTGGTAAGTTTATCCAACTCTGGTTGGGAATGTGTAGAAATAACATAAAAATACATGATATATAGATAGCACAAAATACTCAACCTATGGGTTCACATTAACAACATAATCACACACTTCACTACTACCATAAAACACATAAACCACACCACCACCACACAAGACGCATAGCATTTATCACATTCATTTATAATCCACTTCATTCACACTTACATTGTCCATTCATTTAATGTTAAATTAACTAAATCCATTTACCACACATCATACACCACAACTTCATCACACAACACCTCCACACAACACAACACCACCACACATCATCACTATCATACAACTTCACATGTCACCTCCATGCCCACTAACCATCACATTACAACCCCACATATCACAAAGTCCAACTGGTCACCTCAATCCCCATAAAACACCCTACAACATACAATGAAACAGAACAAAAAACCTCTCATAGAGGCAACATACCCCAACTTCCACAATATATTTATTCAAGGTCTTTTATTACATTACCCCTTTATTTATCATGGGCATTATAACACAACTGATATTCCAGGGGAAACTAATTAATTAACAACATATTCATTCATTTCCCTGTTTTTCACGGTGAAATAACATCAAAATCCTAACTTAAAACAAAAATATTAGATCAATAACAATAAAAACAAGGTACCATATATGTATAAAGAATAAAATACCTGATTTGAGATGATTCAGCTGGGTTTTCACCTATTCGGATGGGGAGTTCAAGATTAGCAGAGAGTTGGAGCTCGATTGATAAATTAAAATTCAAATATGAGATCAATAACAATAAAAATAAGATAGTAAATGTGTATAAAGGAAAAAAATACCTGATTTCAGATGAGTTTTCACCTGTTCTGATGTTCGGATGGAGGGAGTTCGCGAGAGGAGGGAGAGCAGCCCCGCTGGATAAGAAATTTAGGGTTCTGTCCGAATGGGGGGAGAGTAGGCCCGTGCCTGTATTTGGGGGAATTCTTTCCCAACGGTTTTTAAAAACCGTTGGGAAAGGACCCTTTTCCCAACGATTCAGGGGAACCGTTGGAAAAGGGGTTCTCTAGGGGGACTTTTCCCAACGGTTCACTTGAACCATTGGCTAAAGTGTCTCCAAGACACCCCTTTACCAACGGTTTGGGGAAACCGTTGGCAAAGGGGTGTCCTTTCCCAACAGTTTCACTAAACCATTGGGAAATCCTTCCCTGGAAACTACTTTGCCAACGGTTCTGTATAACAGTTGGTAAATATGTCCTAATCCCATCAACCCCAACGGTTTATGCCAACCATTGGTAAAAACCCGTTGGGAAAAATCCTATTTCCAGTAGTGTCTGTCAGACCATCCATCTAAGGATGAAAGGTGGTGCTCTAATGCAGCTAATTCTCAAATGCCTCATGCAATCCCTCCCTCAGCCAGGATGTGAAACGTGTGTCACAAACAGAGACGATCATCGATGTCACCCTTTGAAGTCTCAGAATCTCATACACACAGAGGCATCCCAAGCCCTCTACTGATCCCTAGTCTTAGATGGGTAGGAAGTAAGCTGACTTGGTGAGTCGGTCAATGAACGAAAAAATGGAACTATGCCCCCTAGACATACGTGGAAGCCTTGTCATAAAGCCCATGGAGATCCCATACTACTTCCACTCCGGCACCCCCAATGGCTAAGCTCATCCTACTAGAACCTGATTCTCAGCCTTCACTTACTAACAGGTGAGGCATCGTGAAACAAACTCTGCCACACCTTCCTTCATCCCTAGCCACTAGTGCTGATTCAAGAGGTCTTGGTATATCTCTCCACACCAGGAAGTACCTCCATAGGGGACATGTGGAAATCCCTCAAAACATCCTCCCATAGCGCCACTGGTACCATGATACATCCTTTAAAGAGAATGCTGTGCTCCCCACCTTTAAAAAATATATCAGGTGCTTGTCTTAGGGATATCTGAGCACTTCAAGCCTCATAGTCAGTGTCCTAAACATGTGCCTCCCTGAATCACTGAAGGAGTGGGAGTGACTATCATATAATGTAGGTAAGCTACTCTATCTTTATCTACTAAGGATATCTGCAGCGCGACGAGCTCCTCTAACGCCACACTCAGCAGTTGTAGACCAGAGCTCATGTTGAGTGCGTCTGCTGCCACATTCCCCTTCCTAAGAGTATAGACCATATCAATGTCATAGTCCTGGAAGAATTCTAGCCATCTTCATTGTCTCAGGTTGAGTTCCTTCTGTGAGAGGATATACCTAATACTGTTGTGATTAGAGTAAATAGTAAATTGTTCACCAATCTAGTAATGCCGCAACATCATCAGCGAAAAGGCAACTGCTTCTAACTCCATCTAATGGGTAGTGTAGTTCTACTCATCAGTCTTTGTCTCAGTTCCTGAAATCTCTACTGACACTTCTCTGTCCATAGGAAAGGCTGCCCCTTTTTGTGAAAGTTGACAAGGGTGCCGCTACCCTGGAGATGTCTGGTCCAAAACTCTAATAGTACCCAGTAAAATCAGAAGTCCCTGTCCCTTCAGGGAGGTATACATGGAAACATCTTTTGAAAGGATGTCCCCACACTCTACCGCTTCTGTTGGGAACTAAAAACTCAAAACTCCCACTACCACGAGGGTAATGCTGGCTGACTCAAGAGTGATTGGTTGTACCCTCCTTTGCATGAGTTTATCCTGTGCTACCTGGGTTTCCTTTTCCGTCGACCAAGGAAAATCCAATTCCAATGTTGTGGGTAAACCACAAACTTTTTTCCTAATAGAAAAAATATGAGTACGAGCTGTGGAGGTTCAATACATACCCAAACTAATGTCATAAGACATCGACACTACTACTAAGAGGTTCCACCCAAAACTCTCACCTCAAGGGTCAGATCACACCGTAGGCATAAGTGTGATTATCGAGTATCCTCCCAAAGGTATCTACAGACGTGAGGGTCAAGTCAACGGCTTTACTAGAAACTCTAGATGTTGGAAAAGATTCATTGAAGGATAGAATTATTGGTACATATGTCTATAAATACGGCAGCTAGTAGTAGACACAGACCGTACCTCAAATCATTTCTAGACCCCTTGCGCCACACTCCTTGACCGCATGCAGCTACTCCCTTCCCCTATCCTCTGCTCCCAGATCCATGTGGGGACCACATTTGGGTGGTGGTTGTAACATGTTGAAATGTACACCACCTCATGCTGCTCTCCTAGATCCACTTCCACCTCTTCCACCCTGCAGATTCATCTGTCCCTATCACATCCTCTTCCCGAAGCATTTTACACAACCAAGTCTCTGAGACTGGTGCCACTTTTCTACGTTCCCACTAGTAACATTCACTGGATGTATCTGCTCATCCAAGGGACATTCAACCATTAAGGTTCTCTATAGAACACTAACGTAAGTAGGAATTCATTGAAGAATAGTGTTGGCTCGGATGTCCCAATACATGCCTCGCTCAAAGGTCTAAGCCCTAAAGCACTGACCGTACTGTATTCAGCAAGTACCCATGATGGTTGGTATGCCTCAATGAATACTCAACTACCGAAATGTCATCCTGCTGAAGATGTAGAAGCTCTAGGTAACACTCATCCCTTAGATATTTATTTCAAGAGACCCCCTTCTATGAGGAAGGTTCTCATGATTGTCCAAATAAAAATTCAATTCATCGTAAGATGTGGGTAATCTAAACCCTGACATCATCCTATTGAGCCTCATAGAAGGATATCTACCAGGACCACCATCTAATCGAATGGTTCCCTGGCTAGATGGAAACTCGACCACATCCTCAATCCAGTCCTAAGCTACCTGTGTTTCAGGCTCACCTCAGAACCTGAGGGGTATCTGATGTCAAAACAAGTGTAAGGCACTATTCCTACATGTGTCTTCTACCAGTACAACCAGTTGTACCTGCTGACCAACGTTCAATGATATATCTGACACACTACCTGGAGGTACTATATAAGGCAATAGTTTATGCACCGAAGCCTTATCACTATGCAGACCATCCTCATGGTCACTCACTAGAAAAGACTAGATGCTAAGATCACCGTCTTCTCTACTAGTGTCTCAACTAGGTGGAAACTCTAGCAACAACCTCCATCCAATCCTCAGCTACCTACGGGTCTGTCTCACCTTAGAACCTCAGAGGCCTCTTCTACTGGAACTCATGCAACATGCTCTGTCGGCGTGCACCCTCTGCTGGTGGGGCTGGTGGAAACGCCTATGCAACGAGTAGTGGTGGTGCTGGTACACCACCTGAAGGTTCCAATGCCATAAGGTGTTCCTGCACCGAGGCGTCATCACTCGGTGTGGCGTCATCACATACTCCCTCAGGAAACCTAGGTGGTTGTCTTCGCAGCGGTATCCTAATAAGGAACATGTGTTCCTTGATCATTAAGTTATACCTGGTGAGCCCACTCAATAGATCAAAAATAAATCTTTTCAAAAAAAAAATGCTATCAGTGTTTCCACGCACTGAGTTGGAAGTCAGAATTAAGGGTCATGGTGTATGGATACGTCGGATGCCACACCAAAACTGGACCCCCCGAACTGAAAACCACACTCATAACACTTAACACTATTTCCACACAGAAAATGTCAGAGTCCTAGTTCTTTAGTATAACTGAACTCCTCTAATACCACTTTGTTATGACCCGTACCCCGGGGCCTGTGTCATGACTACACAAAGCCCGCATTCCATAGGCCAGGGGCTGGAGAGTAGCACCAAAAGGCATATTCCCTAAAATGGTAAGGAATTTCTTATAAACCTATATAAACACATAGTACGATAACACAACTAGAAGAAACTATGATGTAATATGCTGTAGTAAAAGAGTGCTAAATGTAAAAAGGGGATGGAATACAAGCCCAACAGTAAAAGTATAAGTACGAATGAAAGTAAAATATAACTAAAAGAAAAATGGAAACAACTACAGGGTCATCCATCGAGGTTCCTACATTGAGGTTAGGTACATATAACCTCATCATCACTCCATGTCTGTCCATCTCCTCCGTGTAACACCAGGCCCTGGCTCCCTCAAACCTCAGCCCAGCTGCTCGTCGTCTGCACAAGACACAATAAGGTGCGGGCAAAGCCTGTGCAGGGGTTAGTATAACGATACTCAGCAGGTACCCCGAGACCCTGAATGTCTCCTATAATTCCACAAATAAAAACCACATGGTAAAACCATAATGGTAATGTACCACACAGGTAAAGTACCACATAACATAACCTGAATCACAAGCAAAAAGTAAAGTCAGCTCACACGATGATTTATTCTAGGGGTATTAACATGTAACATCCCGAGTCACATCATTGAACACCTAGGATACTAGAGAAATCCTCCACTATAGAGTACAATGGGCCTGCCGCGTCATAGAGAGGCGCTTCCCACTAACCTTGAACTACTGAGGTACTCCTCCCGATCACGTACCATGGGTCTACCGGGTCACACAGAGACGTCCCACCTCATCATGGTGTGCTAAGGTAATCCTCTACATTGCTTACCGTGGACTCTCCCCACCATGGAATTCTGAGGTAATCCTCCACATCGTGTACCATGGCCATGGAGTCCCTCTGAGTTGAAAAGTCCGCAGTCGTCAGGTCTCATCCAGTCGCAGGGTTCCGTATGTACTGTGCTTGGGAGAACCACTCCCCAAGCCATCAGTCATATCTCAACTAGAAATAAGTCTCACAAAGAAGTAACCTGATGACCTTCCATGTCATAAGGGTTCCAATGCAATATATGGTGTGTCAGTCGGACACCCGGTCTGTGTGTTATTGGCATTTCAGTGCCGAGGGCCCGGTTGTATTCGGGTGCGATCCAACCCATCTGTCCTCCAACTTTCTTCAAAACTATAATGAAGTAAGTCAAAAGAACCATCCCACTACAAGGTTAGAAACACCGCATATGATTCATCAATCATGCATCTTGTTCTTAAAATAAGGTCTTTTGAGTGCTTCTCGGCTCGGTAGGGCCTAGGTCCGGTCCGACCCGGTCAGGCCGACATAGCCCGTCCTGGTCTGGGCTGGGGTGAGGTGGTCTCAGCCAGCTGGGCCGATGTTTGGTATGGCACGTAAGGGGGTATCCTGCAAGGGTGGATCGAACAGGATAGGGCGGTTGGCCCGCTTGGGGCGGCGTCCAACTAGGGCGGAGACCTGGTCCAGCAGTAGCGACCCGATGTAGCAGTGGCCCGACCCGTGGGCGGAGACCCGCTCTATGGTCGGCGACCCGCTTCAAGGGCGGCATCCCGATCCGAGGGTGGCGGCCCAGTGTGAGGGAGGTAGCTCGGTTCATTCCAATGCAGGGGGTGTAACCCCTTGATCTCCCGGATTCCTGAACGGCACGGAGGCCTTTCAGTTTGTGAGGCGGAGACGATGTGTGGTCGTTGCTCGGTCTCAACGGAACCCTCCAGAGGCGGGTTTGGACTCCTCTACGGCTTCATATGACGCTTCTGTTCACCGGTGGTGTTGCGGTCACAACTCCTCCCTTCCCGCGGCCAGGCGTCGTGTCAGCCACCTCCTCTGTTCACCATGGATGACGAGCCACGACCCTCCTCTTGCAGTGTATGTTGACGCACTCACGTTCTTCCATGGGGGTGAAAGGATAGCAAGATAGCAGAGGGTTTGGTCCAGGTTCGATTATCTCACACCCTCCACGTTAGCTCGTATTATGGAGGATTTTAAGGGGTTGAATAATCAATTGAATTAAACAACATGATAAACCCCAAATAGATACCCCGCAACAACCTCCCACAGAGACGAATGAATCGCGGGTCAACCTGTTAGTCGGTTGATCCGCGTTCTTCGTATTATTCAAGAACGAGGAAGTGGAAACCAGTAAACATGCATAAATGAATAAAACCCCTTCCTCTAAATGTTATAGGAACGTCCATGCTTGAAGGAAAATCATGTTCTTCATTCCCATGACCGGTTCCCAAAGATACCACTCGCAAGTTTCCCTTTGGTTCGATGTCGTCCGTCACCTCACACTGGGTCAGATTTTTCTTATAAGTGTCTGGCATCATGGTTTTCTTTTAACACTTAGTTTCTTAGTGAAGCTCTCAAATACCCCTTCTCTAGATCTATATATATAAGTGAGGGGGAGGGTAAGTAACAGAGTGGGGGAAATAATGGGGCTCATTAGTTAGGAAGCTTCCTATTTTTCCCCAATGTGACCGTTACCTAAGGTTGGAAGGTCAATCCATTTAATGTCTTGACACACCACCGAACCCAGCCTATAATTGGTCTTTTAGAGGTTATGAAATAAAAAATCAAAATTATTTTATTTCATTTCTTTTAAAAAGTCGCAAAACGTATATTTTTCTCCAGACCTACTGTAGTTAAAGTAAATCCTCCCATACGCAAATCCTAGCACCATTTATTCAATGGTGCCCCCAGATTTTTAATCCAGTAAATGGTTCAAAAGTTAGAAAATGTCACTCACGTGTTTACTGAACGCACCTGAAAAAAAGTTCAATAAATTAATTATGTTCACCCCCATCCCATGCCGGCCAAGGTTATGCTCCTCCTAAGTATAAAATGCCCCAACGAACACAACAGTAACCTTAGATTTTCAATCTGAGTTACCATTTAGAAGTAATGGATTTTACAATAAAATAATGGTCACTTAATTATTTTATTTTGGGGACAAAAACTAACTTTCACTAGTGGATCGTGCCGACCAATATTAGTATCTTCATAAAGAAATCATACCCTTCTGATCTCAATGGTGATCTCAAATTTTTAATCTAATTTACCATTCATGAGTTATAAGCATTTGAAAAATGAAATAATTTTATTTAATTATTTTACTTACGGTTATCCCATTTTTGTGTTTTCTCATAGGGAGCCTGTGCCGACTAAACTTAATTCACACCTAGGGTAAACCTTCCAACCTAAACATAAAAGTGCCCTCAGATTTCTGATCCGTTCAACCATTTAAGAGTTATTCCACTTTTTCAGGAAAACTGCTTACGTGTGCTAATTAAAGCTTAATAACTTCGACAGATCATTCTAGGCACTCCGAGCCTCAGAATCACGCGCTGTCAGATTTTGTAGTCCCAAAATAATTCTATATAATTAAAAAAAATATACATAAATTCTGGGACATTAATGAATGGAAATTTTGTATTCACTTGTCCAAAGAACAAAGTTGTTGAGTATAATGATGATGAGAAAATGGAAAAACATGAAAAAAATAAATAGGGTTAGAGCTCAAAGGATCCTAAAAACTCTACTAAGTGTAATAAAAACATTACTTGAAGGAATATATTATGTTTGATAAGAGAATATTAAGAATATGAATCCCTAAAATTATATAATCAGAGGTGTAATCTTTTAAAAAGTTGACAAAATCTATAGTTGACGTCTAAGAATATGAATAAACCATAAGTATTATAGAAGGGAGAGGTGGGGAAACATATATGGATTATATGATAAAATTTTATTTTGAATAATTTATCTAATATGATACTAAACTAAATATGGATGAAAGGGTGTAAGAAAGAGAAAATGGTAAGAAGTATGAAGGTAAAAATATTTTTTAAAATGAGAAACTTATAACAAGATAAAATAGTGAATGATTTAGAAAAATAATTATTCAATAGAATAAATGTTAATTTACATATTATCAAAGTTACATGAAGCTAAAAATGATTTTAATAATATAATATAATACTTTAATAATGTTTTGGAGGTTAAATTATAATCTTCTCAAGTGAGTGAAAGTATGAATACAAAAAGAAATGTCAGATCGTATCCTTCTAAAATTAAAGTCAAATACATTTTTTTCTAAAAATAATAAATCAAATAAAAAATATTTTCAAGATTTATAAAATATACATTATGGTAATACCCATTATTAATAAAATTATGTGAAGAGTACAGTAAGAATATCTATCTCGTATTGAAAATAGGAAGCATGATATATAAAAGTGCCTCAAAGAAAATGGTTTTTTGAAAATATACATTTCATTATGGAAGAATAAGGTTTAGGGATTACTAATGGAATTGTGAAGAGTTTTGGAACATATCCTACTCATTTTTGTTTAATATTTAATTTCTATAGAGAAGTAATGAATCAATGGGAAGAAACATTTAAAAGATTGGAAGAAATTATCAGAGGAAACAAGCTATGATAAGTAACATAATAATTCTACCAAAAATATATTTAATTTCATAGAAGAAATATGTGGACTATGTGTTGTGGAAGGTTATTTTGATAATTTTTACATGATTAATATTATTTTAATGTTATTCTATATTGAAAAAACTAAATACAAAAAACATTGGAAGAAAAGTCATTTTTTCTAAGGTTTCTATGAAGCATTTATAAGGAAATAAGCCTTAGAATCTAGAAAGTGGTTGTTCATCAAATTTTATTGGTGATAAAAAATTTATAAATAACATGAAGGATCATGAAGTATGGGAAGTAAATTTTTGAAATGAAAATTTATATAAAACAAGAGGAGTTGTGACTATAGAAATTGAATCCCAAAACTAACATCCAAAGAATTGTTTTTTTTTGTTAAAGAGAATAAGAAAACCAATTAAGTATAATATAACTCTATGATGATGAAAATGAGATTAATTTTAAAAAAGAGTCATGTGTCATCAAAAAATAAAAAAAAGAAATTACAATCACACAAGAAAAAAAATAACAAGTATCAATCTATTCTAAATTAGTGATCTTACCAATTCCTATTTTTTGAGTGCCAATAATGAAAACAAGCAGTGTCATAGGATACTTGGATATCTTATTCAAATAAATATGACTAAAATTTCAAAGTATGACATGGTTAGAGTCTAACCATAATTGAAGATAGAGAGTGGGAGAGGTTGTTTATGAAACCTATCAAAAAGGGATGATTATTTAAAGAATACACAAAAGAGTAGATGTTCTATCGAGTGGACCACTTTATATTATTTATTTTTATTTACATAGACCTATGACACAAAGTTAAAAAATATGTGACCAATATTTTATTACACACATTGATGATTTTACATAGGTTACCAATGTTTTGATTATAAAGCGTGAGTTTGAATTAGAAGATATGTTTTCAATTTAAAGAAGATAGGTCGAAAAGGAGATGGGAGTCTACATCAATAATATGATATATGATAGTTGTATGGAATACATTTTTAATTATTTTTAATGAAATATTTAAAATAATGGAATTATAAACCAGTAATGTGAACCCTGAAATCTACAATAGAATGATATAGTAGAATGAAAAAACATTATTTCAGTTGAAAGAGGAAGAATATTGATTTCTATGTACAATATCTCAAATATTTTCAAGAGGGAATTTGTGTGTACTCTTATTCAAATAGTTAAAAAAATTATTTCTTAAAACTGAGTCACACATGAAACTATATGAAATGTGGTAAAAAATAATTTAATCAATGAATCACCTCAAATTTTATTATTAGACATTGTTATATGAAGATTAAAAATACAAATTTGAGAATAATTAATGAGAAATTAGAAGATGGAAAATTTATGGGATACCTTTAGAATGTCATAGGATAAAAATTATTGTATAATAATTTGTATAATTTGGTAAATTTTTTATTATAAAAATTGTCAAAAATATTACAAAATTTGATGTGATAAAAGTAGAAAATATTGAAAATAATGAAGCATGAACCCTGAAATTTTATGATAACTTGAATATATAATAATATAAAAATAACCAACTTCTATTGATTTTTTTAATATAATTCTGATGATGAGGGTGAACCTACAAGATATGAGACTCTAAAATATCATTGATTAAAGGAATAATTTGATCTGAAAAATACTAATGGTTGTTTGGTGGTTCCTATATATATTAGAAACTTTTTTATAATTGAAAATAAAAAAACCATTATTTCGTAGATTTATACCCAAATAATTTTAGAACTAGTTGAGTATAGGGATTAAGAAAAGTAATTTAATGCTTGAGACCAAAGAGTCATTTTATTATTAAATCAAAGGCCACTTTATTTTTGGGTAGAGGTAGACCCATTACATAGCCCTAAGGCCCAAGGCCATGTGATACATGAACATGGCATGAAGGCTCAAGGTCATGAATTCCCGATTATAAAGCCCAAATGCCCATTTTTTTCCCAAAGGGACCTCTAGTAAATAGTGATGCTATAGCACCCAGTCTTCTACAGTACTTGATATAGTATAGTCACCACTATAGTACCTGCTACAGTACCACTACTACTATAGTTTCACCACTATTATAGTTTTGTCACTACTACAGTGCTACAGTTATGTGCTACAGTACTCTAGAATTTCTCCCCTACCTAGAATTGATACTGGGTCTTTTGGATACCAAGAAGAAGCCTTTACCACTTGGGTACAAGATATTTGAAAAGGATTATATATAATTTATGAATGAAGATATTTATTATATAGAGAAAAATACAACATGGGAGATAATATCTAAACCGGTAGAAAAAAATATTATAATTACCAATGGGGTATTTAGAAATGTTCTAAATAGGAATGGCGATGTGTTAATAAAAAAGATGAAATAGTATATAAAGGTTATTATCAGATGAAAGTTATTGACTTTGAATATTTGTTTTTACTAGTTGTAAGTCTAAAATAAATCAAAATATATTTACAATTACAACTCATAGAAAATATATGTTTTATCAGATGGATGTGAAATCTTTATTAAAAAAATAGAACTAAAATAAGATGGTTTATTGAAAAAAACCATGAGGTTCCTTGTTGACATTAATAGAGGCCTAGCATAAAGGCTGAAAAATGAACTATGTAGGATAAAATAGGCCCTGAGAGATTGATATTGTAAATTGAATTATTGTTTGATAAGAATTAAATTTTAAAAAGGTAATGTTGATATCAATTGGACATGAAAGTTTTATCCATAATTATTCTTATTTTCATAGGTTATGTTTATGACATAATATTTATAAGTGAAAATAATAATCCTCGCGGGGAGTTATCAAAACAATTGAAAATTCAATTTGAGAAGTCAATGCTAGGTGAAATGAGATATTTTATAGGATTAATGATTTTACAAAAGACGAATATATCTTATTATCCAATGAAAAATATTCTTGATAACTATTGAAGAATTTTTCCTAGTGGATTCTAAATATGTCTCTATAGTCATAACCATTAGAATGGAGTTAAGCACATATATTTATGGAATACATGTTAAAAAACACAATTCAAGACTATACTTGTATCTTTTATTTATATGAAAATTTTAATTCTACACATAGTATATGTTTTGAATAGTTTTTTAATATATCAGAGTTATCTTAAAGAGTCTCATATGATGAAAATAGAAATTATTTTTTAATATATTTAAGGTATAATGAGTTATGGTCTCCTATATAGAAGTAACACATCACTAAATATAATTGTTTTCATAAATGATATTTGGGATGGTAATTAAATGATAGTAAATTCTCATGAAGTGAAAAACATTTTAGGTGATAACTATGTTATCTAGTAAAAATATAATATTATTTTAGTGACATTAAATACAAAAGAGTCTAAATATATATCTCTAACACATGCCTAAGATTAAATGATTTGGTTTAAATTTTATATGGAAGATCTAAAATTTGAAGATTAGAATCCTATAAGGATCTATTGTTGTAATTAAAAAACTATAGATATGTCCAATAAATCTATCCGGAACTCTAGATTTGATTACATTGAAAATAAAAATAATTTCATTAAAGAAAATGTTGAAAATAAATATGTAAAGCTGTAATAGGTTTCCGCAATGGACTATATTACAAATTAGTTCACAATAGTACTTCCAAGCAAGAGGGTTGATCAGTAAAGGTTGAAAAATATTGTTTATATTTCCTCAATAACTTGATGATTTATAGGAATTCGACCCTCATAATTATTTGGAATTTTCTTCAACTAGGGTGATTTTAATAAGTTTTTCTTTGTATATTGGTAATTTTAACTTATAGTTATTATATATAATAGGGGGGTTAGTTTATATAATGGATTTAGGGGGATAATATCTAGGTTAATCTCCCAAAAAAAATTTATCATTGAGAGATGTAATTATTTCAAAAACAATTATTTATATGATAGTTCTGTATTAATACTCTTTTATTTAAGAAGGGTCATGATTTTATTATTATTTGAAGAGAATTATTGATTTTTTGAAAGAGTTTTTAATGTTAATGATAAAAAAATGGTGAGCGTTAAGATCCCAATAGAATTATTAAAGGAATTTTTATTGTTAACTTTGTATGAGAATAATTAATGCTATTGAGATTGTTTTTGAAGTGTTTCAATTTGTTTAAAAGATGTTTTAATTGAATGGGGATGTTTTGAGGTTGTTTTAAATGACTGTGAGTTGATTTTGGAATATTTTGTGAGTGTTTTGGAATTTATAGGTGATGTCAAGAAATTTTTGATTTCAGAGGTCCAGAAGTGATAACGACTTAAAAATAGATGAATTATAATAATTTTTCAAGATTTATAATTTCATAAGGGTAATTTACCCTTAATATGATATTACTAATACAAATAAAACAAAGAGAAGTGACCCCCATTGTGTTTTGTAAGGATTTCCAGAAAATTTCATAAGAGCCAATAGAGAACAACTAATATTTTAATTAGGGTTTTCTATGAATTCATAAGGGTCATAATTTATTGAAAAATAACAAAGGACTAGAAACATATGAGTGAATTTGTTTTCCCTAGGAATCATGAGGGTTATCAGACACTGTATAAGAGCTAATTCCATTTCTTAGTAGAAGATTATTATGTTGTGTTATAATTTAAAAAAGTTTTGAAGACCCCTAAAAATCATATGAGTCATTTTAAAAATTATACGAGTCATTTACTCTTATGTGTTTATTTATATAGTTCATGGATGTGTTTCATAGGAGTAATTTTCCTATTTTTTAGTTAATAAATCCATAGAATAATTTAATGGAGAACTTTAATTTATAGAAGATACTTATGGAAGTAATCCAAGTTGATTATTTATGGGGATTAAATTCAATAATAACAAGTATATGATTATTTTAAGATTCATAATGGGTTTGATAAATATTTAATGAAGATATATCTACACTAATATTCCTGAATTTTCACATGAAAATATTTGAAAATTAAAAATAATTATCACAGATGGAGAATTATAATTTTCTTATTTAATAAACTCCTTTGTAAAAATGGAAATTTATTGAATTTTATTTTACGATAATGGGGGATATACCCAAATGAATATTTTAATGAAGAATTTTAAAGAGGACCATGGATTAAATATTCGTTGTGGGGATATTTTATAATAAGATTTTTCACTTAATTTTACAAATTTAATTAAATACATATTTTTTTTAAAATTATTGATTAAGGAATGTATTAGCATTAATTGAAATATATAGATACTGAGAGATATAGTGACTGATATTACCTAGATAAATATTATGAAATGAAATATAAAGAGCCTGGTTATTCTATAATATAAGATTGGGAAGTAAAAAATTGATGTTTGATAAGTTGTGAGAAAGTATGAATATCATGGGTTCAACAATTAATATCAGAGGTAACTGATCATAAAAAGGTGAGAAAATACTGGATCTATATATCTTAATTCTTGATAAGAAGGTTGTTGTCAATAGTTGAAATTTATCTAAATCTAATTTTACCATACACATGTAGTTCTATTTTAATATTTACACTGTAAAGAGTTTGATTATTTTTTTGGTATGTTGTGTGTATTAGGAAACACGTTATGATGATGATAATACCTCCATTCACAATTAGGAATTAACAACAGATTCTATTGGAAATTTTTTTCTCACACTAAAACCTTTCACCAGAGGGAGTAGGTACCCACTCTAGGATCGAAACTTGAAACACTTGTATATGAGTTTTACTTAATTTATTTATATTCCAATAATTCAAGGTTGAGATTTATATTTTAGTGGATTGGATCCTAAAAAATTATCATTCTTTATTTATAAAGATTATATTATTAAATTAGTACCACTAATTAACCCCCAATTCTTAGTGGTAAAACCAACTATTGAGAAATTTCCCTTTTGTTTTAATTTGGTTTATAAAAAATATAGTAAAAATTTAAACAGACACCTCATAGATATGAAAAATGTGTTAGATATATAAACCAAAAGCCTAAGAAAAACCCATTTATGTTAAATATAGGAATATCATAAATCCTAGGAGGAATTTTCTGGATTTGTAAAGAATATCACATATAGATATATACATGATAGAAAAATTGTATAAAAATCCCACGTACTACATAACATGTCATATAAATAGAATTATAGGAAAACACATACATCAATGACATGAAATTAATCCAATTTCAACAAATAATACTATATGAGGTTCATGGGGGCACTTCACTAACCCTATAAATTATAAATACTATTATTAGATAAACCCAAGATGATATCATGATCACTATGGATATTATGGGTTGAGAAAGATTAATAACATGAGACGATAAAAGAAGGTGAAAAAAGAATGTGATTAAGAATAAAATTACAAACCTTAAAAAACCAGGTGATAATAAAGTTAATAAGAAAAAAATACAAGGAGGATACACAACTATGGGTCTTATTGGATGAGACATGTGAATAAGAGAGGATAAGACCCAAAATGGGTTTAAATTTACAAGGGTATTTTTTGGAAATATGAAAAATTAATTTTTTGGGTAAATCATACATTTTGGATATACATTTTACTAAACCATGCATCAATCATGTACTGGCCATAGAAAACATGGAACCACCTCTATGGTTATGATGTGTGGTTCCTTGAACAATGATTTAGCTCTATGAAAACCATTATAAAATAGTCTCATAGTAAGAAATGTTAGGATACATAGTTACTACTAATTGTGTGTGAATCATGGGAAGGTGTGTGTTAGGATACATATAGTTTAAAATATACCCTCTCCACTGATCGGAAATCTTTGGTATATGGGGAGGTGTGTGTGAGGTATGTAATGCTTTTGTTTAGTTTTAGTGGAGTGAATTGGGTTGTGAGGATAAAAAGTAGTATCAAAGCCTTATTTTGTTTTATTTTTCTATTTGGGAATGGTATATTTAGGTATGTTATTATTTGGACTTGGGATATGAAATATTCCAAATACTATTTTAACAACATTTAGGAAAATTAACAATTAAAATGGAAATGATTTCTTTGATTACTTTTAGTTGTTCTAATTGGGCTGATTTTTTGAAAATATGATGCATTCATTTATTGATTAATGATTTATGATTTTACTCTTTGCCTGGGGTGAAAATTTGTGTACATTAATGCATCTATTTTTATGCAGGATTTACATGACATGTGTTTAATTTATTATGTTTGAGAAAATTGATTAAGATATAGGGTTTAGTTATTTAATGTTCTAGTAGAAACTTATATTATATCGTCCAATATTTGATGATGGTGGAATCACACTTGACTATGATCATGTTATAGTTATGTTATTACCATTTGATGGATAATTATATGAATCCTATTTGTATCTATATGTTTACAACAATGAGAGTGGGAAGTTGAGGATACATATAGGGCCAGAGTTATGTGAGTCATTTATAATACAGGGTTTGGGTACAAATCATTATGTTTTACTACCTATTACTTCATCTATTATACATGATTTAAAGACTTGTTACTAATGTCTTTATGATTAATGTGTTTTTTATTATAATAAAAGGTCACTGTAATGAACCCGTGTTGAAAACCAAGAGGGATAGGATAAGAATTACCCAATGATTGATGATCTAGACACACCTACTGAGTCAAGACCTCCTTTTAATAATTGGAAATATGGTAGTCTATGCGATGTTTTAGATTCTAAATGATGTGACGATCTGAGTGACAATCCTTCCAAGCCTTATGTAACTGGAGAGTTTTAGCTGAGTGACTATAAAATATTGAGTTATAGGTTGTGTCCTTGTAGGATATTTTTGACCATATTGAGATAACCCAAGATAAGAGGGTTAATCTAAATATATATATTATTTTCGGAATATGGAAGTTTTTATGGGATGTCCAAGTCAAAGAGAATTAGCATGTATAACTGACTCTAATAATTGTCTAGGAACATTTATTTGATTATTTCCTCCTCAATACTCAAAAAAAATTATAAGTTGTGAGGGATTCCCCCATAGGTTATCAATGTTTTAGAGTTGTGAATACCCAAATTTATTATTAGGGATGTACTGATGAGTACTAATTATGTGGGTAGATGTGGTATCTATAGTATTTATGTAAGATTTCTTCTCACTTTTCTTGTAATCATGGTGATGGTCTTGCTCAAGGATCTATAATTAAACCAGTTGTTATAACGTAGGTTTGTAGTTTGATTTGTTCAAGATTTTCAAGTAACGGGGGAGTTCACAGTGCTTACAGTCACTCGAGGTGTAATAGCGGGGATACACTAGATAGTTTTGAGACTAAAGGCTTTGGAGGAATCTCAAGGTTAGTCCAGTTGTAGCATACACCTACTAAGCATAATGACTGACCATCGACTTATTGAGGTATGCTATAGTAGTATCCACCCTAACATCCATCTAATTTGATATGGTTGTATCAACTTCATTTGTATACTCCCATTTTTGTAAGGATATAGGGATCATTATACAACATCTATATGGGGTTATTTATTTAGATATTTCCTTTAGGGTGTAATCCAAGGGAATTTATAGATTTATAAATTATGATATTAGGTCAATGGTTATAGGATTCCCTATGAATTATTCATATTAGTGATGGGTATCTTAGATGTGAGTATAGGTATGGATTTATTAACTCTATATTAATTTCACATTGATTTCCATCACTAAAGAATTTCATTTATGTCAATTGATGTTGTTTTTATACCCTTATCAGAGAGTTAGATTTATATGATGGACATTTGGGATTTGACCATTTATCACTACATATGGTTTCATCCAATTTTCTAGTATTTTTTAGAGATAAAGTTACATTTTTTTATTAATTCCTAATATTTTTGACTTATTCCAATATTTATTTTTTGAGTACTTCTACAGGGTTTATGCAAAGAGAGGAAAATTTAATAATCAATAATTTTCAAGGTAAAAATTCCATATGTGTTATTTTATATAGGGTTAATCCATTAGATATTAAGGATAAAATGTTTTATTTAGAATATATTTTGGTGAAAGGATTTATTTTCTTTATAATGCCCCATAGGGTGAACCCATGTTATTATCCAAGAATTTGAGTAGTTATTTTTGTTTTTATATGGGTTACCAAAGGTTGAACCAGATGATGGTCAACTATCGATATCTATTTCATGGTGTTGATGAAAATTTTTATCAATCTAGAGCACTTAGTGATTTTACAAGAACAATCTACGATGAGATTTTAAAAGTTATAGGTGAGGAAATTTTATATTTTTTATACTACATTCTAGGGTAGGTACTTCCTATATGATTTCATTGTGATAATTTTCGGTTTATTGAATGAAATGGTAGTTCTTATATCCATGATGAATTATTCCTTTCAATTATATATAGATTCATTCTTCATTGTATTCATTGATGATATCCTAGTATACTTCCAATTAAGGGTGAATCAAGACTGATATCAAGATATTGTCATCTATACACTGGGGTATCATTAATTATATTCCATGATTTCAATGTTTCACTTCTATATTAGAGACTTCTACTTTGTGAGGAATATGGATTCATAGGAAAGTACATCAATAGGCCCTAATAAGATCAAGAATAAGGTTCCTTGGGAGAAACCCATTTTTTTTGAAATTATAGCTTCTTGAGATTAGAAGACTACTGTAAGAGATTTATTCAGTACTTCTACCAATCAACATTGTTAAAGATTAATTTAATGAATAATGGTGTAAATATTGAGTGGTAAATCCTTACAAAAGATATTTCTATTATTTAATAGGATGTTGAAATATTTTGTAATTCATTCCTTACCTAAGCCAGGTATGGAGTATACCATGTAATGTGATACATGATGAATAGGTCTTGGAGTAATTATAATATAGGACATTTGAGTAGTCACTTATGTAAATAAGTGATTTAGTATGATTATATATAATTATTTGAACCATGATTTATATCTAGAATTAGTAGTAAAAATTATGAAATTTTCGTATGAATACTTTTTTTGAGAGGTTTGTGGTGTATATTGACCACAATATACTTCGATATATAATTTAACAGCATTAACTAAATATGAAATAGAGAATTTTCATTGAGTACTTATATTTATTTGACATTGATATGGAATATATCTTTAGAAAAGGTAACATTATTGCTGATTCATTGATTAGGAAGACTCATACTTATGTTTTCCATAAGGATAATATCGAGTATAAGTTAATAACCCACTTTTTAGTGATGTGTCTCATTATTTATGATTATTAAGTAGGGATTCTTTTACCTTATTCACCATTATCTTCGCACTACTTTGGAGAGTTAAAGAGAGTAATATTTGCAATTCAAATTTTTAGGCAATGATGTATGAATTATATTGAGGGGATTCGTAACTAGAATGGTCCTAGGATGACGATTTGATCTTATTTATTCACGGTTGAGTTTGATCTGTTTGAACATTTAGAAGGAGCTAATGTAGAATGAAAATGCATCTAAATGAGATATTCACCTATGGATAACCAAGATGAATCACATCATCTATAATCAGTATAAATGTCCTGAGATAAAGACAAACATTTGGGGGTCTATTTAATGATGAAACACTATTAGGTGGTGAAGGGTAGGTAAAAGAGACCCATGGGTATTCTTTAATAGATACTCATTCATGAGTGGAAAAGGGATGATGTGATGAGGGATTTTGTAATGGGTTTGTCTCATTAACTCTATGGTAGTAGTGCAATATGAGTTATTATGGACCATTTTACAAATGTATCACATTTTCTACTAACCTAAAATAATCAATTTGTTGACAAGATAAGACAATTATATTTTTTTTCAAGATAGTATATCTATATGGTGTTCCATAGAGTATTGTTTCAAATAAAAATTCCCAATTTACATTAGGATTCTTGTTGGTTCCATATAAATTTTTTTACGTGAAACTATATTTGAGTATAACATACCATCCATATATTGATGGAAAATTTATATGCACTATCCAAATATTAAATGAAATTTTTTGGGTATAAGTCTTGGATTTCAATGGTTTGTTGGAGATTCATGAAACATTACATGATTTAGGTTCTAAAAATAGGTTTTAGAAATCGATTCAGATGAAAAATATTAAGGCCTTGAATGTGAGGTCGTGTCGATCGTCTCTATATTGGTTAGAGGAAAGTATTCCTAGTATTATTAAACCAAGAATTTGTCAAGAGACTTATATGAATATCTAGTTGATTTTAAAAATGATGGGGACAACCTAGATTAATAAATTATTGTGTACCGATTGGGGAATTCATACTCTCCAATTTGAGGTGGATGGTCATGTTTTCTTGATAATGTTACCTAAATTAAAATATTATTATATTCAGAGGGAGAGGTAGTTTGTGCCTCAGTATGTTAGTTTATTTGTGGTTTTAGAAGGATCAATATCATTGATTACTGATTAGACCTTCTTCAAATATTCTATGTGATTCATGATATATTCAATGTATCTCAACTCAGAAGATACCACTATCGCCTTTCTCATGTGTTCTATAGAGACATCGTAGAGATAGATATTGATGAATCATTTGAGGAAAAAAAAATTCAAATATTTTACCATATAGAAAAGATCATATGAAAAAAATGATATATTTGGTTCCTGTATAGCTGTAGTAATGGTATATCTAATAGGATACTTGGGGATATGAGGTTAGTATATGAGTAGAGTGGTTAGATATTTTAACTAGTGACTCTTGATGATGTATCTCGAGGAAAGGTTTCTAGATGTCGGGGAGTAATATACCGTGGATATTGAGGTATGAAATGGTTTTCGTTTTATTCATACCACATTTTTTAATGTTTTTAAGATGTTAGGTGTGTTAATGGAGTTTGAGTTTCATTATTCAAGGTTATAGCCTATATTGAGGTTGAAATTCTTTTGCTGGTCAAAATCCATGCCCTAATATAAAAAATTATGGCATGGATATGGATGTATTATATTAAATATTGGAATAGGTGGTTGTTCACATGAAAATTAATGATATTTAAGGTGTTATATTGAATGATTTTAAGATGGCTAAAAGTGGGCGGGGTGAATTTTAGTTTACAAATTTAAACTAAGAGAAAACACAAAACCTATTTAGTCAAAATGATCGGATTTTGAATTTGTTTGATGATCAGAGTGATTAAATCAGATATAGAAATTATATGATATATTCTTTTTTTATCAATCTCAAGGATAGTCCAATAAAAAAATTATTAGAAATAAATTTTAATGATTAAATTTCTAATATAAATACACATTTGAAAATTAAACTTGTAGAAATAGGAAAAAATCATAAAATAGTAAAAATTAATTAAATGATTTATAAAAGGTAATTATACTCATTAAACATAAGGTTTAAGGAATTTAGAAATCATGGCTTATGTTTTCCACAGTTTCAATACCTATTATAATGGTATTACATTCTTTATCAGGAATTCACTTGATATAATGATCATATTTGCATTGTATTTCATCCCCTAGAATCCCTAAATACAATTATTGGTATGACTTTTTCTTCCAAGCCCCAGATTTCCTCGATTAAATGGATTAGCTTCACCCATATTCATATCCCAAAAATCCTGCAATTTAACCATGATCAGACACACTAGAAACAAATGACATTATAGTCATAAGGATTTTACATTTCCTCACTCAGAATCCATAGAATAAAACCCTCTAAGAAATTACAAATCATGATATTGAGATGTTTAGGAAGAGAAAAATATCATATCTGTTTATTTGAAAATTCATCATCTCCCATATCCTTGAATTCACATATATTTATAGGTGTTCCTCAAACTGTAATATTTTTGTGATTCTTAGAGTTGATTGAATTAACCCTAGAAATTCATAACTCAATAGATCCAAAAATCACTTGTATATGATGCCATTTTGTTTATCACCATTACAATTCTTAAAAAAATTCTGTATGATAAAAACTATTCAAATTAGTATCATTATAAACATTAGTCAGTCTGATGGAAAATACTATTATTTTTAAATCAAATGAACTAAACAAAGCTTATTATGATGGATCAGAACTATTATCAGTATGATAGTTATGACCTTGAATAATTTTATAGACAGAACACTTTTCTAACCTTTTTTTAGAAAAATAGTGAGTCTGATGATCCGAACACACCATCATTCTGATATATGAGATTAATATGTAATGTTTATATTCATTTTATATTATAATCATTATTCCGTTGGATGTAAATGTATTTTTTTCTAAGAAAAAAAATTCTAAAACAAGAGAAATTTAAGAAATTATGAAATTTGTATTATAACAAAGTGTTAATGTGTTTTTGATTATCAAAACTAAGAAAAGGAATAGTATAAGGTATAAGTTTATACTCAATAATATACCCATTTCTTAAAAACAAAAAACACAACACATAAAATGAAAAAAATTATTATTTTTGAAATACTTATAAACTTTTTTTATGAACATCAATGATATACATCATAAAAAATTTCATTTCCCATCATAATTCACCCTAAATTAAAAACATATTTTTGATTATCATTGTTTATTTAATAGAATCTACTGATACTATAGATTCTCTTCATTAATAAAATATCTTCATTAGATAGTTTCCTCCCCTTGAAACTTTTTCTTCGACAAAATAATATATTCATTATGAAAACATTTTCACCTTAAAAAAATTCTACCAAAACTATCCCCATTTTTTATTCACAAAATGGTATAGGTAAAGAATTATAATCTCCTGATATGTTAGAAAAAATGATTAAATTTTTTGGTCTGAATTAAATGTTAATAAAATATATAAAATAAAGACCATTAATCCAAAGTGTTTTTTAAAACATTCAAATAAAATTTATTTGGATAAAAAGTCGTTGAAAGTAAATATTAATTCAAAATGTTTTTAATTACATCACATGTTCAGTAAAAAAATCATTATTTCATATTTGAATTCTTTAAAATCACTTTTAATTTCTTCACATAATCATTTTTCTTCTATGTTTTAGCAATTGAAGTCACAAGATTTACAATCCTTTCCTCTATAACTGAATGCTTCCGAATCTATGCTTTTATACCTATGAATTCTTCTTCAGAACAATTTTTTTGGTGTTTGAACTTTATAAATCCTTTTTAAATTTACTAAAACCTGGAATTCTCATCATTCAACTTTTTATAATATTCTTCAATTGAACAAAACCTTCAATTTTCCTATTTCAATTTTGGGATTTCTTATCTTCATTATTTAACATCATCTCTCCTATTTTCTGACATATCTCTAAACAATCCAACAAACATCACTCTATCTAATACATATATTAAAAAAATTTATAATGATTCAACTATATAAATAGATATTATCTTCTCTTATATATTTTTATAATCATAATCCTTTAGATCACAATCAACCTTCATTTACAATCTCACCATTTAGTTGAACCTACTTTTGTGAACCTTATATTTTCTGTTAAATTTTTTGATATGAGCCTCATTTTGAACTACTGATTCCATTAAAAACATCAAAGTCTCTAACTTATAAATTAAACTCTGCTTGATTTGTTTAAATATTTCCTCTATTGTTGAAATATATGAGATGGAGTCAAATATTTGTTTTAATGTTTGGAAAATATAGCCTATACTCTTTTCATTTTTTGTGGATGAAGAATCTGATAACTCTAATGAAGCTTATGAAACATGTGTTTTGGGTGGTCCAACATCTGAATTTTCTTTCACTATAACTATATCTTCTTCTAAAACATTTTCGACATCAACTTCCCTATTGGTTTCAACTATGTATTACGCTTTAGCATGTGAATATCGAGCTTCCACATCCTCTTTGGATGATGATTGTAATTTTGTAGAGACATAAACCAGAAGATTTATATCAAACTAGGAAATTATAGAAGATTATGAGGATGATGATTCTAATGAGCTTTTACCTTCCATTGTTTATTACTTTGTTTCTTCCTATTCTTCTTCTTCTTCTTCTTCTTATTCTGAATAATTTTCTATATTCCATGCCATTATCGACACTTATTTACTAAAAATTTTAGATATATTCTTAATTTTATTCTTCTCAAATGGTGTCTAGAGATATTTTAATACTAATACTTGAACTAATTTTTCTACTAGGGTTTCATCTTGAGACTCAACTATAAATTATTTTCCTTAATCATTATCCATTAGTACATGGATTACTAAGGTAACTAATAATGTTTCAAAAAATTCTATACTAGAATAATGAATTTTTCATTCAGTATGATGAATATTTTTAGTTCTAAGAACTATTTTTATAACTGATATGGTAGAAACTATTATAGGTGGATCTTAAAATTCTCTTTCAACTCCATTCAATAAAAATTCTATCTGGATTTCTTCTGAAAAAAATTTCATTTTTTTTATTCTATTTCTCAACCTATTTTAACTCATCAGTATTTCGAATATTTAGATCCTTGGAATGATCATTTTTGAGACTAAAAATAAGATACACTAGTTTCTTATGGGATTTATGATCCATAAGATCATTAAAATCATCACCTATCATTATTTTCTATTTTTTTTATTTTGGGTAGTATTGATTTTGGCTTTCTATTTTATTCCACTATTGGTTTCTATTGTATTTTTACAACATCAGAAACAAATCTATCCAATTTATCGAGATTATTCTTCAATATATAATTTAAAACAAGCTTTATCTGGGTTATAGTCTCTACATTAATAGGAAAAATATTTTCTCTTACAACATATGAATGATTTGTGATTTGAAAAAATTCTTGCAGTTCACTAACATCTTATTAACGAATCAATGAAATGTCAAATTTTTTTATTTCATTGGTTACATCATAATTGAATAAATAGATAGGAATAAAAATTTCACAAGATTAATTTTTCTCATGATTATAAGAAAAAAACAAGAACCATGAGAGTACCTCTTTCTCCCTTTCTTGGTATGAGGTGCCCTTGCATCCAAAGGGTGACTAATCTGACATCCAGAGTCAGATGGAAATCCTTTACCACTTTTTCTGAGGTGGTAAACAATGATGTTTCCTCTTGTGGCTTATCAAATATACCAAGCTTCTTTGGAAGTCAATGAGAAGGTAAATACTCTTCTTCTTCTAAAGTAACTTCTACAAAGTTAGCAAATTTCTAATAAGTTTATAACATTCACTAAAAAGAGTAACAATAATATATTCAATATGTTCATCCATATTAAATTCCACTAAATCATAGTATTACCTAACTCTCTCTGTATAGTTCAAATAAAAATCCTCTTTATGAATGAAAATTTTTCCCAGCACTAAAACTTATTTACTCTTTTCCATAAAGAATAATATTTTTTTATACTATGTTTTCTCGATTTTCCTATCTTTAGCGACTTGTGTTTTTTAATGTATTATATAGAGTCCATCATATTAAATATGAACCAAAACATAGATTGAGAAAATAATAAAATTAATTGAAAATATGTTTTTAAAGAATGAAATTTGGAGGATATAGAAATGAACATAAAATTGAAAACCAACATGGGACACGAATACCCCACCATTATATATAGGCAGGGGAGCAATGGTTCAAATCCCAGAAAATCCAATGGATAATATTGAAAACACTTTTTAGATCCAATGATTGAGTTTTAATCAATTAATGTTTTAAATTTTTTTTTAACTTTTAATATTTTTTATGGAGTCTTCTTGGAGGTTTAAAAAATAATATGATAAGAGAAACATTTAAGTTTATAACAAAACAATGTTTTTAAAACTAAAATAATATATAAGAAACATGAATAAAATAATTTAATGGATATGTAAAATACTAAAAGGAGTGTAACTTTCAGTGTAACTGTTTACTTTTTGTATGAGTAACCTGTTGTTTTTTTAGTAGAACATGATTCTAATAAACTTTATAATGAAATTAATTTACAAAAAAGATTATATATATTTTTTTGAGTCAAGAATAGTTTTGACTCTAAACATATTTTTATTAATCTTTGTTTCTGGATAGTTTATATAAATTCTAATTATGAAAATTTTATAAAAGTTTTTACTCCATAAATTTCAAATATATGAAAAGTAAAAATATTTTATAAAACTAAACAAAAGTTTTTTAGAAAAAAAAGTTTTCATAAAACTAATTATTTTTTGAAACTAAATGATTATATTCCCCCCTTGAGTAAGATTTCATTAATATAATGATATTAATAAACAATAATAAGATATGAATAATCATTTGATATTGGTCATTCCTAGATTCTATTTAATATATTGAAATATATCAGAACCATGAGGTTTAGTAGAAATATCAACAAATTGTTCAAGCATTCTAATGAATTGGGAAATCATATCTTCTTTCTGTGTGTGATCTCAAAGAAAATTGTGTCTTATATCGATATTCTAAAATCTTGAGTGATGTGTGTGGTTTTAATTAATTTAATGGAACTTTTGTTGTCACAAAATATTTTTGTTTTAGTAAAACTCATTCAATAGTTAGTATGCATTGCATTAAGAACATTTCAGTATAACAACATCCAACTATCACATATGTGGCTTCTACAGTGGAAAGTGATACTAAGTGTTGTTTCTTATAAGACTAAGAAAAAATTGCTTCTCCTAATAAATGAAAAGTTCCTAAATTACTTTTCTATCCATTCGATATCCACTAATTTCAACATTTGAAAAAAATAATTAACTCGAAATAATTTCTTGAAGAGTAAAATAAACATAAATAGTTAGTTCCCTTAAGATAAATAAAAATTAATTTTATAGCATTAAGATGAGTCTCTTCAAAATTTCATGATATTTAGAACATAATTATATAGAAATAATTAAATCCAAATGACAATTTGTTAACTCAAGAAAACTTACAATCTTAGCTCTAAATATCTTTTGATCAATTGATTTCCATGATTTATCAATATCTAAAGTATTTGAGGTTCCTACTAGAGTACTAATACTTTTAGTGCTGAAAATACCAAATTTCTTAACTAGGTATTTCATGTAGATATATTGATATATTAATGTTTTTTTGTGAGATTTGATAACCTAGAATGTTAGTTAACTCACCCATCATACTCATTTCAAAATTAGACATCATAAGATTCAAAAAGGAATCTATTAAAGAATTTTGAGTTGATCCGAATATAATTTCATAACCCTATATTTATTCAATAATAATATTTTTGTAAACCTATTTTATAAAAATATTTGGATCTGTATCTCCCTTAACAAAATGGTTGTTTATAAAAATTAATTTAACCTATCATACCTGGCTCAAGGGGATTTTTTTACTAAATAAAGTTCATTTGTATACTTAAAAAAATATTTTGGATGATTTTTTCATTTAAAACTAGAGGTTTTTTCTACATAAATAACCTCCTATGTATATCAATTAATGAAATCAAACATCACATAAATTTGAAAAAGTTCAAAATTTTAGAATGCTGCTTATTGTAAAAGTATATTAATACCAACAAGTCTAGCTACTAGTGAATAAGTTTCTTCATTTATGATTCATTCTTGATAATTATAGCCCTTATAATCAAATATATCTTTATTTGTAATAGTGTTTCCATTTTCATCACACTTATTCCAAAAACTCATTTTACTACAAATATATAATAATCATTAGGTTATTCAATGAATGTCTAAACATGATTCCTTTCAAACTCATTTAGTTCATCTTATATTTCTTTTATCCAATATTATTAACCTAAATCATAATCAAGAGTCTGAGGTTTGAATTTATATAAAAATTCTAGATGTTCAAATTCTTTTATCAAAGACCATATTTTTCTAACTGGTGGATCTACATCACCAACGATATTATCAGTAGGATTAATCCTAAGAAACAATTGATTTATTGGATTTATATAACTCTGTACTTAAACAATTAGTTGAAAATTTTCAAGAGGTAAAACTTTAGAAATATATTCTTCAATTATTCTCTCATAATAAGAACATTCTGACAAAGTTTAAAAATAAGTTTCAGAAATAACATCTAATGATGTAGGGTGAGTTTGTTTAAGAAAAATGATCGGTTTCATCAAATTTAACTTGTAAAATTTCCATAAAATTATTTTTTTTATTAAAAACACAGTATTTTTTACTTGTTGTGGAATAACTGAAAAATATTTCTTCCTCAAATTTTTGAGAAAATTCATCTAAGTTATATTTAGTATTCAGAATGAATAATTTGAACTCAAATTTATTTCAGTTAGAAAGTTTTGGTTTCCTATTATTCCACAACCCATATGGAGTTATACTAAAAAAAGCTCTAACTAAAATTCAATTTATTGTATAGAAAAAAGTACTGACTTTTTCAACCCAAATATATTTAGCAATTGAGTATTCACTTATCATGACACTAATAATATCCTAAATAATTCTATTTATTATATCGTCAAAACCATTTTATGGTGGAGTTATAGGTGCTGAAAAGTTATGTATAACACCTTTTTAATACAAAAGATTTTAAAATCATAACTTTTAAATTATCCACCATGATCACTATTAATACTTTTCAAGTAGATGTTTTTATCAATCTTATCTATGGCTAATAATGTTTTAAAAAACTATAAACTTCACATTTCTTTTCTAGAAAATATACCCTTATATATCTTGTATATTCCTCAACTAAAACATATACATAGTATTTTCTACCAATACATACAGTGTGTGAAGGAAAAAATAAGTCCATATGCACTGACTGTAAAGAATTATATGATGAGACATCACTAATACACAAAAATCTTGATATATATTTCTTAGTAAATGGATAAGGATTACAGACTCTTGAAGAATCGAACCTATGTTCTAGTAGGTCCTTCACTATCCCATTCTTAGATAACACAACTAAATATCTATGATTACATTATTATAATATTCTATTCTATAATACAGATTGGTCTTCCATTTCACTAAAATAGATTGATCTTTCCTCCTAAGGTATTCTATGTAAAATTTGTATACACACTCATACTGATTAACATAAATAATAAACCCATCTTTATAACTACTGACAATACAATTTTCATTCTAGAATTTCACTGGATAATCCTCATCACATAATTGGGTTTTTTCAATAAGGTTGTACATAAGTCCTCTAAGAAATAAAACATTCAAAATTAAATCATTTCCAATAACAAAAATGGTACCTATATCAATAATTTCTCCTTGAACATTTTATTTGAAAGTGAATTTCCACCTTTCATCTTTATAATCTTTTAAATAAATCTTCTTTTCCAATAAAATTCCTGGAACAACAATTATTCATGTGACAACTGTTTTTTATCTATAAATCAATTATTTTCCCAAGAACAAAAACATTAGTGCTTCAAAAACCAAGCCTTCTTAGGTCTGGTATTATCAAAAATAAAAATCTTATATATCGAATTTTTTCACCATTAATATGTTTATAAAATTCCATTTAAATTGAAAAAAAAACTTTGTGAAAACCTAAGTATCGAGATTTGTTTAATAAAAAAATTTTTTATCCAATGTTCACCACGTTGACACTAATAGAAAAATGGATCACTTTTCAGAACAAATTATTTATTATTAAAATTGCTTTTTTATTAGTAAAAAAAATTCTATAAATATATTTAAGATGTGGAAATTTTTTATACATTTTTTTAATGTCTTCTTTTCTAGAGGTAAACTTGTAAAAAATAATTTTCAAAATAGAAATTTTATATTTTAGTTTTACAACTAGGATTTTATCATTAGTAGTATTAGTATTTGAACTAAGTTTTATAATTTGACCTTGAAAACTATTTTTCTTAAAAATAGATTTGTCCAGATTATTCGAAAGACTTTATTTTTCATTACATTATTTATTAACAAATTTAGATAGATCTAATATCTCAGGAGAAATAGTATTATTTTTTGAATTTCCCTTCACATGTTTTTCATGAGAATTATTATGTTTTTCATAAATTATATTATTATCAATGTCAAGTAATTTCGAAAATTCTAATTCTTCTTTAAAACTAAGTAAATTATTATCCTCTTCAATCAAGAATGATTCATAATTATATGATGTAGAATTATTTTCATCATTTTTATCAGGGTTATTTTTAATTAATGTAAGATTAGTAAGAGATTAAACAATTGTTACCTTATCCATGTTACATTTTTACCTTTGGTATTTATTCATATAAATTAATATTTCTCTCTCTCTAAAGAATTAAATGTCTGAATAATTTTCAGAATAACTATATTCTATACTAACACTACAAGTGTATAAAATTTTCAGAATCATATTTAACTTATGACTATAGTAAATTTTTGTATTCCCATTATAATTCATTTATTTCTTGTCCTTAATTTTTAGTTTAGGAAAATCTAATATTATATTTCCTCTTTTCTTACACTCATAACATATAAACACCAAAACATATTTCTTATGTACTTTATCTCTATAAATCATCTAATATATGTACTGCAAGTATTTCATTACCACTATCTGGTTCAGCCTTCTCAGAATATTATCCAATTCATTCTAAGACTTTTATGACAACCTACTATGTGAATGAACAATTACTTTATTCTATATAGAAAACTTAATATTTTTCACTAAATATTGAACCTGGTTTGGAACAATAAATGTAGTTGAAAAAGAAACTCATCCTTTTTTCTTTTTCTTCTTCTTTATTTCCAGGTTCATTCTTCCTTTATATTTCATAAGTATTCTGATAATATCTTCTAATGTAAGATTTATAATCATTCACATATCATCCGGTGTAGTTATTTTAGAATCTGATTCATTTGATATGATGTCAATAAGTTTATGAACTAAATTATATTCTTAAACATCCTTCTCCCTAAGATATTTTAAACTATTTATGATATTCATAAACCATTGATGGATCATAGAAACTTACTATCCAAGTAGAAAATAAAAATCTTGATAGTATTATATTAATAAATATCTTATTGTATGAATGACTTTCTATGTTCAAAAGTGAGTAACAAATAACAACTTTGAAATACTGTTTGTAGCTCAACATTATGAATTCTAACTATATATATATTTTTGGTCATAGAACAAAAAATATTATTTATAACTCTGTAATTAAATTGATATTACAACTTTTATGGATTCATAAAAGTATTAACATCCTTATTTAGAATTTTATAATTCCTTGTAAGCATCACAAAATTATACACTCCAGTATTGATTAAAAAGTATTCATTCTATCTCTCCAATATAGATAATTAGTACCATAAAAATAGGTGGTTTACTTGGATCCATATTTTCTAGAGTACCATAATTCATAACTTCCATCTTAGCAAACATAATCTCTTTTCTACAAAACAAATTAATGTAACATAGTTTAGAAAGTAGTAATTTATAATAAAACATATCAACTTATAGTAAAAGAAAAATTTAAGAAAAACTCAAAATATATAGAAGTAGAACCTTCTTTGATATAAATTGTTGAATCATATGAATTTAAAATTTATATAGGGGGCGTGAAATGTAGTTTATAATTTAAAAAAAATTAAAACAGAAACACTATTTAGTCAAAAAGAGCAGACCCAAAATTTTTCAATTATTAAAGTGTTTTAATCAGTTCTAGAAATCATATGATATATCATTGTTATTATCAATCTCATATAATTTGAAATAAAACAAAGTATTTGAAATATTTATTAATATAAAACATTATAATGAACATTCATAGTGTAAAATTAAACGTATATAAACAAATAAAAAAGATTATAATATTACAAATTACTTATAAGATTTATAAAAGGTAATTCTACTCATTGAACTTAAGAGATAAAAATGTCATAAACCATAACATAAGATATCCATAGTTTCAATACCCACTACAAAAGAATTTGATTCCTTATCAGGAAGTAAATCAATAATTTGATAATAATGTATTTATCTCTAATCCCTAGGAATTCCTCGATACGATGATTAGTACGTAGTTATATTTATATCCCTAGAATCCCACGAACAGATGGATTTGATTTACCCATCTTACTATCCCTAAAAGCCCTTTATCTAACCATGCACACCAAATATATAAGAAATTATAGTTCTAAGGATTTTTCAATTCATCACATGTAATCCTTATAACAAAACTCCCTAATAAATAACAAAGAATGAGAATAAGATGTTCAGGAAAAGAAAAATCATAGACTTGTTGAGTTGAAAATGCATTAGCTCCCAGCTCCTCAAATGAACTCTAATTTTTAGGCATCCCCCCAATGATAATATTTATATTCTTCCTAGAGTTGGTTGCAACAAACACTAATTTTTTACACATGTCATATTAAAAAAATACTTCCATTCTATTTCGTTTTATTTAGCACCATTACAACCCTATAAATAATTATGTATGATGAAAATAATTATAATTACACTGATTATAAAAAGTGGATAGTCCCTTGGACTATACTATTGTTTGTCAATCTGATGAACTGAAAAATTGTTAGTCTGATGGAGTGAAAATATTTTTAGTATGATGGTAATGACGTTGTTCAATTTGATAGATAGAACACATGTCCAAAGACTAGTCAGGGAACTAGTTAGTATGATGTATAAGATGTACTAGTAGTATGATGGATAGAATTAAGGAATAAATGTTCATATTAATTTTAAGTTAGAATCATTACTACATTTTGTGTAAATTTATTTTTTATAAAAAAATAAAAACACATGGTATATAAAAAATTATTAAAATAGTATTCCATGAAAGTGTTAAAGTGTTTGTGATTTTCCAAACCAAGGAATGGAAAAGTAAAAATTATAACTTTTGACTCAACATATGGCATGAAGCATTGGCCATAGAGGGCATAGTTATAAAATCTTGACTCTAGTACGCCAGATCTAGAGTTTATTTTATTATATCATTATAGAATAAATATATCATGTTACATTGGATGAAGAAGTTTAGCAGTACCAAAAAACTTAATACCTAAATGAAGATAATAATAAATTGAAATCCTAAGAAAAATCATATGAAAAAAATTATTATATATCATTGAAATTCCATATGTAAGGATATTAGTCTTTATGGTTTAGTAGGGAAAATGGGGAAACAATAAAGAAAATGGTGATCTATGATGCTGAGCATGGTTTAACATAATATATATTCAATCATAGAATAAAAATGGAAAGAATAAAATTGTAATTTTTTTAAAGGCATAAAAAAAGAATTAAATTAATAGGGAAAAATTACATGAGTCTAAAAGATGGAATCATATTACAATCTTTTTCAGGAAGATGGAGAAGATCAGCGGGAAGATCGTCAAGCCAGGTAATGTGTTGATTTACTCTTTTGTTAGAAAGGACATCAAAAACTATATTATCTTCACGATAGGTACGAGTGATAATGTAGTTGATTTCGAGAAGCGAGCATGTTCAATCTATCCATTGAGTAGTGATCGACCATGTAAGGTGTGTTTCATTGTTCCAAATTGCTTTCAACATGGTAGTCGACTCACTTTCAAACCATAGATTATTCCAACCATGATTCAAGCAAAAGAAACAGCATGTATCATGTACATAATTTCGGCCTCCAGAGAAGAGGCAATATCGCAGTTCCCAAGAATGCATATGAGGATTTGACCATGGTGATTCCTGAAGATAGCACCACAACCTGCAGGACCTGGATTGCCTTTTGAGTCTCCATTAACATTAACTTTGTTCCAACCAGGAAAGGGAGCATGCCAAAACACTTCAAAGGTACGATGAGGCTAACAAAAATTTTCATCAATCTGAAGACATCGCAGAATCATAAAGTCATGAACCGTGTTGTTGTAGTAACCCTTTTGCATCAAAGCAGCTTCACGTATGGCCATAAGAATCCACATCCAACTTGCATTATGATTGATTGAGGATTTTTTATATGTAATAGTGTTTCTATCATACCATATTACATAATGGAGCTCAGAAACATCAGTAGGGAAGATGTTTTTAATTTTTTGAGAGTTTTCCATTTCCACACATCTCTTTAGCTGAGTGATGATAGAGCCAAGTATCAACCATCTTCATTTAAAAATGTAAAAAATATAGTTCCAGAGGGAAATGGTAGTAGAAAAAGATAGTAATAGGTGGTTATTATATTCTCTGTGTTGATTGCAATTCCAACATTTGTAAAAAAGATGAATACCAAATGATTAAATGTATATGTCTGTGGGAATTCTATTGTGGGCTAGGCGCCAAATAAGAGTGAATCATGAGGGATTTATCCAGGGTTTGTCAAAGAATATTAGGCATTCAAAATCACTTTCATTATTAAAGAAAAAATGATTGTAAAAGTTTTTTGAATTAAGAATACCATTTTGGGAATGTTTCCAAATTAAAAAATCATCAGTGATTGAGAAATGATAGTTGTTAATGATGTTCATAATGTCTTTAGGAAGATGATTGTTGTGATAATTTTTCATATCTCTAATAGAATAGTTAGTGTTTTCAGGGGTTTGGTTAGGATGAATCATAGAAATAAGAGGGGTGCTTGTCCAGTTATCTTACCAGAAATTTAAAGAGGACTCCCTAGTAACTATCCATCTAGAATCATTCATAATGGTGGAAAAATATTTCATAATAGATGGACAGATAAAGGGGATGAGGAAAATTAAATTTCCTTCCTTAAGTTTTCCAAGAAATCTCTTTTTGAGAAAGCAGACAGAATCTGAATTGTTATAAAGAAGATTCCAAGTGAGTCTAGCTTGAAGGGCCTCATTAAAGCATCTATGATTTTTTATGATAATCCCACCATTATCGATGGGTTTGCAGCAGGTCGACTAGGGGGCCGTGACAATATTTCTTTCCAACATACTACCAGTCCAAATGAATTTTTTGATTAAGGTATTCATTTTTTTATAATCCTAATAGTCCATTTATAAACCATCATGGAGTAAACCATTTTGGAAACAATAGTTGATTTGACAAGGAATAATCATCCTACCAAATAAAGAGATTTATTTTTCTAATAGGATAGTTTATTACAAACTTGGTCAATAATTTTAGAAAAGTGAGAAGACTTGGGTCTGCCCAAAAAAATGTGAACACCAAGGTAAGTAAAAGGAAAGGAACCCTCTTTGACGCCTAGGTCATTGATAATATTACCTTTCCGGATGAGAGGGAATATTTTTTCCAAAGAAGTTAAAAGCTTTTTTCCAGGTAATGGTTTGATCAGAGACCACTTCATTGTGACAAAGAGAATTTTTGAGGTTTTGAATATTTCTCTTGTCACCTTGCAAAAAAGAAGATGATGTCATCAGCATATAGAATATGGGTGGGAGTATTCACATTCCTGGAAACATGAATGGGTTTGATTTTAGTCTGGTCCACAAGTTGATTGAGGAGATGACTAAAATAATCCTCCACAATAAAGAAAATAATGGTTGATTGGGGATCACCTTGTCTTACACCATTGGTGCAATTAAGGTAGCCATTGGGAGAACCATTGACCAGGATAGAAACAGAGGCCGAGTTGAAAAGGGTTCTGATTTAAGCAATAAAGGTTTCATTGAAACCAGAGCCTTGAAGAACCTTAAAGATGAGGCTCTAGTCCATGGTATCAAAATCTTTTTTGATGTCCTTTTTAATAGTGATATTACCCCATCAGTTGAATTTGTTAAGATTGTTGACACACTCATAGGAAAGATAAATACAATCTTATATGAATCTTCCCTTGATAAATCCAAATTGGTTCCAGGAGACAATTTTGTCTCTGATGACTAAAAGTCTATTAGAAATGATTTTGGTGATGATTTATAGAGGGTGTTAATGATAGAAATGGGTCTAAAAAGGTGGATCTCAAAATAATTGTCCACTTTTGGGATCAAAGAAATAAATTGAGCATTCAGACCATGAGGAAAGATACCATAAGGGAAGAATTATTTGACAAGTTTAGAGACATGAAAATGTATGACATCCCAATAATTTTAAAAGAACCCATTATTAAACCCATCAAGACCCGGGGCACTATCAGGATTCAAACTAAAGGTAGTGTCTTTAATTTCATTATCAAGTAGTATATTTTGAAGAAATCGTTATCCTCATCATTAACTACTTTCAGAAGGACCTACAGAATAAGGTCTTTGTTCTTTTTAGGACCATTGAAGATGGATTAAATGTAAGAGAATATATGATTAGTGATATCATCCCCATTATCTAAGATATTTTCCCTATATTTTGACAATTATAGAGGTCTGTAAGCTTTCCTGACTCTGAGAAGTGAGTTGTAGAATTTCGTGTTCCTGTCACCATCAGATAACCATTTATCTTTAAATGTATGTTTACTTATGTTCTTCTTAAAAGTGAGAAAAGAATTTAGTTTTACCAAAATATTGAGTTCTTGAGTTGGATTAGTGTTGAAATCAGAGTTAGTGTTATTATTTTGTAGTGGAATAAGTTCATCCTCATGAATAATAATGTCATTGTTAAACTGTTTACCAGTAGAACTACACCAGATTCTGAGAATCTGTTTGAGGTTTTTTAACTTAACAGGAAAGACAAAGGTATCATTGACGTGTGAAATAGAAGACCAATACTTTTTGATGATATCAGTGCATTAAAATTTATAAAACCACACATTGTTGAATTTGAAATGAAGCAAGGGTTTCATATTTTTGGTGTAAACATTGATGGGAATGTGATGATGGTCAGAGTGTAGCCTGTGGAGGGTGATGCTGGAGATAGAGTCCCATTTTTCCAAAGTAGGGATGTTAAAAAAAGGCTCTCTCCAACTTAGAGGCCGCCACCCTATTGTAATGCCTTCGGTACCAAGTAAACTTGGCTCCAGTGAGTTTAATTTCTACAAGGTTTTTTTTTCAATAGAAGTTTTGAATTCTCTCGAGGAAATGTTACCATGAATCGGACCAATTTTCTCTCTTGAATTTAAAATAAAATTAAAGTCCCCAATCAAAAACCAAGGAGTATTTATATTGGTACCTAAATAGGTAAGGTCATTCCATAGTGTTCTTCTATATTTGTATCTATTTTTAGCATAAATAAATGAGCAGAATGAGTGAGTTTTATAAATTAAGAAGTCACAAGTAAATATTCACTTAGAAACAATAAAGACATTATAAATTTGAAGAGATGTGTGTGAAAAAATCCACAGGGTTTCAATTTGTAAAAATCACTATTGAATAATTCCATAAAACATCACATGATATTGAAAAAATCCATAGATAACATGATAATATAATTAGCCACATGGAAAAAAATATTCAAATTCATAATGATGGAATGATTAATTATAGACATACTAATATAACAACAATTCCAAATGACATGAAGTATTATGCACCTTACAGCCATCATTCTTAGACATTATAATTAAATTGTTTAGGTGTACACCAAATTACCCAAAATAGTTTGTATCCTGAGACCTATGAATGCATTCTAGAGAAATATAATTTTGAGTTCCACCCATCACATAATAAGTCTAATGAAATAAACACATATGTTAGAAAAAACTATTGTTTTTATTTTTTGGGTTGTGTTTGATGATATATGGGTTGAAGGAGTTTTTCAAGATGATGATATTTGAACAAAAGATATTTCTTGAGTTTTTTCAATAAGGTGAAGTAGGATCTCACTATGTCCTGGATCTTAATTTTTTAAACCAATAAAATAAATTCTAAAGATAAAAACATCCAAGGGAAGTAGACAACACCCATAACACTGATAATATTAATCTTGGAAGGTGTATGTTTAACAAAGAAAAGGCCTCCAAGATCATGTTGGAAACTATTTCATGAAGGAAATTATTATTTTATGAATAACTGAAGTCTGAATCATCCAAAACAACCAAATAAAATTCACAACATCATTGCATTGGTCATGGTGATTTTGGTATCCACTTGTGGAACAACATGATTATTTTTATGGTTGTAGAGTAAGTAATGGTGATGATTCCTTGAAATGAAGTATGGGAGAACAGAATTCCATTTTGAAAAAATGTATGGTAATGAAGAAGGTTGTGGTTCATAGAAAGTATACACGTGTAACACACGGAAGGAAAACAACTATTGTTGTAGTCATGGTATATCATAAGAGAACCTATGAAGAAATAGCCTACATAAGAAGACAACGATCATGGTAATCAGTGTGCTGAGGTCAATATATGAAATAATTTATCACCACACCATTCTGGAAGCTATGTCATAGGTTGAGTGAAAAAAATCATAGAAACTACATTAAAACATTCATGGGGTTTACAAGAGATATAACTATCAATTGATAGGTAATTTTTGTCATTTTTGAAATAATAATTCTGTCAATCAATTGTATAGGTGGAATATGAATTTGTGAAGTGATTTAAATTGGTTATCTTCATCAAATGGATATGTATAAATAGAGAAAATAAAACATATATAAATAAGGTAGAGATAAGATAAATTCCAAATAAGTCTTGAATGTTAATGTGGGATTCAAAATCACTTCTGGAAAGATGAATTTGAAGTAGAGGGTGATCCACGAGTTCTAATATCTCGCTGGATGTTTTATTTTTTCATGATGAATAAAAAACACCACATATAATTAATATTTTTATCATCATTTTTTAAATAATAAGATCACATCATGTGGTACAATGTGCTAATTAGTGTATGAGTTTTTTGGGATTTCCAAATGTACATAGTACGAAAATAAGAGGGTTAGTGAGGCCACTCCAATAATATAATTAAGAGAAGTGGTTAGTTTTTTATAGTGAATGGTTTATATGAATATTATTTTTCATTCTCCTTACAGTTTCCTAGTGAGGATAAAGCAAGTAATTTTTTCTAATTTATTGATTTTTTCACTATAATAGAGAAAGAAAGGAGGAGAATATAGTGTTCTTCAAAGTTGTAGAACAAGATCAAAATCAGATATCTAATTTTTTTTACAATAATACCCTATATTACCTTAAAAACTACTAATAATTGGTATAAAAGCATTGGTTTTTGATTTGATACTCTATCTCTCTCAAGGAAATGGTGATACTTTTTAGCCCCAAAGGCATTCTTATCATAGTAGTTAATAATTTTCAGTAATGGAAGAGTCGTATGAAAAATTATTTCTAATATTTGGTTACAGATTTGTATTTTAATTCCACCAATTATTATTCTATAAGAATAGAAATTAGATATAGAGATCATGTCATATCATATATACATATCGTATCACTTTTATGAACATTTATCACATTACACAAACATATGCATGAGGATCATAAAGGAATATTTATTTCAGAAACATGGAAAGGCAAAAAATATGTTCATAGGTAAACAAAATCATCTTCCACTATGTTATTCATAACTAGAACCCTTCATCAAAATAACATACATAATATATTTCTTCAGAAACATGGGAAAGTAAACATAAGAATGGGTGAGCCTTGATGCTCAGTATGGGTAAACATGGGAGATATGTAATTGTAACGTGAATATAAGGGTATGATAATATGAGAATAACATTAGAACACTATATCCTTCATAACAAAGATCATAACATTAATTCATGGTATAAAAATTGGAATTTTATGAGACTATAATCATAAGATAATCAAATAACATGATCCATGAGAGCATGAAATTTGTATAAGACATAGATTTTTGGTATACACATAAGCATATAAAATAATTTCCATAGTTTTCATGTCTCACTTCAAAGTCTATCATAGTGGACTGAGTTCACACACCAATCTATCATAGAAGTCAAGGTTCACTACCTAGATAATCATAGAGGAAAATGTACCTTACTTAACTGGGTTCACTCTCCATTCCTTTCCAATCTAATTCATGATATATAAATCCTTTTCCAATGCATTGGAGGGAGTTATAGGTCCCACAAATCACATTATGAAAATAATACATATGCGTGCCACATGATCTTAAAACATTAAACATATCATAACCCATGAAATGAAATGGTTTTCATAAAAATTCATCATACCATAACCTATGGAAATGATAGATTTTTCATAATCATTTCATCATTTCATCATTTCATAAAAAATCCCAATAAATTATTGGTTTGTAACATAGTATATTTAACACATTGGTAACTTTGAATTGTATGACCCATGAATGAATAACATTAAGTAAGACATAAAATATTGTTATAATAAAAAAATTAATGATAGTTCATATCAAATGGGAATTATATTCACCCCATAAAGAAGATATATGCATAACATAACATATGTATCAAGGAAATAATATTGAGACAATAATCCCTCACCGCTTTGGTAAATTTTAATTATAATACCCATGAAGGAATAAAATTAAATGAGACATAAAATATCATTATAACAAAACATTAATGATATTACACATAAAATTGTCTTTCTATACACCTCATAAAGAAGATATGTGTATAATATAACATATGTATCAAGGAAATAATATTGAGACAATAATTCCTTACTACTTTAGTAACTTTTGAGCTGTAAACACCATGAAAGTGAGATCCTCAAATGGAAAAGTAAATCCCAATAATAATTGGGAGAATAGTCATAAAATAAATTCTTGTGTATCATATAAACAACATAAAAATTTGGTGTTGAATATGACATGTGTCTCACATAAGTAAAAAGTGAGTCGAAAATCCCTCAACATAAGTTTCAACTTCTATCCTACATGTTTGAACCTCATGTATAATAAATATGATATTTTTACACATCTATTATAGAAACATTATAATATATATTATATCATATATGATTTACCTATGATCATTTATTATCTTTTTCTTTACTATTCCTTGTTAAAATCATGTTTCTGCTAATAAACGCTTTGTTTTTAGTATAAGTTTTGATTTGTTATTCTAAATAATCTTACATTGACCGTGGTTACATAATATAAATAGTTATAATAATGAAATAATTATCATAATTATACATAAATTGTACATTTATGATTAATCCTGAAATATGGTTTATAGAAATGGTGTATGTTGCGATCATGTCGACTGTAGGACATACATACACATAAGTAATGTTTCCATTTTTCAATGATCATTGTGGAATAAAGGTAAATATAATATTATATTTCCATAATGATAATAATATAAAAAGAAACATATTAATTATTTAAATATTAATATATATATATATACCATCCATGTGGGGTGGTGATGAAAAGAGAGAGTGACAACAGTTTGTGAAGGCGGTACTCCACACGAACAAGAATGACATTATCATCTTTCAATGACTGAAAAGGTAAAAAATAAAATGATATATTATATATTAAGAAGGTTAAATATTTTATAAATAAAAAAAATTCATGTGTATCACAAATATTCAATAAATATGTCCTTATTATCTTCCATGTAAAGATTTAGTGAAAAAACAAATCAAATCCTTTCCTGGCGCGGTATTCCACCGTACATAAAAAGCCTCAACCTTAAAACATTACATAATATTAAGATAAGTCAATAATATGACTTTAATTAACATTAAGGATATTTTCATGTCTATATGGTTAGTGAATTAGTCCATTATTAATTAATATCATCTCATAATCATAAAAGAGGATACTATCAAAATAATATCCATTTTTTCCACCCAAGGAAACCATTTTAAAAATAAAACATGATTTCTTTTCTTGATAAAAAACTTATTGACTTATTCCATTCTCTTACTCATCCTTCTGAC
Source organism: Viscum album (assembly GCA_963277665.1). NCBI lineage: Eukaryota > Viridiplantae > Streptophyta > Magnoliopsida > Santalales > Viscaceae > Viscum > Viscum album. The sequence continues at coordinate 814,840,023 of OY728134.1, read as the reverse complement.
CTATAAAAACATTTTTAAAAACATGGTATGAGAATAAAAAATCTAATGAATACAAAAATAAGGAAGTCTATTAGCCTTACCTAAAACATGAAAACCATGAATACATGTTCATAAAATAATACATTTCACCTTTATGAAGTGATAAATATTCCACACCAAATATATTATCATTTCTTACCCTTTTAAAACAATATATTACCAAAAAACCATATAAAACACACATAAAATATACAAGGTAACTTGGGACATAATCATACTTAAATGGAATAACCATACGGTCAACTTTTACACATATCATTCTTACAAATTGAATAGCCACATGGCCGACTTTCATACCCAATGCATTGGAGGTTATAACAAAACAACCCGTTATTGGTTTATCACAGAACCACCGATACTTGGTTTATCACATTACCACATATCTTTGGTTTATCACGTAACCACCTGTCATATTTCCAAGTACCATTATATAATCATAATATATAAATGATTGCAATTATCAACATTTCACTCATAAAATTTAATTTTGAATCACAAGAAATAATTTCAAGATATTTAAATAGTCAATCCACTTTCAAAACTATTTTCAATTTCATAAAACCCAAAAAGGGAATAAAGTATTTTTTTCCTTTAAAAACCATTTAAGCTTATATAGAAGAATCCAAATATCAAATAACAATTACAACGGTAGAGATGTTGTTGTCACCGCATATGTTAAAAACATTCCCTTTTTTTAGTAAAATGCTTCCTAGAAAAAAATATTACATTTTAATTAAAATTTAAAGGGTTTTATTATACACCGTATAAAATAAGGTGGCGTATATTATCAAAATATTCCTCAATGAAAGAAGATCGAGACGAAGTCCCTTACCTTGAGTTTGACTCATCATGTACATTCATTATTTTCATGAATAATAAACTTTTTATATATTCTTGAGAACCATTTTCATGTTTATTATTCCTTTTATATCACTTATTACCATTTTTTTTAAAATACATATTTATTTATGTTCATAATGGATTTTTTTTCAACATTCAGTACCTGAGTCGAAAATGAACTTGTTTTGATGTAAATTGTACACTTGGTCAAAATTACATCATCTTCAGAATATTATTCATGATTTAAATATCATATGTATCCAATATATAAGTATTTAAAATATCCATAAAATTTGGGGATATGAAATAAAATGCACTGTTCATGTAGAAGGTAGGTCGTACGTAGGCATAAACTCTACTTCCAGTTCTTTGTCATAAGAAAATAATAATTATAAAATGTTTTGTATATTATAATACCAGTGTTATATTAATGTCATATATGTCTCATAGGTTTAATAAAACAGTCTTTCATTTATTTAATTGATAGTGGGAACAAGTCACATCACTTTGAGGGGACGGTAGTCCACACTACCTTAAACGAAATTATCATTTTTACACAAATGGAAAGAATAAAGGTATGTTATAAATATAAATAAAAGAATCATAGAGACAAAATAAATATAATAAATATAATATGTAAAATGGTTTCTTTTATAATGTCCACCATTATAGGTGGTAGGGAAAATTGAACAATCATCATTTCGTGAGGCAGTAGTTCATTGTACACAGAAACAATATGTTCGTTACTCATTAATTGAATGTGGGTGTAAGTATAAATTGAAAAAATAGTATAAAAACATTCTTGAATATTTAGTATACTGGTTTTTTACGTAATAATAGAATAAAGAATGTTTAGGGAGTGTAGAATGGAAAAGAAACTAAAAATCACGAGAGAAGGTGTTTCCTCTTAATCGGGTAACTTCATTAGTTTATACCAAAAGGCTTCTTTGGGAGACTTTATTCATTAAGTGAGGCTTCTAGGATGATGGTGGGATTATTGGAAGAGTTTCTAGAAGATATTTTCTAAACAAAATAGTAATTTAATTTCTAATATTAGAGAAGAGAGGTTACCCTTTTATAGGAGAGGAAAGAATCACCATTGGAAACTCTTAAATTATTAAATTGATATAAAATAATTTTTTAATTCAAAAGTCTACAAATTATGATATATAAAAGATAAAGTGATTATAGGTCTCAATAACTTCATCCAATAATTTTTAGACAAGTATTGATTTTATTTTAAACATTATCTTTTTCATTTACTCTTATTCATTCTCTTTTAATTTTAATTGTTATAATAATTTTTTAATTATTAAGAGGCTATTAATTTTACTTATATGGGGTAAATTTACCCTAACTGAACACTTAATGATCTTATAGACCTTATAATATTAACTTTGTGATTTTAATAGATTTTTATTATTTTAAATAATTTAAAAAATTAAATTTTTTAAAGAACATTAATTATATCATTTTTTACAATTTTCATATTGTTGAATTTAAATAAAATCCAAAAAGAGTGATAACATCAAAAAAAAGAATTTCATAGTTTTATATTAGGTAATAAACACTAATAAAAATCCTTGATTCCATAAATTATTCCAAATAATATTTATAATATCATTTATTTGATTCCTTCATTAATAAAGCAATCACTACATCATCATTGTATCATAATTAAATTTAATTATTTAATGTCTAAAAATTATAAATAAAATACCATGATCTATAAAATATATATAGATTTATAATTAATATTTATATTAAAATATATCACTTATATATTCCCATATTAAAATTGTTTTATTAAGAATATTTTTGTTATTAACATATTTTCCTTTACATTAATTTAAAAGAAACAAGGGTCATAATCACACCCAAGTGGCTTCCAAAGTCCAAATTTTCATTCCAATGGTTGTATTGGTCGGAAATATCTCATATAATTTGATTTCGACAAGTTTCAATGTAGTTTTATATTATTATAATATTATTTTTACCCTTAATTACCTTATTTACCCTTTAACCATGGTAAATAAAAATAATTACTTAGTTACTATTATTTATGTTCAAAAAAAGGATCTATTTAAATAATTTAGACCATATGATTCCAAATATGTGATCCATTTTTCTAAAATTAAAACCAAATAAGTTGTAGTAATTAAATTTAAATTAATTCACTTTATCAAAATGGGAAAATATGTTTTTTAAGTAAAAACCATCGAATGATTGACATGTGTTTATGCCAAATTTCAATGTGAAATTATATCCAATGACCAACATTGGATTAAATTATAAAAACATAATATAAATATACTTTAAACCCAATTAAAATGTAAATCTATCTATAAATATAAATTTTGAAAAAATGTAGTTTGGAATTAAAAATTCAGTATTTTTCATTATTCATTAAAATACGAATTTTATCAGAAAAATTCCAAAATTTCAACCAAAGTAAATTTTTATGTACCAATTCCAAATAAGATATTTATTTTTTAAAAAAGAACATATAAATGGGGAAAACTATATTTTTAAATGGTTCTCCACCAAATGGAGGTAAATGACCTTTTAAATACATTTCAGTGTATTATGATTAAAATAGGATTCATTCTCATTTTAAGACTCTAAAATTTATTTTATAAATGTAAAAACAGTTAACAAACATTTTTAATCATATTTTAGTTAGTTATTTTCATTACCTATAATAAAATATCTTGGCATTAACTACTATTTAAAATAATAATAACATTATTGTATTATTTTTTGTTATAACTCAATGATGTGTGCAACCAAATATTTCAGAGAAACTAGTTGTTGTGTGTCAAGTATGATATTGGACAAATAATCCACAGTAACATAAAATTATTATCTTATTCATAAAATTTAATAGATATTAAAATTTATTATTCTATAAATACATTGAATATTACGCCTTTTCCCCCTTTGGGAAATTTCATCCCTACAATTTTATTTACTTATCAAATAAGTTGGGGTATTTCTCCATCATTGCATTCTCAGATTCCCACATTTCCTATTAAACCATTTGGTACTTCCATAAAACCTATACAAGATGAATCACCTTATTCCATATCACTTTCGTTCTATGGTCAAGAATATATAATGGTTGTGCCTCGTAAGAAAGATTCTCTCTCAACTGAACTACCTTTGGACTCAAAATATGAAATTGATCAGGCATAAACTTTCATAACATTGATACATGGAATTTTTTTTTACCTGGGATAAAATCAGAGGTAAATCCACTTTTTAAGAAACTAACCCTAATTTATTTAAGATTTACTATGGTCCAATGAACATCGGACTCATCTTCCCTTTCTTAATAAAATGTATCTTACTTTTCCATGGTGAAACTTCTAAAAATACATGATCACCTAACTTGAAAGAAAGATCCTTCCTCCTGTTATTTGCATAACTTTTTTTCTTACTCTGAGCTATCTTCATATGCTTCTGAATAAACTGAAATTTTTCTACCACATCTTCTATGAATTATGGTACCATCAACTTCATTCCACCTACTTCATCCCAAAAAGTTTGAGTTCAACATATTTTTTCAAATAATGCTACAAATGGTTCCATATGTATAATGGAATAAAAACTATTATTAAAAGAAAACTTCACTAAAGAAATATGTTGATGTCAACTTCCCTAGAAATCCATTGAACAAGAACAGAGCATATCCTCCATGTTCTGAATTGTTTATTTTAACTTCCCATCTAATTGAGGATGAAAAGTTGTACTAAAATTTAATTCAGTTCCCAATAACTTCTGAAGGACTTTCCAAAAGTTATAAGTGAACCTAGGATCATGGTCAGATATAGTAGAGAGAGGAAATCCATGTAGCATGAATATATATTTAATATAAAACCAATAAATATTATCTAGAGAAAATTTATCTTGAATGGGAAGAAAATGAGATGATTTAGTCAATCATCAATAATAACCCAGATTGCATTGTTACCTCGATAAGTATTTGGTAATCCCATAACAAAATCCATAGATAGATTTTATGATTTCCACTTTGGAACTAGAAAAGGATGAAGCATCCATTTTTTTAAATACCACTCTTCTTTAACCTTTTGAAAAATCAAGCACTTCACAGTAAAAACAGTAATATTGCTTTTCATTCCATTCCACCTATAATACTCCTCAAGATCTCTATACATATTAGTACTACCAGGATTAACTAAAAATGAAGAACTTCGAGAGTCACATAACAACTCGTTCTTCTAATGTAAATTACAAGGCACACATAACTTCTTCCCAAGACTCAAAAATAGTATTTATCAATGTTAAATCCAGGAATCTTACCCTTCTGAACCAATTCTACCATTTTTTATAACTCACTATTTTCTTTCTTTACATTCTTAATTCTTCCTGAAAAATATGATTTCACTGCCATCTGAAAGAAAATAAAGGAATTCCCTAAACCAAAGAACTTCCAATCCAAAATTAATCAAGTCCGTAACCATAGGGTCTCACTCAAAAATTTTCATGGTTAATATAGCATTACATTTTCCAATTAAAGCATCATCCACTTTATTTATCCTTCCTAGATGGTAAAGAATCATGAAATAATAAAACTTGATTAATTCCAGCCATTTCCTCTGTCTCATGTTCAGTTCTTTCTCAGTAAATATATATTTCAAAAATTTGAACAGTATATATTTCACACATTACAACATAAAAATGATGCCTCCAAATTTTTAATGCAAAAAGAACAGAATCTAATTTCAAATCATGTGTAGGGTAATTTAGATCATGAGGTTTCAACTGATGTAAAGAATAAGCAATTAAATTATCATTCTTCATTATGATACAACCAATTCCATTCATTGATGCATCACTGGAGATAACAAATTCAGGATTCCTAGAAGGTAGGTCCAAAACTGGAGCATTTACCAATCTTCTTTTCAGTTCTTAAAAACAATCATCACATTATTTTGTCAAGATGAACTTAAATACCATAGAAATTAGCATAGTTAATGGGATATATAACCATGAAATGTTTCCATCAAAACTTCAACAATAACCCATTAATCCATGAAAACATAAAATATCTGTGGTATTGGTTGGTCTTGGCCACTCTTCAACAACTTTTGTTTTATAAGGGTCGACAGTTATGCCCTATTTAAAAATAATATGGCCATGTAATGAAAATTTTTCAACCAAAATTCACTTTTACTAAAAATTCCATATATTTTCTTTTATTTTAGTTTTTTTAAAACAATCCATATGTGACATTCATGTTCCTTATGTCTTTTAGAATATATAAAAAATATCATCTTCAAACACAACCACAAAATGATCCCAAAATTGATGAAAGACTTCATTGAAGAGATTCATAAATGTAACAGGTGCATCCGATAACCCAAAGGGAATAAATCTAAACTCATAATTCTCATATCTCATTTATAACACAATCTTTGGAAGTTCATTATCATTCACCTTTAGCTGATCGTACCAGAACCTCAAATCAATCTTTGAAAAATACTGAGCTCCCAAGATCTGGCAAGAAAATCATCCATATTGGTAAATGATACTTGTTATTAATATTTTTCGTATTCAAGGATATATAACCAGTACATAGTCTCATAGAACCATCTTTCGTTTTCCCAAATAAAACTGGGGTACGCCATGGTGGAAGTGCTGTATCAAATGAAACATTAATTGAGTAATTCTTGCAACTGTTTTTTTAATTCCACCAGTTCTGCTTAAGCCCCTTAATAAAGAAGGTTATAAATAGGTTTAGTATTAGGAACTAAATCGATAGCAAATTCATCCCCTCGATTAGAGACAATACCATGCAATTCATCTGAAAAAACATTTGTAAATACTTCCACTACTGGAATGTCACTAATCAAACCTGATTATTTATTTTCAAAATAATGATCCATATAATTTTCACTGCCATATTTAATTAATCTTTATGCTTCTTGGTATGTTATGAAAGGTATGAAATCATTGATTAAAGATTTCTTCAATTTAAAATCTACTTCATCATGATAAACTGAAAGCCAATCCATACCCAAAATGATATCAAATTCCACTATGGGAAGTTCAACAAAATTTATGGGAAATACTATCCCACTAATGATAATAGGTAGATTCCTATAAATATTGGATTCATTAATACTTCCACAGGGAGACTTTACCAAATGTTCTATATCACTTCAGCAGGCTATATTTCCAATTTACTTGCAAAGAACTCAGAAATGAAAGAATGTGAATATCCAGAGTAAAATAGATTGTTGGAATATTTTAATAGAACCTGTAAAATACTTGTCACCAGTTCATTTTATGGTCTCACATCAAATGTAGTAGTAGAAAATGATTTTCCATGCCCTTATGATTTTGATCTTGCTGGTTTTCACCCGAGGTAATTAACTTCGGGTAGACATTGGCATAATGTCCCATCTCATTGAAACTAAAATATCTTATTTTTAGTTTTTTATTGTTGGACTAATCATCTTTATTATAGTTACGAGAAATTTGACTAGTCTTACCACATTTTAATCACATCCTGAACTTTGAGAGGCATTCTCTAGGATGATATTTAACAAACTTCTCACAAGTTGTAAATCTAGTTTTCTTACCACCAGGCTTCTTGGATGAATTCTTTCCCATTTTTTACCTTTTGGATATGTTCTTTTGTTTTCTCTCATGGAACTCATGATCATCCAAAAACTCTATTTTGACCTTCTTGGCACATTAGAAATGTTTCTTATGGATTTTTAACTCACAAGAAGTTAACACCCTTCAATTTTTCCAATTTAATCATGAGTAAAATTTAATTACATTACTATCAATATACCAAATAAAATTTTAAATGTACCTTGAAAAATAGGTGATATTTGTTTCATATGTCGCCACATAATCATCATCCTTTTGTCTCAATTCCAAGAATTTATTTTCCATCCTAAGTTGAACAGCCTTAGGAAAATACTTCTCAATGAAGATATTTTAAAATTCATCCCATTTCATGGAATCAGTCTCTACACTTCCTCTAATATTTGAAATCATTGATCACCACTAATCGACTTTACCTTCAAAATGATAAATAGAAAGACTAACCTTTTGATTATATAAATACCCCATTACATCAAAAATTGTTTCCAGTGATTTAGTCCACCCTTCAGATTGTATAGGGTCTGATGATCCTATGAATGATGGGGGATGCTACCTCATGAAATGATCCACTATCGACATATTACTCTATGGTTGGTCTGGTTGATCTCAGGAATGGAAACCACTACTATTTATTTCCTAATTCAACTAATCCATCACAACAAAAAATTATTCAGTTATGATTCTGACCATCTGAGGATGTTGATTTGGAAGGTTATTTCCCTATCTATGCCTTCCAAGAACAACTGCCATGTTTCCTCTATGGAAAACCATTAATAAAATATATCTTAGATGAAATAATATAGTAATATTCAAATTCTATATCATTTTAATTTGACCATAGGGTAAAAATATTTTTTGTATATTTTTTTAACAATATTCTAACTCATAATGGCATCTAAAATAACCTTTGATACCAACTATAAGGCCCTAGCCCTAAAACATTACATAATTTTGATATAATTCAATAATTTTAGTTTAATTCACATCGAGGATAATTTTAGGTTCACCATTTTAGATAATTAGTACATTATTAATACATATCATACCATAATCATACAAGATGATACTATCAAAACAGTATCAATTTTTTCCACAAAAAAACCCTTTTAAAATTAAAACATGATTTATTTTCATGGTAAAAACCTTCTCGGCTTCTTTCTTTATCTTACTCGTCATTATACAATTTTAAAACATTTTAAAAAATTGGGATGAGAATAAAAAACATAGTAAGGGATACACAAATAAGTAAAACTGTTTACTTTTTTAAACAATAAAACCATGAATACATTTTCATAAAGTGATAATTTTCACATTTATGATGTAGTAAATATTCTTAACCAAATATAAAGTCATTGATTTCCCTTTTGAAACTAATATAATTCCATAAATCTCATTTAAAACACACATAACGTACACAAGTTAACTTGGGATATAAACATACATAAATGGAATTACCACACGATCGAATTCCAAACATATAATTATAACAAATTGAATATATATATGATTGACTTCTATACCCAATGAATTAATGGTCATAACATAAGCATATCTCATTAGTTTAACATAGAACCACTCATCTTTGGTTTATCACATAGCCACCAAACTTTGTTTTTTCACATAACCACCCGTCAAATGTCCAAGTACCATTGTATAATCATAAAACCTAAATGATTGAAATTTTCAAAATTTAACTTATAAAATTTCATTTGTAATCATAAGAAATCATTTCAAGATATTGAAATTGTAAATACACTTTAAAAACCATTTTCAATACCAAAAAACCCAAAAAAGGAATAATGGATTTCTTTTCCTTTTAAAAAAACCACTAAAGCTTATAGAGGAATCGAAATATAAAATAATAGTTATGGAGGAAGAGAAGAAATTATCACCCAATAAGTTAAAAAAATCCCTTTTTTTCATTCAGTATAATGATTATTCAGAAAATAATCTCATTGAATTAAAAGTAAAATGGGTTTATTATACACCGTATAAAAGAAGGTAGTCTGTATTATTAAAATATGCCTCAATAATAGGAGATTGAGATGAATTCCCTTACATTGAGTCTGACTCGTCACGTAAAATAATTATCTTACTGAATAATAAACATAGGTTAATTTATAATTTCCTGAGAACCTTTTTAAATTTTATTATTTCTTTTATATCACTTATTACCATTTTATTAAAATGAAATAATTATTTAAGTTTATATCGGACGTTTTGTCAATATTTGGTACTTGAGTCAAAATTGAACTTATTATGATGTTTTTTTCCATTTTTTCAATGTTACATCATCTCAAGAATATTATTCATGATTTAAATATAATATGTACCTAGTATATATGTATTTATAATATCCCTAGTAATTGGAGATAATAAATGAAACATGTTGTTCATAGAGACGGTAGGCTGTTTGTACCCATGAACGCTACTTCCATTTCTTTGTAATATTAAAATAATAACAATTTTTTTTTGTATATTATAATACGAGAGATATATTAACGTCTTTTATGTCTCATAGGTTTAATAATACCATCCTTCAGAAATTCCATGTATAGAGGGAACAAGTCGTATCACTTTGAGGGGGCAATAGTCCACACTCCCTCAAATGAAATTATCTTATATACACAACATAGAAAGAATAAATGTTTGTTCTAAATAAAAATTATAAGAAGCATATAGAAAAAATAAATATAATATATATCATGTTTAATATAGTTTCAATTATAATGAAAACCAAGAGAGGTTCTCGGGGAAAAATTGAACAATAATCATTTCGTGAAGTAGTTGTTCGCCGTGCACAAAAACAGTATGTTTGTTACCCATTAAATAGAGGTGTGTGTAAGTGCAGATTGAAAACATAGAATAAATACATCCTAGTATATTTATGATACTTTTTCTGTTATTAAATCATATAATAATAAATTTTTACGGAGTGGAGAATGGAAAATAAACAAAAAAATGAGGGAAGGTGTTACCTCTTAATTGGGTAACTTCTTTGGTTTATACCAAAAGGCTTCTTTGGGAGGCTTTCATCCACATATGAGACTTTTAGGATTAGGTTATGGATTCTAGGAAGAGTATTGGTATGTTCTTGGCCTAACCAAATACTTTTTTAAGTGTCAATATTAGATAAGAGAGGGTTTTTTATAAGAGAGGATAGGGAACCCTTGGAAACTCATAAATTTTTAAATTAATACAAATTATTTTTTTAATTCAAAAGTACCACACTTTAGATATATTGACGATAATATGGGGATAGGTCAATATAATCTCATACCATAATGTTTGTAAATGTATTGATTTTATTTTAAACTTTGTCCTTTCGATTTACCCTTAATTATTCTCTTTTAATTTTAATTATGGTAATAATATTTTAATTGTTACGAGGCTATTAAATTTAATTATATGGGGTGGATTTCCCATCATTGGAAATATAATGAATTATTAGAAATTATCATTTTCACTTTTTTATTTTAAAATATTTCTAGTATTTTTAAATAATTTAACAAAATACTATATAAAACAACAATTTTGAATATTTTTACACTATTAATTTTATTGAATTTTAGTAAATTCCAATCAGAGAAATAAATTCAATAAAAAAGACTTTAATAGTCTTATAACTTGTCATATTCTCTGAGAAAAATCTTTTATAACATATATTATTTCAGATAATATTAATTTTAATATTTATAATATCATATATTTTATTCGTTCATTAATAAAGAAATCACTACATCATCATTGTGTCATAGTTAAATTTAATTATTTAATGTATAAAAAGAGTAAATAAAATACGGCTATGTAGGAAATATCTTTATCTTTCTAATGATAATTTATTGTCGAATATATCACTTATATAAACCTATATTAACGTTATTTTATTAAAAATATTTATGTTTATAACATATTTTCCTTTATGTAAATTTAAAATATATAAGTGTCATAATCAGACTCATGTGGCTTCCAAAGGCCAAATTTTCATTACATGGGTTTTCATGGTAGGTAATATCTCATCCAATAGGATTAGTTCATGTTTTAGGGTAGTTTTATAAAATTATAATATTGTTTTACCATTAATTACCGGATTTACCCTTTAACCGTGGTAAATAAAAACAATTACTAAAGTTACTATTCATCGTGTACAAAAGTAAAAGGGACCTATTTACATAATTTAGAACTTCTGAATTTAAATATGGAATCTTTTTTTCCAAATTAAAAAAACATAAGTTTTCAATAATTAATTTAAAATTAATTCCTGGTTTTAAAATGAGAAAACATGTTTTTCTAAAAGTAAAGACCGTCAAAAGATTGAGATGTGTATATATCAAATTTCAATTTGAAATTACCTATAATTACCAAAATTGGATAAAATGGTAAAGGAATTATCTAAATATAATTTAAAAAAAATTCAAACAATAATTTATCAATACAAATAGATTAGATGAAAATGATGTTTTGAATACAAAATGCAGTATTTTTCTTTATTAATTAAAATATGAATTTTATCAGAATAAATAAAAACATTTCAACCAAATTAAATTTTTAGGTCCTAATAAAAAAAGTTTATTTTGTCAAATATAACATATAATGGGGGTAAAAACTAGATTTAAAAGTAATTTTCCATCAAAAGGCAGTAAAACGAACTTTTAAAAATATTAGAGTATTTTATACTTAAAATTGGATTCATTATCATTTTAAGCCTCTAAAATTTATTGGGTAAATGTAAAAAAATTTAACATACATGTGTAATCATATTTTTGTTAGTTCTATTCATTCATGTCAATATAAAGGCTAGGCATTAACTACCATTCAAAATAATAATAATATTATTGTAATACTTTTCGGTATAACTCATGGTTTTGTGCAATGTATGATTTCAGAGTAACCCATTGTTTCCTGTCGAGTAATCTATCAAAAAAATTGTCACCTTTCACATTAAATAAACATCTTTTTTCATAATATTTAATAGATATGAAAATGTATTATTCTACAAATACATGGGATGTTACAGTACACACAAGTGATGTTTTCATATAACATACAAAATAGAAAGTAAAATGTGTATGTCATATAATAACTCTGTAGGTTTATTTATGTTATAAATATAATATACCTAATTTATATCCATCACCATGTCCAACTGTTAGAGGTGGTAATGTAAAAATTAATGACATCGGTTCGCGATGCGGTAATCCACCATAAACATGAATAATGATTTCATAACCTATTTTATATAAGTACAGATGGTTGTAGGTCATGAAATTATTATAATAGAATATTATTATTTTTATAATACTGTGGTTTTTATATCATAATGGTTTAATAATAATTGAATTAGGTGGAAGAAGAAAAAAATAAAAGCACTCGATTAAGAATGTTATCGCTTTCTCAGGTAACCTCATTAGGTTTGCTGAAAAGTATTCCAATGTTTTATATATGAAAAAAAGTCATATCGGATTATTTATGCAAGGATTTTGAAGTGATTTGTGTGGGTCTTGGTGTAACAAAAATGATTTGATGGTGTGAAGAAGAGAGGACATGAGGTTTCTTTATAAGTGAGGTGAGTGGCAGACTTTTAATTTATTAAAAAGGAAAATGTGTAACCACATTTTTCTCTCATTCCAAAAGGCTAAAATATGTATTATTATCAAGAATCATACATTATAAGGTCTAAATATTTCTATAAAATTGAATTTATTTAAGTGGATAGTTTATTTTAAATATTATCTTTTTTATTTTAAACCCCAGTAAACCCATTTTTACCTTAACCACTGTAATTAATTTTTTCTATTTTCAATTTTTTATTTTGGTAAAAATTTATGTTGATATTATTAGAAAATATGAAAAATTGTGATTAAAAATAATGAATCAATTTTTCAAAATTAAATTCACTAATTTGGACATATTTAATTTAAAATTTTTACCATATGGGCGATAAGAAAGAAAGTTTTCAAATAGAAAAAATTCACATATTTACAATGTTTTTATATCAAAATTCAATATGAAAATGTTTAAAATTACATAAATTAGATTCATAGAAATAAAATTATAATAAATTTATTATAAAATAAAATTTAAATATAATTTTTACTTTATAAATAATTTAAACGAAAAGGATGTTTTCAATTAAAATTCAGAATTTTCCACTTTTCAACCAAAAATTAATCTCCCCAAAGAAATATAAAAAATTAAACATCCTATAATTTTTTTATTATAATTTCAAAAATTTAGTTTATTTTATAAAATAATTAGTCTATTAGTGTCATTTTATTAGACGCTTTCTTCGGAGTGCACATTCATAGGTTGAGGGTGCACAACTGTTGGCCCGCATTGCCGATTTCCAAAGCCAGGCGGCATCCGTCGCTTATTCAGGGATGTTTTCTCCTTGATCGAAACGGGATGACGGGATGTCGGTTCCTACTTCTATGGATTCTTCCTCAAAACTTATTACATTGTCCGGGTCTCCCTCATAGACATAAGACATTGTTCGAGAAACTCTTCCTAGTTCCATGTCTCAATGGACATCGGTTAATTATGCTGCTTTTGTTAGGACATTCCAAGGGGTGCAGTCAGGGTAGCAACCTTAGGTCAGAGGAGTAGTCACGTTGGAATACGCTGGCATGTCTAAATGATAGAAAACATATAAGTCTATGTTTCTTCCCCTTATGATAGGGCTTATTGAGGGCGCGGATGCTTGAGGAATCATATGTAGAATGTAGGGAATTTTATGCCATATGCACATCTCTGATGTTTTCATCAGCTTCACATGTTATACATGGGGTATGCCGCAAGTTTAATATCTAGAGAAGACAGATCAGACTGATTAGAAAACTAATGGGAGTGGATCAGATGGGTGCAACCCCAGGAGGGAATAATAAGGCTGGGGCTAACACGTGGTTAGTTACCCGATTACTGTTAGGAGTAGTGAGAAAGTGGGTGACATGATCTAACTGAGATATGGCAGCCCAAGTAAGAATCAAGGTGTATACAGATTGTTGGTAGTGGATGGAGAATGAGAGAAACCGACGTGAGGGAAATGGTGATGTTGGACTTGGGCCTCGAAGAGATTTCCTACATACCCCTGTGGTAGGGAATCAATGTCCGCGTAGTTTGGTGGGGTGATGGGACACCTGAGGAGGCGACCCATGAGAATGGGCGTATGGATGGGACCTGGAGGAATGGATCCTCCAGTTTGGGGCATTACCTTCCCGAAACACATTGGCTCAAGGGAAAGACCAGGATGAGAATGGGTGATGGGATTGAACCTCAGGGAGGCTTCCTACGTATCCCCGTGGTAGGATATAAAATTCCACGTAGTTCGGGCTGGGGGTATAGAATTTGGGTGTACGCATAGTACAATAACCCAATTATATACTAAGACTTACACGTGGTTAGCATCTCGTGTTGGTCTGACACCAAGGGGAGGACGAGAGATGTGGGTCCCAATGAAGGGGACTATAATGGATTACCGTCGATTGCGGACTACAATGGCTTACCACTGGATGGGGCTACAACGACATACCACTAGTTGGGGTTGAAAATGGCTTACCGCTGACTGGGGTTCCATCAGCTTACCGCTGGTTGGGAATCACAACAGTTTACCATTTATTGGGGATCACAATAGCTTAGTATCGATTGGGGTTGGACCTCATAGAGGCTTCCTATATACCCTGTCTAGGATACAAGATCGAAACCCACATATTTAGAATGGTATAGTTTAACTTCTTACAAGAGAAAAGGTGCGTATAGTTTAGTGTCATGCAAGATGAGGGTGGACAGATGTTAAAGGGTTGGGACATGTAGTTGTTGGGCTTGAACCTTAGGGAGGCTTCTTACACACCTTTCCTAGGAGATAGGGATCAATGTCCACGTAGTTTTGGATGGTGGATACAGTTTAACATCATGCCGGACAAGTGAACCGACGTGAAGGGCTCGAGACAAGTAGATGTTGGGCGTGATACTCCGGGAGGATTCCTATGTATCTTTCCTAGGAGACAAGGATCAGTGTCCATGTAGTTTGGGATGGTTGATATAGTTTAACATCATACAGGACGAGTGAACAATGTGAAGGGGTTGGGACAAGTAGTTGTTCAGCTTGATCGTTAGGGATGGTTCCCTCATACCTTGTCTAGGAGACAAAGATCAAATTCCAGGTAGTTTTGGATGGTTTGGGGAATACATGCTTAGGATTCCCAAGAAGGATTCCATTGTCAATGTTTACTCTAAGACCATGTGATTCATGCTCAGTTTGAGAAATTAGAGGCAATAAAGACCTAACAATCACATCGTGGATGATGCGTCTGCGGAAAGTGGAGTGGGAAATACACATGGTTAGTATCCTAAAGAGGAAAAATTGGCTTATACATGGTTATAATCCCCTAGAGATGAAGATTTTAACTTATTCCAGGATAAAGGCCCGATGGCGACAAAGCCCAGAGGGAGAGGGGAAGGATAACAAAGGTATCTATTCCCATCTCTCCTCTAGTCTTTGGCACTGAAGATGAAAAAAGGAGCATGGGTGCTACCAACCACATGAAAGGCTAAGGGCATAAACAAGGATGGTTGCCCAACCCCGAGGACAAGAATCACTCCAAAAAAGACGATCTCATTCCATATGAGGAAGATCTCACTCTCATAGAGATAAGAAGGCATCGAGAATGTCTAAGACCGGGTGCTCAGCATGTATCGCATAGGTCAAGGCAATAGTTTAACGTCATGTGCTGAGGATGATGGTGCTTGGCTATTCAATGTCCTGTATCTTGTACGAGGTGGGTTTACTCCACACCCCTAGGACTTACATAACTGATACCCACCCGCCCTTGGGTAAGGGAAGGCATCGGCAATGTCGCCGTGAGGGGGTGTTGTGGAGTGATCCATTGAGGGGACCATGTTATCATGGCTAGGAGAAGAAGAAATAGTTGTTAGCATGCCTATGCAAAGAAGAATAACACAAAGCAAGGAAATGTGAAGCATTGCCCAAGGGACCTTGAAATCACTTCATATAGACCTGGAGGGTCATACGAGAAAGAGGTTCATGACATAGGTATGTTGCACACAAGAGGGTCTCGGACATGGTGCCTTATGGTAGGGACGATACATGGAGTGCATAAAGAGGGACACACACAAGATGTGAGGCTATGTACAAGATGGAATGAATGCACACAAATCAGATGCATGCACGCAAAAATAAATCTAATGGAGGGGGATGTTTCACTCAAGAAGGATATTTTGAGTGAAAATGACTTGGGGTAAAAGGAAATGGATTAGGATCAAGCCCAAGAGGGCCCATCCAAAGAAGGACCCATGGGGGATCTACCATGCAAGATCCAATACCTTGAGGCTATAGTGTTTTTCACACGGTCGTGGAAGAGGTGTGTTTCTCATAGTAGATCATTTTTTCGTCTTCTTTAACCATACCCAAAGGGCACAGGGTACTCTTCATTTTATAGCCAAAAACTTTAGAGGCGGCGCATAAGATGGGATGTGTGCAAACAACCATTTGATGCCACATTGAGTGTGAAAGGGTTTTCATTGATAGGGGAAACATGTGCAGTGGTCTCTCTACCTTCACGCCTGTGCCTTGGATGTTTCTTAAGAAGGTGGACATGAATGGGTTCATTTGAAGTAACATTGGGCGTGCAAGGGTTTGTGCGCAACAGAAAATATTGTGCACACACCTGGATGCTTGTGCGCTAGTGCCTTGGCATGTTTTTGGTGGGTCGTTGAGGAAGCTTGAATTTGATTTCGCATTGGTTGTGAAAGGGTTTGCGTGCTGAGGGGAATCATGTGTGCACCTCATCCTTCTTGCACACACCTCCCTCTTGCATCACGAAATTATCCATGCAGTCACAAGATGCCTTTGGTTTATTCAAAAGATCACACTCATGGCCCTATCTAAAATTCCGAATCAACAAATTCCCCCCATCAGAATCAAATCTGAAGGGGGACCAAAGGTCAGATTCTGAGGGTCACTCCAAAAAATAGAGAAGTGTCTGGTCGGTGCGTGAAAAAATGGTGTTTGGCCGCGTAAACAACTTCTGTGCGCACACAAGCTATGGTCTGTGCCAATAAATACACTGAGGTCCCACCTTATGTCCCCACATTGAATTTTCCATATGATAGGCTTTGAATCTTGTGATCGAAAAAGCTCCCCATCCGAGCATAATTTTTCGTGGCCGATTCTGAGTTTTGCGTGCGCCCCGATCACTTCCGCACCGTCAACCATTTTCATGCTAACCGACATTCTATTGCACCACTAGATATTTTTCATGCCAAATATCCATTATTTCTCACACATCTCTTGGAATTTCTATAAGCTTTCCAAAAAATGGCTTCTCAATAGACTGACGCCGAGAGGGAGGATATTACGGCTACAAGGAGGACTCAGATGATCACGAACCCCCAAATTCTTCATGCGAGGAGGTTTGTGTCTAATAATCAAATGATTTTTGGCATGCTTATGAAATATCAAAAAGATTATATATTTAGTGATAGCCTGCCAATGTGGAACTTCGGCATTTTAGAGGAGGTGTTGATGCCTGACTTTGAAACTAATACACCACAATCATGGGTGACACATGAGGATTTTATCCCACAGTTCCACATCACAAAAAATGACCATATTACTGGGGAAAAATAGAACACAACCATATAAGTCATCATTCCAAAGACTATTACTATTTTAGGGAGCCATCTGATTCACGAGGAATCCAATGTTCTTTACATGATCACCTTCAGAAGTAGTATTACTGATGATATGAAGGGTTGGAAGGAATGGGAATTCAGGTTTGGGGGAAACATCACAAGTGAATGGGTATGGGCATACTGGGAACACCAAACAAGTGAGGATCTTGGGCTAAAGCTATGGTCTATCAGGCTTTTTGATGTTGTCTGTACATACCAATTTCACTTCTTCCTGTAGTAGGACCTAGTACCAAAGCTATTCTGTCGGTGGACTCCCAATACCAACACCTTCCATCTCTACCATAGTGTGGAAGGTATCAGTCTACGGGACATCCATTTCATTGGTGGAATCCTCTTGTAGGGGTACCAGTATGACGAGTTCCTCCCAACTAAGAATGTCTGGGGGGAGCGATAAGACGTGCACCCCCATCATGACATGGCGTCAGCAGGTGCTAGCCAATGAGAAGTTGAAAATAAAATATGTTCTGAAGGAAATATCTTATCCAGGATGGTTTAGTCTTTTTTATGATGCATGAAAAGGCTATAAAGATTCCCAACCAAGGAATGAAATGTCCAAACACATCTTATAGGGGAAAGGTGGGATCATATTGGATGGTCCTGGAGGTAGAAGAGTACCAATCATGGGAATTTTTCATAAAAAAAAGTCAAGACCTGGACGTGCGATATGTTGGGTTCCATTCTACATTCTTAAGAGGGTGGCTATTACCAGTAAGGGGTATGAGGATGGGGGTGTGTCCAGGGATGCTAGTGATGGTCAGAATCATGGAAATGAAGAACAAGTTAAACCTTGGGGTACCTATATTGGCCATGCTATAAAGAATTATAGGTCGTATTTCGAGGGGAAGTACACCTATAAGGATGTGCGGACCATTCCAGATCCTTCATGGCTGGGTCCAGCCCACTACTGTTGATATGAATTCCTGAATTCCATTCACCCTCTAGGTGATGGTATACCATTGTCCCTCTAGAACATTTATCTAATACTCCCACTTACGCTCAGATAAGATGGGATCAAGGTCAAGATCACCTTCCATATCCATTTCAACATTCACCCATTCTGAACCTCAATTATTCAGATGAAAGATGACGGTGGGGCCCATTTAAGTAGAGGGAATACCTGAAAAGCATCAGGGGTGGTGTGCTGGTATCCCGTATTGATGGAAAAATCTTTTACAAACCGTACGTGCCGACCTGGTTTGCCAGGCAGTTCGGGTGCATGTAGTGGATGCCAAAGAAATTTTATACAGAGGTTCGGGAAGAGAGACATACCTGAATTCTTCACCAACTATGGATTATGTTCACAACTACAGGCCTAGTTGAATACATCAAACTCCCCCTACCGATGTCAGTGCTTGCCTGTCAACATAGTATGCCGAACACTAGACAAAAATGTACCCTGAGGTGATTCTACAGAAACACATAGAGAAAATCAAAGAGGCTAGTGTGGATCCCAAAGAGCGGGGAGGTATACAAAGTTACATGGGAGTGGCGACACAAATAATGTGCTAGGTGGATATCATGGAATAGGTTGGAACTTCCTCGGTAAGAGCATAACAAGCCGAGAACGTGCCTTAAATTTCCGAGGAGGGGTGGTCCAATAGGAGACCTCAGGGGCCAGCTAGGAAACTTCCTACGAAGAAGCTCAGGAACATCTTGAATCTAATTATCGACGCTATCTTCCCATCTCTCTAGTATTCCTTGTAGATTCTGTGAAAATTTATGTCCATAGAAGAGATGTAGAAGAGTCTAGTTCATACCGAGGTCGACTTTCCAAACATGGGGTGAATCTAGGTGGAGGATAGGGTAAAATTTAACCGTCAGAATACTTACCTGAAAACCATGGATATTTACGCCTACCAGTGGGGGTGGTATGAAGAGTCGCACCTTCTAGTGAAGGCGATGCTCGTCTAGGAACATGACCCAGAAAAGCAGCCATCTATGGACGAAGATGTGGCGGAGGAAGAATAGGAAAAGGAAGAGGAGGAGGAAGTGGAAGAAGAAGCAGATGAAGAATATGAAGAAGAATAATAAGAGGTTGAAGGTTTCAGTGGTCAAGGAACATTAGAAACATCTACTTTCCAGAAAATACTCTGTGAGAGTAGAGAAATCGTAGGCTCTAATGCTGAACTGGCTGAGTAGCTTGAGGTGAGTTTAACTATTGTCTTCGCTGGCCTTTCCCTTCTCAAAATCCTAACATATCCACCAAATTTCATTCTTTATAAGAACACATGGATGATGGTACCAAGGAAGAATTCCCCACGGGGGATGATGACGTGCCCATGGAGGCAAGAGAACATCCTCGGGCACCTGTTCTCAGCACCAATCAAGGTGGGGAACCGACTATGGATCAAGTAAGAAACAATGATCTAGAAGGGAAGGATGAAATGGTGGCCTCTGAGTTTCCCACCATTCTCATCATTCAGGAGGATCCAGTGCTGGTGATCATGTTAATAAGTTTTGGGGGATATCTTGTGGCAGTGTCTCCCACTATGGTATAGGCACTGAATATTGTTTCACCTGGATCATGTGAGTCTTTATCTTCATTGGATCTCACCATTTCTTATTATTAAATTCAACTAATCAAGACACTAATTCCCAATGCAGATATCCAAATATTGAAGGCTCAGCTAAACATCGATTCTGGAACATCTGTAGAAGTCCTTCTAGTGATTACATCAACTCTTGAAGAGTTGACTATTCGAGTCGGCCCCGACCTAGTACTCGGTGAGCTGGAGGCTGAAATAATGGGAGATAATGCTTCTAGGGTGGAGATACAGTCTGTTGAGGGTGAATTCACTGAAGAAGAAGTAATTTTAGAAGAGGAACATGCTACTGAACTCATGGCTACTTTTCCTAAGTACAGGCCTGCGAACCCTAAGGAGGTAGACGATTCTGACCCAGACACGGCTGAGGAGAGTCACATGACATGGTGCAAGGTGTGGAAGTGAATCAAATGATTTCTCAGTCATCCACATTCATAATAGCTAAACTGGATGGGGTCTCTTCGCACCTGGATTCAATTTATTTGCACTAGAGGTGTAGATGATCACCGTCTCCATACAATGATTCGTGATTACCTGACTATGAAAATATGGGATAACAACCAATGCTCAGACACTGCCTAAGGCTAGAAGAAGTCAGAGAATACCCAGGAATTTCTTAAGATAGATCAAGGAGTCAAACGCCGTGATGAAAAATAAAAATAAAAGAATACATTTATCACAACTCACTATGATCTCATCGAGCAGTTGAGGGCCTAGATGGCAGATTCCCAGGAGCATGTAGTACAGGTGAGTCTCCGAATGAATGAGATCCAAGATGAATAAGCGCGAGTGCATTCTAGGGATAACGAGTTAAGATCTTCGACTTATGATGAAGATAGGAATCTAAGAGGTAAGGAGGTAGTCTTGGAGGCCACAAGACAGAAGGTGGAAACACTGGAGAAATCTATCGAAGACACTGATCATTAAGGGCCCTGTTTTGGCCAAAATCATGACCCTTTCTAGCTTTTTTTTCTTATCCCAAACTATGTGCATTGACTTATTGATAAAACACTATTTTATTTAATATTTTATTGATAATAAATGATATAATTTCCTCACATAGTGTTAAATATGTTTAATTATAATGTATTTGGGATTAGATCATTCATTTGAATATTTGATGAAAATTCCAGTTTTACCCTTTACAGTTTACTGTAGTATTTCGAAGATAAATATTTTTCTATTTATTATTTGAATTTTAAATTTTTTAACAGTGTTAGTATCGTAATTATCTACAACTTGTATTCAGGAAACTAGAGCTAATGAGTGAATTTGGTTGTTGAAAATGGTCCATCAAGTTAAAGTTGGGCTGGACTTGGCAGAATGGATATGGGTTCTGTATGTGGGCCATATCTTCTTCATCCGGGCTTGGATTGAGCCCAAAGTTTGTGTAAAGCTCGGGAAAATGATTTCGAACAAATAATCTCTCTAGAAGGCCAGTCAATTAACGTGTTTTGGAGGTCAACGAGGCGGTGAAACTTGGAATAAAATATTTGGCCGAGTTTTTCATTTCACACTTAAAAAGTTATGTGACCTTAGCCCTCAAAAACTCTATTTAAAGGGGGTTTAAAATATTTGAGAGGTATTTTCGAGGCTTTGGGAAGGTGTGTCCGAAAGGGTGTCTCTTGGGATCCCCTCACAACTCTTGGAAGAAGTAAGCCTTTGTGCAAACCTCTCTTCCAAAAATGCTCTCCTCTCCCACCTCTTCTTTGTGTTTCTTTTATTTCATGTCTGTTTCTTGAATTTTGTTTTAAATAATCTTCTGTGTTCTTCCCTTTTCTTCTTCTATTAATCTTCTTAATTGGTTTGATATCAATAGTGGAGACAATATTGGGTCATACCCTTTCAATCCTTTACTTATGCAAAACGTCTCCACAATGACTACACCACCCATGGAAGAGTAGTTCATTTTAGTAATAAGTTGACCTATCACCTTATTCATTCATTTATTTTGAATCAATGATCTACTGTAATTACCTAAACATGATCCATTAATTGAGTTTTCAAATTAGAAGAAACTAGGTGAACAATTCAACAATTAACACAAAACGCGTGAGGTCGGGATTTGTGTGAATTGTGAGACTGCGATCTTAATCGGTAATACAAGACCACACGGGATCAATTTGTAGAGTTAAAATACAATCCCTAAACACAATTAATCCTCATTTATAGAGTGGTTATGTGACTTAATTTACCACTGAACATAAGCTAATCTTAGAACGTCAATCAAAGCAGGGTGTTGCGATTGCATGTTCCGAAGTTAGCCTAAGGTTAAATTCACTTCATCTTCGTGGTAAAGTTAATTCTTGTAGGGTTCAGAATTTAACAAATTAGGGGATCATAATTAAGTGAATATTAATTTAAATGAGAATTATTAATAAATTATTGAAGAGGTAGAGTTATATCGATTACGTCTTTTAAATATTGTATAAACAAACATCTTTTTGTTGTGTCATTTTAATCAAACTTCATTTCAAAACAAAAAACAAAAAAAATACAATCTTCTTCCAGCAAACTTCTTCTAGATTCATAAAATATAAAAAACCACCCCCATCCTTTCAAGTAGTGTTTTTATTCTCTTTTATTTTATTTCTAGAATACCTCTAAAAATTGTTTTAATTCACTTCCTCCTTTGAGAGACGACCTTGGTCAGCCACTCTGCTGCACCTAAGTACCCTAAAATCACACTAATCATTTGAGGGCACCCACGACAGCGCTATTTCACTTATTATCTGTTGGATTTTTATTTTGATTATCACATATCAATCATAACTGTGGAGTAACCATCAATCAATCCCTATGGTTGTGTGGGTCATGCCCTATGTGATAAATAAGGGATGATTGCATCATTACTTTGTTTAAATATGATAGTGACAACCAATATTTGGGTATCTAGGGTATAAATGACCAATCCGAGCTTCTGGGAAGAAAGAGGGAGGCCTTACTGGGGAATGAAGTTCTCAGAACAGTCGAGTTACTGTTTTTATAAATGTGCTCTAGTGCACGATCAGAGGAATGCAAGGGGAATTAGAATCAATCTTAACATAGGTGAATGGAAGGCATGAATCATGATACACAAAATTAAGAACACTATGGGTGTGGTGTGACAATGAAGGATAACTGCTGACTATGTTCGAAAAACAACATCCATATTGGTTTAGCTTGAAATGGGGATGAAAAATGGGGCCTGACTCAAAATGTTATCCATCATTTTTCCAGAACATTGGCCTAGAATAGTAGGTGGGCCATAGGCCATGAATTTGTACCATTAGGGGGTTCCTTTAGACGTGAAATAGGACATGGGCCCAAATAAAGGGAACACAAAACCTAGAGGGTGGAGTGATGGGTTGTTTGAATGGAGTCCAAGACTCTTGAAATTACGCCACCGTGGTGAAAACACATTAGCTGGATGCATCAGTCTGATCAAGGATAAAACATAATTCTGAACAGTACCTCTCTATTAAGAACCTGGAATGCTCTATAGTTTTATGTCATACTAATAAGGATGAAAAACATGTAGTTTAAACATTTTATGGTGAGGAAGGTGCACATAGTTTAAAGGATTTGGGGCTGGGCCCACATCAAATTGCCTGGACATCGCTACATATCCCATGCTGATGGGAATCAAGACAAGCGTAGTTCTCAGTCACAACATTGCCATAGACTAACACTGCAAGGGGGAGTACTCTTTGGCGAGGAATTGTACGCATCCCATTGTTAACATGGGGCATCCTGAACCAGTTCAGGGTAGAACCACAATTTAATGTCAAGAATCAAGGACATGTTGACTCATGTAGTTTAATGTCATATGGTAGGATGGGGAGTGAAAGGGGAGATCCAAAAAAGGGATTACGTTATGTGGTAGATGTAAATATGACATGAATGAGGACATTGAGTCCACACCGGAGCACATATCCCTGGAGGAATATTTTTCATGTCAAGGGACAAAAAGTGAAAGTTAGGCTAGGCCTGAGGAAAAGTGGTCGGACATTCCTACGTATACCATCAGGATGGGAATCAAGCTTCACATAGTTCTTGAACACAGTGTTGTTAAAAACCAATGCGGGTGGGGTCAATCCTCTCTGGTGAGGAAGTTGACGCATCCCAAAATTATCATGGGGCATCCCAAACATGTTCAAGGTAGAACTGCAGTTTAAAGTCATGCATTGAGGACATGGTTACCCATAAAAGAAATGTGTAGTGTGGTACATATCGTGACTTGAATGGGGACCATAAGAGTATACACCACACCACATGTTCCTGATGGGATTCTTTAGTCCATAGAACAGGGATGACCAGACTTGGTGATGGACTCGAAGGGAAGTGCTCAGGTGTTCTTATATACCCCATGAAGATGGGAATCAAGCCATACATAGTTCTAATATTTTAGTTTAAGGTCATGTGGGATGAGAGGCATGAGTGGTTAAGCAATACTAGTACACATGCTACCAAAACCACTAATCCCACTGGAGTCTTGCTCGATGTGGGAAACAAAGAGTAGTGGTAAGATTTTCTTGGTATCTGGATGCACACATTTGGGGCAGTGGAATTCTAGGTAAATGACATCCCTAAATTATTTAACCGCCTAATTAACACACATAGATCCGCGAAGGAGTAAAACTGAGTGTGTTTGAATTCCACATGAACATAAGGGAGTGAAAAGATGTGAATCATGGTGCCTGAGAGCTAGATCACAATGATGGTGGCATGGCGATACGGGAATACAGTTGACCATGTTTAAAACACATCATCTTTTTTTGTTAGCCTAGAATGGGGAAATACAAATGAGGGTTGAACACAGACCATGTTCGAAACAAGGGAACTGTCACAAATTTTGTTTGAGGTCTTCAGGGGAATTGACCTGAGACGGTAGTTGAGACAATGTGGCATGAGACCAGACCGTATAGGGGGTCCCTTTAGACAAGAAAGAGGATGATGATCCAAATAAAGAGATCATTAATACTGAACATAAAATGAGAGAATTTCCATGTGAAAATTCCAAATTTTGGGATCCTTTTCACGATGCATTAGAGTACGACAATTAGTCGTATCAGATAAGGGGAGTTGAATCCCATTCTAAGGACAAGGGTCTTGGGGTTGCACTCTTGTAACATAAGATTTTTGAGTGGACCATTAAGAGGGGACATAATTTAATGAAATGCTCATAGGGTGTCTATGTAGTCGAACCTGATGCGTAGTTCCCATAGGGAGATCTTAGTTTATGGTCATAGAACATAGTCCTGATTGGGAAGAGAAAAGGAATAAATTTGGTGGAGTTATCGCAAAACTTCACGCGAATGAGAACCCAAGAGGTTCTTGCCACACCACTTTCTTCGAAAGGAGTTTGGTCCTAGGGGTCGAAAAAAGGGGTAGGATTTAAGATTCATGGGGCTGGATTCGTAGACGGAATGTCTAGGAGTTCCTACGTATCCCATGAATATTGGAATCAAGACACACATAGTTCATGAATATGTCATGCAGTTTAGTGTTATGTGATGAGGGTGTTCGGATCATAGTTTAAATGTCTTGTAGCTTGGACCATATATTGAATGAATGGAGGGAGACACATGGTTCCGTGATTGAAAAACCAGACCTAAATGAGAATGGTAGGAGTCCATATCACATCACGTGCTCCCTGGGGAGGTTTTAGGTCGAGGGACCAAAAATGAAAGTTGGGCTGGGCCCAAGGGAAAGTTCGTGGGAATTCCTATGTACCCCATTATGATGGGTATCAATCCATATATAGTTCTAGAAGTGTCAAGGTATGGTACCAATGCATGGGACAATACTTTCTTGTGGGTCCATCCCACACACCAAAAGACGCAATATTTAATAGATCTTGTTTCTTATTTAGGATGGGTGTGTGTGTATTGTGAAGTGATAAACCTAGGATGGAGAATCTAGGAATTACTATAGGAATCAAGCAATATGTAGGCATTGAAAAATGGTATGGTGGATAATCTCTACCAAACATGATGTCTTCTCAAGTGAGGACATCACAATGTCGTGTCATTTTTATTCACATGGCCAAGATGATAATGTAATAGTTTAAGGTCATATGATAGGGCCCACCGATGAATTTTATCTTCATTCAATAAATAATAAATAGTTTAAAGTCATGTTGAACTAGGAATCACAGCTTAACATCATATGTCTTGGACACATACAGAAGAAACGAGGTTTTAGGGGGGATGTTCATGGTGTGGTAAAGCATACCCTTCATGAATGAGGATGAGGTCCACACCACACCACACACAATTCTGGGGAATAAACCATGGGCCAAGGAGACATAAAAGGTCAAAGAATATGGGGCTGGACCCATTGATGAAACTTTTAGGTGTTCCTACATATCCCATGAGGATGGGAATCAAGATATATGTAGTTATGAAGGTGCAGTTTAACTTTATGTGGGACAAAAGGGGGGAGAGGATAGCTCCCAGTAAGGGAGTCCATGGTGAAGCTATTATAAATAAGACGTGAATTTAGACATAAGATCGTATATGACATACCTTGAAATCTTGTGAAAGTCAGGGAAAAAGGCCAAACAGAAGAAATAATTAGTGGATCCTGAGCTGGACCCGAGGAAAAGATTCCCAAGCATTCCTACGTATCCCATGAGGATGTGAATCAAGCTATATATAGTTATAGGGTTGTGGTTTTTACACCTTGAGAAAAATACATATAAATATCTTAGTTTAAGGTCTTAGAACTCAGACCATAGAGAAGAGAGACTCTTCCAAACGGGTGCAAACTGTTAAAAAATTATAAGACCATGTGAGCTACGCTTGGTGTTGAAAATAAGGATGAAGAAGTTATTTGAAACATGTGGAATACATGAAAAGGGGAAATCAGTGCATATCCCCAAAGGATGCCTCACCATGGATTTGTCCTCATAACATGAAAACATGCTCTGAGGGATATAACCAAGAGTGTTGAAACTCCACTTGGACATGATGGAGTGGTAAAGTAAGTGAATCACACAACCGATATTTAGGGCTTGATGGGGTTAGTGTGACGACAGAGGAAAATTTTTGACCATTTTCAAAACACTGTATCCATGTCGTGTGACCTAAAATGGGAAAAACAAATGAGAGTCGACTGCTGACTATATTTTCAACATGGGACTTGTATCAATTTGTCATTTGAGATCCTTGAGGAAGTTTTCCCGAAATAGTGGGAGATCCCTTAGGCCAAACATCCATGATGTTCGGGGGTCCTTTTTGATTTGAAAGATGATGAAAGTCCAAATAAAGGGGATAATGAAGCCTGAGGATTGGCGATAACATGTCCTTGTAGAATCCAACACTCTAGGTGCTGAACCAGAGTGCTCCTAAGAACATTGGGGAACTGCCAAAAGGGTGGAGGGGCCCAACTCAAGAGTAGATGACTCAAAGAAATGAGTATAGAATAGGGGGACAAAGAGATCTTAAGATAAAGAGGTATGTGGCATGGTTGTTACAAACCCGACGTGAATGAGGAAATAATCCCATACCACACCACATGCCCCTCTCCTGTAAGAACTCAGGCCAAGGGGACAGGAAGATAATGAGGTTTATAAGAAAATGGGACTAGAACTGAATGATAAATGTTCGGGTGGTTATATGTATCCCATAAGGATGGGAATCAATCCAAACGTAGTTCTAGTAAATGCAATGCGGTTTTAGGTCATATGGAAAGGACAAAAAAGGGCAAGGAATCTCAACGAGGGATGTGTATGACACAATGAGAAACCCGAAGTGAATGAAGACATAATCCCATACCACACCATATAATCCAAAATGATAACTTGGGCCAGGGGTCTGAAAAGGTTGAGGGATTTAAGATGATAAGTCCTAGCCTATTCGCAGTTTAACATCTTGAGGTGAGGATGATGGTGATCTTACTTTAAGGTCATAGGGCTCAGACCATAGATGCCCAATTTAATGTCATGTTCATGGGACAGATGGATCGAAAGGATGAATCACTATGCCTATTATTTGGGAGACCACAGAACAAAAAAAACGATCAAGGAAACTGCTAACCGTGTTCGCAACACAGTATTCGTTTTGTGTGACCAGGGATGGGGGTAAACAATTGAGTGTAGATCGTTTACCATATTCAAAACATGGTACTTATATCAATATATCCCTCAAGATCCTCAAGAATGTAGGCCCAAAATGGAAGGGGAGCCCTTGGACAAAACATCTATTCCATTCAGGTATCCTTTTGGATGTGAATGATGGAAGAAACTAATATTATTGGACACATGGGGCATGGTAAGACCTCTTCAGTCTAATGTATTGCGGTAAGGGCAATGGTTGGATGGGTCTCTCAAGGGGTTGTATGAGGCATGAAAAAAAATATCTCAACGTGAATGAGGAAAAAGAGTCCACACCACATCGCACAATACTACGTGAGAACTTGGGCCCGAGTACTGAAAAGGACGAGGGACATGAGATGGGAAGTCCCGACTAGTTTGCAGTTTTACGTCTTGTAGTGAGGATGATGGTGATCTTTGTTTAAGGACATAGGTCTTAGACCATAGATACCTAAACCTTTATGTGGTTATTTCCTTACCAAATCTGTTAAGTCTATGTGAAAAATTCTCGGAATGGGAAACAAGAAATAGGATTGGGATCTCATTAACATATAAAGGTACGATAATGATGAAATGAGATGAGGTAGGGTAAATACTGACCAAATAATCACTCCTACCAGAGGCCCATGAATGTTTGAAGGGGTAGTATAACAAAATGAATCACTGCACCCAATATTTAGAACATACTAGGGTGGGGATAAAGATGGATAATGGATGTTGACCGCATTTGAAACACAACATCCACATTGTGTGACATGAAATGGGAACAAAAAATTGATTTCAAACACTAACCTTATTCACAACACGAGACTTGTATCATGTTTTTATTTGAGATCCTTGAGGATGTTGGCCTAAAATGGTGGGAGAGGCCTTAGGACAAATATATGTGCCATTAGGGGTCCTTTTAGATGGGAAAGATGATGAATACCAAAATAAAGGGAGTGTAGGAAGCATGAATGTGACTGTGAAGTTTAACATCATGAAAGATGAAGAAAGGGGTGGAGCTCTCTAGGGAGAGGGATACATGGTTCGGTCACAATGAACATGACGTGAATGAGGGAAAATCCTACACCACACTATGTGTTTCGACCACAGGGGGGATCTTGACGTTGGGGGATGGGCCTACGAACGAAATTTATGGGTTTTCTTATTTATCCCATAAGGATGAGAATCAATCTATACATTCTTTTGAAAGGTCCATTCAGTATAAAGTAACCCGATAAGAATGTGGGATCGTAGAAGAATGAGGAGAGGCACCTGATCTGATCATTGTATCCACAACATGATGGGGCCAAAGATGTCTAAGTTACACCATATGGGATCTTTCAAGAGAACTACACCCTGGTGGGATATCCAAAGAGAAGAATTTGGGTGTAGGACTCTAATACGAGGTGACCGAGCCTTCTTACGTATCCCATGAGGATGAGAATCAAGCCATACATAGTTCATGAAGGTGCAGTTTAACGTCTAGTGGGATGATGAATATGGGGAGAACATAGTTTTAGGTTGTAGAGCTCGGACCATCTTGCAGTTTATTGTCATGTAGGACAAAAAAGCCATTTAATGTCATTAAGGACATAATATTTTAATGTCATGTAGGACCAGGATACTCAGGAAAAGTATTGCTTGAGGAATTTAGAATTGGTGGGAGGAGTTATATGCTCTCCATCCATGGTAACCAGAGAGTATGTTCCATTGGGGTAAACCTTGTGATTGATCTAAGGTACTTCCCATTTAGGATCCATCTTGAGTGGTTTCCTACTAGGTATCATTGGTGTTCTCAGGGTCAACACCAGGTCACCATGTAAAAAATATCATAGGAGAAATTTCTTATTGAAAGATATAGATATCTTGTTTCTAATGGATTTCAAGGTTTTGCAGGGCATGAAGCCTGTTCTTGTTGAGCGCTTCCAATTCAACCAGATGGACTTCATCTACCTTATATGGTGTTTTCTAATCATAGGCAGTTGTGCATAACGAAGGAAATTGAATCTCAATAAGCAGGATGACCTCTATTCCATACACCAGGGAATATTGGGTCACTTGTGTGGAATCACGAGTCATCGTCCGATAGGACTATAGTGCATTGTGGAGCTTATTTGGACAACGCTTATTGTTTTGGCCAACCATTCTATGCAGGATGTTAGAGAGGGTTTTTTTGAACACCTTGATTTTCCCATTTTCTTGCACGTGATAGCGGGAGGTATGGTTATAATGGATGTTGTACTTGGTGTACTATTTCTTCAAATCGTTTGCACGGATGTTGGCACTGTTATTAGTGAGGACAACGTGAGGGAATCCAAATCAGTATATGATATTGGAGATCCCAAATTCAGCAATAGAATGGGCCTTGAAATCCTTGAGCACAATTTCCACTTCCCACTTGGAAAACAAATCTATAGCAGTAGGGATGAACCCGCACTTCCGAGCTATCGCTTATAGATATGGTCTGAAGACATCGGGTCCCCAGACTGCAAAAGTCCAAGAGTACTTGCTATTGTAGAGAGGCTATGGTGGCCAATATATAAAGATAACATGAATTTGTCATGCATGACACCTCTTGGAAGACTCAATACAGTCACAGATTATGGAGGGACAAAAATACCCCAACCTCCAGATCTGGTGAGATAGTTTCGACCCAGTCTGATAAGCCCCATAAGAACTAGAATGAACCTCATTCATGTCCTAAGAAATATCACCTCCTAGAATGCAACGTAGGAGAACACCATCAAACCCTCACTTGTAGAGGATCTGGTCAAGAATAGGAATACTCTGGAGGGTAAATTGTAATGCGCTGCCCCAGATTCTCTCTCACTTGGCTCGATCTACCAAGAAATTACTGTGTTGGAGGTACTTGATAAAGGGGGTCCTCCGGTCAGGAGTCACATCCAGCACTAAATTCGGGGGACCTAGGGGTCTGGATGTGGAGACACTAGTGGTTAGATGGCTTACCTGCAGGATATCATCGTCATCTAGTGTGATGGGGGAGATAATCCTTTGATGTTCCAAATGAATAATCAAATAGTTCTAGCCAGGCTCTGCAAGAGATGTAGCTAGGCTGGCCAAGGCGTCGGCTCGACCGTTCTGGGACCGAGGGACATCGGTAAATTCTAGCCGAGATTGGAACTGGGCCATCAACTGGTGGGTACGTTCCAACAGTGGTACGAGCTCTGTCTTTCTGATAACATAGTCACCATTGATTTTATTAGTGACTAGTTGGGAGTCCCCTTTCACATGAAAGTTGGGGAAATCAATCTCGAGGGCCAACTCGAGGCTAGTGATGAGAGCTTGATACTATGCCTTATTGTTGGTATAGCCCTCTAACAACATGAATGAATATTGAAAAATGAACAGTGGTGGAATAATGAAGATGATGTGCAGGCCTACTTTATTGATTTTGGGGTCATTGAGTCTTTTGCAGGTAGGATTTTGTGAAGCACCATCAATGTATATTTTCCAATAGAAAATGGTATTGTCTACCAAGAAGATTTCCTCATCCGGAAAATCAAGATCCAAGGACTGGTCATTGGGAGCGGGATGGGCGGACAAGAAGTCTACTAATGCTTGCCCCTTAATAGCCTTCTAGGGGACGATCCTCATGTCGAACTGCTGGAGG
Organism: Viscum album; assembly: GCA_963277665.1. Lineage (NCBI taxonomy): Eukaryota > Viridiplantae > Streptophyta > Magnoliopsida > Santalales > Viscaceae > Viscum > Viscum album. Next base: position 814,807,556 of record OY728134.1, on the reverse strand, counting down.
ATTACTACCCACCGAGCTAGAAGACCTATCAACATGGTGCGGTTTATGATGTACTCCAGAAGATCCACTTGGGATACTAGATATATCTCAGGGTACTGCAAGTAATGTCGCAATTTCTGCACTGCGAATACAAGTGCGAGGTAGATATTCTCAATAGGGGAATATATGGTCTCCGTATTGAGGAGTATGCGGCAATGATAGTATAGAATGTTCTCCATTACCTCATTATTCTTCTGGGCAAGAAGTGTTCCAAGCGATCATTCCAAGGCTGTCACATAAAGGACCAACGACCTTCCAGAAATGGGTGGCATCAGGTTCGAAAGATGTATAAGGTTCTTCTTGATTTCCTCAAAAGAAATATGACATTCCTCACCCCACTAATAGAAAGTGCCTTCTTCCTGAGCAGAGAAAAGGGATTACACTTGCCGGCCAAATTCATGATGAATCAGTGTGTGGAGGCCAGGTGGCCTTGAAAGCCCCGCAGTGCACGAATGTTGCTTAGAGGAGACATCTGATTGATGGCCTTAATCTTCTCCGGATCTATCTCGATGCCTCTATATCTATCCACGAACTCGAGAAACTTTCTAGAGGTGACCCTGAAGGACCACTTCAATGGGTTCATATTTAGATGGTGAGAACAGAGGAATCTGAACACTTTCCCAAGGTATTTGAGATGGTCCTAACGCTAGCGAGATTTGACCACCAGGTTATCCATGTAGCATTCCACCAATGTCTTGAGGATTGACTTAAATATGCGATGAATGGAACGTTGATAGGTGGAACCTGCATTCCTTAGACCGAAAGGCATTACAAGGTAGCAGAAGGTACCTTGGGGTGCCTTGAAGGCTGTAGAATCTTCATCCTTGGGGGCAATTCATATTTGGTTATACTCGGAATACCCATCCATGAAGGAGGGGGCCTAGAACCCCGCGGTGGAATCGATCAACAGTTCCTTCATGGGAAGGGGAAAATCATACTTCAGACAGTTACAGTTGAGATCCTGGAAGTCGATACAGACTCTGATCTGTCTGTTCTTCTTCCCGACAGACACAATTTTGGATAACCATCTGGGGTACTGGACCTCCTTGATGAAATTGACTCTGATGAGCTTATCAAATTCGGCCTCGACCAAGGCACTATGAGAAGGGTACATCTTTCTTGGAGGTTGTTTGAACCCACGATGATTTCCTGGGAGACCGAGGTGGTGGATAGCTACCTGAGGACGTAGTACCAAAATTTTGTTATAACTCCATAAAAATACATCACGATGTTGCTTCTGGAAGTCCACGTACTGCTGTTTCTCTTCTACAGGCATAGAGACACTGATCAATGTGGGGTTCAGATCCGTCTCACTACCGACGTTCACCTGTATCAGTTCATCGACCATGGTAGAGACACCCTCTTCAAAATTGAGAGGTGGATCTTCCAAATCATCATATTCACTTATGGAGGAGGGATCCTTGTTGGGAAAAGATTACTCTGAGTCAACAGATCCTAATGGGAAGTCGGTGCTATTCGGAGCAGCGATAGACAATCCATCGGGGGACCCGTATTCTGCCGAAACCATAACGATGAAGGCTATCGACCTGATCCAATATGGTCTTCGGCCCAAGGGGCCATGCTTGATGATATAAAAGAAATAGTTACAGGTCTGCGAGAGATAGTTTATCCCAGCCTGGAGAAACAAGCAAGTATGATGTATTATCGTTGCCATGGGGTGGAAATCCCGATACCTTATGGGGGTAGGGGGATCTGGGATCACCCGAGCCTGATTTGTGTAGGAATGCAAGGTGATCTTCCAGAATCACTTGGAATTGGAAATGGGCTCCCCCTCATTCCAGAAACAACGAAGCATTTCCTTAGAACTAGGGTTCACTATGGGAAAAAAGACTTTTTGCGACGGGAATAAATCCCGTCGTAAAAAATCCCTCCAAGAGGTTATTGGCGACGGGGGTAACGACCTGTCGCAAATAACCAATTATTTGCGACGGGATTTCGTCTCCCGTCGCAAAATGTTTGGCATGGGTAGCGCACCAAACCGCACGAAGGTTATTTGCAACTGTGGGATCCCACCGTCGCAAATACCCGTCATCGGTTAATAGCTTTTTGTGACGGGATGTCGTCCTGTAGAAAAATGTCTGTCGGCAGGGACTATTTGCGACGGGACCCGTCACAAATAACTTTTTAACCGCCGAGAGTAATTAATGCGGGCGTAGGTATTTGCGACGGGTCTCGTCGCAAAAGATAATATTTGTGACGGGCATCCCGTCGCAAATAGTCCTGTCGCAAATAATCTAACCTATATATATACCCCCATCCGTTTTTCCTGTCATTCCTCTCAATTCATAGATAATGTTTCTCTCTGAACTCTGATTTTAGAGGGAAAGTTTTTCTATGTTAATTTTTTTGTTCACGAATAAGTTGTGAAACCGTCAACATTAATAGAAAATCAAGTTTAAATGTATTTATGTTTTATTTAATTTATTCTTTAATTCATTTTTTATAATAATTTTTATTATTGTTGATTAGTTGTAATTAAATTAAATTTAAATTGTTCTGTCATGAGTATTTATTTGTACTAATAAATTGAAATTTTTAGTACAAATGTTTAATAATTAGTAGTAATTAATAATTATTAACGATAATTAGTAATGTATATAATTAATTTGTAGTAATTAATAATAAATGGTAATAAATAATAATAAATACTAATAATTAGTAATAAATATTAATAATTATTAAGAAATAGTAATAATGAGTAATAAATAGTAATAATGAGTAATAAGTAGTAATAATGAGCAATAAATACTAATAAATTGTCATAAATAGTAATAAATAGTAATAATTAGTAATAAATTCTAATAATTAGTAACAAATTGTAATAATTAGTAAAAAATGTAATACTTAGTAATAAATTGTAATAATTAGTAATAAATTGTAATAATTATTAATAAATTGTAATAATTAGTAATAAATTGTAATAATGAGTAGTAAATAGTAATAATAAGTAGTAAATAGTAATAATGAGTAGTAAATAGTAATAAATTGTAGTAAATAGTAATAAATCGTACTAATTAGAAAGAAATTGTAATAATTAGAAATAAATTGTAATAATTAGTAACAAATAGTAATAATTAGCAATAAATGGAAATAAATTGTAATAAATTGTAATATTTAGTAATAAATAGTAATAATTACTAATAAATTGTAATAATTAGTAATAATTAGTAATAAATTGTAATAATTAGTAATAAATAGTAATAATTAGTAATAAATTGTAATAATTAGTAATAAATTGTAATAATTAGTAATAAATGTAACAATTAGTAATAAACTGTAATAATTACTAATAAATTATAATAATTAGTAATAATTAGTAATATTTATTAATAAATACTAATAATTAGTAATAATTTGTAATAATTAGTAATAAATACAAATAATTACTAATAAATGAGGATAATTGGTAATTATTAGTAATAATTAGTAATAATTAGTAATAATTAGTAATAATTAGTAATAAATTGTAATAATTAGTAATAAATACTAATAATTAGTAATAACTAGTAATAATTAGTAATAATTAGTAATATTTATTAATAAATACTAATAATTAGTAATACATACAAATAATTAGTAATAAATACTAATAATTAGTAATAAATACTAATAATTAGTAATAATTAGTAATAATTAGTAATAAATACAGAAAATTAATAATAAATACAGATATTTAGGAATAATTAGTAATAATTAGTAATAATTAGTAATAATTAGTAATAATTAGTAATAATTATTAGTTATTAGTAATAATTAGTAATAATTAGTAATAAGCTGTAATAATTAGTAAGATATTGTAATAATTAGTAATAAATTGTAATAATTAGAAATAAATTGTAAAAATTAGTAATAAATTGTAATAATTAGTAATAATTAGTAATAAATTGTAATTATTACTAATAATTAGTAATAATTATTAGTAATTAATAATAATTAGTAATAAATTGTAATAATTACTAATAAATTGTAATAATTAGTAATAAATTGTAATAATTAGTAATAAATTGTAATAATTTGTAAAAAATACTAATATTTAGTAATAAATACTAATAATTAGTAATAAATACTAATAATTAGGAATAATTAGAAACAATTAGCAATAATTAGTAATAATTAGCAATAATTAGCAATAAATAACAATAATTAGCAATAATTAGTTATAAATAGCAATAAATAGCATTAATTAGTAATAAATTGAAATAAATAGTAATAAATAGGAATAATTTGTAATAAATATGATTAATTAGTAATAATGAGAAATAATTAGGAATAATTTTGAATAATTAGTAGTAAATTGTAATAAATATTAATAATTAGTAATAAATTGTAATAATAAGTAATAAATACAAATAAATACAAATAATTATTAATAAATACTAATAATTACTAATAAATACTAATAATTAGCAATAATTAGCAACAATTAGGAATAATTAGCAATAATTAAAAATAATTAGCAACAATTAGTAATAATTAACAATAATTAGAAATAATTACCAATAATTAGTAATAAATAGAAATAATTAGTAATAAATTGCAATAAATAGTAAAAAAACAATAAATAGTATTAATTAGGAATAATTAGTAATAATTATAAATAATTAGAAATAATTAAGAATAATTAGGAATAATTACGAATAATTAGAAATAATCAGGAATAATTGGGAATAAATACAGATAATTAGTAATAAATACAGATAATTAGTAATAAATATAGATAATTAGTAATAATAAGGAATAATTAGGAATAATTTTAAATGAATTGTAATAAATTGTAATAATTAGTAATAAATTGTAATAATTTGTAATAAATACTAATAATTACTAATAATTACTAATAAATACTAATAAATACTAATAAATACTAATAATTAGCAATAATTAGCAATAATTAGGAATAATTAGCAATAATTAGGAATAATTAGAAATAGTTAAGAATAATTAGCAATAATTAGAAATAATTAAGAATAATTAGCAATAATTAGAAATAATAAGCAATAATTAGTAATAATTAGCAATAATTAGCAATAAATAGTAATAAATAGCAATAATTAGTAATAAATAACAATAAATAGTAATAAATAGTAATAAATCGTAATAAATAGTTATAATTAGGAATAATTAGGAATAATTAGGAATAATTAGTAATAATTTGGAATAATTAGGAATAAATAGGTAGAATTAAGAATAATTAGGAATAATTAAAAATAAATACAGATAATTAGTAATAAATATAGAAAATTAGTAATAAATACAGATAATTAGTAATAATTAGTAATAATTAGAAATAATTAGTAATAATTAGTTATAATTTGTAATAATTAGTAATAATTATAATAATTAGTAATAAATTGTAATAATTAGAAAAAAAAATTAATAATTAGTAATAAATTTTAATAATTAGAAATAATTAGTAATAAAGTGTAATAGTTACTAATATATTGTAATAATTAGTAATATTTAGTAATAATTAGTAATAAATGACAATAATTAGTAATAAATACTAATAATTAGTAATAAATACTAATAATTATTAAGAAATACTAATAATTAGGAATAAATACTAATAAATAATAATAATTAGAAATAATTAGCAATAATTAGTAATAATTAACAATAATTAGGAATAATTAGCAATAATTTTTAATAAATTGGAATAGTTAGTAATAAATAGGAATAAATAGTAATAGTTAGTGATAAATAGGAATAGTTAGTAATAAATAGGAATAGTTAGTAATAAATAAGAATAGGTCGTAATAAATAGGAATAATTAGTAATAAAAAGTAATAATTAGTAATAAATAATAAAAATTATTTAGGAGTAGTTAGGAACAGTTAGAATGAAATTTTAATAAATTTTAATAAATTTTAAGAACTTGGCACAATTTACAGTGGATTAATGTCACTTCTTTTGCTCGATGACTTTTCTCCTTTCAACTCTCACAGACTCAAAACATTATGAAAAATGTGATGAAACATAGGAATATTCAATCTCGTATGTACGAGATTGGATATTCATTTGTAGGATCATATTTTTTATAATGTTTTCAGGCGGTGACTATTAGAAGAAGGCGATTCATCAACGAAAAGGGGGCTCTTTTGTCCGACGACTCATTTAATTGCATCTTTCTCAATCTGAAATCAAAATGAAGAATCTGGTCGGAGATATGCATTTTCATTATCATGCATACAAGAATGAATATGCGTACCTCCGAACACATTCTTCATTTTGATTTCAGTCTGAGAAAGATGGAAGTAAATGAGCCGTCAGACAAAAGAGCAGCTATCAATCCACTGGAAATTATGTCACCCTTAATTAATTGTAATTATTAATATATAATAGTAATTATTTATCTTCTTTTTTCAGATAGTGTTTTTATAATTTCAAATTATTCAAAAACAGTGATGATTTTATATTTTGTAGAAAAATATGGAACAAGGAAGTCGACATCAGTCATTATTAAATGATCACGATTGGATAAATCAACACAGAAATCCAAATGGGTTTGATTTAAATATTGTATATATTGAGGGTGATGAAGATTTCTTAGAATTTTTATCATCAAAACTAGAATATGTTTCATAAGGCACAATTAAGTTTCCTTGTAAAAAATGTGCTCTATGAACGTTTGAAACATTTGAAAATGTTGGGCGACATCTCTTGTGGTTTGGTTTTCAACCAGATTATGTTTTTTGGTATCAACACAGTGAACGTAGTTCCAGAGAAGATACTAATAACTTGATTTAGATCCATCACGGTTCCAAAATTCAGTACATGATGTTGTAGGTTCATCTATTCAACAAACTAAAACTCACAATTATATTGATGTAACTCCTCAGTTGGCACCATCTGAATTTTATGAGTTGTTGAGGTCTTATGAGGATGAATTATACCCTGGTTGCATGATAAGAAAATTAGAAGCGGTTGAAAAATTTATGTCTGTTAATTCTTATAATGAAATGTCAAACAACTGTTTTTATTAGATATTTTCTTTGGTTAAAACACTGTTACCTGAAAGAAATATGTTTCCTATAAATTAGTATGAGAGAAAGAGGTTGGTTCGTAATCTAGTCCTTAGTTATCAGAAGATTCAAGCATGTGAAAATGATTGCATCTTATATTCTGGTGAAAATGAGTCGTTGGATAGTTGTCTCACATGTGGACAATCGAGGTATAAAGAAGCTCAACCAGGAAAGTCTTGATCGATTCCAATAAAACAGTTGAGATACTTCTACCTTACACCTATGATGTTACATTTATTTATGTCTCATATCACAATGTCAATGATGTTATGGCATAAAACAAATATTTTAAATGTTAAAAGCTTTAATCATCCAAATGATGGTGATTCATGGAATCATTTTGATCGTCTACATCCATATTTTTCTTTAGGAGCCTGAAACATGTGATTGGGTCTTTCCACTGATGGTTTCTATCCATTTGGTTCTTATGGTAGTCAGTATTCATGTTGGCCTATCTTTATAACTCTGTAAAATCTACCTCCATGGATTTTGATGAAGGAGCTCTATATATTTTTGACCTTGTTAATCCCAGGACATCCGAAAAAGAATATTGATGTTTATTTGAAACCATTGATTGATGAGTTAAATGAATTGTGGAGTAATGGTGTTAGTACATATGATGTTGCTTTGAAAGAAAATTTCACATTAAAAGATGCATTGATTTGGACGATTTGTGACTTTCCGGCATATGGAATGTTATCTGGCTGAAGTACACATGGTCTGAAATCATGTCCTTATTGTATGAAAGACAAAAAAGCTTTTATGCTCGTCAATGGAAAAAAAACATTCTATTTAGACTGTTCTTGCAGATTTCTTCCAACCGATCATCCTTCTTGAAGGAAGAAATCTCATTTTAGAAAAGGAATAAATGAAATAGACGAACCTACAAAAATGATCTCCGGTATAGAGTTAAAATCAGTTGCATTTTCATTACCTTCCATCACATTTGGTCCAATATTATGCCAACATAAAATTCATGGCTTTGGGAGAGAACATAATTGGATAAAATGAATCATTTTTTGGGATCTCCCATATTGGTCTGATTTGTTGGTCCGCCACATGTTGGATGTCATGCATAGTGAGAAGAACTGTTTTGATAATTTATTTCATACAGTTTTGTATACACAAGGTAAGACCAAAGATACTGTAAAAGCATGATTAGATCTTGTCCAAATTTGCGGGCGACCAGAACTTGAACTATTTGAAAATATCATATCATAGAGGTTAATGAAGCTAAAAGAATCTTATACACTGTCCAAGGAGATTGGATTATTATTTTGTCAGTGTATTGCAGATTTGAGACTTCCAGATAGATAAGCTTCCAATTTGGGCAGATGTGTTAAGAATGGTCATATTACTGGATTAGAAATTCATGATTGTCATGTTTTAGTAGAAACACGTATCCAGATTGGATTTAGAGGTTTGTTAAATTCTATTATTTGGGATTCAATAATAGACATAACATATTTTTTTGAGAAATTTGTGCAGTGACAACAGACTATGATGTACTAAGAAAACTGGAAGAAGATGTTGCTGTAACTATATGTAAACTGGAAAAAATCATTCCGCCTGATTTCTTTGACTCAATGGAACATCTGATATTACATTTTCCACATGAAGATAAATATTGAGGTCCTCTACAGTTTCGATGGATGTACCCATTCGAGAGATGCAAGTAGAAATTGAAGAAAAACGTACATAACAAAGCATTTGTCGAAGGCTCAATTGCGGAAGTTTATTTGCAAGAGGAAATTGCTTTTTTCTTCTCTCACTATTATGAATCTGAATATCCCTAAAAAACCGCATGGGATGGAATGAGGGAAATGTTAATGATGAAATGGAAAATCAATTATCAGTTTTTAATCAACCAAATAATGGCTTCAGTGGAGTTCAAGAACAATGACTTTCAGATGATGAACATCATAGAGCTCATACATATGTTCTGCTCAACTATGAAGAAATGATAGGATTTGTACTGTGAGTGGTTCTATAACTTATTCTATAATTTTTGTTATAGTATGTAAACTTATTTTATTTGTAGGTTATATGACAATCATATCAAGAAACAACTTCCACAAATTACAGTAGTTTCCCTTGAAGAACGCAGAAAAAAAAATTCTCAATGATTTTATAAACTGGTAACATAAATTATAGATGGTTTAATATCAATTAATTTTACTTTTTTTATATTGATAATTTTTTTACAAATAATCAAGTGTCTCAACATGTTAATAAAATTGATAAGCGACTGTGTATATTGAGTAACCCACTATCAAAAATCATTAAATCTTATAATGCATATGTGGTGAATCATTTTTGATTTCATACACATGCATATGGGGAATCAAAAAACAATGAATATTGTAGTTTGTTTTAGAGGATCGCATCATAGAGAAACTAAAGTTGACTTTTACAGCATTCTATATGAAACTATTGTCTTGGAAAGAATTACATAACGATGTTTAAATGTTGATGGTTGGATATTGAGAGAGGCTTGCATTTTCATCAGACTCATGGAATTTTATTTATTAAATATAAAAGTCTTCTTGTAATAAATGAACCAGTTTTACTAGATTAACATGCACATCAAATTTATTACGCAAAGTACTCTACTACTTCAAGAGACTTGAGTGATTTGTGGATCATAATAAAAATAAAATCTCAAGAAAATCATTTTACTCAAACTGAATGTGGTTCCGCTAAAGTGGAAGGAATTTAAATTTTTCAAGAGACCACTCAAAGTACATCTTTTTCACAAAAAAAATGAATATCGATGATGACACCCCACAATTAAGGGTCGATGGTGATGAAGATGTTAATGATGTTACAAATGAATTTGAAATGACAAGGGATGATGAAAGTGAAACTCAAATTGATATTGATAATACCGAGTAGGAATATGAAGACATTGACATCATCAGATATGAAGATGGTGATGAACGTGAACATTGACACAGTTAAATGCTGGTTATGATCATAACTAATATGTATCTATATATAATAGTTATTTTCAACTATCTGCTAACAACAATCATTTTGTGTTTCAGATGGACTCTGATATAATTCGTGAGTTAGAGGAGGCTGAGCTACCTTTGGATGAGGGGGATGTGGGATCATCTAACCCTCAGCCTACTGGTGGTTCAGGAGGTACGCAGAGGGTGAGTGGTCTTGCGCGACTGATGATTCCTGACCTTATCCTCGAGCGATGTCCATGTCTTGGATTTGATCCATGCACACAGAGGTATGGGAACCAATATATTTTAATTAGATTTCATTAATTTATTTATATATACACTAATTATTTGATTATTTATTCTTTTTTCACATTTTTGGGCATGTAGCTGTTGGACAGGGGAGCGCTATCTTGCACAATTATTTTTCTCATCCATGGACCACATGGGAACAGATTCCAGTTGATGTGCAGCTCGAAATGTACAATCATTGGCTGGTACGTAAATAAATAATATTTATTTAGAAATTTATTTTATTAATAACTTTATATTATAAATTATTTACAGGGTTTATGGTATCTCATCGATGATAGAATGCGTGACGATATCCATGCAGCATGGGAGGTGGCTATGCATGAGCGTTAGCATCATTTTTTGCATAATTTGAGAAAGACGACCATTCAGAAAGAAGGAGAAATAGTATTTGATGAGTCATGTAGAGCCCACTAACTAGAGTACATTTCATCTCAGGTTTAAGATGGATTATGTGGACACTGTTTGGGTGGTAGATTTTAGAGGAGGTTTTCATTGGGTTGGCAGAACCAGGGAATACAGGAGGTTATGCATCGAGCTGGTAGCTGTACATTCAGTACGCATAGAGAGAATATGGTGAGTAATTTCTTTTTAAATATTTTATAGAACATCAAATATAAACAGTTTATTTTATATTCATATAGGCAGTCGAGCATCCCTATATTACAAAGTATGATGTTTATCGAAGGATGTACAATGATCCACCCACCAGAGAGATTAGAGGTGATCGCTAACTTCAGATTGTGGTTAGTATTATTTTTTTCAGTTTGAAAATTAACTGCTTATAATATTTTCACAATTTTAATTTCAAATTGGAATTGAAGGAGTCATATGAGGCTATGAACATTCAGACACAGGTTGAGGGTCAGGACGACGCAACTGATCAGACCAGTGGCCACCATTTCCACAAGGCGGCATGGATGCAGGTGACTCAGTATTGATTTGAGGAGGTCCATGTAGTTGGTATAAGCTCTCATGTGAATCATGGTACTTATTATGGTACTGCTGCAATGTCGGCATCCAGCTTGAGAGGAGATCGTGGAGAGGCATCATCTTCTTCCTCAAAGTATTAGGAGCAGTTCCGAGCTCAGAATGACCTTATAGAGAGATTGCAGAAGCAGCAAGAAGAGATGCATCAATAGTAGTAGCAGCAGAAGCAGCAACACGAGGAGGAGATGCGTCGATGGGAGCTGTAGTATCATGAGAAGATAGAGTACATGCGATATCTGACTCGTAGTTTAGGGATGGAGTTTCCTCCACCATCTCCTTCAGCTCCTCCACCTCCTCCAGAAGACGACCCCCCAAGGATTTTTTTATATTAAAAACATTTGAATTTAACATTTGTTGTAATATGAACTATTTACAGTTTCTATCTTTTATATCGGTGTGAATATTACATAATTTAATTTTTAATATTTAATGATTTTTTTGTGAATATTGAGAATTTTAATATTTTTAATATTTTTTTAATAATATTAATATTATTGTTTCATTAATCATAATTTTACTAAATATTTTTTTAGTATTATATTTTTTAATGTTTGTTTATTTTACTAATAATAATAATAATATTTTATGATTTTTTCTAATTTTTTTTGTGAATATTGAGAATTTTAATATTTTTTATTTTTTTTATTATTTTTATAATATTAAAATTAAGTTTTCAATAATCATAATTTTATTAAATTTATAGTTTTTTTAAAATTTATTTATTATTTGCGACGGGATCTGTTGCGATGGGTTCCCATCATAAATAGCAAAAATAATATTTTTAAAAATGTATTTGCGATGGGATTATGTGCTCGTTGAAAAATGTATTTGCGACGGGCCCATCGGAAATAGTATTAATAAATATTTTCAAAAAAGTATTTATGATGAGATTATGGGCCCGTCGCAAAAAAGTATTTGCGATGACATTTTCTATAACTTGCTATTTGCGATGGGACCCCGTCGCTAAAGCTTATTTGTGACGAAATGCCGTCGCAAATAACCCATCGCAAATACCTAGAATTCTAGTATTGGTTGTAGCCTCCAATCAGTGAATTAGGCATCATCGAGGTCTGTCCATGGGTCGGTCACATCCATAGCATGTTCAACCTCATTAGCCTGAATCTTCTTGTTCTTACTCTTATAATAGTTAGCATCACGGTAGTAGGATTCACAAGAGGCAATGGGAGACATGTCACCTTTGAGTACACCCAGTCAACCATTGAGGGAGCACTTAATCCAATGGTGATATGATGATGGGACTTCCACATGATGGTAAAGCCATGGCCTACCCATCAATGCATTATAGGTGGTATCCTGGGAGACAACCATGTATTTGGTGCTGGAAACTAGGCCACCAAACTAGGTCTTCAAATATATTTTCCAACCAGTGTCTGTTCCATCCTATCATAACCATGGATTTTCAAGCCAGGGGGACTCAGATCATCCTCGGATAGCCCCATATTTTGGAGTGTCCGAGTCAGAATTAGGTTGATCCTAGAGCCTGTGTCGACAAGACTATGATGAACTACAGTGCTATTGAAGTTTCCAGTGATGTACAGTGGGAGGATGTCCCCCTATATGGGAGATCCTTCATCTTATCCAAATTAAGAGTTGATGGCCCAACATTCATCATTTTGGATTGCCTTAGCATGGAAGGCTTCTGCAGCTGCTACCTCTGTCTCAAACTGGAGGGGGCTTCTTAAAGCTTCATCCAGGGCTTTACACATATCCAATGATAGGTGAAGATCCTCAAGGATAGAGAGCCTCACAAGAATTCTAGAAAGATAATTAATAATATCATAATTTCGTGCCATGCATGGACCTCTAATTACAGGAGGTAATTCTATTATAGAGGGTAGATGGACCCTTATGGCTGAATCGGTGGATGGATAGTGCTGGTAATGTCCCACAAATTTCTAGTCGAAGCTAATGGAGTGACTAACGGATGTGCCTCAGATGACGGGGGCCGGTCCATAACATAGTGTGGCTGATCACGACATAGTCAGGGTGTCTCTTCCAGATCAAGTAACACAAAAAATGGTGAAGGCGGACTTGATGACACTGAATGAGAAGGCTGCACATGCTGAGATCTACGCTATGCCTACTATCTGGTTTCAGTGGCATGCACAGCCTAGCTTGAAGTACTGACTGAGGCACTCCTATGACCCATATTGGCATGACCCTTTCGATGTTGGTGATAGCTAGGAACATTGGGAGGATCCTTTTGGCACACTGTGATGCTAGAAATCATGATGGGGTTTAACAGCTAAATGGTGTTAATTGAGACATACCCTTGATCGTCACTCAATGAATCCTTCACCACTGGATGGAGTTTTGGGGGAATCTCCATCTCTGGGGGCATGAAATTACGTAGAGTAATGGATGATGATGACATCAGTGTGGGACTTTTTTTCCCTTGCGTCACTGATTCCCATTCTTCTGGGAAGAGGAAGGATGATCCATTGACACAAAAGTTCTGGATGTAGATGATTCGTTGTCTTCTAAAGACATAGTTCTATTTAGATAGGCACAGATTATACCATAGGCATTGGTGACTGCCTTATGAGCCATACAATCATCATACTTTTGGGACCTGTGGTTAGGAACCTGATGCCACTCACTTTTATTGTCACTTTCACTGCCTGGCTTCATGAATACACATCCCACCTATGCTAGGGATGGGCCTAACAAGACTATGTTGTTGTCAACCGGGTCTTGGAGCCAGTCTTTAAACACATAGCACTATTTTAGAGTATACCCCAGGATCTCGTGATATGGGCAGTAATTGGGGTGATCAGTTAGATCTTCCTCTTCTAGACTCCATCATTTAGGCAACCATAGAATTCTATATTCCAAGGCACTTCAAAAATAACAGGGGAGTTGAGCCTCGTTGAATGAGTAGGTCTGGTTTCTCATATCTGGCTAGGGCGATCTGGGAGCCTGTCCCTTACAAGGGGCTAGAGGATCCTGTCAAGGAGGTGGGACTGGGGTATATAACCTATGTAGTGGTGGCACGTTTTACAGGGGTGCATACCGATTATGAGGTGGGTGCTATTGGGATGGAGGTTGTGCCTGAGGTGGAGGGCCCCTGTAAGGATGTGGAGGTGGCTCCACTAGTAGTAACTACAACTGCCTTAGGGACTCTATTTGTGTCTCCACGGTGGGCGTAGCCTTAGAGGACCTTCTTGTGGGAATCATAGGAGGAAACAAACATGCCTGCTTGTCTTGCTACAAGGCTTCCTCTAGAAGTTGGAACTTATTAGAGAAATATCAGAATCCCCCAAGGAAATTCTGAGTAATGAGAGAGGGGAATAGTTCAGGTTTTAAATTCCCCTACACATTGTTTGGAGATGTTCATAAGTCAGTGGAATATCCAAAGAGTAGGTGAGGCCTTTCCACTAGGTGACTAAGTCCGCGACATAATCATCAAGCCTATGATTACACTTGAATAGGTCTGAAATACTGGTCTTCCAAGTGTTAGAGATGAACTTGTAAAGAAACTGCCTACGATGATCTTCCCAGCCAGCGACAGACCCAATGGGTAGCTGTCCGTTCCCGAAAAATGATGGCCCTTCCAATTTCTGTACAAAACATCTATGTTTGGGAGCCTCTTTCTACATCGGAGTTTCCAATAAGGATTCACACCTTGAAATGATGTGGGCAAGATGCTGCAGTGGGTCACCTGTCCCATTAAAGAGGATAAGGTGGGATTTATGAAACCTGGGGGTGCCAGAATATCATTGACCCATGCTGGATATGGCTTACCATCAGACAAGACTGCCACCTATCGAGTTTACAACACTTCGATGTGAGTAATGAGCATCACCATCAGATCAACTGGGCAGGGGTTCATGTATTAAAGAGGATCCCTAACCAGAAATGTGTTAGAATTTTTTTTCAACATGATAAGTAGGCCTAGTGGCTCATGGAGCGGCTGATGGGATGACCTACGGAGCAGCTGAGGGAACCTGAGATAGGTCCCATGAATTATCACGCCGCTCAGGTGGATTTTGTGACACATACTACACCCTCTTTCCATAAGTTCCGATCTCTATCCTTTCTACGAGGACATGATGGTCAGGGTCACCTAGGGGAAACTCTTCAAGGGGAAGTTGTATCTTCCCCTGCTGCATCGGATGAGATTCACCATAGTTTGGCCATCACTCTGCGACACGTTAATCAAGGAGGTCATCGACCATCTTCTTGTGCTTCGTGAGCTGTTGACGCAACACATCATTTTTGGGATCATACTCCATCTTCTGCACTAAGACGGACAGGTCATAGGGTTTGATGGCCCCAAGGTGCTTCTTACCCTTATTGGGATTCCAGCTAAGGACTAATGCCTCATTGGGCAGGAGAAGTCCCAGTAAATATTTTCTACAGGCAAGTAACCCTTCCTAACATATTCAATAATTGGGGCACTCCCTGTAATGATGTAACCCCAGTTTCCCGAAGCCGGTGCCCTATTTGATTACATTGGTATATAAACAAGGAATAAGAATCTTGAAGGACCGATTAGTTTAGTAGTCTTGAAGAAACTAGATACATACATGGAACCCATTTTAAATTTTGAACTGAAACAAAATATGATACATAACAAATGCTAATAAACTGCATCCCTAAAAACTCAATAAGTGACCACTTCTTCATAACAGGGGGAAGGGAAAACAAATTAAAGGGGTGAGATCAAACTCTCATTAAGTTTATTCAATATAGTAGAAGATATCATAACATAAACATTAGGCATGTTGAATACATAAAAACATGTACCTTTAAAAAAACATGAACAAATTATGTCAGGAATAAGAGTTGAATAAAAAACTCCATAAATAAACATAATCATGGGAATTCTACTAGTTGAATAAACACATGAACCATAAATTATACTTTCAAAATGAGGTAATCTATAATGCGGGACAACATAACCATACCATCAAGGCCTGGTTCAAAGACAATAAATAATCATTTTTTCAAGGCCTTATGCCAAGACCGTAGTTTGTCTCATGAGACCTACCGATGCACCGAGGGGCTATAGCGGGCCCCATCCAACACATACTATTCCCAATGAATTCCTCATATGAAATGGGTAGACATAATCAACATATAAATTCATATTGAAACTAACATATAAAATTTAAATAACATTCCACAAACATTGAACATAAAAACTTACCATTCAGAATAATATGGTGAATGCTATCAAAATAGAACATCCATAGTCAGAATAACCATAAACCCATCAAAAACATATTTTAGATGATATCGCAATAGATAAACCTCAATTAAGTGAAATATTCAAAAAATAATTTTGACATAGGTGAACCTATTTAAAAATGAGACCATTGACAAATTCTTGAGGAAACAATCCTTAATCATTCCAAAGTGTCCCATACCACCTTGAATCATTGAAATCATAATCCCTTAGAATATCACTAGAAAAATAAAACTATTTATATGATATAACAAACATAATTACATACACAACATGAAATAAATACGTTGTGAACAAGGCATATATCTTATAAAAGTTAATGATAGATGAGAAAAATCATTTTTACTATTGAAAAGTGATTCCTTTAGGAAAATCATTTATATTTTCCATGAAATAATATTTTAAACATGAATATCCCATAAAATATAATAATAGGACATTGAAATTATATTTTAGGCATAGATGTTCTCCCACTAAATTGAAATCATGTAAAAATCGTTCTTAATATTCTTTATAAATAAAACATTTTAGAACATTTTAAGGAAAGTATTAAAGAGAATTTTAAATTGGAAAGGAAAATTTGTTATCTTAAATCAAGAAATGATCCAAGATAAATTTTTATGATTAAATTAGTGTTTTTATAAAACTAATGGTGGCCTAAAAAGTATTTTGGTGTTCACTTGAAAATGGGTAAGAATTTGAAAATATCCCTTGAATCAGGTTTGTATTTTGGAAACAATTTTGAAAGTTCATTTTAAAACATGTAACTATCCTTAAAATAAGGAATGATTCTGGTTGGTGAACATATATATAACAGTCACATAGAATTTAATATGAGTATATAATAATACAAAATATTTTCATTGAGGTAACTAGACAATTAAAGTAATTCGAATGAAAATGGAGGTTCAGTTGAAAAAACCATACCACATTGTAACGAAATTCATAATACTAACAAGATACATTTAATACCATGAAAATAAAGATATTTATGATATTTTACATCAATTGGAATTATAAATACACCATACATAAGTATTAGTAGTGAATACAGAAAACCTCACAATAATAGAAGTGAGATAAAGAAACCCCTTACCTTAAGTCAGAATGTGTTCTGCTCTTGAAATTAAGGTCCTAGAATATGAATTAGACTTATTAATAAATTATTTCAGAACCTATTAGAAATTTATTTAGTTTATCATAATGTTTAGTTCATTTATTCCATTCTTGATAAATTATTATATTGAATTTCGTTGTTCCATAGTGTTCGTTTTCTTGATTTTCATAATCGGTTCACTTGTTCTTAAGTAATGGAGTTCATGTGGAATGTATGTAAATCTCTAGAATTGAATTTTTCCTATATTTATGATCATATATAGGTTTTATTGGTCATTTATATGATTTGGTTACATGGAATGAGGATGAATTATTATATTGAACTTAAATGATAACTATTTCAGTTAATTTGTGGGTTTTGAATACAACCAACTGATTATTCTTTATAACATAAAAACATTTTTACCAAGGGATTAAAAACCTTACACAGGGTATATTAAAAATATAATAATCTGGTTCAACCATAATAAAAATGGTTTCAGGACCATAATTTATAATGATAATAGAAATCTAAATCCCATCATCCTTGAATGTGGTAAATTGACACATCTCAGATGGTGTTCTCGCTACTAGTATAAAAGAAGGTAAAAGGAAGAGATAGGGATAAATTATTCCAATATAATGAAAAAATTATAGTACATGTAGGGTACTGGAGTCATAACAACATTTGGTTAAGGATATGTAATAATAGAACAAGAAAACAAATGAAGTTGAAAGGAAAGACAAATAATTGAAAAGAGGAATTTACCTCTTGAACCAAACTTCCTTGAGAGCCTCTTTAAGGGAGATGCTTTGGCCTTTTTATAGGACCAAGGCTTTCTAGACATGGGATAGAAGTTTGGGAGTATATTCAGACATAATTTAAAGGAGGCACAAGTCTTGAGAGGAGTGAAGAGAAGAGGGGGTGAGAGGGGATTTTTATAGTGGAGGAGAGAAGAGTTTTCATAAATTTTTAATCATTATTTTATTAATTTCCCTCAAGACCAGAAATATTGATGATTCCATGACCAAGAATAGTGATAAATGCATGTGAGTTTGAACCAAGTGGGCATACATTACTTGTTATGTCATAAATAGTGTATTTAACTGATAATTTGTATATACGGTATTTTAACGTATTTCACTATTCATAAAAATTCAATTATTTCAAAAAAATCCAAAAAATTTAGCCCTACCATTTTTCGAAATGTAGAATCCAAAAATGAATTCCACTTTTCAAAAATAATTTTCTAAATATGATTAATTTAATAGTTAATTAAAATCATAATTTATTCTACAAAACAGTTTTAAAGCATTTATTTACTTATTCCAAAGCATAGGTATATCGTACTCCAACTTGAATATTATTTATATACTATCATAGGTAAGGATACTATTCATTAGGGTATATCACTATTCATTAGGGTATGTTAATACTCATAAGGGCAGGTTAATATTCACCAAAAATTATTTTTTTCTTATTAGACTCCAAATAACATACTCATCACAACCATGTATGTGAGATTTTCGAAATTCACATCACAGGAGTGAAACAATTATGTTTACATGGCTTGGTTATAACAAAGTGGTGTTTTTAGAGACTGAGTGATCCGTGAATTCTATAATAAATATATTTTTAAGTTCTTGGGGTGTTACATTCTCCCCTACTTACAAAAATTTCTTTTTCAAAACTTGAAATTGAACTTCGAAAGTTATTGGTTGATAATTGAAAATTCCCTTATGGAAACCCACATCAGAAATAGGGTTAATAAAATATCCTCCTAAAAAGTTTAATGAAGATGAGGTGGTCACCCCAAAAATTATGCTTTTGAATGAGGTGACATTAGTTGGAAGAAAAAAAATTGGACATGGAAGAAAAATCAAACTATGAAGTTCTGATGGAACATGATAGAGGACATGTTAAGATGAATGTTGATTACAACAAAACTATAAACTAAAAAAATAAATTCATCAATATTATCAATGATAATGATAATAGGGAAAAAATTTATTTAAGACTAATTTTTTTGTGTCGAGAAATTATTCAACTCTATAATAGTATAAATATACATTTCTACATATAAAATCATCCCTTTATAGTAGTTAAACTGTCTATACCTCATCACATAGCATGGGTTACTCCATTTGGAGAAGCAATACATTAACCTCTAAAAGATCATACAATGATCAACTTAAACCATTTCATAAATGTTTAAAAAATCCCAAAATATAATGATCCAACACATTATAAGTAAGTCCTCTAAATTTTCCAAGATGAACATATCATTAACCCTTAATCAACAAGAAGTTTCTCTAAAATTCACATTACAAACATGTGAATAACTTCATCATGTATCCTCTTGAAATATCATAATAAAATGAATTACCATAAAAACCATATTCGAAACATGCATTATTACATATTCCTTAATTAATATACATGTCATTGGATATATTCCTTAAATAAAAAAGTGCTGTAAAATTCATTGATGATAGCATATACCACTTCTCGAAAAGTAAATAATTAGTTCCAAGGTAGTAAATAGTTATCTTTATCAATCATTTATTCATCATTATCTCATTCATCAGATATATATTAAGGGTTGTCTTTCCCTCAATCATGTTTTTTTCTAAAAAATTTAATATTCCACTGAATCACTTTTCATTTGTACCATTCATCATATGGCCTAAAATCCTTAATGAAAGAGTAATGCAGTATATTCCTTATATATCTCATAATTCATACAACTAGTACATTACTGAAAAAATATTGAAATGACAAGATTATTTACTAGGAATACTAACCATTCTACTTCATCTGTTGTAGCATCATAACTTCATCAGTATCCAGAATCATCATTTGGGGTATATTCCTTTGACGCTTGGGACATTGATTTTCATAGTGTCCCATATTCTTGTAGTTGAAGCATTATAAATTGGAAACCATTTTCTTGAACTTTCAATCATGAACTTGGTGTTCTTTTTCTCGACACTTATATCAAACATCCATTCCCATCAAACATTTACCATGGTTATTATTTCCATAGTTATAACATGTGGGAAAACCCTTATTTCCCTTATTCCCTTTATCCCTGCATTTCTCTACAATCCTCTTATTCTTTTTATTCCCTTAAAATACACATGACTCAAAGAAGTCTTTAAATACCTTGTTAACATGTGATATTATTTCCTTATATGATGATAAATCTTGGGAGACAATATTCCATTGAAAAGATGCCTTAAGACCATTAGAGATACGATCCTTCATACTCTTCACATCATATTCATTTGTGATGTTCTCATTACTTCTTCTAGGAACCATTTCTAATCAATTCCATATTATATATTAACTCATAAAATTATGAATTATCTATATCTCTAAACATGTTATAACACATAAAAAACATTTATGCACCATAAATTCTAGAACCATATACTTTCGTTACTTTGGGGGCATAAATCCTTCATAATTATGGGTAAATAAAATGTTAATTATCCTAAGCATATCCCCCTGGATTGTCATAACCAAGAGTGCAATAAGGCTCATTGTCGTGCATAAGTTCCCATTCCAGGCTAGCTCAAAGCGGTGTTTTCGGGTTTTACCCCTAGATACATCTGTTCCAGAGCCACCTCTTCTTACTCGTATCCAGACAAAGATTTATTGCATGAATGTTACACATAATATATTCATTACAAAAATAATATGAAATTATTGTATGTTTATCCTGAAATACCATCTTAGGGACTCTTCCCTAATCTATGTTTTCTAAATCTAGTTTCCATGGGTTCTACTAAACTTCCTCAGGTAAAAATAGTAAGGACCTGACCCTAGTTGCTCAGAGCCGGTGCCTTATTTGATTACATTAATGTATAAACAAGGAATAAGAATAAAAAAGGACTGATCAGTTTTTTAGTATTTAAGAAACTAGATATATACATGGAACCCATTTTACAGTTTGAAATGAACTAAAACATGATACATAAAAAAGTTAATAAACTGCATCCTTGAAAACATAATAAATGAATTTTTCTTCTTAACCTGGGGATGAAAAAAAAATGAAAGGGGTGAGATCAAATTCTCAATAAGGGTAAGGAATAAAATGGAAGATATCAGAACATAAACATTAGGCATTTTGAATACATATAAACATACACCTTTAAAAAACTTGAACACATTATGGCAGGATTAAGATATGAGTAAGTAATTCCATAAATAAACATAATCACATGTATTATACTTGTCTAATAACCACATGAACCATAAATTATATTTTCATAATGAGGAAATTAATAATGTGGGAGAACATAACCATACCGTCATGGCCTCATGCCAAGACCATAAATAATCATTTTGTCAAGGCCTTGTGCTAAGACCGTAGTTTGTCTCATGAGACCAACCAATGCACCAAGGGGCTATAGAGGGCCCCACACAACACTTAATATGTCCAATGAATTAATCATATGAAAGGGGTGAACATAATCAATATATAAATTCATATTGAAACAAACATATGAAATGTAAATAACATTCCCCAAACATTGAACATAAACACTAACCATTCAGAATAATTTGGTGAATGATATCAAAATAGAACATCCATAGTCAGAATAACCAAAAACCCTTCAAAAACATATTGTATATGATATAATAATATATAAAAAGCAATTTAGTATGACATTCAACAAAGGATGTTTACATAGAAAAACATATTTACAAATGATACCATTGAAAAATTCTTGAGGAAATAATCCTTAAACATTCCAAAGTATCACATACCACCTTGAAACATTCAAAAAATAATCCCTTAGAATATCATGTGAAAAATGAGACTCATGATATGATATAACAAAGGGAATTACATACACCACAATAAATAAATAAGTGGTGTACACGACATATATCTCATAAAAGTTACTGCGAGATGAGAAAAATCCTTTTTACTTTTGAAAGAATATTCCTTTTGGAAAATCATTTATATTTTCCATGAAATCATATTTTAAACATGATTATCCAATAAAATAAAATAATAGTACATTTAAATTATATTTTAGGCATAAATGATATACCACTAAAGTAAAATCACGTACAAAGATTTTTTTTAAGATTCTTTATAAAGAATTCATTTTAGAGCATTTTAAGGAAAGTATTAAAAAGAATTTTAAAGTGTAAAGGAACATTTGTTATCCTAATTCCAGAAATTATCCAAGATCAATTTTCATGATAAAATGAGTGTTTTTATAAAACTAATGGTGGATTAAAACAGAATTTTTACTACACATGAAAATAGGTAGTAATTTGAAAATATCCCTTGAATCAAGTTTATATTTTGGAATCAATTTTGAATGTTACATTTAAAACATGTAACTATCCATAAAATAAGGAATGATTCTGGTTGGTGAACATATATATATCACTAAAACAAAATTTATAAGGAGTGAATAATAATACACAAGAGTTTCATTGAGGTAACTAGAAAATAAAAGTAACTCGAATGAAAATAGAGGTTCGGGTTGAAAAACCCTTACCACTTTGTAATCAATAAATTCGTATTCCCCAAAATTAATAATATTAAAATGATACATTAAATACCATAAAAATAATTATATTAATTATATGTTACATCATTAGGCATTATACATACCTGATATACATGTATTAGTAGTGAATACCGGAACCCTCACAAAAATGGAAGTGAGATAAAGAAACACCTTACCATAAGTCCGAATGTGTTTTTCTATTGAATTTAAGGTTTGGAAATATGAAAATTAGACTTATTAATAAATTATTTAAAAACCTACTAGACATTTATTTAGTTTATCATAATTTTTTAGTTCATTTATTCCCTTCATGGTAAGTTATTATATTGAATTTCATCATTCTGTAGTGTTCATTTTCTTTATTTTCATAATCAGTTCACTTGTTCTTATGTAATACATTTCATGTGGAATGGATGTAAATATTAAGAATTGAATTTTACTATTATTTATGATCATATATAGGTGTTATTTGTCATTTATATAATTTAGTTACATTGAATAAGGATGAATTATTATATAGAACTTTACTGATAACTATTTCAGTTAATTTGTGGGTTTTTATTACAACGAACTCATTAATCTTTATAATTTAATATCATTTGTAAAAAAGGATTACAA
Source organism: Viscum album (assembly GCA_963277665.1). Classification (NCBI taxonomy): domain Eukaryota; kingdom Viridiplantae; phylum Streptophyta; class Magnoliopsida; order Santalales; family Viscaceae; genus Viscum; species Viscum album. Next base: position 814,783,758 of record OY728134.1, on the reverse strand, counting down.
ATACTTACATAGGGTATATTAAAAATATAATAATCTATTTCAACCATAACAAGAATTGTTTTATCACCAGAATAGAGAATGATAATAGAAATCGAAATCCCATCGTCCTTGAATGTGGTAAATTGACACATCTTGGATGGTGTTTTAGATACTAGTATAAAAGAAGGAAAAAGGAAGATATGATGATAAGTTATTCCACTATCTTGAAACAATTCCAGTACATGTAAGTTAATAGAGTCATCACAACATTTGGATATAGAGATTTAATAATAGAAAAAGAAAAAAAATGAACTTGAAAAGGAAGACATAGAATTTAAAAGAGGAATTTACCTCTTGAACCAAACATCATTGAGAGCCCCTTTAAGTTAGAGGTTTTGGTATTTTTATGGGACCAAGACTTGATGGTCGTGGGGGAGAGTAGGTTTGGAGGATATTTGGACAGAATTTGGAGAACTCACAAGTCTTGAGAGGAGTGAAGAGAAGAGGGAGTGAGTGGGGGCTTTTTATAGTGGAGGAGAGGAGAGTTTTCATATTTTTTAATCATTTGTTTATTAATTTCTCTAAAAACAAGATATAGTGATGATTACATGACCCAGAATAGTGATAAATTCATGTGAGTTCAAACCAAGTGGGATTACATCACTTGGGATGTCATAAATACTGTATTTAACTATTAATTTGTATATACGGTATTTTACAGTGTTTCCTATTCATAAAAAAAATCCAATTTTTCAAAAAAATCACGAAAATTCACCCCAACCATTTTTTATGTATAGAATCCAAAAATGAAGTTTATTTTTTCAAAAATAATTTTCTAAATATGATTAATTTAATATTTATTTAAAATCATAATTTATTCTAAAAAATAGTTTTAAAACATTTATTTACTTATTCAAAAACATAGGTATATTGTAATCCAACATGAATATTATTTATATAATATCCTAGGTAAGGTTACTATTCATTAGAGTATATCGCTATTCATTAGGGTATGTTACTATTGATAAGGGTATGTTACTATTCGCCAAAAATTATGTTTTTCTTATCAGACTCCAAATAACTTACTCATCACAACTGTGTATTTCAGATTTTCGAAATTCACATAAAAAATGACAAAATTATGTTTACATAGTTTGGTTATAACAAAGTGGCATTTTTAGAGACTCAGTGATCCATGTCGAATGTGGGGAATTTTTTGCCATAGGCATGTCTTTGAGGTTTTCCTCAGCTTCCCATGTCTAACATAGGGTATGCTGTGAGTTTAACGTCTAGCGTAGATGGATCAGATTGATAAGAACACTTTTAGGAATTGATCATATGGTTGCAACCCTAGAAGGGAGCACTGATACTAGGGTAACACATGGTTAGTTACCCAATTACTGTAAGGAGTAGCGAGAAAGTGGGTGACATGATCTAAACAAGATGTGGCGGACAAGGTATGAATCAAGGTGAACAAGGATTATTGAGAGTGGATGGAGAATGAGATGGAACCAGTATGAGGGTGATGGTGATGTTAGACTTGATCCTCGAAAAGACATCCAACATATCCCCGTGGTTGGGAATAAAAGTCTGCATAGTTTAGTGGGGTGATGGGACACCTAAGGAGGTGACCAATGAGAATGGACATATGGATGTGACCCGGAGGAATGGAACCTCTGGGTTGGGTCATGACCAACCCAAAACAAATAGGCCTGAGGGAAAGACAAGAAGAAGACATGGGTGATGGGATTGAACCTTTGGGAGGCTTCTTATATATCCCCGTGGTAGGGAATCAAATTCCACATTGTTCAGGATGATGGTATATAATCGGGGTGTACGTATAGGACAAAGAACTGAAGATATACTGGGGCTTACATGTGGTTAGCAGCCCGGGTTGGTCTGACACTCAGGGGTGGACCGAAGATGTGGTTTCTAGCGAATGGGACTACAACGGCTTACCGTCGATTACAGATTACAACAACTTTCCACTGGATGGGGCTACAATGGATCACCACTAGTTGGGGTTTACAATGGCTTACCACTTACTGGGGTTCCAACGGCTTACCTCTGGTTGGGAATCAAAATGGTTAACCATTGATTGGGGATCACAATGGATTACCGTCTGTTAGGGTTGGACCTCAGGGAGTCTTCCTACATAACCTGTCAAAGAGACACGGATCAAAACCCATGTAGTTAAAATGTGTACATTTTAACATCTTGCATGAAAAAATGGGCGTATAGTTTAACATCATGTAGGATGAGGGTGGACTGACCTAAAGGGGTTGGGATAAGTTGGTGTTGGAGTTGAACCTCAGGGAGGATTCCTACGTACCTTACCTAGGGGATATGGATGAAAGTCCACGTAGTTCCGGATGGTGGATACAGTTTAAAATCATGCAAGACGAGTGGACCAACATGAAAGGGTCAAGACAAGAAGGTGTTAGGATAGAGTCTTAGGGATACTTCTTAAATACCTTTCTTTGGAGACAAGGATCAAAGTCCACACAGTTCGAGATGTTCGATATAGATTAATTTCATGTAGGACGAGTGAACCGACATGAAGGGGTCAGGACTAGTAGTTGTTGGGCTTGAACCTCAGGGATGATTCCTACGTACCTTATCTAGGAGACAAGGATCAAAGTCCACATAGTTTGGGATGGTTTGGGGCTTACATTCTTAGGTGGACCAAGTAGGATACCATGGTCAATTATTACTCTAAGACCTTGTGAGTTAGACTCAATGTGAGAAACCAGAGGTAGCAAAGACCTGATGATCTTGTCACAAAAGGTGCATCTGTGGAAAGTGGAGTGGGGCTTGCACATGGTTAGAATCCCTAAGAGGAAATAGAGGCATATGCATTGTTATAATCGTAGGGATATGGAGATTTGTACTTACTCCAATATGGGGGCCTAATAGAGACAAAGTCCATAGGAAGAGGGACAAGATAATGAAGGTTCATGTGACCATATCGCCTCTAGTCTTTGGCACTCATGAAGAGAGGTGTAGAATCAGTGATACATATCTCAAGAAAGGAAAGGGGTTTACACCCTGATGATTTCCCTTCCCCGAAGACAGGTGCCACTCCAGAAAAGAGGATCCCATTCCTTATAAGGAAGATATCACTCCTGTAGAGAAGAGTAGGCATAGAGAATGTCTGAGAAGGGGAACCCAGTGTGCATTTCAAGGGGTGAGGCCACATTTTAACATCATGTACTAAGGATGATGGTGCTTTGTAGTTTAACATCCTGCAGCTCGGACGAGGCGGGTTCACTATGGACCCCTAGGACATACATAACTAATAACCACCCAACCTTGCATAAGGGAAAGAATGAGAAATGGTGTAGTGAGGGGATGTTGTGGAGTGATCCCTTGAGGGACCCATGTTATGATGGATATGAGAAAAAAGAAATATCTGTTAGCTTTCCTATGAAAAGAAGCATACAGCTATGCGACACAACATGATGCACCTCCCAAGGGACCTTAAAGTCACTTCGTACAAACCTGGAGGGTCGAAAGGGAAAGAGTTGCATGACATAGGTGTGTTGCACACAAGAAGGGCTCAAACATGGTTCTTTAGGGTAGGGACTACACATGGATCACACAAAGAGGGACATGCACAAGATGAGAGGCTATGTGCAAGATGGAATAGATGCATGAAAACCATATGGATGCAAGAAAAATAAGTCTGATGCAGGGGGAAATTGCACTTAGGAAAACAAATTTATGAAAAAATGACTCGGGGTAAAAAGAAATGGTTGAGGATCAAGCCCAAGAGGGCCAACCCAATGGAGGACCCCTGGGGGACCTATCACACAAGATCCAATACCTTGAGTCCATAGTGTTTTTCACGCAGTTTCTGAAGAGGTGTCTTTCGCACAGTAGAGTGTCATTTCATATTCTATAACCATCCATGAATGGTGGGGAGGGGGTATGATTTATTTTATAGACAAAAACGTCAGAGGAAGTCCTCAAGATGGGCTGCGTGCAAACGAATTTTTAACATCACATTGGGCGCACAAGGGATTACGTTCCTAGGGGAAACTTGCGCGCTGATCTATCTACCTTAGCACTCGTACCTTGGATATTTTATTTAAGAAGGTGGCCATGAAAGGAACCATTTTACATTTCATTGGGTGCACAAGGGTTTTTATAACACAAGAAATATTGCACCCACACCTGCCATCTTGTGCGTCGATGCCTTGGCGTGTTTATGGCAGGTCGCCACAAAAACCTGCATTTGATGTCACATTGGGCATTCAAGTGTTTGAGTGCTAAGGGTAATCTTGCACACACCTCATCCTTCTTGAACACACCTCCCTCTCACGATGTGGAATAATCCGTTTAGTCACAAGATGCCTTTGATTTCTTCAAAAGATCCCACTCATGGCCCTATTCAAAAATCAGCATCAATAGTCATAAATTAATTTTATTATTGATCAAAGAGAAATATTTTTTGAGGAAAAAGTATTTTCGGAACATATAATGACATTGTTGAAAAATTATGTAATTTTTTTATCAATATGATTTATTTAAATAAAACCTTTATAATTTGTATTTAAAAATTATTTATTATTATTCATATCTCTTTGATTAATAGTGTGGTTATAATGTTCATATTTGAATAATGTTAATAATATACATTGGTTTGCTTAAAACTCAGTGTTATGTGTTAGACAAGCTAAACATAGTGTTTTATATAATTAAAGATTAAATTGATGTTCCTTATGACTCAAGTTGTCAAATAAATTTTATTTTCTCCAAATAACATTAATAATTCAAAAAAACTTACGGTTTAACATTCTACCCCCTTAAAATGAATTTCACCAAAGAAATTCACCGCTCTAATACATAAAAATTAGGATACTTTTACCTCATAATTTACTAAGGTTACCACATAGCTTCCCCAATATTGTAGTTATTAAACAAAACATTGACCATGTATTGCTTCTTTGAGCTTTCTCTGTAGGATCTAGAATCTCCCCAAGTTGTTCTTTATAATAAATTTTTTTCTCTACCAGTATAACCTATGAGTTCAGAATATGTGATAGGTTAAGAATGCACTTCCTTAAGAGAGATAAATAAAAAACACTATGAATTTGAGAGAAGCTTAGTATAATAAATTACTATAGGCTATCATTGTGATTCAATAAATAATTTAAAAGGGGATAATATATCTTGGGATTATATTCCCTTTCTTCCCATGTATCATAAATTGCTTCCATGGAGAAATTATTAAAAACTCATCTTCACCAACTTCAAATTACACATCACACAGGTGATTGCTAGCACAAACACTCTATTGAATCTATTTTACATTAATTTGTTGTAGAATGGATCAATCTTTCTCAACATTTTCTTCAGCAATGTCAGGTCCAAATATAATTTTTCTCCCACTTCTTTCAAGTGCATTGGAGATCTACATATATTTACACAGAAAGATTCATAAGGATCAATCTTAATTCTTGTGTAAAATATAATGTTGTAAGGAAACTAAATTATTGTAATGAGTTAATACCAAAAACTTACGAAGATTAAAAGTACAGGATCTCAACATATCCTATATGGTTTGAAATTTTCTCTTAGAGTGGCCATCTTCATAAGGATGATATGCAATTTTGAAACCCATCTTCATATCAAGTACTTGTTAAAGTATGATCTAGAACATTGAGGTAAACCTTAGATCCTCATTAGAGAGAGTGGAATGTGGTACTCAATGAGAACTTAACACTTCCTTAATACATATCCTAGAAAACTGATCTAGAGGGAAATATTTTCTAATAGCAATGAAGTGTGGTGACATTTTATAGAGATCGACTACAACCAATATAGAATTATTCCCTTTAGATGTTGTTGGGAGTCCTATATCAAAATCCATGGTGATGTTTTACCATTTAAATTCTAGAATGGGTAATGGATTTAAAAAACTCTTAGATTTTTTCCTATCAACATTAACATGATGTCATACCATGAATTGTGAAACAAACTCTGTGATGTATCTCTTTATTCCATCCCCGCAGAAATATTCTTTCATATCTCAATAAAACTCTATACCTCTAGTATGAATTGATAATGAAAAACAAGGAGAATTTTCCATCAAATCATTCTTCAAATCAAGTTTGTACGAAACACATACATAGTTCTTGAACCATATCATTCTATCATGATCAAGGTTAAACATTGGAGTTTTTCTAACCTTAATTTTTAGATTAACACCTTCCTTCAATGACTATTTAAATATTCATTGGGATAGATGGTTGGACATTCAATTGATAAAGATAAAATTTAACCCCTCTATTCAGGATTTCCAGATTCATCCTTGAAATATACAAAAACATTGGATCTTATATGGTCCTCAGTATTGATAATATATCATGATACTTTTATGTTAAGGAATCAGATAAATTTTTCACTTTTCCAGGGATGTAATGTATTGAGTGGTCATAATATTTAATTAAATCCAACCATCTTCTATAGTTCATGTTCAACTCCGTAAATATGAGGATATACGTTAAAATTTTCTTCTTAGTATATATATATATATATAAATTTTCTCCATAAAGTTAATGTCTCTATATCTTTAATGAAAAATTACTGTAGCTATCTCCAAATCACGACTTTGGTTATTTATCTCATTAAACATAAATATTAATGAGGTATAAGCTATAACCTTGACATTCTTCATGATAACACATGTTTACCCAATCTTGGATTCATCACTATAGATTATAGACCCTAATACAGTATAGGGTAATGTAAGCCCAGGTGCACTGAATAATTTTCTATTCAGTTCCTTGAAAATTTCGTCAGATTCATCTATCTTGAGGAACTTGGATCAATTACATGTGATATTTGGGAGTAGATTAGATATCCCTAAGAAATATCCACCAACTGTCGATAATATCCCACTAAACCAAGTAAACTATGGACCTCAATCACTATAGTTGTATTGTGTCATCATTCAATAGCCCACATCATTGATGTATCTTTAAATATAATCTCTCTTGACATTATAGAACCCATAAATGAAACCTTTTTCTGAAAAATTATCATTTTTTAAAATTTTCATGTTGCTTCTCCTTCCTTAGGGTGTTTAGTTCGATTCTCATGTGATCTTCCTGTTATTCCTTCCACTTTGAAAATATAATAATATTATTTGTAATGACCAATAGAAACTGATCATGGTAATATCTAATGACGATATTCATTAGATTCATGAATATAACATGGGAATTAGTAAGGTATAATGTCATCACTATATATTCATAGTGTCTATAACTTGTATTGAATGATGTTTTGGGTATATCATTCTTATTGACACTCAATTTATGATATCTATAATGAAGTTAAATCTTGAAAAATTATTGTACTCCACATAGTTGAAAAAATAAGTCATCAATATGGGGTAGAGGATACTTGTTCTTGATCGCGATCTCATTCTGTTCCCGGTAATTAATATAGATTTTCAAAGATCCATGTTTCATTTTAGTAAAAAGATCAGGTTCACCCAAGGGTGACACATTTGGATGAATGTATCCATTTTCAAGGTTCTCCTATAGTTGAATTTTTAATTCCTACAAATTAAATGGGTACATTTTATGGAGATTATTTAAAATTGGTTCGGTGCTAGGTATGAGTTCTATTATGAACTCAACTTGACATTTTGGTGGATGGATAGGAAACTATTTTGGATATACATAAAATAAATCCCACACAATATGTAACACCCTGACCCTAGTTACCAGAGGATGGTTTTAGAGACCCGAAGCTTGACGTACATGGACATTACATTACTTTTGCGGAATACTTAGTACATAACAAAAACACACACACAAGGATCGTAGTAGTTTAGTGTCTTTGGAAACTCGGAATATAATCTTCTAATCATGGTGAAAGATCTTAAATATATCCCATAAAGATCTTAATTTTTTACCTAAAACCTTTCTTTATATCCTGGGGAAAATAAAACATAAAAGGGTGAGCTCCAATGCTTAGTAAGGGTAAACAAAAGAAATATCAATCACATTATTTTCATAAGAACATAACATTTTGGAAATCTTAACCTGCAAAAGAGAGAATAATTTCATAACATTGGATAAATCATAGTAGTGAAATGAAATCCCAATAATCATAACATAAGACATGAAACTTTGTGGCATACACACATAAACATAGATAATCATTTCTTGATAGTCAAAACTCATTGCCAAGACTATCTTAGTGGACAAAGTCCATTTCTGAACCGAGTCACCCTCGTTTCAGTCCTGTTTTACTGAACTGGTATAACCTACCATTCCACCCATGTCTATCTCAGGAGGTATAAAATCTTTACCCAATGCATTGGAGGGAGATATAGGTCCCAACCATCTCATAATGATACCATTATTATGTGTGCCGCAAAATCATAAATCATACATCATTGCATAACCCATGTAATAAAAATGGGAATCTTAAACATCATGACATCATAAAACAATTCATATATGATAAAGGAATTCATAAAAATAATTCCATCACAACATAATCAAATAAATGTAATAATAGGGATAAAAACAGAACCCTTTATTATCTTAGATGGAAAATAATTTTGATAAAACACTTGAACTTCATTCTTGAGGAAAATATCCTTTCTACTTCAAAAACACTTTTCCTTTCTTAACATGTCATACAATTTTAAACTAAAATAAGTTGATTAAAAATAAACTTGAAAAATTTTAAAGGAAGATTCTTGGAAATATTGTAATAAAAATCCATTCATGCCGTATAAGTTAAAAAAACATTCTTCTCGTACTTTTTTCGGAAAAGTCAAAAAGTACCTCGTACGAAAAATGACAAAAGATTCCTTTCATATCTTTCATTAAAAACTCACCGAAGGGTAAAATTAGATTTAAAAAATTGTACGTGGATGGAAATAATATTACGTATTGAGGAAACATGGATGTGGATGATAAAATACACCCCAGTAAATTTCAAAGTATAAACAATCTCGGATAAAAATGAGATTGTGATATTTCCCTTACCTTAGGTCCGATTTTCTTAGTAAGTGTCTGAACCTCCTGTATAATGATTTAAATAATGTCATTGACTTATTAAAGAATCATATTCATTGTTATGATATCATATATGGTTCACTTCTGACTTTATATTACCCGTTCTTTTGTAAATTCCATGTTAAAGAGCGTTTTGGGTAAAATTGTTTCATTTGTCGTCCGTGTTTTTACTTGTAATTATTCATATGATTACTCAGATCGTGATTACTTAATTCCAGAATATTTAACATGATTTATATATATATATATATATATATATATTCATAATATACACATATATAAAAAATCAGTAAATGGAAAGAAATACACCGTTCATAGAGACGGTAGGCCGTACGTACGCATGAACGCTGTTTTCGTTTCCTTATTGAGTTGAACGGAATTAAGTAGATGACATACATATATATACACATAAATCCAGTATCATTATTATGTCATATATTTCAGGATTACTTATTATATATACTTTATAATCATTCATGAATGGTTAAAGTGGAGAATGAATCTCATCGCGTCGTGGAAACGGTAGTCCGTACGTACGCACGAGCGATGATAACGTTCTCATGATTGTGGGACTGTATTGGAGTGTATGTATACTATTTAATAATCAATATCACTTTAAAATAATAATATATAGTTATTATTTACACCATTATACCCATCCAAGTAAGGTGGTGGTGGAAAATAGATTTCACCACGGCGTGGAGACGGTATTCCGTACGTACGCACGCGCGGTGATTTCGTTTTCCGTAGGATGGATAGATGGTGAATTAGGATTGTTTCATACTTATAATAACATATCAGTATATGAGTGATACTGATGTTATTACTTCATAATAAAACAACCTAATAAGAATAAGTGGAAGAAGAAATAAAGGTGAAAGAATCGGTAACGGAAATTACCACTTCTTTGAAGCGCCTCTTTGAGACCTCCTCTTAGGGCACTACAATTGGTCTTTGAGGAAGACCAGAACCTCTAGGATGTTTCTAGGGAAGTGGAGAAGAGAATTTGGCAGGGTTTGGCCGATCTTGAAGGCTCAATGTTGTGTGAGGAAGAGAGGGAGGAGGTGCCCTTTTATAAGGGAGGAGAGGGGTACCTTTGGAATAACTAAAACTATTATTTTATTATAAAGTCATGTTCGGTTTTAAATAGATCCAAATTGATTTATTTCGTGGTTAAGGTGGGGATGGGTCTAATTCCTCTAATACAATAGGATTTAGACAAGTTTAGGTTATTATTTTAACCTTATCAATTAGATTTAACTCTAAGTTAAATAATTTAACTTTTACCGTGTCTTTTTGTTTTCTTACACTATATGGTTAATAAATTTACTATATTAAGCCAAAATAACCCCAAGTTGTTTATTATTAATATCTATAATCTTGTATAATTCATTTTTACGAACCTTAGATTTTTAGTAATAAAATAACAATTAATAATATAATATTTGTTTTAAAAAATATTTTATGTCAATTTTGACACTATTTGGTACATGATTTTTATGAAATTCATAACAGAATGATAAGTTCGAAACAAGTTACTTCAATCAACAATAACATGTAATATTAACCTAGAAAATTATTGTAAGTCATAAAAAGTCTCAAATTACATTTATTTGGGCATTTATAACATCAATTATGTCAATATTTTATTAATAAGACAATTACTGCATCATCTTTGTGTCATAATAAATGATAATTATTTAATCCCTAAAAATTCTAAATAAATTCTTATGATGTAGATAATGGAATTATATTTATGGAGACTATTCATGTTTGATGTTTCATGAAGTTTATCACTAGATTAAAATTATTATACTTATAATATTTAAGAAAGTGACATGTTGTCACATTCTTTGGTTTTAATAATAATTAAATTATTTTCATTGAAAAAATTTAATTAAATGAATCTAATCTGTCCATTAGGTGATATGGGTCGACTTTTATTCATCCAATAGGATTTTGACATTTGTTATGGTAATTTTAAAATATTATATTTACCCTTAATTACCCGATTTACCTTTAACTATGGTAAATAAAATTTACCGTAGTTACTATTCATAATTCCCAAAAATAAAAAGTAGCTTATTAACATAATTTACTTCCACTGATTCCAAATATGGAATCCATTTTTCCAAATTCAATACACAAAAGTTGTAGAAATTAAATTAAAATTAATCCCGTTGTCGAAAGAAAACGGGTTTTCTTCAAAACATTGCAAAAGATTGAATTGATTTAACCTACAAATTCAAGGTAAAATCAATGCTAATGTCATACATTATATTAAATGGTAAAAATATATTCTATTTATACTATAAAACCATTCAATATTATAATTTAACCACATAATATATTCCCATGAAAAAAGTTGTTTTTAATTAAAATATAGCGTGTTTTTACTATTCATTAAAATATGAAAGTTATCGGAAAAATATCAAAACTTTATCTAATGTAAATTTTTATATCCTGATTCAAAAGAAGAATTTTATTTTGTCAAATTCAACTTATAAACATGTGAAAAACTATATTTAATGTGGGTGCTCCATCAAAAGGAGGCAAAATTGTATTTTTTGAAAAATACTTATTTTACCCGAAAAATTTATTTTGTTCTTATACCATGTTCTAGAAATGTGTAAGATTAATAATAATGTTATAAAATTCAAAATTTAGTTAACACTATTCATAACGGCTAGTTCATGATAATATTATAATAATATATCGTTGTTTATTAAAACCCAGTATTGCGTACAACACACGCTATCGGGGAAGGTCGCGATTGCGTGTAATGCAAGCCAAGTCAGGGTTGCGTGTTGTGAAAGAATCTTTAGTTGTCTCGTGTAACAGAATCCAACCATATTTCATTTATACACATATATATATATATACTCAATGTTTAGTAGAATAACTATTATCAAAATTGTGTGTAACACGATCCAAGAATAGTGTTGCGTATACTGCAAGCTAATACGATGTTGCGTATAGCGCAAGGTAATCTTGGTGTAGAATACAACACAAGGAATTAATGAAATTAAAAGAATATTTTTCATAAAATCTCGGGGTGTTACATTCTACCCCCCTTAAAATGATTTTCACCCTCGAAATTCGTTGGGGTTATAAATGGTTTACTATTCGAAAGTTTCTTTAATAGAAACCCACATCGTAAAAAGGAATACCAAAACCAATCTTTAAAAAAAAAAGTATGAAACGTAACGGTTACCCAAATAAACTAATCACTGGGTTTCCACATAGGTTAAAATATAGATATGGAAAAGAAATCTAACCATCATGTTCTGATGGAGAGTGGTAGAGAACATGGCTATGGAAAAGCCAGCAATCACAAAGCCATAAATTTGTGATGATCTAAGGTACCATCTGATTCATCAGATATAAGAGCACTAGGACAACATTTTTGGTTTTCAAGATCATTTCCCTAAAGTTGATGAATTAAAATAAATACTTGAATGATGTTGGTACAATCTTACTGTTGTTCGTGAATTGAACAATTTCCACTTCATCCCATAAAGAAATGAAGTTGAATTTGTTATTCGTGATGTTTTAGCAGATCATGTGATAGAATGATGGGTCATTCCATATCTTTAAATCAAAAGGTTAGCAAAAGTTATAAGTCCATATTATGGTTATATTAATCATATATGGTTCCAAAAATGAACTTATACTTCATATATCATACCGCTTAATAAAATAAAACTAGTTTATACTAACCAGGGACTTCCTATAGGCCAGTGGTAGGCGATAAAGGCCAGTCGCACTTCGGTTGGGGGTTCGATTCCCACGGCCTTGTCCGACGCGATGGGCTGTCGCCCGTCCTGCAGGTTGTCCTTTTTCTAAAACTATATTACTATAACATCCCATCAACAATATCAAAAATTTTTTTTATCCTTAAACAATACTAACTTATGTCCAACATAATCCATTCCAATCTTTAGGCTTATCCTTAATGCTACAGTCCACTCTTATAATATAGTGAAAACGATTACCAGAGATTTAATACCATCGTTGATCCCCATATATCATAAGATATGTCTTTTTGGTCACATTCCAAACATTCGAAGGCTTTAATCATGTATTCTCTTGAAAAATGAATTCCCATTGAACCATAGTGAAAACATGAATGCAGTTAAAAGTTAACACTTTCCACATACCAAAATCCTCAAAATTCTATATACTCAAACCATGATATCACTTAGTCCTTATATCAATCATGAGCTCATGAATACTGTTAAACATTTCATTTTCTCCTTATCCCTTCATTATGCGCATATCATCTACTTTCTAAAATATTTGAATCACTTTTCATGGTTACCGGTACCTTAAAATTATTGAAAACCACAATAGACCAATACATAAATATTTCAATACACCATAAAAGTACCTCAACAACATTATTATTGAATACCAATACATAAACACTTCAGTCCATCCACTTCAATGATTGTCCTGGAATAAGTCCTTCCTTGATTTAGAAGTAACTTTTTAGGTCAGGGAACTGTGTTGGGTAATGCCCATGTTCTCTGCAAATAAGACATTGAACTCCATAACAGTCTGTCACTCTATGACCCTTTTCTCCACATAGATAACATCGGTCCCTCCATTTGTGGTATTCCTAAAGGTTCTTCTTCCCTTCTTTAGAAATCTCAATCTTCCTTTCTTTATGCTCCTCAACATGCGAACATGAATAATAGTTTATCTTCCTCTTCTTTGATGAATTAGGTATACCACTAAATTTCACCTTGTTAATAATATATCGCGATGACTGATTTGGCATAATCACAATATCTTTCTCTCTAGTAATTACACAATTTTTTTGCTCATAGTCACCAATTTGTCCATTGGATTCAATGTTAACCGAATTCATTCTGGTTCCCTCCATTAACTAAAACACAAAAAGAATCTTGTGAGAGGCAAAAATCATGCTAGAGAAAACAACATAGTAAAGGGGGAGTACCCTCAATATCTAACATCTTAGGTTAAATTCTAAGATCATTACCGTAGTTCTAGGACTATATCCTATACGTATACTTATCCTTAGGGACATCCCTAGACATACCTTAGAAATATCTCTAGGGATCTCACTAACGTTCTCACATACTAGTTTCCAAAGGTTAACTAAACCTTTCCTCTGATACCAACTGTAGAGACCCGAAGCTTGACGTACATGTACATAACATTACTTTTGCGGAATACTTAGTACATAACAAAAACACACACACAAGGATCGTAGTAGTTTAGTGTCTTTGGGAACTCGGAATATAATCTTTTAATCATGGTGAATGATCTTCAACATATCCCATAAAGATCTTCTTTTTTTTACCAAAAACCTTTCTTTATATCCCGGGGAAAAGAAAACATAAAATGGTGAGCTCCAATTCTCAGAAAGGGTAAACAAAAGAAATATCAATCACATCATTTTCATAAGAACATAACATTTTGGAAATCTTAACCTACAAAAGAGAGCATAATTTCATAACATGGGATAAATCATAGTAGTGAAATGAAATCCCAATAATCATAACTTAATACATGAAACTTTGTGGCATACAAAAATAAACATAGAGAATCATTTCTTTTTAGTCAAGACTCATTTACAAGACTATCTTAGTGGACAAAGTCCATTTCTGAACCGAGTCACCCTCATTTCAGTCCTGTTTTACTGAACTGGTATAACCTACCATTCCAGCCATGTCTATCCCATGAGATATAAAATCTTTACCCAATGCATTGGAGGGAGATATAGGTCCCACCCATCTCATAATGATACCATTCTTATGTGTGCCACAAAATCATAAATCATACATCATTGCATAACCCATGTAATAAAAATGGGAATCTTAAACATCATGACATCATAAAACAATTCATATACGATAAAGGAATTCATAAAAATAATTCCATCACAACATAATCAAACCAATGTAATAATAGGGATAAAAACAGAACCCTTTATTATCTTAGATGGAAAATAATTTTGATAAAACACTTGAACTTCATTCTTGAGGAAAATATCCTTTCTACTTCAAAAAAACTTTTCCTTTCTTAACATGTCATACAATTTTAAACTAAAAGAAGTTGATTAAAAATAAACTTGAAAACTTTTAATGGAAGATTCTTGGAAATATTGTTTTAAAAATCCATTCATGCCGTATAAGTTAAAAAAACATTCTTCTCGTACTTTTTTCGGAAAAGTCAAAAATTACCTCGTACGAAAAACGACAAAAGATTCCTTTCATATCTTTTACTAAAAACTCACCGAAGGGTAAAATTGGATTTAAACAATTGTACGTGGATGGAAATAATATTACATATTGAGGAAACATGGATGTGGATGATAAAATACACCCCAGTAAATTTCAAAGTATAAACAATCTCGGATAAAAATTAGATTGTGATATTTCCCTTACCTTAGGTCTGATTTGCTTCATAAGTGTATGAACCTCCTTTATAATGATTTAAATAATGTCATTGACTTATTACAGAATCATATTAATTGTTATGATATCATATATGGTTCACTTATGACTTTATATTTCCCGTTCTTTTGTAAATTCCATATTAAAGAGCGTTTTGGGTAAAATTGTTTCATATGTCGTCCGTGTTTTGACTTGTAATTATTCATATGATTACTTAGATCATGATTACTTAATTCCAGAATATAAAACATGATTTATATATATATATATATATTCAGAATATACATATATATAATAAATCAGTAAATGGAAAGAAATACACCGTTCATGGAGACGGTAGGCCGTACGTATGCATGAACGCTGTTTTTGTTTCCTTATTGAGTTGAACGGAATTAAGTAGATGACATACATATATATACACATAAATCCAGTATCATTATTATGTCATATATTTAATGATTACTTATTATATATACTTTATAATCATTCATGAATGGTTAAAGTGGAGAATGAATCTCATCGCGTCGTGGAGACGGTAGTCCGTACGTACGCACGAGCGATGATATCGTTCTCAAGATTGTGGGACTGTATTGGAGTGTATGTATACTATTTCAGAATCAATATCACTTTAAAATAATAATATATAGTTATTATTTACACCATTATACCCATCCAAGTAAGGTGGTGGTGGAAAATAGATTTCACCACGGCGTGGAGACGGTATTCCGTACGTACGCACGCGCGGTGATTTCATTTTCCGTAGGATGGATAGATGGTGAAATAGGATTGTTTCATACTTATAATAACATATCAGTATATGAGTGATACTGATTTTATTACTTCATAATGAAACAACCTAAGAAGAAGAAGTGGAAGAAGAAATAAAGGTGAAATAATCGGTAATGGAAATTACCTCTTCTTTGAAGCGCCTCTTTGAGACCTCCTCTTAGGGCAATAAAATTGGTCTTTGAGGAATACCAGAACCTCTAGGATGTTTCTAGGGTAGTCTAGAAGAGAATTTGGCAGGGTTTTGCCGAGATTTAAGGCTCAAAGTTGTGTGAGGAAGAGAGGGAGGAGGTGCCCTTTTATAAGGGAGGAGAGGGGTACCTTTGGAATAACGAAAAATATTATTTTATTATAAAGTCATGTTCGGTTTTAAATAGCTCCAAATTGATTTATTTCGAGGTTAAGGTGGGGATGGGTCTAATTTCTCTCATCCAATAGGATTTTGACAAGTTTAGGTAATTATTGTAACCTTATCAATTAGATTTAACTCTAAGTTAAATAATTTAACTTTTACCGTGTCTTTTTGTTTTCTTACACTATATGGTTAATAAATTTACTATATTAAGACAAAAGAACCCCAAGTTGTTTATTATTAATATATATAATCTTATCTAAGTAATTTGGCCGAACCTTAGATTTTTAGGAATAAAATAACAATTAATAATATAATATTTGTTTAAAAAACTATTTTATGTCAATTTTGACACTATTTGGTACATGATTTTTATAAAATTCATAACAGAATGATAAGTTCGAACCAAGTTACTTAAATCAACAATAACATGTCATATTAACCTAGAAAATTAGTGTAAGTCATAAAAAGTCTCAAATTACATTTATTTAGGCATTTATAACATCAATTATGTCAATATTTCATTAATAAGACAATTACTGCATCATCTTTGTGTCATAATAAATGATAATTATTTAATCCCTAAAAATTATAAATAAATTCCTATGATGTAGATATTGGTATTATATTTCTGGATAATATTCATGTTTTATGTTTCATGAAGTTTATCACTAGATTAAAATTATTATACTTATAAGATTTAAGAAAGTGACATGTTGTCACATTCTTTGGTTTTAATAAAAATTAAATTATTTCCATTGAAAAAATTTAATTAAATGAATATAATCCGACCCTTAGGTGATATGGGTCGACTTTTAGTCATCCAATAATATTTTGACATTTTTAGGGTAATTTTAAAATATTATATTTACCCTTAATTACCCGATTTACCTTTAACTATGGTAAATAAAATTTACCATAGTTACTATTCATAATTCCCAAAAATAAAAAGTAGTTTATTAACATAATTTGGATCCACTGATTCAAAATATGGAATATATTTTTCCAAATTCAATACAAGAATGTTTCATAAATTTAAATAAAATTAATCCCGTTGTCGAAAGAAAATGGGTTTTCTTTAAAACATTGCCAACGATTGAATTGATTTAACCTACAAATTCAGGGTAAAATCAATGCTAATGTCATACATTATATTAAATCGTAAAAATTTATTCTATTTATACTTTAAAACCATTCAATATTATAATTTAACCACATAAGATATTACGATGAAAAAAGTTGTTTTTAATTAAAATATAGCGTGTTTTTACTATTCATTAAAATATGAAAGTTATCGGAAAAATATCAAAACTTTATCTAATGTAAATTTTTATATCCTGATTCAAAAGAAGAATTTTATTTTGTCAAATTTAACTTATAAATATGTCAAAAACTATATTTAATGTGGGTGCGCCATCAAAAGGCGGCAAAACTGCATTTTTTGAAAAATACTTATTTTACCCGAAAAATTTATTTTGTTCTTATACCATGTTCTAGAAATGTGTAAGATGAATAATAATGTTATAAAATTCAAAATTTAGTTAACACTATTCGTAACGGCTAGTTCATGACAATATTATAATAATATATCGTTGTTTATTAAAACCCAGTATTGCGTACAACACACGCTATCGAGGAAGGTCACGATTGCGTGTAATGCAAGCCAAGTCAGGGTTGCGTGTTGTGAAAGAATCCTTCGTTGTTTCGTGTAACAGAATCCGACCATATTTCATTTATACACACAGATATATATATATATATATACTCAATGTTGCGTAGAATAACTATTATCAAAATTGTGTGTAACACGATCCAAGAATAGTGTTGCGTATACTGCAAGCTAATACGGTGTTGCGTATAGCGCAAGGTAATCTTGGTGTAGAATACAACACAAGGCATTAATGAAATTAAAAGAATATTTTTCATAAAATCTCGGGGTGTTACAATGGTACAATATTTTAATACATTGGCATGATTATAAAGAATCAAGTCTCGAAGGACCGATCAATTTAGTAGTCTTGGAAACAAGATACATACATAAGTTCAACAGTACAACTTGAAAAGAAAAACCACACTAATTTATTCCATTAGAAACATCCAAGCCTCCTAGATTATGACCGTAAGTCACTCATAAATAACTCCTTTATATCATGGGAAAATTAAACATAAGAAAGGGGTGAGCACAAACTCTCAGTAATGGTAAGCAATACAACGGAAGATAACAAAAATATTAAGCATGGTGAATAATTGAAAACACATGCCTTAATGAACAATAAACATGAGCACTTTATGGAATGAATATGAGCTGAGTAAATAATTCCATACTAAAAAATATTCATGGGTGTTCTACTAGTCGAATAACCACATCAAATATCAATAGATAATCTCATAATTATGGAATGCATAATACCGGACATCATAACCACATAGTCAAGCCCTTGTGCAAAGACTAAAAATAAGATTTTGTCAAGGCCTTGCACCAAGACACTAGTTTGACTCATGAGATCTATTGACGCATGGAGGAGCTATAGCAGGCTCCACCCGTCACTTACTAATTACAATTCATTCTTCATAGGAAAATTATGAAACATAACATAAACATTGATATTAAACTAGCATACGAAATGACAATACTTTAACCATAAACCATGAATGGTATAAAAATAGCTCATATGCAGGAAATCATAACTCATTCAATACAATATGGAAGATTGTATTATAATAAATTAACCTCAATCAAGAATAATTAAGGATATTTTCATAGATTAAAATAATCATCAAATCTATTTGAGAAAAATATCCCCCTTTTTCTTGAAAACATTTTAAAGTCACATTATTTATCAAGAAGCCATTTAAACTAGATTTTTGAATCAAAGTGTCCCATACCACTTTGAAAATTTGGAAAGTAATTACATTTTGAAACATTAATGTCCAAATAAATAAATCCTTAAAACAATTTTTAAAACTTGGACATTAACGAGAGAGATTTAGAAGAATACAATTTTTAAACATTTAAAAAGACATTTTAGTTAGAGTTCCTAACCAAATAAAAGACGCTTGAATAAAAATAATTGAGGTAATAAAAACTTAATAATATCATGAGAATAAAGGGATTCATGATATATTATTTCAATGTATAATATATACACCAAATAAAAGTGAAAAGGCACATAACGACAAATACGTCTCGATGGAATGTAAGTTGAGATAAAATGACTTATAAAGATCGTATCCTTAGGTTAAGGATAAATAAATGACATAATTATGTGGGAAAAATATAAATACACTAAATATGGTTGGATATCAAGTGTAAATAAATCAGAGGACATTCACACATATTCTTGTAAAAACAACACCAATGACTTGGATGTTTAACTCAATGAATGGAAATTTAGTTAAGATTACTCTTATCAAGTTCATATCAATGACTTGAGAAATAATCAATGGAGTGATTATGTGTATCAAAAGTATATCCACATAGAGGAGAGTGGAAATTACTAAATAAATAATAAATAGTGACTCTACACATAATCTTGGAGTAAAATAATCAATGACGTATGTGTAAAGCAAAATGAGTGGAAATTGAAATTTGAAATCCCCTTTCTGAATTGGTAACTCATGAAACATACACCCCATGGAAGAAGTATTATTAAATAAAGTTGTAAATACCCATATATTAAATTATATTATGCAAGGAATACAATCATGTCCAGTACATACACTACACAAAAGGAAATAGTGGCAACACATCATGAATCTCATGAGAATGAGAAGTGAGATGAGATCCCCTTACCACGTTGTAATCAATCGAGTTATATGAAAAAAATTTAATAACCACCAAATTATTCACATAATACCATGAATATAAATGGAATCATGACAATATTTATCAAATGACAGTACACAATACACCACATTCAATAAATAGGTAGCAAACAATTGAAATCTCATGAAATTAAGAGTGAGATAAGAAACCCCTTACTTTGTACTTTTCCTTGGTCGAGGATAGGTTAACCTCCTGTATAATGGTGAAATAATTATTATTAAATTATAAAATAAACATACATATTTATATGATATTATATATTATCTTTCAATATTGCTTTGTTAATGATATTTCAGTAGTGTCATCATTTCGGGTGTTAACTGATTCGTTTTCCTTTATATGCTTTGTAATGTAAGTATTATTTGTTATGGATAGGATGAATCTTATTCATATTGAGATTGATATTAATTCTGTAGACATTATTTTTAATCATCAAATGAATATTAGTCTTGAATGGATACGATGGGGAATGAATCTCATCTCGTTCGTGGAGATGCTAATCCGTACGTACGCACGAGCGACAATATCATTATTTTGATATTAAAATCATATATAATTGGATGGTATATCATATAAAAAGAATAATTATTATGTTATATTTATTATCTACATCATTTAAACTCATTATTATACCCATCAAAATGATGATGTATTTGAATAACAAACCACACCACGGCGTGGAGACGGTAATCCGTATGTACGGACTTATGGTGACTTTGTCATTTATAGGATGGATAGAATAATGAATATGGTTGTAAAATTTTCATAATAATATCATAGTATATATAAGATACTAGAATTATTATTTTAGAATAGAAACAATAAAAAAGGGGAAGTGGAAGAAGAAAATAACTTGAAAGAGGTGATGAAATATTTACCTCCTTTTCTGGTTTTTCCTTTTGATTTGATCAAAAACGATCCTTATGTTGGCTTTATGACTAAAGGAAGGACTCTAGGATGAAGGGAGGATAGATTTGAGGATAGTTGGGAAGGGTTTGGCTGATCCAAATGGCTTTGACGGTGTAAATTTGAGAGAAGGGGAAATTCCCATTTATAAGAGGGGTGAGGGGAACCTTAGGAAGGCCCGTTGTCGTGTACTAGGATACCCTGGGTCAAGCCCAAAACTCCTTGTAGGAGTTTTCACTCCTAAGTACATCTGTTCCAGAGCCGCATCTACCTGCTCGTATCTAAACAAGGATTTATTTCTTGGAAAATACAAAAAATCTATACATTACCAAATTTCTAGGAAATTCTTCTATACTAATACTCAAAGTCTATGTTATGGTAACCTGCTCTAATTAGAGTTTATCTAAATCTAGTTTTCTGGGTTCGTACTAAACTTCCTCTAATACCAAATATAACACCCCGACCCCAGTTACCCAGAGGCCGGTGCATTATTTTAATACATTTTCATGATTAGAAGGAATCAAGTCCCAAAGGGCCGATCAGTTTAGTAGTCTTGAAAACCAAAAACATACATAAGTTCAACATTACAACTTGAAAAGAAAAAAACACTAATTTTTTCCATTAGAAACATCGATTTCTCATAGATTATGCCTGTAAGTCACTCATAACTAACTCTTTCATATCCTGGAAAAATGAAACATATAAAAGGGGTGAGCTCAAACGATCAGTAAGGGTAAGTAATACAACATAAGATAACATAAATATTAAGTATGATGAATAATTGAAAACAAATGCCTTAATGAATAATAAACATGAGAACTTTATGTTAGGAATATGAACGGAGTAAATAATTCCATAATAAAACATAGTCATTGGTGTTCTACTAGTCAATTAATGACATGAAATATCAATAGCTACTCTCATAATGATAGAATACATAATGTCGGACATCATAACCACATATTCAAGGCCATGTGCCAAGACTACAAATAATATTTTGTCATTTACTTCTGCCAAGACACTAGTTTGTCTCATGAGACCTACAAATGCATCGAGGATCTGTAGCATGCTCCACCCACCACGTACTAATTCAAATGCATTCCTCATATGAAAATTATGAAACATAATATAAACATTCATATTAAACTAGCATACAAAATTTCAATACATTAACCATAAACCATGAATGGTATAAAAATAGCACATCCACAGTAAAAAATAACTCATTAAATATAATATGGAAGATTTAATTATAATAAATTAACCTCAATTGACAACAATGAAGGATATTGACATAGATGAAAATAATCGTCAAAACTATTTGAGAGAAATATCACCCTTTTTCTTTAACACATTTAAAAGTCACATTATTTATCAAGAATCCATTTAAAATAGATTTTTGAATCAAAGTTTCCCATGACACTTTGAAAAATTTTAAAGGAATTATCATTTTAAAACATTAATGTCTAAATAAATAAATCATTAAAACTATTTTTTAAAACATGGTCATTAATGATAAAGATTTAGAAGAATAAATTTTTTAAACATTTAAAATGATATTTTAGTTAGAGTTATTAACCAAATGAGATACGCTTTAATACAAATAATTGAGGTAATAAAAACTTAATAATATCATGAGAATTAAGGGATTAATGATATATTATGTCAAAGTATAATATATAGACCAAATAAAAGTGAATTGGTGAATAACAATAAAGAAGTCTCAATGGAATGTAAGTTGTGATGAAATCACTTATAAAGACCGTTTCCTTAGGTTAAGAATAAATCAATGACATAATTATGTGTGAAAAATAAAAATACACTAAATATGGTTGGATATTCAGTGTAAATAAGTTATATGACATTCACACATATTCTTGTAAAAACAACACCAATGACTTGGATGTTTAACTCAATGAATGGAAATTGAGTTAAGATTACTCTTATCAAGTTCATATCAATGACTTGAGAAATAATCAATGGAGTGATTATATTTATCAAAATTATATCCACAAAAGGGGAGTGGAAATGACTACATAAATAATAAATAGTGATACCACACATAATCTTGCAGTAAAATAATCAATGATGTATGCTTAATGCACAATCTATGGAAATTGAAATTTGAAATTCCCTTTCCAATTTGGTAACTCAAGAAACATACACCCCATGAAAAAAGGATTATTCAATAAAGTTGTAAATACCCATAGATTAAATTATATTAGAAAAGGAATATAATCATGGACAGTACATACACCACACAAAAGGAAATAGTGGCAATACATCAAGCATCTCATAGGAATAAGAAGTGAGATGAAATCCCCTTACCACGTTGTAATCAATCGATTTGTATGACAAAAATTTAATAACAACCAAATGATTCCAATAATACCATTAATATAAAGTGAATCATGACAATATATATCAAATGGAAGTACACAATACACCACATGCAATAAATAAGTAGCGAACAATGGAAATCTTATAAAATTAAGAGTTACATAAGAAACCCCATACTTTGTAATTTTCCTTGGTCGAGGGTAGATTAACCTTCTGTATAATGGTGAAATTATAATTATTAAATTATAAAATAACCATATTAATTAATATTATATCATATATGATCTTCTAATATTACTTTGTTAATGATATTTATGTAGTATCATCATTTCAGGTGTTAACTGATTCGTTTTACTTTATATGCTTTGTTACGTAAGTATTTTTTGTTATGGATAGGATGTATATTATTCATATTCAGAGTGATATTAAGTCTTTAAACATGATTTTTAATCATCAAATAAAAATTAGTCTTGAATGGATACGATGAGGAATGAATCTCATCGTGTTTGTGTAGATGGTAATCCGTACGTACGCACGAGCGACAATATTATTATTTTGATATTAAAGTGATATATAATTGGATGGTATATCATATAAACAGAATCATTATCATTTTACATTTATTATTCAAACAATTTATACTCTTTATTATACCTATCCAAATGATGAGGTATTTGAATGATAAACCACACCACGACGTGGAGACGGTAATCCGTACGTACGCATGTATAATGACTTTGTCTTTTATAGGATGGATATAATAATGAATATGGTTGTAACATTTTTGTAATAACATCATAGTATATAGAAGATACTGGATTTATTATTTTAGAATATAAATAATAAATAAAGAGGAAGTGGAAGAAGAAACGAACTTGAAAGAGGTGATGAAATATGTACCTCTTTTTCAGGTTATTCCTTTTGATTTGATCAAAATGGCTCATTATGTTGGATTTATTAATAAATTAAGTCCTCTAGGATGAAGTTAGAATATATTTGAGTATATTTGGTCATGGGTTGGGTGAGACAAATGGCTTTGAAGGTGTGAATTTGAGAGAAGGGGAAGTGCACTTTTATAAGAGGGGTGGGGGGCACCATAGGAAAATATTGAATTATTATTTTATAATAAAATAATTTTCGGTTTCTAGTGGGTCCAAAATGAATTATTTAAAGGATAATGTGGGTATGGGTCGAAAACCACTCAACCAATGGGTTTTAGACAATTTTGGGTCAGTATATTACCCTTATCTTTTAGAGTTAACTCTTTGTTAAATAGTTTGACATTTACCATGCCTCTTTGTATTTTTATATTATATGGTTAATAAACATAAAATATACTTAAAATAGAACCCTAAATGATTAATTAATGATAAAAATATAATTATATAAGTATTGTGGCTGAAACTTAGATATTTAGGATTATTATATCAACCAATAATATTGTCTTTTTTTAAAATCTCATTTATGTCAATTTTGAAATTATTTAGTAATTGATTTTTTTTAAAGTCCTAGAAACTTTATTACTTAGAAATAAATACCTCTAATAAACCCTAACATGTCATAGTCACCTATTAAATTTTATTACGACATCAAAAATTTCAAATTATATTTATTTTAGTATTTATAATATCATTTACTTGATTGTTTCATTAATAAGGAAAATAATGCATCATTATTGTGTCATATATAAATATATTTATTTTATGTTTAAAAATTATAAATAACATATCCTGAGGTAGTAAATTTTTTTAGATTTCTAATGACTATTTATAGTGGAATATATCAATTATATAACATCATATCAAAATTGTTTTACTAAAATATATTTTCTTTTGTTATTTCTGTCTTTACTTTAGATTATTTAATATAAAATGTCATTATCACTCCCAAGTGGCTTTATGGGGTCCCAAAATCGACCCATGTATGCCCATGGTCGGAACTGTATTTTAAAATAGGTTTATGACCTGTGTTAGGGTAATTTAATATTATTATAATATTATTTTTAACCTTATTTACTGGATTTACCCCTTTAACCACGGTAAATAAAATATTTACTGAAGTAAATATTCCTAATGTCTAAAAATAAAAGTTACCTATTTACATAATTTGGACCTCCTAATTCCAAATATGGAATCCATTTTTTCAAATTCAAAACACATAAGTGGCATAAATTAATTTAAAATTAATTTCCAATGGCAAAACAAAAAGCGTGTTTTTATGAAATAATAACTATAAAAAGATTGGCACTTGTTTATGTCTAGTTTAATTGTGAGATTACATAAAATGACTTAAATTATAGTAAATGATAAAAATATAATCTAATTATACTTAAAAATAATTCAAATGTATAATTTAACACAATAAACCATTTCAATTAAAAAAGTTGTTTTTAATTAAAATTTAGTATTTTCACTATTCATAAAAAATTGAAAGTTTTTAGAAAAATAAAAAAAATTCACCCTAAGATAATTTTGATATTCTGAATCCAAATATGAAGTCCATTTGGAATGATAAAATTTATTAAATTTCAAAAAGTGGGTATTACTATTCATAATGGCTAGTTTGATTGGTCACGGTGTGTTGGAATCTCGATGTTGCGTACAATGAAAGCTATTACATTATTCAAAGGGAAACGTACTATGGAAGATTGGGGTGTTGTATTGTTCCCCCCTTTTGGAAATTTCATCCTCATAATTTTTAGAATTGGTCTTGGGAACATAATTGAAAGTCCTACATCAGAAAAAGATTCAATGAAACTATCACTTTAAAAGAATGAAAGAGAAGTACAAAGGTCACCCAAGATAACCCATACTAGGATTCCATGTAGGAAAACATGGATATGGAAAATAAACTAAGTGTCAAGTTCTTATGGGGAGGGAGAGAAAACATTATCAAGAGAAAGTTAACAACAAGAAAACCACAAACTTGTGATGGGACAAACAATCATTATTTTTTCAGTAGGAAAAGTAAACGGACAAAAATTTTTGTTTGTTTTAAGTTAAATTTCATAAAATGAGGAATTTATTTATGAGATTGACTATGAACATAATGATATTTACTTTCTTTTTAAGTAGAGTTTCATTTTTTAATAAATTTCTACCATTGAACCATTTTTTTCAAACGATAAGAATTCAAGATGACTTGGTCACACCGGAAGAGCTAGAATCAACTTCTATAGAATAACATGATCCAAAAAGGATAAAATATATATTAAACTTGTATTTAGATATTAATAAAAACCATAATGGTTAGTGAATGATCAGATGACCCCTCCAAAGGATAATCATTTAGAGAAAGAAACACTAATATTAATTTCTAAAATTTAACCAATAATACCCCAAAGATAAATAAATACCATTCAATAAACAATTGTCCTTAAAATCATTCAATATAATCAACACTAACATTGAAACCCAAAACTTAGAATAATTTGGTTATGTAGTCTTCCACATTAAATTGTATCTCTAAATGACATCGACTACTTTTAAAGTCACATACTTAAAAGTAATTACCCTAATCACACATTCTCTATTATAGGTTAATCATTTCTATAAATAACCCAAATCACTATAAATCCACAATAGAAACATAGATAAAAATCCACAATTACTCCCCAAATGAAATCCCATAGTATTCTATTTTCTTTAGGCATATAGTGTTCCCAACAGAGCAAACGTCTTCCAAAATAACATTTATCACATAATCACCAAATCATTTTCCTATATTAAGGGTCTTCATTTGATAAGACATAAGATCAAAAATCAACTTTTTATTGATCAATAAAATCATTTAACTAAAAATAATTAGTCACACTAACCAGGGACTTCACGTAGTCCAGTGGTAGATAATAAATCCCAATCATACTCTGGTTGTGGGTTCGATTCCCCCAGCTTTGTCGGATGCGACGGGTTGTCACACGGTCTGCATGTTTTCATTTTTCAAAAATTATATTTTATAACATTACCAAAATGAGGTAAATAACTCAAAATAACCATAAAAACATTTAACCACAAATGTTATCTCATACCTTGCATTTTCATTCCAAAATATAATAACTTGTAATTTCCTCAAACTCAGTGATCATATAAAACCAAATGGTTATTTATAACTATATCTTCAAGAGAAAAGATAATTCTTCCTCAAATATAATTTTCACATGAAAAACTACAGGGTTAAAAATACAAGAGAAAATTATTCCAATGTAATCCCATCAACAAAGAGCACTAATACTTTTAAATATTTCTCCAACAATTTATTTTCACATATCTTCTTCTTTAACCAAGAAAATACCCTATAGAATAGGGCATTCAATTGAGTAATGGCCAGATCCCCTACATTTACGACAAATGACTGTAAATATATTCTTGGGACCATTATTATTTTCTTCCATAGTACTATTCATTTTTCCTCAGAAATTATTTAATTTATGTCCTTATTTTCCACACATAAAGCATTTATTTATTCCATTGAGACACTTTCCAGGGTGTCTCCTTCTATATTTCCTGCATGATAGAAATAGAGGATTATTTTCTCCATGGTATCTACTACCGGAGTGCTTATCATTCATCACCTTTCTCTTCTTTTTTGAGTATCATAGTTGGTTAATATATATGTTGTTGATCATATTTTTGGAAAACTGATTTGGCATGAAAACAATATATTTTACACCTATCAACATTCTATTTTGTTGCTTATTTCCACCACTATTCCTACCATGTACATCATGATCAAAGTAACTATGACTTCCTTGGAATATATCCGTTTACTAAAAATAGAAAGCATTGTGTGAGTAACAATATTTATAAAATCATTTAGAGAATATCATGACACCATATTTTCAATTTTAAACATCGTAGGATTAACCAAGGTCATTCCTTTTGATTTGATCATAAGGGCTCATTATGTAGGATTTATGACTAAATTAAGGCCTCCAGGATGTCGTTAGGATAGTTTGTAGGATATTTGGGCTGGGTTTGGACGAGATAAATGGATTTGAATGTGTGAATTTGAGAGATGGGGAAGTTCCCTTTTGTAAGAGGGGTGAGGGGCGCCTTAGGAAAAGATTGAAATAATATTTAACAATAAATTAATTTTCGGTTTCTAGTGGCCCAAAAATGGATTATTTAAAGGATAAGGTGGGGATGGGTCAAAACCCACTCAACCAATAGGTTTTAGAAAAGGTTAGGTCAATATATTAACCTTATCTTTTATATTTAACTCTTAGTTAAATAGTTTGACATTTACCATGCCTCTTTGTATTTTTATATTATATGGTTAATAAACTTACAATAAACTTACAAGAGAAACCCAAATAGTTCATTAATGATACAAATATAATTATATAAGTCTATTGACTGAACCTTAGATATTAGGATTCTTATATCAACCAATAATATTGTATTTGTTTTAAAAGCCCATTTATGTCAATTTTTAAATTATTTAATAATTGATTTTTGTTAAAGTCCAGGAAAATTTATTACTTAGAAATAAATACATTTAATCAAACCTAACATGTCATAATCTCCTATAAAATAT
Organism: Viscum album; assembly: GCA_963277665.1. Lineage (NCBI taxonomy): Eukaryota > Viridiplantae > Streptophyta > Magnoliopsida > Santalales > Viscaceae > Viscum > Viscum album. The sequence continues at coordinate 814,754,562 of OY728134.1, read as the reverse complement.
TTTTGTGGTATCAAAACTTTCAAATTATATTTATTTTATATTTATAATATCCTTTATTTGATTGTTTCATTAATAAAGAAAATACTGCGTCATTATTGTGTCAAATATAAATATACTATTTTTATGTCTAAAAATTATAAAAAAAATATCCTGAGGTATTAAATTTTTTTATATTTCTAATGAATATTTATAGATTAATATAACAATTATATAACCTTATATAAAAATTGTTTTACTAAAAGATATTTTCTTTTGTTATTTTGTCTTTAGATTATTTAATATAAAATGTCATTATCACTCCCAAGTGGCTTCATGGGGTCCCAAAATCAACCCAAGGATGCCAATGGTCTGATATGTATCATAAAATAGGGTAAAGACACGTTTTAGGTTAATTTAATATTATTATAATATTATTTTTAAACTTATTTACTGGATTTAGCCCTTTAACCATGGTAAATAAAATATTTACTAAAGTAAATATTCATAATGTCTAAAAATAAAAATAACCTATTTACAATATTTGGAACTTTTGATTACAAATATGGAATCCATTTTTCCAAATTCAAAACAAAAAAGCAGAAGAAATTAATTTAAAATAAATTCTGGTTGTCAAAACGAAAAGCGTGTTTTTATGAAACAATAACAATCAAAAGATTGACACTTATTTATGTCCAGTTTAATCGTGACATTACATCAAATGAATTGAATTATATCAAATGATAAAAATATAATCTAATTATATTTAAAAAACATTCAAATTTATAATTTATCACTATAAATTATTTCAAATAAAAAAGTTGTTTTTAATTAAAATTTAGAATTTTTACTATTCATCAAAAATTGAAAGTTTTCAGAAAAATACAAAAACTTCACCCTAAGATAATTTCAATATTCCGAATCCAAAAATAAAGTCTATTTGGAAAGATAAAATTTATAAAAGTTCAAAAAGTGGGTATTACTATTCATAACAGCTAGTTTGATTGGTCACAGTGTGTTAGAATCTCGAAGTTGCGTATAATGCAAGCTATTGCGTTATTCAAAGGGAAACATATCGTGGAAGCTTGGGGTGTTAAAATCATCAATTTTGAGTTTCTACCTAACAATATGAGATAAATTCCTTCTTCAATAAGAATAAAAACCCCCAAAATGGATGTGATATCCATCAGATGTTAATATTTATTTTCCCACTAATAGATGATCATAGGATTGTTCGGAATAAAAAATGTGACATCCATTAATTGAAAAAATATTTGGAATTTATATAGATAAATACAATAATTTCCTAAGATAACATAAAATTTAATGATAGGAAGAATAAAAAGATTTACAGGAAGCACATTCCCACCAATGCCAACAGGAGAGGAATCATTAACATGAGATGTGATCATCGCACCATTAGGGGTTTTCACTAGTAATTATACATCAATTAATTTCAGTGTAAAATAGATAACATTATAAAATTATTTATATATTAAATAATGGGTTGATCTAGATTCAAATATGAAATTATATGTTCTATAGTGGAAAATATGTGAACCTTTCACAATGTCTTTATTGCACTCCTCATCAGAAATAATGACCAGGTGTCATTTCCCATTATCACTTGTCTAAAGGGGTTAATAAAATCCATCATCATTAACCTTAAGATTTTGTAACACTTTATCATATTTCCCATACTGCTTTAATTTGGAACACCAAAGCGTGGGTGGTTCAATCAATGTAGATTTCTCTCTATTTTCATCATTGACTAACTTATTCTGATTAATTCTGAAATCAATTTGTCAATGGAATTCCTTTCAACAATTAAAACATTTACTAGCACCGTTAAGACAATTCCTCTATGTTTCTTCTAACACTTTGATCATAATGGAAATCTCATCTTATTCTCTCCGCGGTTTTTAGATTTTCGTTTGACTTCCATTTTTCTCTTCTTATCAAAACAATGAGAATCATACATAACTCCAGCCTCCATTTCCACCTTGATAGCACATTGAAATATTTATTCATAGATATTGAAGCCTCTTATGGATAATTCCATTTACATACATGGTTTTATGCCAGTGAAGAATCAATAAACCTTACTTTCAGGTTGGATGATAGTACCAGAAGTGTACCTCACAAGTCTTGTAAATTTTTTCTCTTAATTATCAAAAGATTCATGACCATATTTATTTACCACAAGGAAATACTTCTTTATATTTTTATAATTAAGAAACATAATGTACTCATTAAAAAATATGGTCTTGAAATCATCCAAATCCATTGAGTCAATTTCATCTGGTTGCATCATATTTTTTATAAGTGTACACAATTTATGAGCTTCACATTCCAAATTTTAGATACCCAAAATTAATTTTTCATGTTCTAAACACTGTATAATGGAAAATATCATTTCAGTGGTGTTAAACCATTATTTAGAAACTAGTAGATCTTATGTCCCATTGAATTAAGGTGGTGGCTTCTTCATGAAGGACTCAATATGATGATGTTTTACTCTTTGTATTTGGAAGCCCAACTTGATTTAGTGTCATTTTTCATTCTATATCACATAATATTTAGATTATCATGAGGAAAATCATTTCAATATTCACAAAACCAAACATTAAGTCAGTTTCTTCAAGTTCTATCCATTGACTAGACTAATAATCATAGTGCAAGAAATAATAATCATAGTGGGGAACCATAACATCATTAAAATTTACTTATAGGATGTATAAATAATGACACCATATTTTAATTCTATGACACCTTAGGTTTTAACATAGGTAATGCATTTTAATTATTACAATCACTAATGATGGTTCATAAAGAGTTAATGAATTTACAGAGAATATCCTTTGTGAGTGTCCATATATGTTTGCATCAATTCCCATTATCGCATAGTAGGTGATGATCGATTCATGCTCAATGAACCCTTTTCAGATTAATTATCCCTAGGTAGCTCTATGATGAAGCCACATGCACTTAGTAGTATCCAGAAATATATGTAATTACAAGGAAACCAATTCCTCTATTCTTTACTAAAATTCCAAAAAACATTCATATACATTGAATAATCCTTAGACATATCCATATTCTCATCCTGATACATATCTTCATAAATATATTTAGGGATCTCACTAATGTTTTATCATCCTAAATTCTAAAGGTTAATTAAACCTATCCATCGATACCAACTATAGAGACCCCGACTTATCATACATAGATATTGCATCATTTTTTATAAACATTTTATTACATTACACAAACACACTTTTAAGGATTGTAAAGGTATAATGAATTTTGAATATTGAAACATAAAAAATTATTTTATAGGTAAACTAAATAAACTCCCACTACGTTCATCATAACTAGTTACCATATTAGAAATATAATAACTAATACATTTTTTCCTAAACAGGGTAAAGGAAACATAAGAAAGGTTTATGTTATATGCTTAATTAGGGTAAACAAGGGAGATACATAAGCGTAACATGAGCATAAGTGTATGAGAACATGAGCATAACATTTGAAAACTATATACTATATATCAAAGATCATAAAATCGAGTCATGGAATAAATATCAGATGTTATTTAGACATGAATCAAAATGGAATCAAATAACAAGTTCCATGAGATAAAAACATTGGCATAAGAGATATATTTTTGGAATATATAAAAGCATATAAAATCATTTCCCCAATAGTAAAGGATCACTACCATGGATATCATAGTGGAATGGTATCACTCCACAAACCATCATGTTAGTCATGGTTCACTCACAAGACTATCATAGTGGACAACATCCCTTACCGAATCAGGTTCACTCCCCATTTTAGTCCTATATATCTCATGAGATATAAATCATTACCTAATATGTTGGAGGGAGATATAGGTCGCACCCATCATATAATAAAAATAATTAATATGTGTGTCATATGATCATAAAAAATTCCTTATATCATAACACATAAAAATAAATGGGTTTCAAAAAAATTTCATCATATCACAACATAGGAAAAAGATATAGGTTTCATAATCATTTCATCAATCATCAGTTCATAACCCATGTAGATAAAAGTGTGTTTCATAATAATAAGATCATGATATAACATTGGAAGAGAAATATGTTTCATAAATATTTTTTCATCAAAAACTATTCAATGATAGAATAATATTGGTATCCTTTGTGTATATACCTCATAAATGATAAATTCCATAAAGGAATTTTATCTTAGGTGGAGAATTATTTTTCAAGTAACATCACATAGAACATTTCTTGAGGAAGATATAATTTCCTTAAATATAATTTTTAAAAACTAAATTTCATAAAATATTTTATAAATAATTTTATTTTAAAATAAAATTGAAAAAATATAAATTAAGACTCAAAAATAATAATATTTAAGATAGTGGGAAATTCTATTTATGTCTTAAACATTAAAAAAATTTTCCTTTTCACATTTTTGGTAAAATTCAAATAAGAATTGTCTGAAAAATGATATGAAGATTAAATTTAAAATTTTTTAAAAAGGTTAATCATGTGTAAAAATTTCTATAAAAAATAATTTCAACAATGAAAAAATAAATAAAAACATTTTTAGAAAATATGATCTTTTTAAGAATGATGGGTTTTCAACAGATGAGATAAAGAAAGATGATTTTTTGTTAAAATCATTTTTTTAACTCTTGAGTACATAATGAAAGGAAAATGAATGGAAAATATATATTATCAGGAAATAACCATAGGATAATAAAATTAATGAGTTTATTGAAATAATTATCATAATATTTCTTTATCGGAATCATAATCATAAACATTCAGGATAAATGATGAGATTGTAATATAATTTATTTATCAGTTTAAAAAATTTGAATTATAATAACCATGTAAGAATAAAATTTAATGAAACATAGAGTATATTTTAAATAAATAATATGATAATATTACATTTCATATGGGATGTATATAAACCTCATAAATATGATAGGTGTATAATATATCATATGTCTTAAAGAAAGTAAATTGAGATAGAGATCACTTACCTCTTTGGTATCTTTTGAACTGTAAATCCCATGAAAGGGAGACAATAAAATTTATATTTAAATCATAACAGTCTTAATTAGAATAATACTAAAATAAATTTATGTAAATTATATACACCACATAAAATAAATAGGTGGTGAATATATAACGTGTATCAGAGAAGTAAAAAGTGAGACAAAAATCCCTTACCTTATGTAGCAAATTTCTTCAAACACATTCAAGCATACTTTTTAATGAATTTATGTTTATTATAAGGAAATTATAGAACAATATTTATATATATTATAACATAAATTATTTACTTATTACCATTTATTACCTATTAATTTATAATTCCTTATTAGAACCACATTTCTGGGAAAACCACATTGTTTTTCCTATAAATTTTGATTTATTATTTTATTTTCTCTTACTTTGATAATAGTAAAATAATATTCATAATAACAATAATTAAATAATTATATATCAACTATACTTTTAATACTAATCATGAAATATAGTTTTTGAGAAATGAAGTATGTTACGATCATGGATATGTCAGGCGATATGTATGCATAGGTAACAATTCCATTTTCGAACAATCAACATGGAATGTAGGTGATTAATATTTTATATTTAAAAATAATAATAATATAATAAGTAAAATATTATTTCTTAAATATATTTATACATATCATTTTTTTGGTGTGGAGATGAAAAGAGAGAGTCACAATGCTATGTGAATGCAGTCATCCACATATACATGAATGGCATTATCATCTTTTAGTGACTGAAAAGATTTGAAATAAAATGATATATTATCTTTCCAGAATTATAAATATGTCATAAATATCATAATTATTTCTACTATATCACATATATTCATTAAATAGAACCTTACTATCTTCCATATAAATCATTAGTTAAAAACGAATCACATCGACTCACGAGATGATAATCCTCCGTACACACAAGAGATGTTATCGTACCCCTAGGGAATGGAAAGTAAAATAATATATATGATATAATAACTCTATAGGTATAATTATGTTATAAATATAACAGGTATATACTTCATATCCATCATCATACACAACCGTGAGAAGTGGTAATGTAAAAATTAATGACATCAGTTCATGAGGCGGTTGTCCATCTTACACATGCATGATGATTTCATAAAAAGACTGATGGAAATGGAGATGGTTGTAGGAAATGAAATTAAAAAAAAAATATAATTATGTATATGGAATATAATGTGGTTATCATATCATCATATTTTAATGATAATTTAAGGGTCTAGATGAGGAAATAAAATTAAAACACTCAATGATGAATGATACCTATTCCTCGGGAAACCTCATTAGGTTTGTAAAAAAGTATTATAAGTTTTGATTTCTAAGAAAATTAAGTTTTATAGGATTATATTAGATATATTTATGAGTAATTTTTTATAGTATTTAATGATGAAAAATGGTTTTAATGTGTGAATAATAGAGGAGAAATGGTGGCCTTTAATAAGTCAGGTGAGTAGCACATTTTTAATCATCACATCACATGGATAATATATATAAGTATATTTAAATTATTAATATGGTATTATTTATATTATTATAATTAGTCAAATATAAAATAATATTTACCTTCTTTCTATAATGATCATTTCTAAATGAAACAGTTACTCTTTCATACGTACGACTTACCGTCCACATGATTGTAACATTTTAAATTTTTCATATCCATATATAATGAATGGATTTATAGGTATAATTGATATATATAATTAATTATTATTTCATTAATATTATTCTGAAGATGATGGACTTATGACTACATGGACTCTTGACATCATACCAAGATCATTTTCGACCCAAGTATCGAATATTGAGAAAACGTCTAATAAAAACAAAAATAATTATGTAATTATTATAACATATAAATAAGTGATATAAAATGAATAATATAATTTAAAATTGTCCTAAAGAAATTATAAATTAACCTATGTTTATTATTCTGAAAGATAAAAAATGTATTAGATGAGTCGAACACTAGGTAAGGGACTTCATCTCAATATCCTTTCATTGAGGCATATTTTTAAAATATATCCCCTTCTTTTATACTTTTTATAATCAGCCTCTTTGAATTTTAATTTCATTAAAATTATTTCAAAAGGAATATTTTTATATTAATATTTTTACAAAATGAAAAATAAAATGTTTTTTACCATATATAGTGATGATGACTTTTGTGCAATCACAACCTTGATTTGATATTTAGATTCCTGTATAAGACTTAATGTTTTTAAAAGAAAATAAAATCTTATTAACTTTTTTGGGTATCTAGGTATTGAAAATGAATTTGGGAATGAATTTATAATTTTAATATCTTGAAATTATATCATGTAATTTCAATTTGGAAATGTTATTTTTTCATTTATACTTGTTTTTTGTGTTATGATTATGTTATAGTTTTTGGAAATTGTTTAAAAGTACCAGTGGTTCCATGATAAACAGAGGTCAGGTGAGCCTGTGATAGATCTCCAATTCATTGGGAAATGATACATAGTTAACTCTTTGTGTTTCTCATAAGAGAGTTATGGAATATACTATGATGGGTATTCCAAATGTAACCATGAATATTAATCCCTATATAGTAGTGAAGGATACAATGTAAGAATAATATGGATGCCACTAGTTACCTTTATGATTTATTACATCAATATTTTTTATATTAATATTATGATTTAATTAGGTATGATAAACGTTTTATGCTTTATGGGTGAAAAGTATGATTTTGTGAAAATGTTATAATGAGTTTTAAAAATTCACAGACTAATAGTTTCCTACCTTATTTTATATCCCTTAGTGTTCTTTTTGAGTTCATCAAAAGTTTTTTAAATTATTTCCAATGGGCATAAGGTTGTGTAAGAAAAAAGAAGAAATCAAAATGAATGTTATGAATATTTTTATCAATAAAAGGTAATTATGTTTATTTTAAAATGTTTTACATTATGAAAAAAGGATATTGAGTACAATTTTCTACTTTGTAATATTTGAGATGTTATGTAATAGTTATGTACGAATTTTATAAAAAAATAAACATGAAAATATCCTCAATAAGAATGAATGTAAATTCTTGAATAAACTCAATATTATATAATGTTTAATGTTGGGGCCTTATTGTTGGTATCTAAGGTCGATTTAGATAACATTATAGGTTAGGCTGTCATTTAAGCATAAGTCACAAGTTTTATATAACCACAATGGTAATATTGGTAGAAAGAGTTATAGATATTCTAGATAAATTAAATAAATTTTAATTAACATGAATAAGGGAATATTAGTGTTTTCCTTCCTCGTAAAACGTTATATGTTATTTTATTTTATTGAATCACACTAAACTTTTTGGTTTTAGTAAATGGATGGATCAAATAGAAACCAATGTAAAAATTGATGTAAAAGAAAATTTGGTGGCTATTAGAGTAAAAAAAGGAAATTGGATATGCCATGAGAAATCTCATGGTTATTCTTAACCAAATATCCAAATCAATTATGAACCAATTAAATCTTGGTGACTTTTTTGATGCATCATATATGAGAGAAATGAATCCTTGTAGAAGTTCATGTAATAATGATCCTAAAGGTATGTATACTCAATAGTAATGTGTTAAGGATTTGGAAATAAACTCATAGGGAAATGTTTTAATGTGATGAGAAGATAATTTAGATATGGTTATTAATGTGATAAATCAATAACCTGCCAAGAAAAATCTAAGAGTATAGTTGACTCAATGAAAAGGAAATATATTCTTCCCAAATTATAAATTGAATATTTTATATGTAGGGAGTATGGTCATTATGGAAATCGAGATCATATGAAGAAGGTTTGGGAATGTGATAAGTAGGACCATACAAATATATGTTTATCAATACCTAAGGCCATTACAATCGAATATTAGGAAACTGAAAATGACATATGAAAGTTATGGATTATTTCATGACTCTTTTTTGGACATTATTGAATATTAGAAAATGATTCATGTTTTTTTGGAGGAAAGAATTATTAAGGGATAATATGGAAAATAATGGTTAAGATAAAATTAATAATTCTAGATGATTATGATGTCTAAATTTTAGGAATTAAAGAGTTATGTTAGATCTATGGATGATGAAATGTTAAAAATTATTAATTCTATTTTGATGATGAGATTACTTTGGAATACTTGTTTATTATGTGCTACCATGATCTTTATGATGTGAAAATTTTATTCAAGGAAGAATTATCTTTTCTTATGTGGACATAATTATAAAGGTATAATAACCTTTAGGGTTTATATAATCCCTGATTTTGAGGTAATTATGGGATATTACAATTTGGGATTCAAAATGAAAATTTTGAGATAACATTTGAGGTTAAAATATTTTATGGTTATTTTTTAGGATTTTATCTAATTTTGCGAATGAAATAATAATTATATAGTTTTAGAAAAATTAAAACCCACTGGAAGGGTGAAAAACCCATCACGTCAGAGAACACTGCGGGAATCAAACCCACAACTGAAGGGTGACAAGGCTTTATCACCTACCACTGTAAAACGTGAAATCCCTCATTAGTATGACATTTTATATTTTTGTTAGTAAAGTTTATAGATAAGTAAAAAGTTTTTTTTGGAATATATTCGTTGTCTAATAGATTAACATGGGATTGGAAAAGTGATTTTTGGATTAAATGATTAATGTTATTTTGAAAGATATTCACTATTTTGGAAACATTATATGATTAAAGTATATCGAATACTATAGTATTTTATTTGAGGAGTAATTGGTGAATTTTATTTTAGAAGAATATATGATTTTATTTTGGAATTATGGAAATTTACATATTTATAGAACCATTTAACCTATCATGGAGAATATGTGATTTTGGATGTCACATTTTTGGTATGAGACCTTAAGAGTGATCAATGTTATTTGGAGATAAATGTTAAAATTTATATTGGAAGAATATTTAATAAAGTTCATATGATTTTTTGGTTTCAAACATTTTTTTATAATTTTAAATGATTTTATGGATATTTATTTGTTGAATGGTCTATGTTGATCTTTCGGTATTATAAATGAATTTTAGGGACTAAAAGCAGTTTTTCATCATCTAATTGATTATTCATTTTGGAGAACTTTTTAATCATATCCTAACAATATTGGGTTGGGTTCATGTTTAGAGATAGAATAAATAAGTTGCTAATATTTTTTTGATATGTGATTCTCTATAAGTTGATTCTAGTGTTTTAGGTGTGAAAAATTCTATTGGAATAGTCATCTCTTAGAGAGAAAGATGAGTTTGTGGTGAAATTTGATTAAAGGATGAAACTCTACTTCTCAAGTAAGTACATTTTCTTATGTTCTTAGTATATGAATTAAATGAGTTTCTCTAAATTATTAAAATAATCTTAAAACAATTGTTTTGGTAACTTTTTCTACTTCAAAATCAAAGAGCATTTAAAACATCACAAATTTATGGTTTTATGATTGTCAAATTTCTCCCAAAACTATTTTTTTCACTCTCCATTAGAACATGATGGTTAGTTTTCCCTTCCATATCCATGTTTTCCTATATGGAACCCTTGTATTTGATATATCGAGTTACATTTTTTTACTTTAATTTCTCTCCTTTGAAGTGGAGGTTTTATTTACTCTTTTTTCTGATGCAGAGTTTCAATGAAGTAATTTTGAAAAGTGAAACCTTAGTTAGCAAGCCTAAATTTAAAATTTTGAGCACACAATTTCTTAAAGGGGGATGGATGTAACATCCCAAGTAATTATAGAAAAATTATTTTTCATATTTATTAATATTTATTCCCTTTCTCTTTATATTTTATATTAAATGGATTATATTTCCTAGAGAATACCCAACACATAATTAGGGGTTTCTCTGAAATCTTATGTTGCATGCAAGACTAATTTATACCGAAAAAATAATATATCACAACATAATTATTTTAATTGGTAGTTATCACCGAACAACCAAAATGGTGGGAATTAGTAATCCAAACTGAATTATTAAAATATTTTTTACACATGTTTTTATAATGACTCATTATTTACCAAATTAACTACAAATGAAACTAAAAATCAATTGAATATAAAGGATGTATTTCTATGAAAAAATATTTAATTGAGAATAATTATATTTATAAAGTTATCAAATAAATCTTCTTGGATTAAATAATTAAATATAAATTCAATATAACATTTAAAATTCATTATATGGGTTTTCTAGACATTATATACTAACAAATTCAATTTTATGGATAAAAGAAATATTTTTCTAAAAATCTAGTTTTTACACCTTTTGATGGAATCAAAATATTAAATATATTTATTTTACACTATTATATGTTATATTTTATGAAATAAACTTCTTATTTTGAATCAGAACCTCAAAATTTACTTTGTTTAATTTTTGGTATTTTTTGATAAATTTCATATTTTAATGAATAGTGAAAAATACTGCATTTTAATTCAAAATTGTTTTTTTGTCTATTTTTTATATAGTTATATTATCATTTTAATTTTTTTAAAGTATAATTAGATTATTGTTTTATCATCTTATCCAATTAAGGTCATTGTAATAGTTTTTTTATATTAAAATTAGATATAAAAACTAAATGATAGTTTGAACATCTCTTTTACCCGCCTTCTAGTCACATTTTCCAGATTAGTGTAAAACTTAATTTAGACAATTATGTGAATTTAATTTTGGAAAATAGAAATACATGGTTGTAATCAGTATGAAAATTTTGACCTAATTAGATCAACTTACTTTTTCGTGAATAGTCACTTTAGTATTTTATTTACAATAGTTATGGGTAAATTATGTAATTTAAGGTAAAAATAATATAATTACAATATAGAATTACCCTAAAAGTTTTCCTAATATTACTTGTAAAGTGGGTATCAACTGAAATTAACCTCAGGCCAAAATTATGACTTTTTAATGAAACTTGGGTAAGAATAAGACATTCATTGTATTTTATTTAAATATAATTTTAAAATGTCATACTCAAATTTTTAATTGGTAAATAATTTTTTATATTGAGTTATATAGAAGATAAATTTGAATATAAATTGTTATTTTAAATCTAAAATGTTTATATACATCATGATAATTTTTTATATGTTTTATACAATAAATAATTTAATTTAATTATGATAGAAATATGATGAAATAATTGTTTAATTAATGAAAGAATCAAATAAATAATATTAATAAAATTAAAATAAATATAATTTGAAATATTTGATACCATCCAATAATTTTATGTATCAATTTGAAATTTAATTTATGAGTTAATGCAGTTTTTCTATGGATTCATGTTTTAATGATTTTGTTAAAAGTCGAGTAGTGAATAGTTTTAAAATCGATATAATTCATGTCTTAGAATATAAAATATTTTACTAAATGAAATAAAATTTAAAAAATAATAGGATTTAACCAACAATTGAGAAAATTATAAAAATTTCATTAATTACTCATTCAATTGTTATTTTGATTGCTATTTTAATTAGTATAACCATCTAGTGTTGACTAACTGAAAAGTAATTTTTTATTATTCAAAAAAATTTAAAGAAAAATTGAGAAACCATGAGTTCATGAAAAAAATAAATGACAGAACCATTGAATTAAAGTTTAAATCTACCAGATTCAATCTCCCTAAAAAGTGTCCAGGAGATATTGCGTACTTGAGTGTCTGGTTCGTCCAGTAGATGATCTTTGAACTGAAATTCCATCCATTCCCAGGAATGGGTATACTCCTAAAGAATGATCTTCCTATTATTGAATCTCCCCAGTAAACTAATTCTTTTCTTTTCAATCCATGCATACTACTCTTTATTTAGATTCACCTTTATTGGCCTCCCCCTCATCCTAGTAGCTTTTTCTTTCATATCATTAAGGGATAACACATGTTCAGTCACTTCATCATCTAAGCACATAGGAAAATCCAAATAAATATCAATCACATCCCTTGGATTCATCTACCAACAAGAAACCATAGGGGAGAGGTGAGTATCACCATTAACCTATTTTTTCTCAAATTAATTAATGAATATGTTTCCATTGGTAGTTAAAAAATAGAATAATCATTCCTCTCTTTATGAATACCTCTCCTACTCCCACTTATCCATGGGATAAGAAGCATATCACCTATACCCTCATCCTCTATCTCGCCTGCAACAAAGCTAGGAATGTCATCACATGAAATATTCCCATTCACGGAGGGCCGGATCAGCTCTTTCTCAAACTCTTGAACCAGATCCTCATTTGGAAATTGATCGAAGTGATTTCCTAGTTTTATGTTCGCCACCTCCATAGATTAGTTGGAGACATCATCCTTACCTCTAACACTAAAGCCACAACCTGGGAACACCATCTCTAATGGAGCACTCAAGGGAACTATATGACCTTCATCATCCACTACATGACTCTCTAATTCGAGATTAAGTCTACTATCACCCTAAGGGTCCTTCAACGATAGAGAGACCAAAGCTCCGACCAAATTAAACACATATAAACCTGAATGATGACCCTAAAGGTCCTTCCTCAACTAATTAAAGATATCATACACTAAGGTATTTCCACCTTGAGGATCATGTTGAACTACCTCGGAAACTATTTCAACACCCATTGGTCTATGACGAGAAGAGATCCATTTTACTAGTCACATGAACTTTTTTTGCTACCTATAATGCCCACACCCTACCATCTCTTTGATTATCTACACCTATAGGTTTATATAAGGTGACCCATTCTCTTGAAAATAGAACTAATATTAACCCATGATTTATAAACAATTTATTGTCTCCAACAGAACTCCTCAACCACTCTAATCCCAACGTAGTCCATAGGAAATCTTGAGGCATCAATTTCAATGCAGATTTGGTGGTTAATAGGGTGAAAAATAGTATTGGTTTAGCTATCAAAACAAAAATATCTTTACACTAGATTCCCAATCATTCAAGTAATCTACGGGATTTGAAGGTAAAGGGAGATACATAAGACTTACCCAAATCATAAAGGAAGATGAATCACGATTCATATGAGTAGGAAGAAGAATAACCGGTTTTGGCGATGTCGAGAAGTATACCATGCTTGGATTAGATTATCCTCTGAAGAAAAAGGAATCATTATGTTCTTTTTGTCAAAAAAATACATGGTTTCCCTATCCTACAGATACTATGAAACGAAAAAAAACTTGTCGAACGAGTCCACTGAAGGAATTTTATTTAAAATTGAGAAAACATGGTTTATTTAAAGAGGTCTAAAGCTTCATGGATCATTCCAATCAAAATATGAAGATTACTACACCCATCATACAAATATGGAACCTTAGGGCACACAGATTGAGGATGAAATGGGGGAATCATATCAATGTTGGAAAGGGGAAAAGATATTACCCTGGACCCTTTAAGGACAAAGAAGGTGCCTACCCCACTATTGGGGTCGAGACTGATGAAATTCCCACCATCATCATAGAGTAGGAGTAGGAATCATGACCCCATATCATTGGTTTTCGAGGTATATCATCAAGTGTTAATTAATTGATAAAATGGTAAGAGTTAAAAGGCGTCAAAACAAAAAAGATAAGAATAAAATAAAATAAATACATGTCTAAAAATTATTGGTTGATATGATTTATAACCATAACCATCTTAAATTTGAACTAGAATAATTCTGAGTCATTTGGAGTAAAAATTAATTTATATTAATTTAATATTTTAAGGGTTTCCAAGCATGCCCCATACCACTCCTATATAAAGTAATCTATTCAGATATATTACTCATAATTCAGAAACCATTTGGTTCATCCAGGATCTACCCAAAACAATTCATAGGATAACTCCCCACATTCTTGAAGATTTATATTATGTAGAACATCCTCCTAGGTGGAGTTGGGGTGTTATGAAAAGGGATTATCTAAAGGAAGGGTAATAATTTAATTTAAGTGTTTCCATTTTATTTATTATTTATCTTAGTTTAGATATCCTTAATCCATTATGACATAATAACTCTAGTATAATAAATATATTGATATTTTATTATATTAATATCATCACATAAATCCATCTCAACTTCCATTAAATGAGAAAAGAAAAAATCACTTTTGTGTACGTGTGAATTATCACTTCCACAAACCGATAAAATTCATTTTCCAAAACCTTATCACAAGACATTTTTTATTGATGGAATTAATGTTCATGAGTGATATTCATGACATATTTTTCATTATAACATAATAATATATAAATTATGTTCTTACTCTCCATGCATATAAAAATGATAATGTCATTCGTGCGTACACGTGAACTATCACCTCCATGAAGAGATGTGATTTTTTTAATCACCACATCACATAAATAATATATATTAGTATATTTAAATGATTAATATGATATTAATTATATTATTATAATTCAGGAAAGTTAAAATAATACTGAACCTTCTTTATATAATGAACATTGAAAAATGAAATGGTCACTCATGAATACATATGACTTACTATCTCAATGATTGTAATGTTTTTCATTTTTTATATCCATAAGTAATGAATAGATTTAAAGGTATAATGAATTTATAAAAGTTATTAATATTTCAGTAATATTATTTTTGAGATGATAGAATTATGACAACATGGACTATTTATATCATATAGTGATCATTTTCGACTCATGTACCAAATATTGACAAAAGGTCTGATATGAACTTAAATAATTATGTAATTATTATAACATATAATTAAGTTATATAAAGGGAATAATAAACTTCAAATTTTTTCTAAATAAAGTAAAAATTAATCTATGTTAATTATTCAAGAATATAATTAATGTATGAGATATGTCATATTCGAGGCAAGGGACTTCATCTCAATCTCCTTTCATTGAGGAATATTTTTATAATATACACCACTTTCTTTTATATTATGTATAATCAACCCCTTTCAATTTAAATTTGAAAAAAACGTTTTTAAAATGAATCATTTGATATCAATTTTTTTATTAAATGAAAAAAGAATGTTTTTTAAAATATATTCTGAGAACGACTTATCTGCCACCATAACCGTTATTTGATATTTGTCTTCTTCTATAAGAGTTAATGTTTTTAAAAGGAAAATAACCCCTTATTCCATTTTTTGGGTATTTTGGTATAGAAAACAATTTTGGGAATGGATTTATTATTTTATGATCTTGATATGATATCTTTTGATTTCAAAGTAGATAAGTTATTTTTTCCCATTATGTTTGTTTTATGTGATATGATTATGTTAAGGTTTTTGGGAATTGTTTAAATGTATGGGTGGATAAGTCATAAATTTAGGGCGGGTGAGCTTGTGATAGATCTCCAATGCATTGGGTAATAAGGCATAGTTAACTGGTTGGGTTTATCCTAATAGATTTATGGAATATAATATTATGAGTATTCCAAATGTGACCATGAAGGTTACTCCCTATGTAGCTGTGAAGGCTACAATGTAACATTGATATGGATATAATAATATACCTTTATGATTTATGATTTCTATGAGTTTTAAATGAATATTATGATTTCATGAGGTATGATAAAGGTTTTATGTTTTATGGGTGAAAGGTACAATTTTTTGAATTTGTTTTTATTGAGTTTAAAATATTAATATGCTAATGGTTTCATTCCTTATTTTATATCACTTACTGAGATTCTTGTGCTCATGACATGTTTTTAAAATGTTTTCCAGTGGGTATAAGGTTGTGTAAGGGAAATAAAGATTTAAATATTAATGTTATAAATATTTTTATAAGGGAAAAATATATCATGTTTATTTTAAAATGTTTTAGGTTATTAATGAATAGAAAATGTGTATAATTGTCTACTTTGTAATATTTGAGACGTTATGTAATAGTTATGGTCTAATTAAATAAAACTCTAAACCTAAATATTTTCTCAATAAGAATGAATGTAAATTCTTGACTTAACTCAAGATTATGTAATTTTTTAGTATGAGTGCTTGTAGCATAAATCTATGTTGTGTGTGACGCAATATGTAAAAGAAATATAATTTATTAAAAAATTAATTCATAAAAACATGGGGTGTTACATCAGTGCTTTATTAGAAAATGATAATAGGGAATTGAATTTAGATGAAATGGAAATTAATGACTTAGGAAGTACTATGTCCAATCCCATTTATAGTTATGTAATATCCTATTAAACCTCTCATGTTAAGTGAAAAAAACATCTTAATACATATGTTATTTATTGAAGGGTTCATAAGGACAAGTTATAATGTCTATGGAATAAAAATGAGGATTTTAGAATTAGTGATAATAAGATAGTCAATGATTTATTTAATCAAATCAATGATCTTATGGAAGATATGCAATGACTTAGTGAATATATCAAAGTTGAGTAGATTGTTAAAACAATCCTAAGAAAACACCCTCCATGTTTCAATGCGAATTTAGAGGTTCAAAAGGATAAATATCTGAAGGATATTTATTCATCCAACTTGTATAACACAATTTTTTCTTATGAAATGAGATGTGGTGAGATGAGATAAAGGTTGTGAAGAATTGTCAAGAGGTTTTATAAAAATATATGATAACTCTTGTGGTGGAAGAGAGTCTAAAATAAGAAGAAGGTGATGTGATTATTAACATTATCTCCTTTGAAGATCAAAGGGGAAATTAAAATATAACAGGTAATCTTACCATTTCTTACTTTAGATTTTAAAAAATTCATCTTAAATCTATATGACCAAATAAATTCCAAGGGGTTGATGAGGAAGAAAAAAAGAAAAAGAAAGGATCAGAAATAATTTTTTTCAGAAGAAAATTTTTTCTCTCATTGGAAATTATTAAATTTTATGAAATTTATTTTTATTAGGTTGAAGTTTATAATGATATTGTTGAAGATTATTTAGTTTCTATTGTAAATATCTCACATAATGATAATGATGATGAGGAATGTAAATTTTATTTTGGAGTTAATATTTGAAAATTACTTGATGTATCCCTTGGAGAAGATAATTGATTAAGGGAAGCAATAAACCAAGGAAATGTTGTTGTTCACGAATTTTCTATCTATATACAAAAAAAGAGGAAGATAATTCATAATTGTGAATTAATATTGAAAAGGTTAAATATATATATTAAGGTAGTTCAATGAATAAAGTTGAGCTGATACTCATTGATGAGGAAAAATCTCAAATCACTGATAATCTATCTACATCCTCAAAATACAAATCCAAGATAATTTAAGAGCTCCAAGAAGATTTAATGAAATATAAACCTAAATATAAGGATTAATAGAGAATTATAATAACTAGTGTATACCATGTTAGCTCAAAACATTTATCATGTTAGGGACAGAATATTGTCTAAGGAATTCACGGAGAAACATATTCCCATTCAATAAATACAACACTTAAATGACTGATGGAAATCTATTACGGAATATAATGTAATGAAAAATCTAGTCATTATTGGTGACCAAACTCAATCATCAACACCTTAAATGAAAATGGATCTTCATAGAACATAGCAGTTTATTTTTTTTGTAGTAAATTAGGAGTATAAGATACAAAAATGGTTTGGTTTTATTTTGAAAAATGGTATGTAACCAACATGTGTGCTTTACTTTAATGTGATGTTTTATAAAGAAACAAAGGATCCATAAATGAAAAGTACAATTTTATTATTTTATTATGAAATCAATTGATATTTTTTAGCTATTAACTATATAGGAATATTTTTATGTATTTCTTATTAAGAATTCAAATGATTTTATAAAATGAATATATGAAAAATGAAATAAAACATCTAGAATATTTATCTTACAAGATAAAAACTCAAAATAGATTCTTAGTTTTATAAGATGATAATGATTTAATAAATCTGAAAGGGAAGAAATATCATCAGCCTTATATAATGATAGATCAACAAACATTGGTGAAGAAAAGAATATTTGAGGAGTCCAATATCATTAATATTTCTTTGATAGAAACAATTAAATCCAATTTATAGTTGTGGATAGAGGATTCACATCTCTAATGACTTGAAATAAAAACCTTATCATGGGAAATAAATAAAATAAAGATATAATTTTTTAGTTTGGGAAAAATAAGGGCCTTAATATTATTGGATCCTTGAAAGCTAAAGTTGGAAGTATATATACCAGGTTAACTGACGTGCTCTTGGCCGATGGCCTTAGTCATAATCTTCATAGTGTGAGTGAAGAACTAAGATTTAAGTGATGGTCATTATAAAATTTTCTCAATGTATTCCATAAAATAGTATTTTATAATTGTATCAATGTTTTTAACCTACGTGGTTTCTTTTTAAGAGTTTCTCTGTGATTATTGTTTTTGTATTTTAACTATAATTCTTCTATTTTAATTTTTTTTAAACAATTTTTATAAAATATTGAAAATAAAAGAGGTAGTATAATAAATAATTTTGAGTAAGGAGTGTATAGATATTTAAATTATCTTCGTTTAGCCTCTATATATAATTTTAAAATAATATCACAACTATATATATATATATTAATTCATATATTTAAATATATAAACATACATTTCATTCTGTTTACTAAATTGATATCAAAAAAGAATATCATGTTTGGCGATCTCCTTTTAGTAAGAGTCAATCCATTCACTCAATTATCATCAAATACATTGAAACATTAAACACCCTATTAAGTCAAAATTATTGATTTATTATTGAGAAATTTAGATAAATAGTATTTGATTAAAACTCATACTTGAATTGTAATCACAAGCCTCATTAAGAGATTGAAACACTAAAATTGATAATGATTCATTCTGAGAATGGAAAAAATATATTAAAGAGATGAAAAAATAATCAAACATCAATCAATGATCATATTTCAATGACAAATAATAAAGAGAGAATTATAATCGTGAAATAAGAAAATTGAAAAATAAAAAAGATATCCCCATTCAAATCCACATGTTACATCCACTAGAAATTTCATTGGACATTAAAAATGCATAGAAGTGAACTATAAAATCCATATTAATTAGGAAAATTAGCTATAAATCCTCACTATGATCTATAGATAATCCTCAGGTTTCTCTCTAGGTTCTTGGATCCCACTCAAAATATCTTCTATTTTCCTCTGGTTGTCTCCCCATTTTTTATACAATCTCCAACAATTTATTGTAAATGATATTTTGATAATGAAAAAATTTATAAATCACAAACCCATGTCCTGATTTCCTTGGTTGTAACATCTATTTGGTCCATTATCTCTATTTCTATATGTGTCATGTGATGGAAAATTTTCCACTTTAACTAATGTAATGGATGCACATGCAAGTTATTTAGTCATAATGTTTGATGAATCAGGTCGCAATCCCAACTCATTTTGATTGTTTTCGACAACCGCATCAAATTCCAGAAGCTTTTATATAACTCCAACATCTCACTATATATGTTATTAAATGCGAATTCTAGTCCATAGATACCACATAGGTATTAGTTCATTTTCAACTTCCATGATCACAATTTTTTTCCCCCAATATATCATCATAATTAAGCTCATGTAGAGTTCCTATATTTAATTTGATGGAAAACATAGGTGTAAAGAAATAATGATTGAGCCCTTGTTCATAACTCATGTAGGATTCGATACATGATGAAAAATATGTCAATTTTTATACACCATGTGGTTTGTTTTTGAACTTAGGGATTAACACCACCACTTTTGGGTATATCTTCTAAACATTAGGTTACCAAAATTAACTTGGGGGATTCCAATGTGGGGATCATACTGAAAATGTTAAGTTCCCAAACCTAATTTTCCGCTTAAATATATGGTTTATCTTACTAACATTATATTAACAAACCTAACATTATAAGTAAATTTGGGATTGATATTCATTAAAATTTCTTACATGGCATAGTCATTATTAATCAAATGACCATAAATGAATTTTCTAGAATTAAAATGAACATATTGACCACACCCATAGAAACCCAAAGATTAAGTAAATAATCAATTCAAATAAAAATTAAATAAATATATTGAAAAAAATAAAACAATTATATATTAAAATAATGGAACTCAAAGATAATAAAAAACAAAATTAAATTATTTACAAAAAAAGTGAAAAAATATTGTAATTTCCATTAATTTAGAAACATTATATAAAATAAAAAATGATAACTATCCATTTTAATAATAATTTATGAACATTAAAACTAGAAAATAAAATGTAAATGATGTGGAAAAATAAATTAAAAATAGGTTTAATAAAATCCCCCTTACTAAACTTTTTCTTTCCCTTAAAAAAATTATTACTCAATTTTAGTGGATGTAAGGGAATCATCGGACTGAAAAATTAAAATGACAATAAGTATTGAATTTTATAATGATTTTACCTTATGGATTATCTTATGATGAGAAGTGTGAAATCCCCCTAAAATTGGACACTCTCAATGTGATTTAGGTTACTATTTTATAAAAATTATTAGAAATATAAGATTTTATGGTGAATTCAAAAAAATTGTATTTTCATCCAAATAGAAGTCCAAACCTCTATTTAACACTTGGATAAGGGAGTACAAAAATTTAATAAGTCGCAGTAAATAAAAAAATTATTGAATGGGGTGAAGTGATAATTTATTAGTGGAATAAATAATACATCAAATGGTAACTAAATAAAGAATTAATAGAAAATGGAATATGACCTCGTAATGGTTTTTGATTTTTATTTCATAATCCTTTTTGATGCATATCTTGAATATTAAATTCAAAATAAAAAACATTAGTGACAAAAATTCTTTTATAAAAACTTCCAAAGACTTTACGAAAAATAAGTTTTTTCAAAGTGGAATGAAAAATGATTTATCTAATTTAATACATATATTAATAAAGAGTAATCTAATTAAAGTAACATCACAACCTTCAATTTTAAGAAACATTATCACCGACCACAAAACTCATAAGTGATTATTAAAAATTGATTTTTTTAAAAAATATAATAGGTTTTTGATGGTTTCAAAATTGAGTATATTTAAGAACTATAAATCTCCCACCCCTATACATAAAAGTCTACATTTTCCTTGATTTTGAATTCAAGGTGGAAGAAAAACTTAACACAATTTTTTCATCATATGAATTTTCAAAAATTATTTCAATAATAGTTATTAAATGTACATGCTTTCTCTTAATTAGTATATTAATAGGTTTAAAGATCAGATCATGTTATATATCTTCTTGAGTAGTGTATAAAAAATAATTGTAAATAAAAATCCAATGGAACTAATAGAGTTAAAAATGAAAACCCGTTTTATTAAATGGCTTGCATAAGAGAATAGTTAGAACTAATATCTCTCCTGAAATAGAATATTTATTTCCTATTTCATATAATACAATAAATCCCTTCTTTATTTTTTGTATTTATAAATAGTTTATTATCTTCTAGTTAATAAATATGTGAAAAAATAATATTTGAATTATAGAAATATTGAATCGAATATAATATATTCATAGTTTAAAAATTAAGGGGATTGATCAAGATGTCTATAGTATATTTCTTCAGTTGTTCCTCACAACAGTTTATTTGTGGATAATACATGGTGAATAATGAGAACAACATCTTCTTGTAATGTCATTTAATTATATGAAAATAAATAAATAAATAAATAAATAAAAACATAACACTACAAAAGGTCAAGGACTCACCTACTAATTATTCCAAACAAAACAAAAATAATGTGAAGAAAAAAACTTTATTATTATGTGGTATTAAAACTATAATAAAAGTAGCATCTACCATAAAGGTTCATTAACTTCTTATCAAAATATTTTAATCATATTTCAATATATATTGAGTTAAAATTTCTTCTTTGGATATCTAATAAATATAATATCTAAAAGGAAAACATGAGTTATGAAGAATGGACCATCCTATTAAGAAACAAATTTAGCTTTTAATATGTTAAACATGGAGTTTTATACCTGTAAATTATCCCCAATTTTGAATTATTTTTTCTTTTTTTCCTAAATAACCTTGGTTTTATCGTTAAAAATATAAACATTTTTATAGGAATTGTTTCTGATTTTCTCTAACTCATGAAAACACAAGTTTCTCTCACTTCCATCTTCAACTAGATTTTAAATTCATGACATTACTTCCCCAAAATGGTTGTGTCATAACGTCTCACAAAAATTATTATCTCTATAAAAAACTATCCTATATTTTGATATCCCTTTTTGAGTATTTTAGGATTTTCTATTTTCCCAACATGCATCCTCAACCCTTAAACTCCCATCATTCCTATTTGGGTTAAATGTTTCCTTAGGTATATGGTTGATATCTCAATTTGAAAATTCATCCATCTACTATATTTAGGATGATAGGTTTTAAAAACAATATGTATAAACCTATATATTTTCATCAATACGTATAATTTCATATTAAAACTATTCATTCCCTGGCCTGTAATAACGAACATATGCATCCCATTCCAACAAAAAAGAATTCTGTTTACAAAGAAAGACACTAATTTAGCATCACAAGTCCTTGTTGGTACATTTTTTATCTACTTTGAAATATAATCTATATAAATAAAGATATATGAATATCCATTTTAATTGGGAAATGATCCAATAATATCCATTCCTCTACCATAATATACACCAAAAAACAATAAAAATTGTTGTGACCTATCATGAATTTGAGAAATGTTTCCTTAGAATTTAAAACCCATAAATGTCTTATGAAACTCATAATAATATTTTAAAATGGTAGTACAAAATAATAATTAATCTAACAATTCTACTAATAATTTACAGAAAAAAGTTACCTCCATATCTCAATCTATAGAATAATTTCATCATTTATTGAATCTCTTAATTCAATATAAATCTATTTATAGTATTATCACATCCAAATGTGAAATGTGAAGATCGTACATACATATTTTCTTGAATAAATAATATGGTTTCTAATTTTCTTCTCAGAAAACCAGCTTGTAGTAGAATAACATGCTAATTAAATAACTATGTTTGAATACCTTGGCCTCTTATCGATAGAATAAGAATATAACCTCTCCCAATGGAGAAACAATATAATAAATTCAAGAGAATATTTATCTTGAGAAAACTAAACAAGTATCCTACTCAAATTTTCACCCATAATGATCTCAATTCCTTCGATATATTTTACTAATAAGAAAAATTCCAATAGTAACAAGATCCGTCTCACCAACCATTGTTTTTTACTTTTGGTTCATCATGAGATGTCTAAATAAGAAATTGTAAGTAAAACCCACAACTTTAGACCCTGAAAAGATAATTCCAAAACATATCCAATAAAAAACAATGGATGCCAATTGTTTTTTTATTGTAGAGTAATTGGACTGGAAAATACCTAGAATTATTGAATCATAAGAAATGACAAGTGATTTTTTTTTCTGTTCTTTCCCATAGAATAGCCCTTGAAAATAATTCTGAAGAATCAATGATAATATCAAAATGAATGTTAGGATTATGTGTTTTAATTATTAGTGTGAACTTAATATTCTATTTAATTTCATTAAAGGATTCCTCACAAATCCCATTATAGAAAAAAAATTATTTATATTGAATTATTGTAAAATTTCATGCAATCTATCCAAAATATTTTATAAACATACTATATAACATAAAAAGGATATAAAAATTTATTATAACTTTCATAGTATTTAAAAAGTCAGTGAAGATATAATTTCAACATTAGAATTATCCATTCAAACTAAATTTCTAGACACTTTATGAATAATAATAATCCCACTTTCAAAAATAAAAGTAATTTCTTATTAGTTAAAAACAAGGATCTTTTAATTGCACAATATAAGAAGAACCACTAAACATATCATAAAACATTAAAAATATATACCATAAATTGTAAAATCCTCCATAAATACCTCCATATATTCCACATTAAACATAGATAAAACAAAAAGAATGAATCTCTAGAAGGTGACAGGGGAATTACATAGTCCAAAGGGAATTATCTTATAGGAAAAGGTAACAAAATAAAACATGAATGTTGTATTATCCTGGTACTTCATGGAAATGTGGAATTTAATGTATACTTAAAACCATACTAGAAGTAAAAATGGTATTAACCAGCTAACCTATTAGGGGATTGATTAAGAAAATTTCAGAGAAATGGGTCTTTCATAGATAAAAATATTAGACTCCTAAAATCAATGCATACCCTGCACGAATTAGGAATCCTATTAGGAAATAATTAGACAAATTAATTAATGATAGCTACGAATCATATTTTTTAATAACAACATGAAATGGAATTACACATGAACTATCTTAAATGTGGTAAATTATCACCATAAATGTAAATTTCTCCACCTCATTCTTAACCACTTCATATTTGGTTTGGATTCAATATTCTCCTGATTTTTATAATAAGTTTAGAATTATCCTAAAATAATAATACCATACATAAAAAATGATGAACTATTCTATTGTAAACCATCTAAATACCAACTTATGGCCTTCATATTCTCGTCAAGGAAATCTAAATGTTGGTTCTCACATTCACTGTAAAAACCACTAGCAACAATGATAGGAAATTTTTATTCAAATTTTATGTTTTCATATTTAAAATTTTCAGATATGTCATTAATTTCATGTTTAGTTGTGTTAAACTCTTCTGATAAAATGCGTTTTATAAAGTTTTAACTTATATTTCTCTTCTAAATTGTTCTCCACTATAGTAGGATAACAAAACTCTAAACTAGGTAATATAATTATTCTCATGTAGTGAATATGAGGCATCCTCAAAAGAAATTTCCTATTATTTTTTCACAACCATGAGATGTCTCTTAAATAATATTAGGAAGAATTTTTACATTCAAAATAGTGAAATTTAAAGAACATTGATATGGTAAATAACGACTATCCATAGAATATACCTGTATAATATATTTTAATTCAAAATCATTAATTTCAAGATCATTTCCCTAAAAAATTATAGATTCTATAGGAAAATATTTTTCAATGAATTTAAAATATTAATAACTTATTCAACTATAATTTAAAAAATTTTGTTTATCATGTTAAAAAATATCAACATCTCATTTAGTTTATTTGTAAATAGATTTTATTTCAAATTAATTACAACAAATGTCATAAATTTGTTTCCCATTATCATTATTAATAGAAATAATTTCATTTCAAAGATTTTTTGAGGTTGTTTATTATGAATAAATCTTTAAAAAATCTATAGAAAACTAATCAATAATATTGAATTATTATATATAATAATCATTTATAACATGTATCATTTATTCAAAAAATGAATAAAATTACTATATGGCTTCTAAACTATAAATAAAGTGTCCCTTTATACACAATAATAATTTCCTTAGATGTTTTTAAAAAATGGACATCCTGATATCAAGGGTTCATATGTTCTAGAACCTTTACTATTCCATATCTAGCACATAAAAATCAACAAGAAAAACAATATTTTCAAATGTTACCAACACATCCTAAATGACTCAAGACAACTTTTCTAAACTTCTATTATCCATATAGATTACTATTCTAGACCTCTTAAGATTTCCAATGATAAAGGATGAAAATTTAGAACAAGGTGTAACATTTATAGATTATTCACAATACAAAATAGCACCTTCAAATTCATTATTTTCAACAAAAACAAAGGTACAAAAAACATACCTATATCTATGTATTTAACAATGATATAGTGTTGGACATTGGAGGAAACATTCCTCCTAAAAATGACTTTCTAACCTCCAATGAAATTCCTTTTGCGAGTAGAAATTTCCTTATAAAATTTAAAATATATAGAGATATATTTAAAGTCATACAATAAAGGGATGTTAACATGGAATTTCCTAAAAAATTCAATAACTTCATTATCCATTTTATTTTCATAATTATTACTAATAGGAGGACTACCCATAGGGTAATATAGTGGATCCTTATACATTTTTAGGTAATTTTTAACATTGTTATTACCTTTGAAGGATATTATGAAATTCCTAAAACATAAATAAGTAAATTTAAACCTCATTTACTCTATTTATTATTATTATACATTATTTTGTGTAACATGTTTAATTCCAAATTCAGTAGGTTCAAAAACAATTTCCAAATGTGGTATTGTGACTTCTTTAAGTGGTTTTCTATTTATTTCAAAAGTGGTACTATTTGTTTTAGAGTTTTTTATTTTAAAACTACATGTGGGTTTCAAATTTGAATTCAACTTATCCAAATTATGGAATAAACATTATCTCTTCCTCTTACATCCAATTTATCTTATGATGTGAAATTACTATTTATTGGATTTTTATACCACTAATTTCAATTATCATTTGACTAATTTGTGTTACAAAATTATATAGAAACAATTTTTTTAGTCAGGAAATTTATTGTTATATTTTAACTACCTATTAAATATATGAATCATTTTTGTTATTCATTTTTTGTCTTATATTTATTCTAAAATGATTTTAAATTCCCACCAGCCAGGTTTTCCAATTGGTCCTGATTGTACCCAGGATGTTGATTGGAATTATAGGGTTTAAAATACCTATTTTTTTAGTTTTTATAATCCTATTATTACATGTACAATTCCTAACTTGGTTGAAATTATAGTTAGATTTAAGATGCATGGACTGGATTTTCTGATTTGGAAATTCACTATTTGTATTGTTCTAGAAAGACATTCTAGGGAAGATCCAAATACATGATTTAGTTACTTCTTGTAGTCGATGACATTGATAATTGAAATGATTAGAGTATGAGAAAATTACATAGTCCTTATAGATAGGAAATGATGGTTCAGGTATGGTTTGTGATGAGATAGAGTAGGATAATATCTATCTCATCATGTTGGTGGGATAACTCAATTGACTTTTAATACATCCACTATCATAATTTGATTTTGATTGTTAAATGTAAATTTTGACATGAATTGAGAATATAGTTTTAAACTAATGTGAATTTTGATATATATTGGAAATTATATTTCTCAAATAAATAGGGTTATTATTCAGTAATGTACCTCTAGAAGCAAAATCTATCATTTCCCTATCCATTAAAACTACTCCTTCATAAAAATATTTGATTAGAATACAATATGAAGTATGATGATGAAGACAACTAGAACATTATTTCTTAAACATCTCTTAATATTCATGTAGGGTATACCATTTTAATTTATCAAAACCATATATATCTTTTCTTAGTGATGCAGTCCTAGGTTCTAGGAAAATGTTATCGAGGATTTTCATAATTTGGTTCCAACATTCGGTAGAAGTGTAGCTGGATTAGTATAAATAATCCTTAACAACCACATTACAAGTAATGATAAAATTTTATATTTTTATTTAGTCCTTACTAACCCAATGTTCATTCACAGTGATTCACACAATGGGAAACTAAATTATGTTTGTTGGTACCTCACCCAACATCCTAGAGAATTTTTACAAGTGGTAAATCATTACTTATCAATGTTCAAATCTACAAGTTATTTCATCATGTCCTAAATAATTTAGATTATTTTCATAATCAGGAGAAGCAATATTTTTCAATATTATATGTTCGTCATTTTTTTCATGGTTTATAATGTTCTATGTTTTTATGAAATTCAATTATTGGTGATTTTTTTCTGAAAGTTATTCTATATCTAAAATTTAAAATTAAACAGATTGTTTATTTATATTTTTTTATACTTTTCTAGTTCTATTATTACAAGAGTTTTTTGTTTCATAATTCTAAGGGTTATTGTGTGATATAAAATCATAATTTTAATTATTATTTTAAGAAATCATATTATAATATTTTTACTTTTTTATAAACACCTTCAAATAATCATAAAAATTTGATCCAATTGACGTTATATGGTTTTGGTTATTATCATTATAATCCTTGATTCAAGTTTCCCCTATAATATTACAGTATATCCATACTAAAGGTTATCTCTTATGTGGTAGATTTTCTAGAGTTTCTCTATCATGATATTTATGATTTTTTACTTTATTATTTCCTTATGAAATATATTTCAAAACTAAATTTCTAAACTATTTAAAATTAAATCATTCGTGAATTCAATAAATAAAAGTAAAGTTAAAAAATTGAAATTTTTATCATTCAGTATCTCATTATCATTTAAAAATAATTTCACAAATAAAAAACTCTCAACGCATAAATTGAAATATAAAATCTCAAATTTCATTCAATTCATTAAATTGAGACCAACTACCAAGATATTAGATATTGACCTACTTTTAATAAGAGTTGATCAATGCACTCAATGATCACCATGAGAAATGATATAATCAACTCCATATATACTAATAATTCTTGATGAAGTATTGAAAATTTTAAATAAAAGGATTGAATTGAAATTATTAATTGGATTGAAGAAAAAATTAATCATTAAGATATCAACACAATCTAATTGGTAATATTGAATTTTTATAATAGAGGAGAAGGATTAAGTAATTGACATAAGAATCAAACATCAAACAACAACCAATTTTCAGTGTTTGATAATCTAAAGGGAATTACAATTGTGAAATAAAATATATGAAACATTAGAAAAATGTTTCTATTCTAATCCACTATAAATCTAGTAAGACATTATAAAATCGTAGGACTTTATTTCGTTATCAATATTACTTAGAAAAATAAACCATTGATCTAATTTGATCTCACTAATATATATTTTAATTATTCTCTTTGGGCTCTATTCTGATTCTCTTTTATTGTATTTTCCCCTACTATATCCCCTTTTAATATCTCATATCCTGCCTTTTATCATAAAATTACTTTTGACAATCAAAATCTATAACAAAAAAACTCCCAACCATATTTTCCTGGTGGAAATATACAGTAGGTTCTTCAGATATGTTTCTACTATGGTCACTTGTTAGAAACTTTTCCCCTTTAATAGATGCACCATATTCAAGAGAAACTGATACAATCAAAATGTTAGATGAATCTATTTACAATGAAGGATTAGTTTCATTTTTCTCAATAACAACATCAAATTTTAGAAGCTTTGGTAGAAATACTAAAGCTAACTATCTCCATACATAAATGTGAATTTTGGTCCATTTATACAACCCAGGTCTTATTTTATCATCAAATTCTATGTTCATTGGTTTTAGATCTGAATATTTCTTCTACTTCGAGACCTGATATTGTTTCCCATTGTCTTTTAGGGAAAACATATGTTGGAAACTCTCATTTTCAAGACCTTATTTATAAATCATGTGTATTAGTGCTGATAGCTATATAAACATCATGGTTTACACTGTGTGGGTTTATTTATGAACACATGGATCAAATCCTCCAATATAGGGTACATAATTCAAATGTCAGGTTACTGAACCTAATGTGGGGATTCAATAGTAGGGTTCATAATTAAAATGTAAGTTTCCCTAACCCAAGTTTCCCTTTAAAAACAAGGGTTATCTTACAAATTTTAGGTTGACGAACCTAAAATTCCCCATAAACATGGCAATGAACTTTCATTAAAAAATTTAAATGGGAATAATAACTATTAATCAAGTGACCACAAATGCATTTGTTAGAATTATGTGGCACATATAAACCATTTCTAGAGAAAATAATAGATTAAATACATTAATTATTTCAATAAAACGTTAATAAATTAAAAAATAAAATTATATATTTAAATATGGAACTCAAAGATAATAAAAAATAATTCAAATAATTTTAAAAAAATGAGCATAAATATGATAATTTTCATTAATTTACAAACTTTTTATAAATTAACCAAAAACTATAAATAACAACTAAAATACTAATTTATGAAATTTAAAAAATACAATTGAAATGATTTGTAAAAAGATTTTAAAAAGCATCCATATTAGTGGGTGAGTTATCTAACACGGGGAATGTTGACGAATATAATTGGAAATAATGTATGGTTAGAGAAATAGATTGAATTTTTATCTTATATGAAATTAGAACAATGAAAAATCATTAACATTTTAGTGAGGAAATATGGTGTTTTATTTTCAATGATGATGAAAATATTATATGGATCAAATTTCATGGTTACTTGAGTCCAAAATCCATAAAAACTATGTGAATGTCGATGGAAATTGAGAATTACCAAAGCTTAGAAGAGATTCTAGTCGTAAATGTGATTTCTTTAAAAAAGGTAATATTATTCATAAGCATTTACAAACTATTTGAGTGAAAGTCATACATGATCTATTTTACTCATGGGAGGTGATGTCGTTCATCCAATCAACCCTAAATCCATAGACAGAAAAAGGAACTACATCTTATTTTGTGATGATTTCACTATAATGGCCTAGTTAATGGTGATTAAACAAAAATATGAGGTGTTTAAATGTATAACAATGTATTAGTGTTTGGATAAAATTATGGTAGGTGTTAAAAATAAAAATACTATCACTAGTAATGATATGAAAATAAAAAACCACTAGGTAGAATAATTTATGTATAATCATAGCATTCATTATGAGGTTTCAGTTGTGAGAACACCTCAAAAAATGGTGTTGTGGAGAGAAGAAATAATATTATCAAAAAAATAGAATGATATTTTCCTATTGAAAAAGGATTAATAGAAAAATATTTGAAATAGGTAGCTTAAGAAGTGGAATATATCTTCCAAAGGGGGTTATTATTCCATAATGAATACAAAATTCTAGATGAAATTTTTTATAGAAAGAATCTTACACATAAATACTTCAAAGTGATTTAATGTAAATGTTTCATTCTTAATAAAGAAAATAGTAAAATGTTTATAGCATATGGTAAGGACAAAATTTTTATTTTGTATTCATTAATGAGTCAATATTAAATTTTTCATAATAATAGGATTTAAAATATAATTTAATTTTATGATGTTTTAGTTATAGAAAATGAGAAAATGATACTAAAGATAGATTTTAATTCTTGTGAGGAGATTTAAATGAAAAATTATGCAATTTTTAAATATAAAATTGATGTATAAATATATTATTGATGGTGAGTTTAAATATTTTCATAAATAACTAATTTAAAAACTAATAATGAATGAAATACAACTAGAATTGTAGGTTTAAGAAAAAAACTGAGAAGGGATAAAATTATTGAAAAACAATTATTAGAAATCAATCATTACTTTTTTAAATGATAAGGATAATGGATTAGAAGAATGTATCTATCTTATATTAGGTGGAACAAGAATATTTTGATGTGACCTCTTAGGATTAATGTTTGGTTAAATCTATGCATGAGGAACTTGACCAAATAGATATGAACTTGACATGATAAGTTATTCAGAGGCCACAGGAAAAGAATATTCTCATAATAAATGGGTGTTTTAAAATAAATTAACAAAAAATGAAATGGTTATAAAAAAACGTATTACTTATGTGTCAAGGGTGTTTTAAATTTTAATTTGATTATATGGATTAAATATTCAAACCGATGGCATGACCCAAAATAATAAGATTATCCTTCTTTATGGAAGTAAAGAAAGGATTGAAGGTTTTCCAATTT